>CM052809.1:46066303-46085473 GCA_028533885.1 Nasua narica | reverse complement strand
CTTTTTGCAAAGTATACAAGTTGTTTACTATATAATTTCTCATGTGCCATTTTGGATTTTTGGACAGTCTTTATTGTAAAGACTATTCTTTTGTCTGATGATGAATAGCAGCCATACTGTCAGTGATTATTCCGGACCTCCACGCTGAAAAGGAAAAAACAAAGCAAAAAATTAGGTGTTAAATTTACACAAGAAATGTTTTCATGGCCACTATACAAATTTATACAATTTTAAGCAAATGATCTTTAGGTGTTTAAAAAAACAGGGGTGCCTGGGTGGCTCAGTGGGTTAAGCCTCTGCCTTCGGCTCAGGTCATGATCTCAGGGTCCTGGGATCGAGCCCCACATTGGGCTCTCTGCTCAGCAGGGAGCCTGCTTCCCCTCTCTCTCTCCTCTGCCTGCCTCTCTGCCTACTTGTGATCTCTTTCTGTCAAATAAGTAAATAAAATTTTTAAAAATTTTTTCAATTTTTCATTTCTCTTAGGTACTCCTATCAATGTTATAAACAATTTCTGATCTGGAAAGGTCTCAAGGTTAACCCTGATTGGTGGGCCTCAAATTTCTTGGTCTCAGAAGCCCTGCATCCTGAAAAATTACCAAGGACTCTACTGAGCTTTTTTCATGTGATTATAACTATTACTACTTCCCATATTGTACTTCCACGCATATATTCCTTTATGTACCTCTACTGAGGGCTTGTACATGGTTTACTTCTCAGAGTCCTGGCCTGATTATCTTGGTCTTAGCTACTGACCCACCATGACAAGGTGATGGAAGAGCAAGTAAATCAGCCTATGAAATTCCAAAAGCCAAAAATGTTCATGTTTTTTGTGTAGTACTAAAATAAAGAGCAATGACATACTTGGATAAATTCCATTTCTTCTTGAGATACGAGTTTCCTTCTGTATTTCTGAGGTAATGTTTTTATTATTTCTGCAGTGTCCGGTGGACCCTGATGCATCATCAAATCTGGTGATTTACTTCCCTTAGAATGCTGTGAAATTGAAGAGTGAGACGGTAGTCCTGCTAATCTCAAAACTTCTGATACTGAAAAAAAAAATGTAATTAGAGAAATTGTTCGGGTGTCTTAAAATACCATTTTGAGTTATCTATTAATTGAGTAAGCAAGTCATTCTTCAAAAGCTAAGTGTAATTCTAACAGGTATTACTGAGTAACTTAGTTGGGTAAAGTTCTTTTTACATAAGTAAGTAGCCCTAAGTGAATGAATTACTAAATCAAACACGTTTGTAAAATAATAAAATTTCTAGGTAGTGGAGTTCAACTCATATTGAACTGGGTTGAATATGGGTTCAACAATATTGAACCCATAAGTCATATTAAGTCATATTCCACATGACTTAAGTTTTGTCAAATGGTGGCATTTACAGTTAAAAATATCCCTATAATAGAGTGCCTGGGTGGCTCAGTGGGTTAAAGCTTCTACCTTCGGCTCAGGTCGTGATCTCTGGGTCCTGGGATCAAGCCCCGCATTGGAGTCCCTGCTTAGTGGGGAGCCTGTTTCTCCCTGCCTCTCTGCCTACTTGTGATCTCTCTCTCTGTGTCAAATAAATAAATAGATACATAGATAGATAGATAAATAAATAATCTTTAAAAATTACAAAAAAAATATTCCTCAAGGGGTGCCTGGGTGGTTCAGTCGGTTAAGTGATTGCCTTTGGCTCAGGTCATGATCCCAAGGTCCTGGGATCAAGACTCACAGTGGGCTCCCTGCTCAGTGGGAAGCATACTTCCCCCTTTCCTGCTCTCCCTGCTTGTGCTCTCTCTGTCAAATAAATAAAATCTTAAAAATATATTTATGTCCCTATAAAACTTGTTAAACTCCTCCCTGAATTAAAGATCAAATAAATATCTTATAATAAAAACAGGGACAACAATAATGATCACTGAGTAATGTATAGAATTGTTTAATCACTATATTGCACACTGTAATTTAACTCTACTGGAATTAAAAAAAAAACAGGGACAAAGGATCAGGTAAAATGGACAGACAAGAGGAAAACAGACTTGTTCAGAATCTTCAGTTACTTTTTTTTTTCTCAGAATCTTCAGTTATTTTATAGGCAATGATTGCTCAGGGCTAAGGCAATCTTTATCTATTGAGTGAATGAATAAATGAGTGAAAGAAAAGAAGGTCAGCTGGGAGAAAAATATAGGAATAGCTACTGTTCCTCACAATCTCTCCAATGTAAACATGAGATAGTCTTTTAAGACAGAAGAAAGGAAAGAACAAAAATTTCCCTATATAAAACCAATATCATTAAAAATTCAGAGACGGGGCACCTGAGTGGCTCAGTGGGTTAAAGCCTCTGACTTTGGCTCAGGTCATGATCTCAGGGTCCTGGGATCAAGCCCTGCATCAGGCTCTCTGTGTGGCGGGGAGCCTGCTTTCCCTTCTCTCTCTCCTGCCTCTCTCCCTACCTGTGATCTCTCTGTCAAATAAATAAATAAAATCTTTTTTTTTTTTTTAAGATTTTATTTATTTATTTATTTATTTATTAGGAGAGAGAGAGAGAGAGAGAGAGAGAGAGAGAGAGCATGAGAAGGGAGAAGGTCAGAGTGAGAAGCGGACTCCCCATGGAGCTGGGAGCCCGATGCGGGACTCGATCCCGGGACTCCGGAATCATGACCTGAGCCGAAGGCAGTCGCTCAACCAACTGCGCCACCCAGGGGCCCAAATAAATAAAATCTTTAAAAAAAAAAAAATTCAGAGACATATTCTGTTGAGTCACCACCTTTTTAAATGCAGGTAATAAGTTAATTTCTACTTGCAAGAAACCTAGCAGATCACTGTGATCTAAGCTACAATGGTCTCATGGATTTTAAAATGAGAAATAATGCCTATAATAGGATATTCATATATGTCTGTACATATATATGTTTGTGTTTTTTTTTTAATCTGAAGTACAACTTACCATTAGGTTTAGGATTGTCTCTTCTGTCAGGGAACCTTATTAATGGAGTATGTGGCTTGACTACCTAAAGGTAATAAAATAAAACACATGGGAAAAAAAGATGAAGCACTAAAACTCATTAACTATAAAAGAAACCACCTACTGAGCTTCACAGATACCTTTGTTCAAATAAACTTAATATTTCACAGCAACTTTAAATCTTACTATTTTATTCTTCCCCAACCAGGAAAGCTGGTCTATAAATTATATCTATAAATTATTATATTTATAAATTATATATATATAATAGTTCTATCTATAAATTATTAATTTGTTTATCTTATCTGCTCTTCATAATAACTTTGGACTTTACACATTATAAGACATTTTAATATACTACCAACTGACCTGACCTCAAAAACAACCCTATGAAAAAGGTGACACAGATCTTATGTTGCATGACATATATTGCCCTGCTACCTGGTAAGAATTCGAAGTTTCCTGACCTGTACTGAGGGTTGTTTTCCTACTATATCAATATCTAGCAGTGTAAAATAGGGTAAAAAGCATACTAAAAATTAGGTCATTAAGAAAATACTTTTTCTGAGATGCCTGGGTGATTCAGTTGGTTAAGCGACTGCCTTCAGTTCAGGTCATAGTCCCAGGGTCCACGAATCAAGTTCCACATCGGGCTCCTTGCTCAGCGGGAGGCCTGCTTCTCCCTCTGCCCCCTACTTTCCTGCTTGTGCTCTCGCTCTCTCACTCCCTCTGACAAATAAATACAGTTTTTGAAAGAAAATAGTTTTTCTGCAGCACCAGGGTAGCTTAGTCGTTGGGCGTCTGCCTTTGCTCAGGTTATGACTCCAGGGTCGTGGGATAGAGTCCCACATCAGGCTCCCTGCTCGGCGGGAAGCCTGCTTCTCCCTCTCCAACTCCCCCTGCTTGTGTTCCTTATCTCGCTGTCTCTCTATCAAATAAATAAAAATCTTAAAAAAAAAAATAGTTTTTCTGACTACAAAAGTAACACACATTCTGTGTAAAAAAAAACTGGAAGAGGGGCGCCTGGGTGGCTCAGTGGGTTAAAGCCTCTGCCTTTGGCTCGGGTCATGATCTCGGGGTCCTGGGATCGAGCCCCGCATCGGGCTCTCTGCTCAGCGGGGAGCCTGCTTCCCCCGTCTCTCTGCCTGCCTCTCTGTCTACTTGCGATCTCTCTCTGTCAAATAAATAAATAAAATCTTTAAAAAAAAAAACAAAAACTGGAAGAAATAGAAAAATGCACAAATAAGAAAACACCATAATCCCCAAGCCCGCATAAAACGATTTTAAACATTTTGTTAGTGCTTTTGGTCTGAGGGCTATACCCACGGTAATATATATTTTTAGAATATCGTTTTTATAACAAATATTTACAGAGTATTAATGTTTTATCCCTAGAATTCCAGATAATGCTATAGAGGAACTTAAATGGATCTTTCAACATTAAGTGTTTTGAATACACAATGCTTAGACTCTAATGAACAGTACTATTTGCATCTAAAGTAATCTCTGAGTTGCTCTGTAACTAGTGATAATGAGATATGTGTTTATTTGCAAAATATTTGTACATATGTATTGTATATTAAATAGTTTATATGAGTATAGAAGTATATAGGCTTGTTGGGACTGGCCTGAAACCACCACCATAATTGTGCTGTGAGAAAATGCTGGAATAGAGTTGTCTCCCACAGCAAAAGGGCACACACAAGTCTTTCATGCTAAAAAAACAAAAGTCTAATGTAACATTGTGTGTGTCAACTATACGTAAATAAAAATTTTTTAAAAATCAATTCTCCCTCTAGTGACTATTTTTCCTTTTTTATAGCCAAGCTTCTTGAAATAATGTTCTATCCATCCATTCTCAATACCCCATTTAAAAGTTTTTAAAATGTTCAACAGCTTTCAAGATAAACTTCAAACTCACATTTGTCATCCACAAGGCCCATCCTGGTCTGACATCTCCTTACCTCTCACGCCTCATTCCCCACCGCTGCCTCATATACCTTTTATTCCAGTACTTTCTGTTCACTATTCATCATGCCATTTTCATGCCATTCAATCTACAGCTTGTGTTCTATGCCAGGAAATCTATCCTTAATCCCGCCCCACTTCCATGCCCCTGCTTTCGTCTGTTTATTTTTTTTTTAATGTTTTAAGATTTTATTTATCTATTTGAGAGAGAGCATGAACAAGGAGAGGGGCAGAGGGAGAAGGAGAAGCAGACTCCCCGCTGAGCAGATCACCCAATGCAGGGCTCGATTCCAAGACCCTGGTATCATGGCCTGAGCTGAAGGCAGACACCTAACAGACTGAGCCACCCAGGTTTATCTGTTAAAACAAGCAAGTATCACTCCCCTCTAAAAAGCTTTCCTGATTTCAAAGTCTGATTTTAAAACTCCTTTGGGGGGCGCCTGGGTGGCTCAGTTGTTAGGCGTCTGCCTTTGGCTCAGGTCATGATCCCAGGGGCCTGGGACCTGGGATCGAGCCCCGCATTGGGTTCCCTGCTTGGCGGGGAGCCTGCTTCTCCCTCTCCCACTCCCCCTGCTTGTGTTCTCTCTCTCTCTCTCGCTGTGTCTCTCTCTGTCAACTAAATAAATAAAATCTTAAAAAAAAAAAAAAAAAAAAAACTCCTTTGGGTTTCCACAGCATCTGTGCTGGTATATCTGTGGGATAGATTCCTAGGAATGAGATTAATGAGTCAAAAGACAAAAAGCCAATTTTGAGAGATACTGTTAGATTTTCTTTCACAGAGGTTATACTGTTTTACATTCCCATATTGGTTCCTAGAGTAATCAATGAGTACCTGCTTACACACAGCCTTCACAACAGACTTGTGTTATCTAACCTGTACATTTTTAATAAAATCTAAGTGAAGAAAAAACTTATCTCCATGTAGTTTTAATTTTTAGCTATCTTACCGTGAGGCTGTCAATCTTTTCATACGGTTCAGAGCCATTTTCATTTCTTTACCTGTGAAGATTATATTCACAGCTCTTGCCTATTTTTCTATGCTTACAAGTTCTTTATATAGTATGATTATAAACTCTTTTTCTGTTGCAAATTTTTTACCTAGTTTTTTTTTTTAGTTGAATTGTTTTTATTTTTTTGGATAAGTAAAGGTGTTTTTTTTCTTTCTAGTAGAGCCCACATTATCAGTTTTTCCCCCTTACTATATCTTGAATTTTTTTTTTAAGATTTTATTTGACAGAGAGAGACACAGTAAGAGAGGGAACACGAACGGGGGGAGTGGGAGAGCAGGGAGCCTGACACAGGGCTCTAACCCAGGACTCTGGGATCATGACCTGAGCTGAAGGCAGATGCTTAACTACTGAGTCACCAAGGCACCCCTGTATCTTGATTTTAAAGCATAGTTGGGAAAGTCTTGTTTTCATTTGGTATTGCATGGTTTTGTTTCTTTTAATTTTCAATTTTGAAATAATTATGGAATCATAGGAAGTTGCAAAAAATGTACAGGGAAATTTCAGGTACCTTCATTCAGTTTCCTACTACAGTAATATCTTACATAACTATAGCACAATATCAAAACCAGGAAACTGACATTGGTACAGTCCATACAGCTCATTTAGATTTGGTCAGTTGTATATGTACTCATTTGTGCATGTATAATTCTTTGCAATTCTGGCTTCATTTTTTACATTAAGATATCAGATCCCTTTGCAATTTATCACTTCCTCCCTAATTAACCACTGGCAACCAGTGATCTTTTTACTGTCTCCATAGTTTTCTTTTCCAGAATGTAATGTATTTGGAATCATAAAGTAGTCTTTTCAGTTTGGTTTCTTTCCACTTAGTAACACGCATATAAGTTTCCTCCATGTCTTTTCATGGCTTGATAGCAAATTTCTTTTTAGTGTATTCCATTGTATGGATGTACCACAGTTTACATATCTATTACATATCTACTATTAAAGGATATCTTGGTTGCTTCCAAATTTTGATAATTATGAATAAAGCTGCTATAACTATCCATGTGCAGATTTCTATGTAGATATAAGTTTTCAACTCATTTGGGTAAACAGCAAAGTGCAATTGTTTGATCATATAGTAAAAGTATATCAAGTTTTTAAGTAAAGTGCCAAACTGCCTTCCAAAGTGACTGTATCACATTGCATTCTCACCAGGAGTGAGTGAGTGCCTAATGCTCCACATCTTTGCCAGGATTTGGTGGTATCCATGTTCCTCTGGATTTCGACCACTCTAAATAGGTATGAAGTGATATTTCATTGTTTACATAATTTGCAAATCCATGATGACTTATGATGTTGAGCATCTTTTCATATGCCTGTCCTCTGTCTTCTTTGATGAGGAATCTGTTCTGGGCTTTTGTCCATTTTGTTATTGTTGTTTTTAAGTAGGCTCCACAGCCGAGTAAGGGCTCAAACCCAAACTCAGGACCCTGTCAAGACCTGAGCTGAAATCAAGAGCCAGACACTTAACGGAATGTGCCACCCAGGCACCCCACCCATTTTTATTTTTATTTTTATTTTTTTTAAAACATATTTTATTTATTTATTTGACAGAGAGAGAGAGAGATCACAAGTAGGCAGAGAGGCAGGCAGAGAGAGAGGGGGAAGCAGACTCCCTGCTGAGCAGAGAGCCCGATGTGGGGCTCGATCCCAGGACCCTGAGATCATGACCTGTCCCGAAGGCAGAGGCTTTAACCCACTGAGCCACCGGGCGCCCCCCCACCCATTTTTAAATCAGGTTGTTTTCTTATGTTAAGTTTTAGGAGTTCCTTGTGTATAATTTGGCTAACGGTCCTTTATTAGTTGTTTTTTGCAAATATTTTCTCCCAGTCTGTGGCTTGTCGTCTCACTATCTTAACTGTCTTTTGCAGACAAGAAGATTTTAATTGAATGACATCCAACTTATCAATTATTTCTTTCACGTTATCATGTCTTTGGTGTTATATCTAAAAAGTCACACCCGCGGATGCCTGGGTGGCTTAGTTGGTTGGGCATCAACCTTTGGGTAAGGTCATGAACTCAGGGTCCTGGGATCGAGTTCTGCAGCGGGCTCCCTGCTCAGCGGGGAACCTGCTTCTCCTTCTGCCTCTGCCTCTCCCTCTACTTGTGCTCACATGCACGCACGTGCTCTCTGTCAAAATAAATAAAATCTTTAGAAAATAAAAATAAAAAATGAAAAATTTTAAAAATCAGTCAAACCTAAGATCATCTATAGATTTTTTCTTATGTTATTTTTATAGTTTTATAGTTTTACATTTTACATACAATTCTGTGATCCATTTTGAGTCAATTTTTGTGAAGGGTATAAGGTCTGTGTCTAGATTCATTTTTTCCAAGTGAATATCCAATTGTTCTACAACATTTATTGAAAAGACTATCTTTTCTCCATCTATTTTGTTTGCTCTTTGTCACAGATCAGTTGAATAGCTTTTAATTTTTATTTTTACCTTTTTTTTTTTTAAGATTTTTATTTATTTATTAGAGAGCGAGAGACTGAGAATGAGAGGGGAGAAGGTCAGAGGGAGAAGCAGACTTCCCGCAGAGCCGGGAGTCCGATATGGGACTCGATCCCGGGACTCAGGGATCATGACCTGAGCCGAAGGCAGTTGCTTAACCAATTGAGCCACCCAGGCGCCCCTATTTTTACCTTTCTAAGTCTCTTAGTTTGAGGTATGCCTCATATATAGCATAGCATTGGATAGGCATTTGTTAGCCAATTTGAGAGTAATTTTCTAAAGGGGATTTAGACCATTTACATTTACAGATATAACTCACAAGTTTAGTATATTTTGTCATATCATTTTATGATTATTTAAATATAAATTCCTTTGTCATATTATCTTTTTCTTTGCTTTCATTTGTGGGATTTTTTTTTTTTAATTTGGAAAGATTTGTAAATTAAGCTTTTGTGCATTTATATTTACATTACTACCTTTACATAATACCCTCAATGGCCACCTTCTGAGATACTACCCATTGGTTCATTACTATGAGAAAGAATGAAACCAGGTGATAGTGATCTCTTCTCTGCTTTCCTTCCCATCTTTTACTACCAGTTAATAACCAGGAGCAGTAGCAAGTGTATTACACCTTTTGTATACTCTCCCCCTTATTCCTCCATTTTATTTTTTTTTTTTTTATTCCTCCATTTTAAATGTTGAATTAGAGCTCTACTGTCAAAACAGTATTACCAAGTCTTTCACCCCTATCTCCATTATTTAGTCTTAGTTCTTACAGTCACATAATTCAATTACAGTCACAAAATTCAATCTATTTCCTATGTTGAAACCACTCTGAGTACAACTAAGTATTCCTCAGCTGTCTTTCATTCTCTGGGAGATCTAGCAGGAAGGGCTCCAGGGAACAATATTCTCTGAGTTAGTGAAGGTGTAGAAGGATTTGAAGGCTTTACAACTTCAAGGTCAGTGTAGCTAGATATATCTCTGGTTAACATTTTCCATCCTTAACCACCTTACATATGTTATTCACGTGTCCTCCTTTATGAACTATTATTGTAAACTCTGATAACTTTCGTTCTCTTTTAAGTGTTTGGTCTGTAGCCTGGATCACCCAAACTTTTTCTTTTTCTCCTTTAAAATCTAAAGATTCTAGGGGCCCCTGGGTGGGTTAGTCAGTGGGGAATCCGAATCTTGGTTTCAGCTCAAGTCATGACCTCAGGGTTCCTGGGATCCAGCCCTGTGTGCATCAATCTCCTGGCTCAGTGATGAGTCTGCTTGTCTCCCTCTCTTTCTGCACCCCTCCACGTGAGTGCTTGGACACATGTGCTCCCTCTCTCTCAAATAAATAAATCTTAAAAAAAAAAAAAAACCCTCAAGATTCTACTAGAATATACCCATTAGTCAACCAGAGTTCGTTAATTCTCTCAAGCCTAAGGTATAGGTTTAAGTCTTCTTTTACATCAGGCAAGTTTTATTAAATTATAGGTTTTGAGACTTGTTCTATTTGCTTTTACTTTTTCAGAGACTACTTATTATGCAAAAGTTGCATCTTCCTGTTTTTATCTACTTCTGTGACTTTCTCTGAATTCCTCTAATCTTTTCCTTTATTTTTCTGTGATTTTTTCCTTTTCCTCTTTTCATGCACTATTTCCTTTAACAAAACTTCTGAGTTGCCAAAAAAAAAAAAAAAAAAAAACTTCTGAGTTGCCTATTTACCTTTATATTCCTTCTACTTTCGTATTTACTTCTGAAAAGTTCTTTTAATTCTTCACTGAGTTCACAGCTGTATTGTCCCTAAAATCTGAACCTAAAATCTAACCTCAACTACAACCTTTTAGTGTATAACTCTTCTCTGTTACTTCCCACTATAAGCTTCACCAAACCCTTCATTTCTTTGATTGTTCCTTTTTCCAGTCAACTGGTTCCACTGTGACTTTACCTCGTTTCTTATCTAGCCTAGAGCCCAGGGACCATTCAATATTCTATCACCTGCACTCTCAACCTCATCCTTCCTGGAGGTGTATCTTCACCTCACTTCTAAATCTCAAATGCTGAATTAATCCACCTACCCTTCTTCCCATGTCTCATGCAGTCAAAATGATTTTGTAAATGATAAATTATCATCTTTTTGCTTAATTAGTCCAAATATATCAAATATATATGCTTGCCATTTGGTCATTTTTATATGTCTTTTTGTAGATATATACACTCATTTCTCTTAGGTATAAGCCTATGAGTAAAACTGCTAGGTCACAGGGTAGGTATGTTTAACTACTAGAGACTGACAGAACAGATTTCCAAAGTGGCTATACAAATCATACTCCTACCAGCAACAATGAGGGTTTCTGGTGCTTCATATGTCCCCTCTTGGTATTGCCAGTTTTTAAAATTTAGTAACTTTGGTAGATGCAGTAGCACCTCCTGGCTTTAATTTGTATTTTCCTGGCAAGAATTGAACATCTTTTCCCATGCTTATTGTTCATTTTTGTATCTTCTTTTGTGCCGTTTCAACTTTTCAACCCATTTACAAATTAAGCTATATATTATGGATATGTATGCTTATACATTATGGATACCAGTCCTTTGTTAGAGGTTCTCCTTGTTCTCACAGAATCTTTAATTAGTTAATGCTCAATATCTACCCACTGAATAAGTGAGGATCATTCCTTGCAATCGGACAGAAGGCTGGGATCTAGATCTTACAAACTGAAACAACTTTAAAGGTTGTTTTTTTTTTTTTTAAGATTTTATTTATTTATTTGAGAGAGAGACAGTGAGAGAGAGCATGAGAGGGGAGAAGGTCAGAGGGAGAAGCAGACTCCCGTGGAGCTGGGAACCCTATGTGGGTGGGGCTCGATCCCAGGACTCCGGGATCATGACCCAAGCCAAAGGCAGTTGCTTAACCAACTGAGCCACCCAGGCGCCCCTAAAGTCTTTTTAAGAGGTGTATTTGTGTGAAGGTAAATGCACTTCTCCTATCATAGTTAAAAATCACACAATAATATACTTCAAGAGCTGAAAACAGACTGTAAAACCACCACAAATGTGCAGGTTTCGTCTCTTTATATATCAACTTTACCTCTCCTATTTAATTTAGCAATCACAGCTGGGAAGCAAATACAAAAGCTACCAGGAGTTAGTAATTGATGTGTGGATTAACAAAGTTCCTCTAGCAACCAATCTAAACTCAAGGGGAAAAAAGCTTGGGAAAGCACTGGCATCTGTAACGTAAAA
The DNA here is from genome assembly GCA_028533885.1 of Nasua narica. Lineage (NCBI taxonomy): Eukaryota > Metazoa > Chordata > Mammalia > Carnivora > Procyonidae > Nasua > Nasua narica. Next base: position 46,073,845 of record CM052809.1, on the reverse strand, counting down.
CATTACAGATAAACTTAAATAATATCTCTTCCCCCTTCTAATTTCCCCATCCAGCCAGTAACTAGACGCTTGGATTGGTGGGGGAGAGCAGGCCCGGGATAAGGACGCAGCTCGCAGGGCCAGTTCTCGGGCCATTCCCAAGACCTTGAAGGGACACTGGGTCAGACACCAGGTTCGCTTCCTTCCACTCGCCGTTACCGCCTTCCTTACGATTGGCTCATCCGGGACATCACAAACATTGCTAAACGTCCATTGGCCAGACTATTGCCAGGGCAGCATAACCCGCCGATTCCTAAGAGGGCCACGGAGGTCCTGGCAGAGTAGGGTACGGGGACCGCGCAGCTGCTCTGTGCCTACTTGCTGATACACTGCATTCCTGCAGCTTGGCTTGAACCCTCAGCTATAGTCCCGGCTCATTGCCCGACCCAATGGGCTGAAGGTCCAATTCTTATACTTAGCCCCGGGCCGCGTCGCTGGCGCTACCCAAGGCCGCGGTGACCGCGCAGCCTCCGCCACCGCCTTGCCTCCCCAGCGCCTTTACTATAATCAGCACTGTCCCTACCGCCCACGGTGCGAAAAAGCGACAGAATTTCCTTACCTGAACGACCCTGCTGGCAGACGCCATCTTGCTGCCCATCATGACCCCAGGATGGGGCAGCTTCCGGGGCGCTCGCCAGGCGCAGAGATAACAGGAGTCCAGGGAGCTGGAGGCGGGCCCTGCCTGTGGCGTCAGGGAGGAGGGACGAGCCGGTGATCCGGCCGGATCCTCCTCCACTGCGGAGCTAACCCACCCACTGCGCCTGACCCCGCCCCGCCCCGCCCCACTTCCCGCCTAGGAACTGCCCCACGTGCTTCCCATTGTTCAGTTTTGCAGACGACGGTCTGTAGTATTCGGTTTGTTTTGCACCTCAGCCTATGAGTAAATTAGGGCCATTTCCTTCTCCAGATAGCCAGATTCTAATTTAAGTAGAGTCCAAAATTTAACCTGAAACCAAATAAGTAATACAAAGTCATGTGGTTTCCTAAAACGAACAATCGTGTTAAAACCTGGAAGTTATTGGCAGGCTCAGGGCGTGGTCAATTCCAGGTCTACACTTATTCCCTCACTTATTGGGATTACTTGATAGGGTCTACCATTAGTCCTGATTTTAAACTGTTGTCTGCTAAAAGTATAAGAGAACTCAAAAGTCTTTTTCTTTTTGAAACACAAAGCTTCAATACTATTCCTCCAAAATTGTTATATTTTGTGGCAAATGTTGTTTATGTTGTTATAATTTTTAACACACGATATGTTGCAGCCACCTAACATGATTTTGTAGGTAACATAGCCATAAGCTGTTTTAGGTAAAGGGTCACATTTGTTTTGATGATCTAGATCAGAGGTTCTAAATCTGGGAAGCTTCTTAGAAATGTTATCGTGTCCCAAATGGGCCCTTCTAATAAAATTTAAATTACACTGAAACACTATTTTCACTCATCAACTGGTCAACAAAAATAGTTTGGGTTAACACTTCCTGGGGAGGTTGTAGGGTCAGAGGACTCAAACACATCTGGAGTGACAGGATGAGTAAAACTTGTAAAAGGAGTAAAAGGTGCCATTTGAAAAACTTACATAATGAATGACTCCAACTGTATGACACTATGGAAAAGGCAAAATTATGGAGACAGTGATTGCCAAGGACAAAAAGGCAGAGAGTAAAGGTTTTTGGGACAGTGCAACTATTCTGTATGATACTATAATGTAGATATGTGTCATTATACATGTCAAAATCCATAAAATGTATCACCTTTGAGTAAAAATGACATATTTATATAGGTTCAGTTGTAACAAATATACCTCCCTACTAGGGAATGCTGTTACACAGCTGTTAATGTGTAGGAGCAGTAAGTATATGGGAACTCTATACTTTCTGCAATTTTGCCGTGAACCTAAAACTACCCTAAAAAATAAATTCTATTCAAAAAATTGTTTTAAGTCACCACTGCTGAAACCAGATAGTGTTCTTAAAGCTAAAAAGTGGTGACTATAGTTGATAACACTGTATTGTATAACTGAAATTGGCTGAGAAATTACATGTTCTCACACACATAGAAAAAGGCAAGTATGTGAGATGATGTGTTAACTCAAGTGTGGGAATCTCTTCACAATGTATATGTATACCAAATGAAGTTGTACACTTTAAATATCTTAGGATTTTGTCAGTGACCTCAATACAGCTAGGGAAAAAAAGCTCAAAAGCAGCAGAAGCTTAGATTTCTAGTACAAAGACTTTTCGTTTACACAGAGAAACAGCAAGTTTCTATGTGAATATCTACAGTATTAGATTGTCATTCTGTTTTTTAAAATTATTTGTTTGTTTATTTATTTATTTTTGACAGAGCACAAGTAGGGGAAGTGGCAGGCAGCAGAGGGAGAAGCAGGCTCTGATGTGGGGTTCAGCCCCAGGACCCTGGGATCATGACCTGAGCTGAAGACAGACCCTTAACCAACTGAGCCACCTCGATGCCCCCTAGATTCTCATTCTAAGGTCATTTAAAAGACATAGACTTTCTTGGTTACTTTTCTAAATAAATATCTTTCATTTTCCTTTATGACTATATTTAAGAAATGAATATGGACAAAGAAGTCCCATGATTTAGAGATTTTATTAATAACTAAACTTAAAAAAAAAAAAAAACAACCTGGGGCGCCTGGGTGGCTCAGTCGTTGGACATCTGCCTTTGGCTCGGGTCGTGATCCCAGGGTCCTGGGAACGAGCCCCGCATCAGCCTCCCTGCTCCGCGGAAGGCCTGCTTCTCCCTCTCTCCCTCCTCCTGCTTGTGTACCCTCTCTCACTGTGTCTCTCTCTGTCCAATAAATAAATAAAATCTTTAAACAAACAAACAAACAAACAAACAAACTTTCCAGGGGCACCTGGGTGGCTCAGTCATTTAACCTTGAGACTCTTGATTTCTACTCAGGTCATGATCTTGATGTTGTGAGACCAAGTCCCACATCTGGCTCCATGCTCAGCACAGAGTTTGCATGTCCTCCTCCCTCCCCCAATCCCCATTTGTACTGTCTCCCTAAAATAAATTAAATCTGAAAGAAAGAAAGAAAGAGAAAGAAAGAAAGAGAGAGAGAAAGAGAGAGAGAAAGAAAAGAAAAACTTTCCAAATCCTCAAATAGAAAGAAGTCTCCTCACAAGGCACCTGGGTGGCTCAGTGGGTTAAAGCCTCTGCCTTTGGCTCAGGCCATGATCTCAGAGTCCTGGGATCAAGCCCCACTTCAGGCTCTCCCCTTAGCAGGGAGCCTGCTTTCCCCTCTCTCTCTGCCTGCCTCTCTGCCTCCTTGTGATCTCTCTCTATCAAATAAAATAAAATCTTTAAAAAAAAAAAAAAGGAAAGAAAGAAAGAAGTCTCCTTGGAATACCTGATGATAAATTTCAGAAAATGTCAACTGCAGTGCAAATTATTGGTCATATTGGTATGGATTTTCTTTTGGGGAGTCAGCCAGGAAAATCCGACTTTTCCTTACTTGTGGATTCATTTCTATGTGTTGATATTCATTCTCCACAAAATTCTCATCCAGCTCTTATAAATTAATTCTCTCTATGATGAAGCTGATAAATTAATGTAGCTGATAATTAATGTAGAAGCAGCAAATTGGCTCAGCCCCTAAATCATGTCTTCTTTTCCTACTGCTGCTCAGTTTCTATAACTCACCATCAGATATGCCATCAGGTCATTTGATTACTAACCCCACTCAGGTCCTGCGATTGTCTACCCCCTCAACACTATTATTTGGCTATTTTCATGGACCTGGAGCACAGCATCTCATTCTATTTCTTGTATTATGTATTCTTTATTTTTTAACTATTTATTTATTTGGCAGGGACAGATCACAAGTAGGCAGGGGTGGGGGGGAGCAGGCTCCCTGCTGAGCAGAGAGCCTGATGCGGGGCTCGATCCCAGGACCCTGAGATCATGACCTGAGCCGAAGGCAGAGGCTTTAACCCACTGAGCCACCCAGGCGCCCCCATGTTCCCTGTTTTGACATTAGCTGTAGACCTTTAGGCAACTCACCATACACGATGGCCTCGTGAGGTGATGCAATATAAAGTACCTAGTACAAGGTTACCTGGGTGGCTCATTTGGTTAAGCATCTGCCTTTGGCTCAGGTGATGATCCTGGGTCCTGGGATTGAGTCCCACATCTTACTCCTTGCTCAGCCTGGAGCCTGCTTGTCCCTCTGTCTGCAGCTCCCCCTGCTTGTGCTTTCTCTCTCTCTCTGACAAATGAATAAACAAAACCTTTAAAAATAAATTTAAAAAATAAAGTACCTAGTACAGCTTATGAGTTTTCTTCATTAAAAAAAATTGAAACTCCTGGGGCGCCTGGGTGGCTCAGTTGGTTAAGCAGCTGCCTTCGGCTCAGGTCATGGCCTAAGATCCAGGGATAGAGCCCTACATGGGGGGAAAAAAAAATCCCTGCTCAGCAGGGAGCCTGCTTTTCCCTCTCCCTCTGCATGTCACTGCCCCTGCTTGTGGTGTCTGTCAAACAAATAAAATCTTTAAAATAAATTTTTTTAAAACTTGAAACTAAAAAAAAATTGAAACTACATTTAATAAAGCAGACCAAACTTCTAGTTAATAAAGCAGATGTGAAACAAGCTATATAAACTACTAGGAAGCAATGAGACAAATCATAACAGAAAAGTTTCTACAGGTCAACTGACTTAAGTCAGCGGCTGTAAGAAAAACAGGGTGCCAGCGCATATAATCTCTTACTCAGTTCAACTCAAATATGCTAGTGTAGAGGAAAAGCACCATAGATAATATGTAATAAATCTATGGGCATTGGCTTTGTTCCAATAAAACTTTTACAAAACCAGCCAGCTGGTAAGCCATTGTTTGCAGACCTCTGATACAAATGAAACAACCCACCAAAACAACTGTGATCACCACCTACAACCACAATTAAAATATATACTAACGAAAGCACCACAGTCCAGAATTAAAGACTGACTGAGATGTAAAATGATATTTGTGTCCCCAATTGAGAAAGCTGCTGAGCTCTCCAATGCCCTGAAGTCTTCAGATATGGCCAAGGTTGGTAATGGAAAGGAAGAACTTAGCAAAGGGCCGAGTCAGAAACCACAGAAGAACCTCTGAGCAGCACAAGAGCCTAATCAAAAGCTGTTTCCTCTCCCTACGAAGGGGCACCTCCTAACATTTGCCAAGCAGTATTTCGGAATTGCTAACCTTCTCCACTACTGTATGCTGCCTATGTGAAGCAACAGAATTTGTCTTTTCAGTTCATTAATATCCAGATCAGGAAGAACCATATTTGGACCTGATGTGAAAGAGGATCATGAGATCCTGAACTTTGAAACTGTTATGATTAGATGACACTATTAAGTTACTTTCCTTGGGGAAGGGTGTGTCTTTTATGTGTAAAAGGGAAGTGAATATTTAAGAACAAGGCGGCATACTGTAGTGGACTGTATTCTTTTCAGCAGATACCCATTCTCTTTCCCCCATTCTGAAACCCAGCACTCCCCTACTGTGGAAGAAGTATACTTTCCTGCCCCAGTAATGTTTGGCCTGGTGAATGGAGCCTTGGTGGAAATAATGTACATTTCTTCCAAGTAGAAACACTAAATGTGCTTGTGTAATTTGACTTTGCCACATAAACCATGAGAATGTTTCAGACAGTGGATGCTCCTCAGATCCTCCAATGATCACTCAAACTATGGATCCAAGAGAGACGTTTGTTATAAGCCAGGGAATTGTTGAGCACTTGATGAATAACTGGCTAATGAAATTTCTGTCAGATTTGCCCTTTAGGGAATACAAAAGATAAGAAAATCCCAGGAAAATGCAAAAAGATTTTTCGATGATGCTCAATCTTTACATCAGTAAGGTAATTTCCAGAATAATGCTTTTCTATAAGAAACATATAACTTGTTGGGTTGCCTGGGTGGCTCAGTAAGTTAAGCAAGGGTTATGATCTCAGGGTCCTTGTCCCTCTGCCCTACCCCCACTCATTCACTCTTAAATAAATCCATAAAATCTTTAAAAAAAGAAAAAGAATGGTGAAAACACTACATTGTTTATAAAAATTATCAACTGCTCCAAACTACTAAGGGATTCAGATTAAAGCTTTCTCTAAAAAGGGATGGGACACTATAAAAGATAGCAAGTTCTATTTTTTTTAAGTTTATATATTTTTAGTACTCTGTAAACCCAACACGGGACTTGAATTCACAAGCCTGAGATCAAGCGTTGGATGCTCTACCAACTGAGCCAGCCAGGTGCCCCAGCAAGTTCTATTTTTTTAATAAGACAGGGTGACATTTACTCTTTTTAGTTTTTAACTTATAAAAGTATATGTGATATACAAATACAAAATTAAAAAGTCACAATTTCTCTACAATAACCACAAGCCTTAACATTTCGGGTACATTATTATCTCTTTTGTTTTTCAAGGTTGAGGTGCTTTATTTGGGTTTCTGTTTAAAGATATGGATAGGGGACACTGGGGCTGGCTCCGTCTGTTAAGTGTCAGCCTTTGGCTTAGGTCATGATCCCAGGGTCCTGGGATTGAGTCTCATATCTGTCTCCTTGGTTGGCAGGGAGCCTGCTTGTCCCTCTACCTGCCATTCCCCCTGCTTGTGCTCTCTTTCTCTCTCTGCGTCAAATAAATAAAAATCTTAAAAAAAATAAAGATGTGGATGGGAAAATAAATAAACAAATCATGATAAGGATGAGGTGTGGGAACTTGGGGAGATGTTGGTCACAGAATACAAAAATGAAGTTAGAAGATAAGTAAGTTTTTGGAGATCGAATGCATAGCATTGTGATTAGAGTTAAGAATACCTTATCATAGGGGCGCCTGGGTGGCTCAGTGGGTTAAAGCCTCTGCCTTGGGCTCAGGTCATGATCTCAGGGTCCTGGGATCAAGCCCTGCATGGGGATGGGGGGGGTTCTCTGCTCAGTGGGGAGCCTGCTTCCCCCTCTGTCTGCCTGCCTACTTGTGATTTCTTTCTCTCTGTCAAATAAATAAATAAATAATTTTTTTTTTAAAAAAGAATACCTTATTATATATTTCAAAGTTGCTAAGATCTTAAATGCTCTCACCACAAAAAAGAAATAATTCTATGACATGATGGAGATGTGAGCTAATGCCATGGTGGTCAAATGAGCCCATTGTACACCTTCAACTTCTACAACGCTATGTCAATTATATCTCTGTATTTAAAAAAAGAGGCAAAAAAATCTGTGGTGAGATAAAATTAAAATGAGATTTATTTCAACAAAGTACGACTGAGAGTGGATAAAACATCAATATATGGATATTTCTAATTTTTCTAATATTTTAGTTGACTGACAAATGCACAAAAGTATTCCAGATAATGGAGAGTGGAGGGATGGGTTAAATGGATGATGGGTATTAATGAGGACACTTGTTGTGATTAGCACTGAGGTGTCAAATGTAAATGATGAATCCCTAAATTCTATTCCTAAAACTAATATTACACTGTATGTTTTTTTTTTTTTT
>CM052809.1:46053004-46065803 GCA_028533885.1 Nasua narica | reverse complement strand
TTTTTTTTTTTTTTAAAGATTTTATTTATTCATTTAACAGAGAGAGAACACAAGCAGGCAGAGAGGCAGGCAGAAGCAGAGAGAGGAGCAGGCTCCCCGCGGAGCAAGGAGCCCGATGCGGGACTCGATCCCAAGATGCCGGGATCATGACCTGAGCCAAAGGCAGTCGCCCAACCAATTGCGCCACCCAGGCGTCCCTTATTACACTGTATGTTAACTGTAATTTAAATAAAAACTTGAAACTACAAAGAATAAAAAAGGGAAGAAAGAAAAGAAGAGAAAAAAAAAAAGATGTATTCCAAATGAGAGTTGGGACTGTCAAGAATGTTATAGAAAATATGTCCACATTCAATGGAAAGCTAAATTAGATGCTTTTTGGGACCCATGTCAGGCTACGGCTTTCAGATTGTTTTAGAGAATGCCAGTCACTTTAATTAACATATTTGAAAGAACATATTCCATGTTATAGTGTTAAGCTACTAAAACTTTGCAATATCAATTCTGAAAACACTAAATAAAAATTTTACTTGAAATTTGCTATTTAAATGACATATCAAAGACTGAAACAAAAAATGACGAAACAGAATTCTTATTAGATCATGGTGAGATTCTTCTCAAGCTGTAGAACAGTTTTCTTAAAGGCAGAATCCTCTGCCCAATTGGCTTTACTTCCTAAAATGAGGTTCTGTAATAAAAAAAGAAAAAAATTTTATATTAGTTATAAGTAGGATTACAAACTCAACAAAATTTTTATTTATTTATTTGTTCGTTTGTTTATTAAAGATTTTATTTATTTATTTAACAGAGAGAGAGATCACAAGTAGGCAGAGAGGCAGTCAGGTGGGGGGGGCGGGGAAGCAGGCTCCCTGCAGAGCAGAGAGCCCGATGCAGGGCTCAATCACAGGACCCTGAGATTATGACCTGAACCGAAGGCAGAGGCTTTAACCCACTGAGCCACCCAGGCACCCCTAACAAAATTTTTAAAAACCCTTTCACTAATGTTAAAAAAGATTTTTTAAAAGACTATTTATTTATTTGAGAGAGAAAGGGAGAGAGAGAGCGCGAGCAGGAGGGAGGAACAGAAGGAGAGGGAGAATTAGGTTCCCTGCTGAGTCGGGAGTCCTATGTGGGGTGGGCTCAATACCAGGACCCTGGGATCATGACCTGAGCCTAAGAGGATATGAATAAAAGCTAAGAAGGACAAAATAATAGAAATCTCAAAGTAGTAGGAAGCAAAGTGTGCCAAAGAAAATCAATATGATCCTGTATTTATGATGCAATCCTCCACTGGAATTTAGTTTAAGGGACTTCCTTACTCCAAATAGAATAACCCACTGCTACTAAAAGGTAGGTTGAAGACCTGATGAAGAGGAGCGCATTGGTGGCTCAGATGGTTTAAGCATCTGACTTGGTTTTGGCTCAGGTCATGATCTCAGGGTCATAAGATTGAGCCCACGATGGCTCTGTGCTCAGCGTGCAGTGTGCCTAAGATTCTTTCCCCCTACTTCTCCCTCCCACTGCTTGTATTCGCTGTCTCTTAAATAAATAAATCTTAAAAAATAAAAAGAGACCCAAGGAAGAATTTCTTATGGTCAGCTATAAGAACTCATATTCTACAAGGATATGCTTTACACATAATAAATATTTGCTTTACACATAAAGTTTTATGTGTAAGGGACACCTGGGTGGCTCAGTTGGTTAAGCAACTGCCTTTGGCTCGGGTCATGATCCCAGCGTCTTGGGATCGAGTCCCGCATCAGGCTCCTTGCTCCGCAGGGAGCCTGCTCCTCTCTCTGCCTCTGCCTGCCTCTCTGCCTGCCTGTGTTCTCTCTTTCTGTTAAATGAATAAATAAAATATTAAAAATAAAAGTTTTATGTGTAAAACAGTTGTTTTTTTTTTTAAGATTTATTTTATTTAATTGAGACAGACACAGAGAGAGAGAGAGAATGAGAGGGGAGAGGTCAGAGGGAGAAGCAGGTTTCCCTCAGAGCAGGGAACCCGACGTGGGACTCGATCCCAGGGCTCCAGGATCATGACCTGAGCCAAAGGCAGTTGCCCAACCAACTGAGCCACCCAGGCACCCTGTAAAACACAGTTTTAACTGTGTATCTTCCTAATTTGGAATCTGGTAATTTAAGTATTTCCCTTCAACAGTTTGAGACATTTTATAATTCAAAAAAGTAATGAAAACCCTCCCGAACTGGGGTGCCTGGGTGGCACAGTCGGTTAAGCATCTGCCTTGGGCTCAGGTCATGATGCCAGGGTCCTAGGGTCCCTTATCAGGCTCCTTGCTCAGAAGGAAGCCTGCCTCTTCCCTCTGCCTGCCACTCCCCCTGCTTGTGCATTTGCTCTCTTGCGCTCTCTCTCTCTGACATATAAACACATAAAATCTTAGGAAGGAAGGAAGGAAGGAGAAGAAGAAGAAGAAGAAAAAGAGAGAGAGAGAGAGAGAAAGAAAGAGAGAAAGAAAGAAAGAAAGAAAGAAAGAAAGAAAGAAGAAAGAAAAGAAAAGAAAAGAAAAGAAAAGAAAAGAAAAGAAAAGAAAAGAAAAGAAAAGAAAAGAAAGAAAAAGAAAGAAAGAAAGAAAAGGGGGTGCCTGGGTGGCTCAGTCGTTGGGTGTCTGCCTTCAGCTTGGGTCATGATCCCAGGGCCCTGGGATTGAGCCCTGCAACAGGTTCCCTGCTCGCGGGAAGGCTGCTTCTCCCTCTCCCACTCCCCTGCTTGTGTTCCCTCTCTCAATGTCTCTCTCTGTCAAATAAGTAAATAAATAAAATCTTTAAAAAAAAAGAAAGAAAGAAAAGAAAATCCTCCAGAATAAAGGAACACATAAAATTTAAGAGGTGATATGCTAATAACTACCAATATTTATTGAGAATTTACTTGGACCAGACATTATGCTAAACAGATTAACATAAATTATCTTCTTTAGGTTTTACAACCTCTCTTTCTAAACCAGGAAAGTGATGTTTAGAAAAATTAAATAATTTGCTCAAGGTTCACAACTTTTAAGTTGCAGTATGGATGGTAATTCTAGATTTCCCTTATCCCCATCCATGTTTTTTCCTACCTCCCAAGTTTAAGTTCTAATACTTTCCACCATTATACCTGTCTCCACAAAGCTGCTAAAATCATTCCACTTACAAATGCCTAATATCTAACCATAATAAAAAGTCAAAACCTTCAACATTAAATAGACACAAATTCCAAATACATGTAAACAGACAATATTTAGTATTGAATTCATGATTTTTTCAGAATTGAAGACTAACTGAAAACAAATTGAAAGTAACAGAACCAATCATTTTTAAAAAGTTCTTTATTTACTTTCCTTATATAAATGTTACCTGAAACACATGTTGAATAACTGTAGTAATTTGTATCTCCATCTGCAGGTTTTGTTGGATGGTCTTTATCTTGTCCGAATTTTCCATAACGGCCAAATCATCTTTCTGCTTGTTCTTTTCAGTCTGTATTTCTAAAAGCTTACTTTCTGAAGCTTGTTTTAATTCTATTAGGTTAAAAAAAAAATACTTTATTCAGTAACTCCTACAAATAAGAATCTGAAAAAACTGTAAAGCAGAACAATTCCTGACTATATCAGTCAAGAGAAAATATTTAATAAACATCATTTTAAGTTACAATTCCATTTTTTTAAAAGATTTTATTTTATTTATTTGACAGAGAGAGATTACAAGTAGGCAGAGAGGCAGGCAGAGAGGGGGAAGCTGGCTCCTGCCAAGCAGAGAGCCCAATGTGGGGCTCGATCCCAGGACCCTGAGATCATGACCTGAGCCGAAGGCAGAGGCTTTAACCCACTGAGCCACCCAGGCGCCCCTACAATTCCATTTTGATCTGAAAATGACTTTCATGGTGAAAAACACCAGTATTTTAACTTTATCCTTAGCAATGTGCTGCATGAAATGTTCAGGGTATGTACATATGATAATGACAGTTGTCTACTTATGTTTGAAGTGACACCATGTTAAAGAGGACTTACTCAGGGTTGCCAAAAGACAGAAGATATATGTAAGGAAATACCTTTCCCTCCTTTATTTACAAAAATGACATATCAACAAGATAAATTTCCAGTTAAGAGATTCTCTTCTCCAGGGATAAACACATCATCAACCATTTCCTATAGTTCCTGAAAGGTTCTAAGAATTAAATTATTTCAAAACGGGCACCTGGGTGGTTCAGTGGGTTAAGCCTCTGCCTTTGGCTCAGGTCATGATCTCAGGGTCCTGGGATCAAGCCATCAGGCTCTCTGCTCAGCAGGGAGCCTGCTTCCCCCCACCCCTCTCTCTGCCTGCCTCTCTGACTACTTGTGACCTTTTTCTCTGTTAAATAAATAAATAAAATCTTTAAAAAATAAAAATTAAAAAAATTTAAAAATAAACTATTTCAAAACATAAATGGGTGTGTCCCAGGAGCTTGGTTCCTTGATATTAATGGATCAAAAATAGGTTGGAATGCGAGGAAAACATTAAACATCCAAAGGGTGATTAGATCAGATGACCAGAACTACTTCTAACCCTGAGATTATTTACAAACAGGTAAACTGTGTAATATTTAACAACAATAAATCATGCCTATACTATTATATGAAAAAGACAGTTTACAACATAGAATAAAATAAGGTCAGTTTTATTAGATAAGAAATAAGCACTGAAGGCACCCCTGGGAGGCTCAGTCAGGTAAGGGTCTGACTCCATTTCTACTCCAGTCATGATCTCAAGGTTGTGAGATCAAACCCAGCGCCTGGCTCCCCATTCAGCATGAAGTCAGCTTGAGATTCTCTCTCTCCCTCTGCCCCTTCCCCTGCTCCTGCTCATTCCTTCTCCCCCTGAAATAAAAAAAATAAAATATTTAAAAATGGGGTGGCCACCACCTCGGTGGCTCAGTAGGTTAGATGGCTGCCTTCAGTTCAGGTCATGATCCTGGACTCCCTGCTCAGCAAAGAGCCTGCTTCTCCCTCTGCCCCTCACCCTGCTTGTGTTCTCTCAAATATGTGCACACTCTCTCTCTTAAATAAATAAAATAAAAATCTTTAACAAAAACAAAAAGCCCTGGGGCACCTGGGTGGCTCAGTGGGTTAAAGCCTCTACCTTCAGCTCGGGTCATGATCTCAGGGTCCTGGGATCGAGCCCCACAATCAGGCTCTCTGCTTGGCAGGGAGCCTGCTTCCTCCTCTCTCTCTGCCTGCCTCTCTGCCTACTTGTGATCTCTCTCTGTGTCAAATAAATAAATAAAATCTTTAAAACCCACAAAAATCCCTGAAGGGTGATTATCTCTTGTTAGTAAATTTAAAAACCTTACTTTATCTAAGCATAATTTTCTGTTTCCAAATTGTACCGAAAATGCGTATTATTACTTAAAAAATTTTTCAATAATTTCAATGCAAAAAGGCATCTCACATTAAGTTAAAAAGCTGTAGAACTATATGTATTAAATTATTTATTTATTTATTTATTTATTTATTTATTTATTTATTTAAAGATTTTATTTATTTATTTGACAGAGAGAGAGATCACCACCAGGCAGAGAGGCAGGTAGAGGGAGAGGGAGAAGCAGGCTCCCCGCTGAGCAGAGAGTCCGTTGTGGGGCTGGATCCCAGGACCCTGGGATCGTGACCTGAGCCAAAGGCAGAGGTTTTAACCCACTGAGCCACCCAGGCGCCCCTCAAATGATCATTTAAAATGATGTATATATAAAGAAGATCATCCAAATGGCCAACAGACACATGAAAAAGTGCTCAACATCACTTGACCTCAGGGAAATACAAATCAAAACCTCAATGAAATACCACCTCACACCAGTCAGAATGGCTAAAATGAACAAGTCAGGAACCGACAGATGTTGGCGAGGATTTGGAGAAAGGGGAACCCTCCTACACTGTTGGTGGGAATGCAAGTTGGTGCAGCCACTCTGGAAAACAGTATGGAGGTTCCTCAAGAAGTTGAAAATAGAGCTACAACATGATCCAGCAATTACACTCCTGGGTATTTACCCCAAAGATACAAATGTAGTGATCCGAAGGGGCACGTGCACCCAAATGTCTATAGCAGCAATGTCCACAATAGCCAAACTATGGAAAGAGCCTAGATGTCCAAAAACAGATGAATGGACAAAGACGGTGTGGTATATATATACAATGGAATATTATGCAGCTATTGAAAACAGAAATCTTGCCATTTGCAGCGATGTGGATGGAACTGGAGGGTACTATGCTAGGTGAAATTATTCAATCAGAGAAGGACAATTATGATCTCACTGATATGTGGAATCTGAGAAATAAGGCAGAAGAACATAGGGGAATAAAGGAAAAAGACAAAACCAGAGAGGGAGACAAACCATAAGAGACTCTTAATCTCAGGAAACAAATGGAGGGTTGCTGGAGTGGGGGTGGAGGGGTGGGAGGGATGGGGTGGCTGGGTGATGGACATCAGGGAGGGTATGTGCTATGATGAGCACTGTGAATTGTGTAAAACTGACAAATCGCAGACCTGTAACCCTGAAACAAATAATACGTTATGTGTTAATTAAAAAAATAAAATAAGGGCGCCTGGGTGGCTCAGTTGGTTGAGCAACTGCCTTTGGCTCAGGTCATGATCCTTGAGTTCCGGGACTGAGTCCCACATCGGGCTCCCAGCTCCACGGGGAGTCTGCTTCTTCCTCTAACTTTCTCTCCTCTCATGCTCTCTCTCACTTTCTCTGTCTCTAAAATAAGTAAATAAAATCTTTTTAAAAAATAAATAAATAAAAAATAAAATAAAATTATGTATGTATAGATACGTTCATATGGACATGAAAAAAGTACTGGAATGATATATGCCTAACTGTGGTCACACAGGAAGAAGGTATGGTTTTCACATTATACTTTCTGTATCATTTGATTTTTTTTCTCCCTCAGAAAGTATTAATTTTGTGATTTTAAAGTTCTAAGACAACAAAAATGAATCAAGTGAACACATTTTACATACTACTTTTAAAAATGCCATGTGTAAAATTTTAAGGAAATCTGAAAATTAAGAAATTTCTCAATGGCTGGGGTAACTGGCCTTATCAATTTCTGCAGTAAGTGAAAATGTTTTCTACAAAAAACAAAACAAAAAAAACTGTTCTACATACGTAATCTCTTCTTTCTTACATCAAGTAGTTTTTCCTCCAAATCCCAAGATTCCTGTTATTAAAAATAAAAAGATTAAGGTGCATTACCTAAGAACAAACCTATACCACATCACTGAATTTTATCTATTAGCCCATGCTTGCCAAGCCTCCAGTTTTCAATCACTTTATTTCCATACAAAAAAAGAAAAAGGACAGTAGCTTAAATTCTAAGTAAATAATCAGCCACAATAGACAGAAATAACTGAGTTATGAGAAAAAGAAAACTTAAGAACAGTGAATTCCAATCGTAACATCAATCTTTGGGTAATCCTATATAATCATACATAATACATTTGCCAGCAACTAGGCACTGAAATCATGAAAATGTATAAGCAGCCCAATGTGCAGTTACCTGGTGTGATTTCATTATTAATTTGTTCAGCTTTAGTACATGTTTCATGTTATCCATGAGCACACTGAAAAGGAATAAAAAAATGATTTGTTAAACTTAATTAAAAATAATAAATATCATTAATGAACAAAATTAATTACTATGTATTTCCTTTCATGACATTTACTTATACTTCAATAGAAAGTCACAGACAATTAAAAAATATGAAATTTAAGCATGTAGGAACATTTCTAAAAATCTATTTTGGAGAACATGCTAATGAGTTGCTTTTTTAAAAAATAGACTTCATTTTTTTAAAAGATTTATTTATTTATTTTTTTGACAGAGAGAGAGAGATCACAGGTAGGCAGAGAGAGAGGGGGAAGCAGGCTCCCTACTGAGCAGAGAGACTGATGTGGGGCTCGATTCCAGGACTTTGAGATCATGACCTGAGCCAAAGGCAGAGGCTTTAACCCACTGAGCCACCCAGGTGCCCTAAAAAATAGACTTTATTTTTTAGAGCAGTTTTAGGTTCACAGCAAAACGGAAATGCAAGGTAAACCCATATACTTCTGTCCCCCACCACACACAGCCTCCTCAACTATCAACATCCCCTACCAGACAGGTCCACTCATTACAAATGATAAATCTACATTTAACATATCATTATCATCCAAAGCCCATAATTTACATTAGGGTTCATTCTTGTTGGTGTATATTCTGTGGCTCTGACAAACGTATAAAGATAGGTATTCACTATTACAGCATCATAGAGAATAGTTTCTTTTTTTTTTTAAAGATTTTATTTATTTATTTGACAGAGAGAGAGAGATCACAAGTAGGCAGAGAGGCAGGCAGAGAGAGAGAGAGGAGGAAGCAGGCTCCCCGCTGAGCAGAGAGCCCGATGCGGGGCTCGATCCCAGGACCCTGAGATCATGACCTGAGCCAGAGGCAGAGGCTTTAACCCACTGAGCCACCCAGGCGCCCCAAGAATAGTTTCAATGAATATTCAAGCTGCTTCTTACCCTCATGTCTTCAACAAATATTTCTGAGTACCTACTACATTCTTTTTTTTTTTTAATATTTTATTTATTAGAGTGAGAGAGTGAGAGAGAGCATGAGAAGGGAGAAGATCAGAGTGAGAAGCAGACTACCCGTGGAGCTGGGAGACCGATGTGGGACTCGATCCCGGGATGCCGGGATCATGACCTGAGCCGAAGGCAGTCGCCCAACCAACTGAGCCACCCAGGCGCCCTACCTACTACATTCTAAGACCTGTGTAGACACCAGAACATAAAGCAAAGTAAAACACCAAGAGGAAATAATCTGCTAAAAGAGAAAAATGAAACCACAACTATAGTATGGTTTCATCACAACCAGTAATGAAAAAGTTGGGCACAGAGTAACACAAGGGAAACTCATGAATCTTAAAGAACATGAAGTTATTACCTAGATTACCTATCTTGATATAGCTGGAGCCAAAGAGTATAAAATAAGACTGGGTAAGAACAATGGTTCTTACACTTCTAAAGTGCCACAGTCCTTTGGGAGGATGTTTAGTGCAGATCACCACATGACCCCCATCATGCCCATTTGGACTCAGAGACTGAGTCAACAGGTTTGGAATGGGACCAGCAATGTGATCACTGTGATAATACTAATTATTCTGATATCAGCTAGGCATGAGAAACACTGCATGTAGGAGTTTGTTGAGGAGGTCAAAAAAGTGAATCTTTGCATAGACCTAGGAAAGCCACACTCATTTTCTACTAGTTGCAGCTATACTGGTTTATAAACTTTAAAACCTACTAAGGGCACTATCTCACCCTATTTGGCCTTTCTATCCTCTTTAGGGGTCAGTTTGTCCTGTACCTCTTTAACTCAAGAATGTTTAAAGCTCAGGACACCTGAGCGGCTCAGTCAGTTAAGTAGCCGCCTTTGGCTCAGGTCATGATCCCAGGGTACTGGAATCGAGTCCCTCATCAGGATCCTTGCTCGATGGGGAGCCTGCTTCTCCCTCTGCCTGCAGTTCTCTCTGTTTGAGCTCTGTCTCTCTCTTTCAAATAAGTAAATGAAATCTTAAAGAAAAAAAAAGAATGCTTAAAGCTCACCTTTTATGGAGGAGCAATCTTTAGAGTGCCTACCAAATTCATATTTTAGGATTTATGTAATACTGGAGTTAAACAGAATATGGGAAGAATACATTATCAGTCTGAACTAAGACACCCATTAACAGGAAGTGCCTGGATGCATCTTAGTACTTTTCTAGTGCTAATGGTAGGAGATTTTTTTTTTTTAATTTTTTAAAAAGAGGGCGCCTGAGTGACTCAGTCGTTAAGCATCTGCCTTCGGCTCGGGTCATGATCTCAGGGTCCTGGGATCGAGTCCCATATCAGGCTCCCTGCTCTGCGGGAAGCCTGCTTCTCCCTCTCCTTCTGCTGCTCTCCCTGCTTGAGTTCCCTCCATCGCTGTGTCTATCTCTCTGTAAAATAAATAAAATCTTCTAAAAAATTAAAAAAATAAAAATACATACATTTATTTTAAAAAAAAATTTTTAAAGATTTTTTTTATTTATTTGACAGAGAGAGAGCACAAGCAGAGGGAGTAGCAGAGGGAGAGGGAGAAACCGGCTCCCCAATCAGGAGGGAGCCTGATGTGAGGCTCGATCCCAGGACCCCGGGATCACAACTGGAGCCGAAGCCATATCCTCAACTAACTGAGCCATCCAGGCACCCCAGGAGATCTTTTATCACAAGATTTTTTAGAGCTTTAAGAGATAAGAGCACAGGTAAGGCACCTGAGGCCAGACACAAAGGACCAGATTATATAGAACCTTGACTGCCAGAGTTTTAATTTTATATGCCTTGGCTAATAGTTTAACACATACAAGCTCATTTCTGCCAGTGAAAAACAAGGCATATACTTCCTGTCTCATTCATATCTCAATAACTCAATTCCTGGGTTATTGGATAAATGAGATAGCTCTATCTCTGTTTTATAGTAAATAGTGAACAAAAGAAAACTTTCAAAATCTTACTTCAAGCATTTCAGACTGGCTAAAAATCTCCATTGCTTCTTAGTGTTGCAATCCAACCAAAATGCCAGTAGGACTGTAAAAATTACAATGCTGAAGAGGCTGACAAAAATTCTGTCCCTTTTCTTATTCCCCAGATAAAGGTGGCTGGCACTGACAACTAATTAAAGAAAAAAAATTCAGAAAACTAAAGTCATTATGCAGATCCCCCTTCTTATTCTCAGCCTTAACAAGTTCAGAAAAAAAGAAAAAGAAAAAAAAAAACCTACCTAGTCTTGGGGTTAATTTTCTCCAGGTTTTTTTTAAGTGCAGTCGAAAGTTGCATCCTACAATGCAAGGAAAAAAGTTGGCATTATAAAACATGCATAACATTTGTGGTACACTGAAAAGAAAAAATGTATATATACGACTTAAAGATTGATTTTTCTTTAAATGTAACCTAAACCATAAGTAGGTTTATAAACACTATTGTATGGGAAATACTTTGATAAACAAGTCACAAAAATGGGAAATAACAAGATGGAAAGGGCTGCTGCTTGTGGTTGTGCACTGCCAGGCTGAGGGACCGATGAGAATTGAAATCAGTCTGAACTTAGCTGTCCACACCATCCATGTTGGTGCAGGGCCAGGAGGAAGCCTTAAGGCACTACAGAGATCAACACAGGCCTAACATGGAGTTAGGGATACAAAGTCATACCCAAACGTAAACTTTAAAATAATAGGGAAACATGTTCACTGCTAGAAGCAATGAAGAGAACTTTAACTACGTTTCAATTAAATGTATAAGAAATTCATCCGAGGGGCCCCTGGGTGGCGCAGTTGGTTGAGCGACTGCCTTTGGCTCAGGTCATGATCCCGGAGTCCTGGGATGGAGTCCCACATCAGGCTCCTGGCTCCACTGGGAGTCTGCTTCTCCCTCTGACCTTCTCCCCACTCATGCTCTCTTTCAAATTCTCAAATAAATAAATAAAATCTTTAAAAAAAAATTGTTCAATGAATTTTAAAATATGGATGCAAAACCTGTATTAAAAATATATTTAGGGGCACCTGGCTGGCTCAGTCAGTAAAGCATGAGACTCCTGATCTCAGGGTTGTGAGTTCAGGCCCCTTGTTGGTGTTTTACTTAAAAATAAAACCTTAAAAAATACGTGTGTATGTGTGTGTGTGCATGTGTGTGTGTATTAATATATATACTTATATATATATATTTAAACTTGATGACAATTCTTTTACTTGATTAATAGTTACTGTGGTAACTGAATCCATGTAATCCTTTGAAACATTGGATGGGATTTAAGCTCACCTTTCTATTTCCTTGACTGACATCTTCTAATTAAGTCAGTCTTATGTAACTACTTCAAATGAAGGTATTAATGACTGATCTAACTTTTCTCTCAGGGCTCAAAATCTGTGTAACTATTATCTAATGATCATTATCACTTTTTTTTCAAGATTTTATTTATTTATTTGACAGAGAGAGAGAGAGATCACAAGTAGGCAGAGAAGCAGGCTCCCTGCTGAGCAGAGAGCCTGATGATGAGGGGCTCAATCCCAGGACCCTGAGATCATCCCCAGGACCTGAGCCGAAGGCAGAGGCTTTAACCCACTGAGCCATCAAGGTGCCCCATCATTATCACTTGATTAATCATTCAGACTAATTAAAACATTCCCTCCATCTCAAATCATACCCATTTTGCATTGAGTTCTCAATGGTATTACCTAGACTGTAATAATTACCTGTCTAATGCAAGCTTTTTCATTTCGAAAGCAATTTTCACCTCTTCAATTTCATTTTCCAAGTCTTCAATTTTACTATCAAAGAAGCATGAACAAAAATATTTCAGCAATATCAAAAAAACTCATTGAATATTGAATATCTTTAAAGTAAACCTTTGAAAAAAGTAAAATGATCCTATCTAGATAAAATTATTCTGCAGGTTCCCCCACACTGATGCATTTCTAGATTTGGTAAACAGATGCCTCCGAGATACTCAACTAATTATCTTGTGAAGAGGAATGCTAAAAGTGTTAATGTGATCACTGATGTACATATTAAGTCCATCTCCCATATCAACAACTTCTCAGTACAAGCATGAAAATTACTTGGAAAATAAAGAAAAGGAAAAAGGAAGATAATGGTGTAAGATGGGTGATAATATCAAATCTTAGTTAAAAAACACAAAATTTAAAGATATGACATACGCTTCAATTTGCTTATCTTGCAAGATTTGTTCTGGAGTCTTTTCTTCATCTACAAATAAATAAT
>CM052809.1:46038356-46052904 GCA_028533885.1 Nasua narica | reverse complement strand
CACCCCCCCCCCGCAGAGCCGGGAGTCCGATATGGGACTCGATCCCGGGACTCCGGGATCATGACCCGAGCGGAAGGCAGTTGCCCAACCAACTGAGCCACCCAGGCACCCTATTTTCTTTTTTTTTTAAAGATTTTATTTATTTGACAGAGAGAAAGAGATCACAAGTAGGCAGAGAGGCAGGCAGAGGGAAAGGGGGAAGCAGGCTCCCTGCTGAGCAGAGAGCCTGATGTGGGGCTCGATCCCAGGACCCTGAGATCATGACCTGAGCCGAAGGCAGAGGCTTTGACCCACTGAGACACCCAGGCGCCCCTAAAATATTATATTTCAACATGTAATTAATCTAAAATTACTAATGAAGGGGTGCCTGGGTGGCTCAGGGGGTTAAGCAACTGCCTTCAGCTCAGGTCATGATCCTGGAGTCCCAGGATAGAGTCCTGCATCAGACTACCTGCTCAGCAGATAGTCTGACCTCTCTGACCTTCTCCCTCTGACCTCTCCCCTCTCATGCTCTCTCTCTCTCTCTTTCTCTCAGTCTTAAATAAATAAATAAAATCTTAAAAATAAATAAATAAAACTACTAATGAAATATTTTATAGTCTTCTGTATTTTGCATTTATCATCCCTCTCAAGGACTAACCACATTTTAAGTGTTCAATTATCACATGGAGATAGTGGCAACCATTCTGGACAGAGCAGTTTAAGAATAATGGAAAAAAAAAAGGAGTAAAATATTACCAAGAGCAATATCAGAAAGATCACCTGTAAGTCTATATGTTAGGAAAAAACAATTGGGGGTGCATGGGTGACTCAGTCCGTTAAGCGTCTGCCTTCGGCTTAGGTCATGATCCGAGGGTCCTGGGATAGGTCCCATGTAGGTCTCCCTGCTCAGTGGGGAGTCTGCTTTTCCCTCTGCTCCCCTCCTTCATGCACTCGCACTCTCTCTTTTTCACAAAAATAAATAAATTTGGGAAAAAAATTGGAAATACTTAAGGATAAATTTAATAAGATATGCATATGACCTCTACATTGAATATATTCAAATACTGAAAAGATATTCCACGTATAGGTATTAGAAGAATCAATACGGCTAATACAACAATTTCCCCCAAATTGATCTATAGATCCCAAACAAATACCAATCAAAATACTCAGACTTTTTTTTTTCCTGTAGAAACGGACAGGCTGATTTTAAAATGCATATAAAACACAAAGAAGGGACACCTGGGTGGCTTAGTTGGTTAAGTCACTGCTTTCAGCTCAGGTCATGATCCCAGGGTCCTGGGATCGAGTCTCGCATGGGGCTCTCCCCTCGGCGGGGAGCCTGCTTCCTCCTCTCCCTCTGCGGGCCTCTCTGCCTACTTGTGATCTCTTTCTCTCTGTCAAATAAATAAATAAAATCTTAAAAAATAAAAAGATTGACAATATCAAATTTTATTTATTTTTTAAAGATTTTATTTATTTATTTGACAGAAAGAGACACAGCCAAAGAGGGAACACAGCAGGGGGAGTGGGAGAAGGAGAAGCAGGCTTCCCACAGAGCAGGGAGCCCAATGTGGGGCTCGATCCCAGGACCCTGGGATCATGACCTGAGACATTTAATGACTGAGCCATTCAGGAGCCCGAACAGTATCAAATTTTAAAGAAGATGCTAAGGAAATGGAAATCTCTTGCTTCTAGGAAGAACATAACATAATGGTATAATCATTTTACTTATTTTTTTAAAAGAGTATATATGTATGTATGTATGTATTTGTTTGTTTGTTTGTGAGACAGAGAGAGCACACAAACTGAGGGGAGAACCAGAGGGAGAGGGAGAAGCAGCTCCCTCTGCAGCTCCCCTGCTCACCAGGGAGCCCAATATGGGACTCCAATCCAGGACTTTGAGATCCTGACTTGAGCTGAAGGCAGAGGCTCAACCAACTGAGCCACCCAGGTGCCCCCATACTGATCATTTTTGATGGAAGCATTATTGATAAAATGGAAAGCCATGACTTTGGAGGCAAGAAGACTTGCTTCATATCCCAGTTTCATAAATTACTAGTTATACTAAGCAGAAAAGAGGCCAGGGGGCCCATTTCATAGTCCTATTTTTTGTTGTCTTTATTTTGCATAAAAAGACTTTCAGAAACCTGGAGTATCAGATGGCCAACACACTAGAACTGCCTTTGGATCTATGGCCTTATAAAAGAATCTGAGCAGAGTCTGAAAAGTTCCTAAGTTAAATATATATTAAGGTGAAGTAACTAAAGTCATCTATATGGCCCCTCAGGTTTTCCACAATTCTTTTGTTGTTTTTTTTTTTTTTTTTTTTGGATTTCCACAATTCTTGACTCAACCTAAAGTTTTGGTTTTATTCTTTAAGCCTATTTCATAGAGATAGAAAGATTCACCAAAACCTATCTCTGTGACCGAAAGACTTACAAATTAGGTTGCAATAATGGTTATTACTTTAGGAGAGCTAAACCATTATTTTAATACTCTCTTGCTCCTTAAGACTTCTAGATATTAAAAGATAAATTTACATTTTTTCAGGGGTAATGGGGTGCCTCATTCCATTAAGCATTCCGTTAAGCACCCCCCCCATCCCTCCCCCTGCTTGTACTTTATCTCTCTCTCTCAAATAAATAAAATCTTTTTTTTTAAGATTATTTATTTATTTGAGAGAGAGAGAAGGAGTGAAAGACAGCATGAGCTGGGAGAGGGGCAAAGGGAGAGGGAGAAGCAGACTCTCCACTGAGCAAGGAGCCCCACTCAGGGCTCATCCCAGGACCTGGGGATCATGACCCAAGCTGAAGGCAGATGCTTAAATGACTGTGCAAACCATGCACCTCAAATCTTTTTTTTTAAGATTTAGTTTATTTATTTGACAGACAGACAGACAGATAGTGAGAGAGAGCACAAGTAGGGAGGAGAGGGAGCAGACTCCCACTGATCAGGGAGCTTGATATGGGGCTTGATCTCAGGACCCTGAGATCATGACAGGAGCCAAAGACAGACATTTAACCAACTGAGTAACCCTGGTAACCCTCAAAAAAATAAAATCTTTTTTAAAAAAGTAAATTTTTTCAGTGTTTAAAATGGAAATTATCATTCATATCCTTAAGGTGATCTCCCTTCTGCCCTCTCATTCCTATCTTAAAGTGTTTCTCAAAGTATAGATTTTAAGACAATTATCACATGATCGCTCTAATATGAAGAACTTGAGAGGCAGGGCAGGGGGTTATGAGGGGGTGGGGAAGAGAAATGAAACAAGATGGGATGGGGAAGGAGACAAACCATAAGAGACTCCTAAACTCATGAAACGAACTAAGGGTTGCTGGGAGGTGAGGGGGTAGGAATATGGACATTGGGGAGGGTATGTGCTATGGCAAATGCTGTGAAATGTGTAAGACTGATGATTCACAGGCATGTACCCTGGGGCAAATAATACATTATATGTTAATAAAAAAAATTTAAAAAATTTTTAAAAAAGTATAGATCTTAGATAACAATCATCTGATGCACTGATTTACTCTCCAAGCTGTTCATGATCAAGTCCTATGATTCGGGATGCCTGGGTGGGTCAGTCGTTAAGCGTCTGCCTTCAGCTCAGGTCATGATCTTAGGGTCCTGGGATCAAGCCCCACATCAAGCTCCCTGCTTGACGGGAAGCCTGCTTCTCCCACTCCTACTCCCCCTGCTTGTGTTCCCTCTCTCACTGTGTCTCTTTCTGTCAAATAAATAAATAAAATCTTTAAAAAAAAAGTGCTATGATTCCTTCCCATAGAAATTTCCCAATTCTCTGGTCAACAGAACTTAAGTGTCTTGCACTATTATTTAGTTTTTTTTTCTCTATTTTCTGAATTCCTAACGAGTTCCTGAGGGACAGGGCAATTGTGTTTTTTGCCTTTTTATATAGTATAGTACCACATTATGCTGACTCTCCCATTCCCTAAATAAATAACTTTTTGTAAAACTGATTTTCTTAGAATACTATTCCTCACCAAGCTTACAAAATTTTATCTGAAAATGAAAATACTGGGCCGTCTGGGTGGCTCAGGGGGTTGGAGCCTCTGCCTTCGGCTCAGGTCATGATCTCAGGGTCCTGGGATTGAGCCCTGCATCGGGCTCTCTGCTCGGCGGAGAGCCTGCTTCCCCCTCTCTCTCTGCCTGCCTCTCTGCCTACTTGTCATCTCTCTCTGTGTCAAAAAAATAAATAAAATCATTAAAAAAAGAAAGAAAATGAAAATACTTACTTGCATCAACCATTGATTTATATTCCAAGAGTTGTTGTTTTGTCTGTGCTCTCAGCCTGAAAGCATAAAGAGAAAGTCACACACACACACATTTGCATACACACACATATACATACTTTTAAAAAGTTAAGTAAACTCTACTCCCAACATGGGGCTCAAACTCAAAACCCCAAGATCAAGAGTTGCATGCTGTACTGACTGAGCTAGCCAGGTACCACAGAAAGTCATATATTTAGAGAGATTTTACTCATTACTATATTATAAAGCAACTCACCTTTTTCAGAAGCTTATGCAATAAAATGAGTATAAGTAAACTCAGCAAAGTGTATTCTAGTTCGGTCTGATTTATTTAAAGTGGGTATAAAGAGAATTCCAGTTGAAGATGGGGCTCCTCATAGGAAAAACTATGTCCTCCATGGAACACACCAAATTACATCTATTAATTGAACAATTCCTCCTGAAAAACCAAGGGCTGACTGAACAGCTACTGAATAACCAAAGATAGAAAGAACAAAAAGAGGGGCACCTGGGTGGCTCAATGGGTTAAAGCCTCTGCCTTTGGTTCAGGTCATGGTCTCAGGGTCCTGGGATCGAGCCCCATGTCGGGCTCTCTGCTCAGCGGGGAGCCTGCTTCCCCTCTCTCTCTGCCTGCCTCTCTGCCTACTTGTGATCTCTCTCCCTGTCAAATAAATAAATAAAATCTTTAAAAAAAAAAAAAGAAGAACAAAAAGAGAACAGGAAGAGAGATGGAGACATGCCATAGTTTAAGAGAGTATCTAGCAGTGCGCCTGGGTGGCTCAGTGGGTTAAAGCCTCTGCCTTCCGCTCAGGTCATGATCTCAGGGTCCTGTGATTGAGCTCCACATCGGGCTCTCTGCTCGGCCGGGAGCCTGCCTCCTCCTCTCTCTCTGCCTCCTTCTACCTACTTGTGATCTCTGTCTGTGTCCAAAAAAAAAAAAAAAAAAAGAGAGAGAGTATCTAGCATATACAGTTATAGCTCCAGAGAGCCAGCTAAAGTCACCAACCACACACAGTCTGCACAGGAGACACCATACACAAAATCACGTTTAGGAGAAGTAGCTATTTATCTTTCTATAGAAACAAACACAAAAACTCATGCAAAATGGGGAGACAGAGGAATACGCTCCAAAAGAAGAAAAATGAACTCGGAAAAAGAACTAAATGAAACAGAAATAAACAATAAGCCTAAAAAAGAATTTAAAGTAATGGCTGTAAAGATACTCAATGGGCTGGAGAAAAGAGTGGAAGAATTCAGTGAGATCTTTAATAACAAGACAGAAAATTAAATTAAATTAAAAGAAACCAATCAGAATTGAAGAATGCAATGACTAAAAAAAACATACTATAGAAAATCAACAATAGATTAAAGGATCAGAAGAATATATTGGTGATCTGGAAGAGATGATAACAGAAAACATACAAGCAGAAGAGCATAAAGAGAAAAAAAGTTTCAAAAATGTAAACAGAGTAAGAAATCTTTTGGACAATATCAGCAAACATTACATTATAGGGATTCCAGAAGAAGAAGAAAAAGAGAGAAAGTTGTAGAAACATTACGTGAAGAAATAACTGAAAACTTTCCTAACCTAGGGAAGGAAAGAGATATCCAAGTGCAAGAAGCACAAGAGAGTTCCAACCCAAATGAACTCAAGGAGTTCCACACCTTGAGAACTCCTTAATTATTAAGTGCTTAATAATTAAAATGTCAAAGGTTAAAAATAAAAATAAAGACAGATTTAAATCAGCAAGAGAAAAACAAAAACAATGTTTTCCTACAGGGGAAAACATGATGCTATCAGCTGATTTTTCAGCAGAAACTTTGCAGGCCAGGGCACCCCTGTTGGGACCCCTCTCACTTCTAGAAGCTTTTTCTGTATTCTTGCTTAATAAACTTCTGTGGCTTTACTCACCAAGAAAATAAAAACAACGACAAAACAAAAACAAAGAAAGAAAGAAACTTTGCAAGCCAGAAAGGAATGGCATGACCTCTTCAAAGTGCTGAAAGGAGGGGTGCCTGGGTGGCTCAGCCGGTTGAGTAGCTACCTTCAGCTCGGGTCATGATCCCGGGGTCCTAGAATCGTGCCCTGCATCGGTCTCTCTGCTTGGCAAAGAGCCTGCTTCTCCCTCTCCCTCTGCCTGCCTCTCTGCCTACTTATGCTCTCTATCTCTCTGTCAAATAAATAAATAAAATCTTTAAAAAAAAAGATGCATATGATTTGAATCTTCTTAAATTTACTGAGACTTGTTTTATGACCTAATATGTGATCTATTATGGAGTATGTTTCATGTGTACTTTAAAAATAATGTTTATTCTTTTGTTTTTGGATGAAATGTTCTGTGTATGTTATGTCCATCTAGTCCTATATATTTTTTATTTTAATATATATTTTTAATCTATTTTTATATATTTTATATAAGCAATATGTAGATAATATATATACTATATATAAGTAATAAATATTTTATTATATGTAAAATATAAATATAAAAATTATTTTGTGTATTTAAATATATATTATATATATATAAAATATATCCCTGGTGAACATAGATGCAAGAATCCTCAACAAAATATTAGCAAACCACATACAACAACACTTTAAAAAAAACATTCACCATGATCAGGCAGGATTTACTAGGGATACAATGGTAGTTCAATATTTGTGAATCAATGTCATACACCACATCTACAAAACAAAGGACAAAAATGGTATGATCATACCAATAGAAGCAAAAAAACGATTTGACAGGATTCAACATTCATTCACAATAAAAATTCACAATGAAATGGGGTTAGAGGGAATATACCTCAACATAATAAAGGCCTTATACAAAAAACTCACAGTTAACATCACCCTCAATGGTGAAAACTGAGAGCTTTCCCTCTAAGGCCAGTAACAAGACAAGGATGTCTATTCTTACCACCTTTTTAATAATTAAATTAATTTGAGAGAGAGAGAAAGAGAACAAGCACGAGCTGGAGGGGCAGATGGAGAGGGAGAGAGAATCTCAAGGACACTCTGCACTCAGTGTAGAGCCTGACACAAGGCTCAATCTCATCACCCTGAGATCATGACCTGAGCCCAAACCACGAGTCGGATGCTTAACCAACTGAGCCACCCAGGCACCCCAACTCTCACCACTTTTATTCAACATAGTAGTGAAAGTCCTCTCCACAGCAATCAGACAAGAAAAAGAAATAAGAGGCATCCATATTGGTAGGGAACTTAAACTGTCACTATTTGCAGACGGCATGATACTATACACATAAAATACTGAAGACTCAACCAAAAAATGTACTAGAATAAATGAATTCAGTAATGTGGCGGTATATAAACTTAATTCACAGAAATCAGCAGCATTTCTATATACTAACAACAAAGTCACAGAAATAAATTTTAAAAACAACACCATTTACAATTGCACCAAAAAGAATAAAATACCTAGGGATAAACTTGACCAAAGAGGTGAAAGATCTGTACACTGAAAATCATAGGACACTTATGAAAGATATTGAAGATGACAAAAACAAATAGAAAGACATTACATGTTTATGTATTAAAAGTATATTGGCGGGGCACCTGGGTGGCTCAGTGGGTTGAAGCCTCTGCCTTCGGCTCGGGTCATGATCTCGGGATCCTGGGATCGAGCCCCGCATCGGGCTCTCTGCTCGGCGGGGAGCCTGCTTCCCCCTCTCTCTCTCTGCCTGCCCCTCTCTGCCTGCTTGTGATCTCTCTGTCATATAAATAAATAAAATCTTAAAAAAAAAAAAGTATATTGGCAAAATGTCCTTATTACCCAAAGCAATTTACAGTTTCAAAGCAATCCCTACCAAAATACCAACAGCATTTTTCACTAAACTACAACAATCAGTACTACTATTTGTATGGGGGGGTGCATGCCTGGGTGGCTCAGTTAGTTAAGCATCTGCCTTCTGCTCAGGTCATGATCCCAGAGTCCTAGGATTAAGCCCTGTGTCAGGCTCCCTGCTCAGCAGGGAGTCTGTTTCTCCTTTTCAGCTTGTACTCTCCCGTGCATTTGTTGTCTCTCTCAAATAGATAAATAAAATTTTAAGATAAAATAAAATAAAATTTTTATGGAACCATAGAAGATCCCAAATAGTCAAAGCAATCCTGAGAACGAAGAATGAACCTGGAACTATCACTAATCCATATTTCAAGATATACTACAAAGCTGTAGAGATCAAAACAGTATGGTACTGGCACAAAAACAGACAAATGGATTAATGGAACAGAAAAGAGACCCCAGAAATAAACCCACATTTATATGACCAATTAATCTATGATAAAGAAAGCAAGAATATACAATGAGGAAAAGACAGTCTTTTCAATAAGTGGTGCTGGGAAAACTGAATAGCCACTTGCAGAAGAATGAAATTGGACTACTTTCTAACACCACACATAAAACTAAATTCAAAATGGATTAAGGAATTAAACAGGAGACTTGAAACCATAAAAATCTTACTAGAGAAGACAGGGAGTAATTTCTCTGACATTGGCAATAGCAAAATTTTTCTAGATATGTCTCCTGAGGCAAGGAAAACAAAAGCAAAAATAAACTATTGGGACTACATCAAAATAAAAAGTTTTTGCATAGCAAAGAAAACCATCAACAAAATTAAAAGACAAGCTACTGAATGGAAGAAGATATCTGCAAATCATTTATTTTATAAGTGGTTAATATAAAAAACATGTAAAAAACTTAACACCAAAAAAAAAAAATCTGTTTAAGAATTGGGCGGACGAGGGTGCCTGGGTGGCTCAGTCGTTAAGCAGCTGCCTTCGGCTCAGGTCATGATCCCAGGACCCTGGGATAAAGCCCCAAATAGGGCTCCCTGCTCCATGGGGAGCCTGCTTCTCCCTCTCCCACTCCTCCTACTTGTGTTCCCTCTCTCTCTGTGTCTCTCTCTGTCAAATAAGTAAATAAAAATCTTTATTAAAAAAAAAAAAAGAGGGGCGCCTGAATGGGTCAGTTGGTTAAGCAAGCAACTGCCTTCGGCTCAGGTCATGATCCTGGAGCCCTGGGATTGAGTCCCACATCGGGCTCCCAGCTCCGCGGGGAGTCTGCTTCTCTCTCTGACCTCTCCTCTCATGCGCTCTCTCTCTCTCTCTCAAATAAATTAAAAAAGAAAGAAAGAAAGAAATGGGCAGACAACCTGAATAGACATTTTTCCAAAGACATACAGATGGCCAATAGACACATGAAAAGATGCATGTGATCTGAAATGAAAGATGACTGCTGATCAGAGAAATGCAAATCATAACCACAGTGAGCTATCACTCACATCTGTCAGAATGACTAAAATAAAAAAGACAAAAAAATAACAAATATTGGCCAGGATGTGGAGAAAAAGCAAACCCTACTGCACTGTTGGTGGAAATATAAATTAGTATAGCCACTGTGGAAAACAGTATGGAGATTCCTCAGAAAATTAAAAATAGAAATACCATATAATCCAATAATTCCACTATTTGGTATTTACCCAAGGGAGTGCAAAAACACCAACTCGAAAAGATATATGTACCCCTATGTTTACCACAGCATTATTCACAATAACCAAGACATGAAAGTAACCTAAATATCCATCAGTAGATGAATGGATAAGGAAAATGCAGTATATACACTATGGAATATTACACAATCATAGAATATGAGATTGTGCCATTTGAGACAACACAATGGACCTAGAACGTATCAGGTTAAGTGAAATAAATCAGACTGGGAGACAAATACCATATGATTCCACACATAAATGGAATCTAAAAAAAAATGAAAAAAAGCAGAATCAACACTATAAATACAGAGAACAAACTGATGGTTGTCAGAGAGGCGGAAGGTGGGGGATTTGGCAAAATGGGTAAAGGGGAATGGGAGGTACAGGCCTCCAGTTATGGAATGACTAAGTCACTGGAAGAAAATGCAGAGCATAAGGAATACAGTCACTGATACTGTAATAGTGATGTAATGAGAGAGATGGTAGGTATTCTTGTGGGGAACATAGCATAATGTATAAACTTTTTTTTTTTTTTTTAAGATTTTATTTATTTGACAGAGAGAACACCAGCAGGGGGTGCAGCAGGCAGAGGGAGAAGCTTGCTAAGCCAAGTAGCCCATGCTGGAAGGGATCCAAGAGTCCTGGGATCATGACCTGAAGGCAGATGAGTAACCGACTGCAGCTACCCAGGGGCCCCAAAACCTTTCAAATCATTAAGTTACACACCTGAACCTAATAACATTGTGTCAACTATGCTCAAATCTTACTGGATGCAGGGCCTGGCTGGCTCAGTTCGGATTGTGAGTTGGAGCCTTGCACTCAAGTGTGCCAATTGCTTAAAAATAAAATCAAAATAAGAAAAAAAAAAAAAAATGGGGCACCTGGGTGGCTCAGTGGGCTAAAACTCTGCCTTTGGCTCAGGTCATGATCCCAGGGTCCTGGAATTGAGTCCCGAATCAGGCTCTCTGCTCAGCTGGGAGCCTGCTTCCCCTCTCTCTCTACCTGCCTGCCTCCTTGTGATCTCTTTCTGTCAAGCGTCTGACTCTTTTTTTTTCTTTCTGTCAAATACATAAAATCTTTAAAAATGATTAAAAAATTTATCAATATGTCACACTCAAGAAATATGGGCTACACAAAGAAACACATCAAAATAGTGAAAATTGCAAACATTATAACAAGTTTAAAAACAGTTTGTAACATTCCTAGGAGATACAGAAAAATAACAAGTATACTAATTCTTAGATAGATAATTCATACAGTTTTAGTTGTCCTAAGATAGTACTGAATTAAAAATCATACATAAGTAGAAAAGCTATGGGTAAAATGGTAACTAGTTATTAAGTTATACTTACAAGATGTTGGACATTTACATGGTAGTTTCATAATTCTGAAACTGCTCTGTGATTTTGAGACCTATATAAGTAGCTAAGTGACATCAGAAAGATTTTTAAAACTCCATCGTTTAAGTTCCTTATGTTTGAAATTCCAAATGAAAAGAATTTCTTACAGGTTAAGAAGTTAGGCTAGCATTTTAAAACAGGCTATAAGAACAGTTCCCTTTTTAGCTGATATTAAAAAGGTGATCCTATATCTTTAATATTTTAGAATTTTATGTTGTAGGTAGGAGGTAATTTTTAAAGTGAGACTGTGAGGCTTATTAGCCAAGACCGTTTAAAGTAGTGGTAAAGCTAAAATACAGTTTCAATTCTTTGGGGAGGGAGAAAATATTCCCCTTACTACGATTTAGAATATTTTCCTGTTGTTTTCTCTGCAAAGGACCAAACAAGTATTTTAGGCTTTGTGATTCACACAGTCTCTACTGTAGCTACTCAACTCAGACCCTGCAGCAGGAAAGTTGTGTTCCAAAAAAAACTTTCCTTAAGAGCACTGAAATTTGAATTTTCACGCGTTATTAAATATTCCTTCTCAGGAATTTTTTTTGTCCCAAACACTTAAAAGACATAAAAACTATTCTT
The DNA here is from genome assembly GCA_028533885.1 of Nasua narica. Taxonomy (NCBI): domain Eukaryota; kingdom Metazoa; phylum Chordata; class Mammalia; order Carnivora; family Procyonidae; genus Nasua; species Nasua narica. The sequence continues at coordinate 46,041,155 of CM052809.1, read as the reverse complement.
TGCTTGAGGGGTCATAACAAAAGCCACACCCACGCTTAGTGGAAAAGAATAAACATTACCCTCTCGGTAGGAAATATAACATGAGGCTTCTGCATTGAAAAGGGTCGTAACCATAAAATAAAGAGACAGGACGTTTTTTTGTGTAGCTAAAGGCCTTAGAGGCACCTCACAACCCGTCTGAATATCGGGGCCGCAGGACTTGAGTGCATGAGAAAAGAAGGGGAAATTACAGCTCCGAAGGGCCTGGGGCACTATGCTAAACGCTTGCCTCAGAATACAACATTTAACCCCCACCGCAACTTTACTAAGAAGGTGTAACCCTACTCTTTTTCGAAGATGAAGCAAGAGGCTTAAGGAGCTCAACTGAAATGACGCAGTGACGCAGCCATTACACGATCAAGTCAGAATTCGAAGCCTTCGGGACCCTGAGAGCAAAGGGCGGGGCTCTCGGCCACGACGCCAGGTTGGATCTTGGCTAGAGGGGACAACCTGAGCAGCAGGGTCAAGCGGTCCTCAGGACGCGCCGCCTGGGCGCCGGCGACCTGTGGTGGCTCGCCTTCCCCGTCTCCCGCTCCGGAGTCCGCGGGCTCTGTAGCTGCTTGTTCTCCCTGTTGTTTCTCCATTCTGACTGGAGCGAAGAGGAATCGCCTGGGACAGAAAGATGCAGCCGCAAGAACCGATTTTCCCGCCACTAAATTGACGTCCGGAAGGGGCGGGAGAACCGTCGAAATCCGTCCCGCCCCTTCCGCCCTACGGCTCCACCGCTTCCGTCCCATTCTCTGGTTGCTGTGGCTACTCCTGTCACTTATCCAGGAGACTAATATTAGATCACTAATAAGAAACAGTTGAACTTCAAGCATCAGTTCTGTCTACCCCGAGCTGGGCTAGGGTTTGGGCCGTTTGGAACACAGCCGTTTGGGACACAGCCCGGCTCCCAAGAACCGCCTGGAAGCGAAAACCGCGACACATTTGGTCATTCATCCTTGGCGCTATGACGGGGGATCTTTGGGACAGCGGTTTTTAGACCCATCTTGGCACTTCCTTAACCTTCGCAGCCTTGGAAAATGGATGTGCCCGGCAGGCTAACAAAGGGGAAAAAAAGAGGATTGTTTTGTTTAAGTAGTCTTTCGATCTGAGCTCATAATGCCCAGACACCCCTCATTTGACGAAGTTCAGGGATACCTAAAGCCCCTACGGGGCAATGCATATACTTGAACCCCAGACTTACACCGTAAAATTTCCATCAGTAAGATTCTTACTCATAACAGAGTTTTGTTCCCTGAAATGTTAGCTTGTCGACTTATTAGGTTACAGTTAAGCTTTTCAGCGGGGCGGTGAGCTGGGTAATGGAGAAAATGCAGGATGTATAGATCCCTGATTGTAGTTTTTCATTAAGGGCTGTCGCTAGCTTTGTAGGAAAAGCACAGGAACTCATCTCTTTGAACAAGAGAGCCGAGCATTGCCTTTAAATAACTAGTTTCCCCTGAGTTATAGTTGACCACAGTGTGCGCTCTCCTTTCTTCCTTTTTATTATCAAACTAACAGTTCCCGTTATAATTTCGATTCGAAGACACGGATGTACGAAGACGGTAGGTTCACCTCTCCTACCCCCAAACTCCTGGAAAAACATGGTTTCCTTTCATTTTTTGTTTTACACAAAAGCGAAATGTTACTGTTTTTTTTAGTTTACTCTGGATGTCTTCCGTTAACACCACAATCTCATCCTTTCAAGCAGTAGCTCCTCCGGTGTCCCAGGCCAAATTTGGGACAAAAGCAATGCAGTAGTTCCTCTCAGCAGGAATCAGAATCAGGGCAAAGACTAGTTAAAACCGACTGATAGGGAGCACATCGGTGGCTCAGTTGGTTGGGCAACTGCCTTCGGCTCAGCTCATGATCCCAGAGTCCTGGGATCGAGTCCCACATCCGGCTCCCAGCTCCACAGGGAGTCTGCTTCTCCCTCTGACCTTCTACCCTCTCATGCTCTCTCGCTCTATCTCAAATAAAAAACAAAAACAAAAACAAACCCGACTGATAGGTGGGTGGGTGGATGGGTGAAATTGGTGAGGGGGATTAAAAGCACACTTAATGTGATGAGCACAGAGTAATGTAGAGAATTCTGAGAATGTAGAGAAATCAGTATACAGTACCCCTGAAACAAGGATAATTTTGATCATGTGGTATGGGCATAAAAGGGCACCCATCTGTCAGAAACCTACTTTATCCCACATACAAAAAGTTTGAGGGATTAAATACAATGGGCAAATTTTAGAATTTTAGAAAACGTTTACAGTTTTGGGATAGAAGTGACCTTAGGACTGAAAATCCAAAAGCAACTACAGAAAAAAAAAAAAAGATTTGATAATACAAAAACTTAAAAAGTGTCTGCATGACAAAAGAGCATAAACAGTCAAAAGGCAATGACAAAATGGGAAAACCTTACATATTGATTAGTAGTCACCAAAAATTTATTCAACTAGTCATCAAAATTATAAATTACAACAGTGAACCAGATTATTTTTTGCCAAATTCACAGAAATTGGGGCATCATTGCCTTCAGTCCTGGCAAGAACACAGAGAAATCCAGCACTTTTGTACACTGATGATGACACTGAGATGGTCATCTGGCTTTCTTCTGCTAAGTACCTGCCAAAACTTACTACATACATATTCTGGAGAACCCAGTGTACAGTAAGGAAAGCATGTTATTTAATGATAATAAAGACATTTGTCTGTAGGACCAGAGGAAAAATAATGTGAAGGTCAACAGCCGAATGGTTGAATATACGGCAGTACATCCAT
>CM052809.1:45976203-46037856 GCA_028533885.1 Nasua narica | reverse complement strand
GGGGGGGGGGGGGGTAGGGACAGGGTGGCTGGGTTATGGACATTGGGGAAGGTATAAGCTATGGTGAGTGCTATGAAATGTGAAAGCCTGATGATTCACAGACCTGTACCCTTGCGGCAAATAATATATGTTAATTAAAAAAAATCCAGCGGTGCAGATACTCACTTAAAACATCAAATACTTAAAAATAAAAAATAAAAGCTATGCATTGGGACGCCTGGGTGGCTCAGTAGGTTAACATCTAATTCTTGATTTCGTTTCAGATCATGGTCTCAGAGTTCTGAGATCAAGTACTACACCGGGCTATGCACTGGGCATGGAGCCTGATTAAGATTCTCTCTCTCCCATAAAATAAGATGAAATCAGAGATGCAGACAAACTGTAAAAGACTCTAAATTCTAGGAAACAAACTGGGGGTTGCTGGAGGAGAGGTGGGGAGGGAGATGGGATGACTGCGTGATGGGTATTAAGAAGGGCACGTGATGTAATGAGCCCTGGGTGTTACATGCTACTGATGAATCACTGAACTCTGAAACTAATACATGTTATTAATTAACTAAATTTAAATTAATGACTTACCATGTGCTTTGTAAGCCCACGATTCACCATGACTATATTCTTAGCCAGGTGTTGCATAACACTTAGAAGGGATTCTTCAGTGTATGACAGATAATGCTGTAGAGTTGGTGTCTATGGCAACAAAAGCTAATGTTAGAAATGCTCATCAACAATGGTTTTCATAAAATTTCTGTATCTTAGTCAAGAGTAGAGTACAAAGAGATTCCATAGGACTGATTATAACTGAAATTGAAGATAAACTTAAGATGCCTTGTTTAGGGGCACCTGGGTGGCTGAGTGAGTTAAACCTCTGCCTTCGGCTCAGGTCATGGTCTCAGAGTCCTGGGATCGGGCCCCGCATCGGGCTCTCTGCTCAGCGGGGAGCCTGCTTCCCCCTCTCTCTGCCTGCCTCTCTCTGCCTACTTGTGATCTCTGTCAAGTAAATAAAATAAAATCTTAAAAAAAATAATGCCTTCTTCCCCAGGCACTCTTCTTTCATGCTTCTCTAGGATCCTGTACTTAAATCTATTATACACATGTGCTCAAATTCTCTGACACCAATATTCTCATACAAAGTTCTACTTCTAGCGCATAGGGTAGCACATGGTACATAGAAGAAATATTTGGTGAAATCAATTAAGTATGAACGAACTTCTAGCATGTCACTTGACCTGAGTGTCTTCATCTATATAGAAAGATGAAACTAGGGGCGCCTGGGTGGCTCAGTGGGTTAAAGCCTCTGCCTTTGGCCCAGGTCATGATCTCAGGGTCCTGGGATCGAGCCTGCATCGGGGTCTCTGCTCAGCAGGGAGCCTGCTTCCCCCCTCCCTCTGCCTGCCTCTCTGCCTACTTGCAATCTCTGTGTCTAATAAAATCCTAAAAAAAAAAAAGAAGATGAAATTAGGTAATGAAGTGAGAGTATCTTATAGACATATAGCAAACAAGGTATCATTTTTAATCATTCTCTCAGTAGATGCTGTATTTTTAGAAAGAAACCATTAGAAAAGTCCTTTAATGTAAAAAGCCCAGTATTCATGCAAACCACTTACAATTTAAAAACTTAGGGTAACCTAAGTCTACATGACAGAGCTTACCCATTCACCGTTATCGAGAATTTTCAGTGCTAAGCAAAAAGCTCCTGCTGCAATCTGAGAAGGAGGAAAGTGCACCATATCGTAGTCCAACATAGTTAGCTCCATCAGGTATTTGGCCAAGGTATGTTGCTCAACATCAACCTGAAACAAAACCCACAGGTCTTTCAACTTCCATCAGAGAATTCTGTGTTGGAAATAAGCAGTATGCCCACAACTACAATTACAAACGTTTATCAACTCTCAAATGCAACTGCCCCTGGTAGGCCTTAATGACAAGACTAATATACAGCCTGTATGGAAATAAAGAACATCTTTATGTCTTCCTCATACAGATTTATAAGCCAGCTGAATTAGACCTGCTTGATTAGCAGTATTTCATCATGTACCATACTAAAGGTCACCAAAGAGATCTGTACCTCTCCAATCTTAGATGCTCTCCGAAGGAAATGCAGGGGTAGAGGGCGGCCCAGACCAAAATTTAAAGATCTTAGAATCTTCATTTCCATCTGTCTGATTTGGTGCTTAGTGTAAGTGTTGTCAGTCACAAAGGCAAAGTCACCAATTTCTGGAGGGTACATTTCTTCATATTTGCTTGCAATAAACATGGCAGTGACACCAACCAGCTGGAGCATCTTCTTGGGCACACAATTATTCTGCAACGGGAATTCCAACTGGATAAACAACTAATACGTACTTGAAAAAGGAGACAAGAGCTATGAAGGGGGGTGCCTGGATGGCTCAGTTGGTTGAGCAACTGCCTTTGGCTCAGGTCATGATCCCGGAGTCCCAGGATCGAGTCCCAGGATCGAGTCCCATATCGGGCTCCCGGCTCTGCGGGAAGCCTGCTTCTCCCTCTGACTTTCTCCCCTCTCATTCTCAGTCTCTCGCTCTCTAATAAATAAATAAAAATCTTTAAAAAAAAAAAAAGAGCTATGAAGGGTACATGGGAAAAATATTCTCACAGCAAAATCTTAAAGACACTAACCTAAGATGTTAGCTGAAAAATTCTTCTATTTTTTCTTAATTTTATTTATTTGAAAGAGAGAAAAAAGAGAGCACAGCAGGGGGGAGGGTTAGAGGGAGAGGAAGAAGCAGACTCCCTGCTAAGTAGGGAACCCAATACCGGCCTTGAACCCAAGACCGAGACCTGAGCCAAAGGCGCCACTGAATAAGTCTGTTTCTTATGACTCTGCTAGGACCCTGGAAGGGAGAACCCTCAATTACTGAATTATGCTCACCTGCATGAACCGATCAATAATGGAAACAGTCATGTACATGGTCTCCTGCAGTAACCTGAACTTCATCTGAACCTGTACTAGCCAGTCAATAAGGATGGCTCTCATGTTTCCAGTGACTTCACGACCCAGTAGGTATTTTGGTCTGACGGCTTGCTCTTCCTGCAAAAGAATGCTGATTATCCTTTAGAAGCAAGACTCCATGTGATATTTCTGTCCACCAATATTAGTTACCACAACAGGTAATGGAGAATTCAGAATCTCCAACAGTCCTCAACTTAATTATTCATACAGTCACTACATACAGCTGTCACTGAGGAAGAAAGCCAACATTAAATAGGACAGTTTGACAGGTTTTTCATTTTGTACAGATCTCTCTATGTTCAACCTACCATCACTGCTACTTGCCTACACTCTGTACCCACTTCATCCCAAAGGTATCATGCCATCATCTCATCTTTTCACTTATGGCTCTAAACCCAGAACCAGAAGCTGTATGAAGCAGAGAAAACTAGCAGCAGCTACATTCCAGATCAGCTGGAACCTGTGTGCTACCCACTCTCCTACTCTAGGATTTAAATCCCCAAAACACCATAGAGAAAAAGAATTTAAGCCCCCAAAACACCACAGAGAAAAAGAACCATCAAGGACCAGCACATATGTCTGCTAAACCCACTCGTCCAAAGTTACAGTTTTATTACAAAGAAGAGAGAAAAAACCCAAAGTGGAAGGCTGGTCCTGGCAAGTTTCTATAGGACAATTCTATAGAAAATGGATGCCTAAAGAAGAGAATGCATTATTAACAAACAATTGGGGAAACGTGGTAGTAAACAGCTTGTTAGCATATAGAATGCTTCCTTGTCTCGGGGTGGGGACAAATGCTACTAATACAAAGTTTCAGAAATGATATGAAATGAAAGAAAACCAAAAATTTTTGAGTGTACCCTCTTGGACACAAAGAACAATTTCCCTGGTATCACATGCACATCAGCCACAAAGGCCAAAAATGCCTTGTGTTGCTGGTGGTTATAATTTTTCAGCATTTTCTCCATTACCATCCATCATCCTGCCTCTAATCCTCAAACTCTTGAGCCTGGGACTTGCCTACTCCTAACCGTGATAGATATATCATTCAACCTATGGACATTCATTAGATTTACAGTACTATCCACTGTCACTTTGTACTTTACCTGTTCAAATGGCAAATACAGATGTCCTTGGCTTAGTTAGTGACTTTTGATTTTTGCTACTCCGTGAATGAGAATTTGAAAGTAGAATCTACTGTTAAGAAATACTGTTCACATCCTGCTTGAATTATTGTAAACTCTCAGTGGAAAATGTTCTTAATCAAGTTAAATGCAGTTTAAAGAAAAACAAACACAAAGATTCTAAAAATAATACAGACCTCAAGTTGTCTCAGGTAAGTATAAATATCCTTCACATATTCACTACAAAGGTTTGGATCAGCTCCATCTTCTGCATCCACATCATTCACTGCAAGAATTACATCAGAGAACGCCTGACACAGATATTCTTCTGCAGGGGCACATCCAGATGTTTCCATGGGGCTTGGAGAGGGAGTATCAACCTTGAAACAGAGAGACCTTTTGAAATAATAGCAAAGAGGAGCATACCATCTGGGAATGAAGGCCCACTATTGGTACTAACTGAAGAGACCAACTGCTAAATAGACATATAATTCATAATTCATTTCCTTAAAGGAAAAGTATCTTTTTTCAAATTTATTCAAGTTCTCCTTAGGACACGATTTATAAAAAAAAAAGCAAAAAGCCGAAACAGATTGAGCAAATTTTAAGTTAGCAGAACCTAAACCGACAAGTAAAACAAAGAAAAAGCAAACAAAAACACATTCTAGACTTTCCTCCAAAGGAAATGAGTAAACAATCTGTTTATCAGCATCATGTGAAGTCAGTCCAAATGAATGACAGTCTTTAGTCTTTATGTCAAAACATGGACCGCTTCTCACTGTCCAGGAAAACACAAGTTCTGTCCTGACAACGTTTGTTATTTTTTTTTTTAAGATTTTATTTATTTTGGGATGCCTGGGTGGCTCAGTTGGTTAAGTGACTGCCTTCAGCTCAGGTCATGATCCTGGATCCCCGGATCAAGTCCTGCATTGATCGGGCTCCCTCCTCAGCAGGGAACCTGCTTCTCCTTCTGACCCCCTTCTCGTGCTCTCTCTCTCTCTCATTCTCTCTCTTTCAAATAAATAAATCTTTAAAAAAAAATTTGAAATATTTTATTTCTTTGTCAGTGAGAGAGAGAGCACAAGCAGGGGGAGTGGCAGGCAAAGGCAGATGGAGAAGCATGTTCCCCAACTGAGCAAGGAGTCCAATGTGGGACTCGATTCCAGGACCGCAGAATCATGATCTCAGCTGAAGGCAGACACTTAACCACCCAGGCATCCCTAGTTCGTTATTAGCCATTTCCTTCAAACTCCAGTTACCCTTTGTTCAAACATTTACTGGCATTTTCTTCTAGTCAAGGTCTATGCTAGACACTGCCTTTATAGTGTCTCAAATGGCTGTGAATTTAGAAGAGTAAAGTAAACGAAATGAGGAGACTGATACTAGGAACAAGGGTGAGGGTAAGTTGGACAGTTTCAGGAGATGATGCTTGAACTGCTTTGAAGGATGAAAAGGTTACTGTCTAGAAGAATGAGAATGAGAGAGGCCTTTTTTAAAAAAGTGGGAGAGCAGGGGCGCCTGAGTGGCTCAGTGGGTTAAGGTCTCTGCCTTCGGCTCAGGTCATGATCTCAGGGTCCTGGTCCATGGAGCCCCGCATCGGGCTCTCTGCTCGGCAGGGAGCCTGCTTCCTCCTCACTCTCTGCCTGCCTCTCTGCCTACTTGTGATTGCTCTCTCTGTGTCAAATAAATAAATAAAATCTTTAAAAAAAAAGAAGTGGGAGAGCAAAGTCAAGGATCAGCATGGGACTTTCAAGGAAACCTTGCATGGGAAGGTATGGCCAATTAAGAGAGCCCACACGCTCCAGGTTTCATGTGTTATGTCCAGAATGTCTACTAAAGCAAGAGCCTCAAATCTCCTACTCTAAGTTATAAGGAACTGGGCTAACTTTACAGATCATTTTTCTCAACTGTTTTTAACTATTATTTGTTTCTTGAAGATGTAATTGTCTTTATTAAGTGATTCATGAAGTGGGCATCATGCCATCTACCAAGTAGAGATGCTCCTTAACTGTTTTACTTTATTTTTAAAAAAGATTTTATTTATTTATTTGAGAGAAAGCTAGAGTGAGCACAAGCAGTGGGGGAGCAGCAAAGGGGGAGGGAGAAGCAGGCTCCTCCCTGAGCAGGGAGCCTGACAGGGGGCTCCATCCCAGGACCAAGGGATCATGACCTGAGCTGAAGGCAGATGCTTAACAGACTGAGCCACCCAGGCACCCACTTAACTACATTTTACTAATTATTCATTAAATGCATTTCATTGTAATTTCAGCAAAGGAACCCCTTCTAAGTGCCCTGTTTCTCCTTCACAGGATGGACACATTTATGTAAATGATATTTAATAAGTTCTTAGTTTTCATTTTTGAGGTTGTTAACTCATCTGCTCTGAAAAGCTACATTTTCTTTCTGCTTTACACCTTTACCTACTCCAATGTTACAGACTTATTAATTATTCAGGGGCCGCATTAAGGAATAAAAGGATTCAACATAATCTGTGTGAGTCAATAAATTCTGGTACAAGATGGCTTGTACCAAAGACAGCAAAATCTTTAGGTGGTGCAGCTCTCACTCAATAGTATTCATAAGGGGGAGGAGGCAGCATAACAAAATGCTTAAGAACCTAGATTCTTAAGCCAGATGGCCTGGGTTTACAGCCATAGGTGCCACTGATGAGATGGACGACTCTAGAAAAAAATACTTAATACTTCTCTAAGCCATTATCTGAACGGTGTAATAATACAAGTGAGAGTACATGTAAAGATTATGCTGCTTAAAAGCCCTTCAAGTACAGAGGGAGACTACCTGCTGCTAAGTACTCTATAAACGTTACTAGCATTACTATTTGTTCAAATGCTATTATTCCATGGATTATAAAGCGAGGGGAAAGAGACACCCAACACACAGGATGGCGAAAGGCAGAGTAAGTTTACCAAAATAGGCTCTGGCGAAAGTTTTTCTTCTTTAACAGGCTCAGGTTCTGGCTCAGGTTCTGGCACAGGCTCGGGTGCCTTCTCCAGAGGCTTAGGTATTTTTTTAGCAATAACTTTTCCAGGAACCAAAGTTTTTGCTTCCTGTGGATGAAAGGACGGAAAATGAAATGTTTCTCCACCACGGGTCCCAGCTGTAGGGTGGACGCTTAGGGAGAGAGAAGTTGGCTCAGGAAGAAAGTTACCTTTTTCAGAGGCAATTTGGTCTGTGGTTGTTCGCTGACTTTGTTACCAATGTCTCCAAGAGCTGTTCTCGGCCTCAGCCCAGGCTTGGAGGCCGCAGTCGTGGCCAGAGGCACGCGCTTTGCGCCTGCCATGCTGAGCTTCGCCTTATTTTCAACATTAACTTTTGTGTTCTGAAAGAAACAAGACCGCTTTGAGAGCCGGCCCACCCAGGTTAGAGTTAAGTCAAGGATCAGTGGAGGTGGGGCAAGACAGAGGCTCTCAGAAGAAAAGCTGGCTGTAAAAAAAAAAATGGGTTCCCAAGGGAAACTGGGGTTCCAGTCTCTCTGCTTCGGCTTTGTCAATCCCATTTCTTCCCAGAACCTCCTCACTCCCCTCTTGAGAGGCTGCCTCAATGTTTAGTCCCCGGCAACTCTGAAATATTAATTTACATTTGGAAGGAAATCGGAAAAGCCTCCAATGGCAGGCACCTTCTCTCCGGGAAGGGGGTTGCGCGGCTGGCCGGAGCTCACTCAGAGGCCCTCTACCACATGTTAAAAGAGGTTTCCTGTCGACCCTCCACCGCCCTCCCTCCTCGCGCCAAATATTTATCCCAGGACGGCCCCGTTCTCTTCCTTTCTCCGTCGGGCCCCCAAAAGCCCCCACCGTGCCAGGGGCCCACCGATCCCCCCATCCTCCTCCCCAAATCGCTGCCCCAGTCCACTCATGGAGGAGGGGGGGCGCTCCGGCAGAGGACAGAGGACGAGAAGCCACGCAGCGCCGTCAGCAGCAGCTCACCCTGGTGACCCGGAGCGCCATGGCTTCCTCTTCACCAGGGCAGCAGCTCAGTGGGGAGAAGCAGAGCACGGGAGCCACCAACGAGCCGGGGACCTGAACCCAGGGCAGCTCAACAGCCGTTCCTCCGCAGCACGCCGGGAGGAGCCGGGCCCGGCCGCAGGTTTAAACCCCGCACTGCTCCCTCCTTATTGGTCTGTTCGTGGCACTCGCTCCCTTCCCATTGGCGGCTGCCGGTTCCTCCGAGAATGCGTTTCCCGGGCGACCCCGCGAAGACGTTCGAGAGCGGGCGGGGCCAGGCCTTCGCTGCCCTGCAGCTGTGCTGCCAGCTGGAGAGGCGAGCCGGAGGTGCGCGGCCCACCTGGAGGGGAGAGCTTGTGCCCCGCGGGAGCTAGCCTGCGGCATGGCTGGTGTCCCTCCGGAGAGTGACACTCGAGCAGCCTGGGTTTGAGAACCTGAGAAGCAATTACGGCTCTAGTCCCACTTACTGTTACACACTTTACTCTGCTGTGGCATGTGGCAGGAAAGGCTTTAATATCCATTCTTCCATTTGATTATTCCAGCGGCCCTGAAGGTGAAGAACCTGAAGCTCAGAGACGACTTGAGTGACCTTCCCAGAGCCACAAATTAGTAACATGGGAAATAAACTTCAGTTATTTTTTGGATCCCTGATGTTTGCACAACACTAAGTGTCTCTTAAGAATATTGTGTCTTAATCTGCCAGATTACTTTAATTGCATTGCATCCCAAAGCCAATCTTTTGTTTTAGCTTTTTATTTGAAAATAATTTCAAACTGAGGGAAGTTGCAAACAAAAGTATTACAAGGAAAAAAAAAAGTATTACAAGGAACACATGTATACCTTTTGCCCAGATTCAAGTATCCTTAACATATTACCTCATTTGCTTTATCATTTACTTCTCTCTGTATATAGATCTATGTCTAGCTGTATATAAAAATTTTCTTCCCGGGGCACCTGGGTGGCTCAGTGGGTTGAGCCTCTGCCTTCGGCTCGGGTTGGCTCGGGTCGTGATCTCAGGGTCCTGGGATCGGTCCGCATCGGGCTCTCTGCTCAGCGGGGAGCCTGCTTCCCTCTCACTCTCTGCCTGTCTCTCTGCCTACTTCTGATCTCTCTCTCTCTCTCTCTCTGTCAAATAAATAAATAAAATCTTTAAAAAAATTTTTTTTTCTTCCCAAAACATTGGAGGGTAAATTATATATATTTATGGCCCTTGATTCCTTCTTTGGTGTGTATTTCCTAAGGAAAAGGTATATTCTTCTACATAACTGCAGCAGTTATTAAACTTCTTAAGTTCACATTATTAACTTTCATGCAGTCTAGTTTATATTCCACTTTTGTCAGTTGATCTAATAAGATCCCTTATAGGATTTTCCCTACTCCAGGACGGGATGCAGCCTAGAGGCAGAGCTAGATGTTACATTTAGCTTCCTTTAATCTGCAAGATTCCTTCCTTTAATATTCCTTTAATAGTTTCCACAGATTTTCCTACAATGCACAGAATAGCTCCCACCCTCCCAAGTACACACAAATAATTATCCAGCCCAAAATGTCAATGGTCTGGACTCGACAAACTTGATGAATCTTGCCAACTCTGTACATACCTATAGACTCATTTCTATTCAATATGCTAGTTTTTTATGCTTAATAGCAAAAGTCTCACGGATCACCTCCTTTCTTTATGATAATTAAAAACTTGGGGCGCCTGGGTGGCTCAGTGGGTTAAACATCTGCCTTTGGCTCACGTCATCCTCCCAGGGTCCAGGAACTGGGCACCACGACCAGCTCCCTGCTCAGTGGAGAGCTTGCTTTTCTCTCACTGCTGCTCCCCCTGCTTGTGCTCCCTCTCTATCTCTCTGTCAAATAAATAAATAAATAATATTTATTAATATTATTTTATATATAATAAATAATAAATAATCGTGAAAAAACAAAGCAAAACAAAAACTTGTGTGACTTTCTCCTCAGTGAACTCTTCAATGTGAAGTTAATGAACTCAATGTTCTCTCCTTTGGCGAAGTTAATAGGGCTAACTACATGCCAGGCCCTTTTCTAAGTGCTAGGAATAAGCTCTGAATGAAACAGAAAAGATCCTCACTTTCACAAACATTATATTCCAGTAAGAGAAAAGAGAAACCAAACAAGTAAGTGAAGTAAAAAAAAAAAAAAGAAAGAAAAGAACGACAGATACTAGTAAGGGCTAGGCAGAGAATGAGAAAAGTAATGTAGAGAGTAACTTGGTGCTCAGGGATAGTCTGAGAAGGTGATATTAATTCCTAGGTTAAGCCGAAGCTTAAATGACAAGAAAGAGAACATTCTAGATAGAGGAAATAGCCTGTGAAAACCCTGTGATAATAATGAGTTTGTCATCTTCAGAAAGCCAATATAGCTAGAGTATAGGGGACAGAGTAGAAGTAAGATTGAAGAAATTGAAACAAATAAATTTATACAAGTCCTTGTAAACCAAAGGGTTTGAGTCTGGGCTACACAAGTGCATTGGAAGCCTTTGGAAGGTTTCAAGCCAAGATGTGGCACAATCCATCTTTCAAAAAAATTACCTTAGTTACTGTGGAGAGAATGTATATAGGTGGGGAAGAGAAGGAAGAAGAAACAAGAAGAAGACCAGCAAGAGGTGCCATTAATAAGTTATCACAGGTGCGCCTGGGTGGCTCAGTGGGTTAAACCTTTGCCTTCAGCTTGGGTTATGATTCTGGGATCGAGCCCCGCATTGGACTCTCACTCAGCAAGGAGCCAGCTTCTCCTCCTCTCTCTCTGCCTGCCTCTCTGCCTACTTGTGATCTCTCTCTTTCTCTGTCAAATAAATAAATAAAATCTTAAAAAAAAAAAAAAAAGGTTATCATAGCTGGCTTGGAAAAAGATGAGGCTTGGATAACACTAAGAGTGCTACACAGAAAGGGATGGCTTCTGGATACATTTTGGAGGTAGATTTGCTGGGTCTTGATGGCTTGTATACTCGTGAGAGAAAATGGAATAAAGGATAATTCCCAGGTTTTGGCCTGAGTAACTGAAACAGAAAGACTTAGAGATGAGCAGCTTTTAGTGGGTAGCAGGTCAGGGTAGGAGATCAAGAATTCTGCTATATTTGGAATGCGTAAAGATATGTAGGAGAAGAGGTCCACTTGACAGACTCGGGTGGGAGCTGGATGGCTGTAGCTGGTATTTAAATCCTGACGTGGAGGAGACCATCTAGAGAAGGAATGTAAAGAAGCCTACACGCCAGGAGCAAGCCCTGGGGGCCTCCATATTTAAAGATCGATCGAAATGGCAGAAGCCAGTTAAGAAAATTGGGCAACAAGATCAGAGGGGTAGGAGATCAAACAGTGGTGTCTCAGAGAAGAGAAGGTGATCTTTCACTGAGGGAATAGTGATTTACCAGCACGGACTAAATATATACATATTGTCTGTTTCTTCCCTAAGACAGTAAAGGGATTTTAAAAAGTGGATAACTTTCAAGGACAGGTAAGGAGACACTAAAGACATTTTGGAAGCAGGAAAGCCAATCGAAAAGTGATGATAGAGGGGCAACTGGGTGGCTCAGTTGGTTGAGCAACTGCCTTCGGCTCGGGTCATGATCCCGGAGTGCCGAGATTGAGTCCCACATCGGGCTCCCGGTTCCACAGAGAGTCTGCTTCTCCCTCTGACCTTCTTCCCTCTCATGCTCTCTCTCACTCTCTCAAATATAAATAAAATCTTTTTAAGAAAGAAAGAAAGAAAGAAAGAAAGAAAGAAAGAAAGAAAGAAAGAAAGAAAGAAAGAAAGAAAAGTGATGATAGAAGGAACAGGCAGCCCAAGAAAGTTGAAATCTAAGCTGGCAATGGAAAACCAAGAACCAAACTGATTCTGGCTTTAGACTCCAGCTGTTTCAGGAATAGGAGTAAACAGGAGCCTACAAAATTGATGGTGTAGGTGGAGCTGCAAACAGAATTCATTGTTTCTCTCCCGCACATCTGAGTGCAATGAAGGTGCAGCTGCTTTCTGGTCCTAGCTGACCACTGGAGGTTTATGTTCAGGGAAGCTGAACTAAAGGAATTCTGGATTCAGACACCAGGCAAGCCGAGAGAGGAGGAAATAAAATTCTTCAATACCAAATGGTGAATCCTTCAGTTCCTTTCTTTCACTCAGTCACCTAAATCCAGATAGCTGAACTTCTACTCTCCAAAATAAGATAAGGGCAGGCTTCTCTGGGATTGGACCAACTCCAGAGAAAAGTCTCAAAAATACCGATGGTTAGGGTATCCAAAGAAATGGTTGGGTCCCCAGAAAGTAATGCTCACTACTTGACCAACTTGCGCACTGACTCTGAACTTCTTTCTTTTTTAGATTCTATTATTTATTTGTGTGTGTGAGAGAGAGCACAAACAGGGGGAGCAGCAGGCTTCCCGCTGAGCAAGGAACCTGATGTGGGACTCGATTCCAGGACCCTGGGATCATGACCTGAACCGAAGGCAGATGCTTAACTGACTGAGCCATCTAGGTATCTCCTGTCCCTGAACTTCTAATCAATATTTTAGTATCTAATTTGTAACCATTAATAGCCAGCCAGTGAGCACCAGACAGTTGAAGAAATGCTCCAACTTCAAAGAGACCAAAACAAAGAAAAAGAAATTCTAAGTGAACAAGCTAAAAAATGAAAATAACTTACCATTCATACCATCAGAAAAATAAAAATAATGCATCCACAAGCAACTTTATAAAAGAGTGCTAGGAACTTAAAAATATGACAGCAAAAATTAAAAATGCAATAGGTTTGGGGCGCCTGGGTGGCTCAGTTGTTAAGCAACTGCCTTCGGCTCAGGTCACGATCCTGGAGTCCCTGGGTCGAGTCCCGCATCGGGCTCCCCCTCAGCGGGGAGTCTGCTTCTCCATCTGACCTCTCCCTCTCATGCTTCCTCTCTCTCTCTCAAATAAATAAATAAATAAAATCTTTTAAAAAAAATGCAATAGGTTTGAAAGAAAAAGTTACAGAACTTTCCTAGAAAAAAGGATAAAAAGACAAAGAGGTAGACTATAGAAAAGCTTAGAAAATTAGAAATCATTCCACAAGGTCTAACATGCACCTAATAGTTCCAGAAAAATAGACCAGAGAAAATTCAGAGAGGATACTGTTAAATATATAATACCAGAAAACTGCCTAGAACCAAAAAACATGAGTTTCATGCATTCATGTCCGAGCACTCTGCAAAATAAATGAACAAAAGTTAGGGCCCCTGGGTGGCGCAGTTGGTTGAGCGACTGCCTTCGGCTCAGGTCATGATCCTGGAGTCCCGGGATCGAGTCCCACATCGGGCTCCCAGCTCCATGGGGAGTCCGCTTCTCACTCTGACCTTCTCTCTCTCTCTCTCTCTCTTTCCTAATAAATAAATAAATAAATAAATAAAATCTTAAAAAAAAAAAATGAGCAAAAGTTAGATCCCGGGGCGCCTGGGTGGCTTAGTCAGTTAAGTATCTGCCTTCACCTCAGGTCATGATGTCAGGGTCCTGGGATCCAGTTCCACATCAGGTTCCCTGCTCAGCAGGGAGTCTCCTTCTCCTTCTCACTCTCCCTCTGCATTCTCATGCTCTCTCTCACTCTCTCTCTCTCTCAAATAAATAAATAAAAATCTTAAAAAAAAAAAAAAGATGGATCCCATGACACACTGTGCTGATATAAAACATTAGGAATAAAGGGAAGAACCTCAAAGGAAACAAAATCAGATAGCATATACAAAGGATCCAGAATCAGAATGGAATTAGATTTTTCAATAACAATGTTGAAAGCTAGAAGATTCTAAGGGAAAATGATTTTTGATTTATAATTCTGCACCCAGCCAAACCATCAAACATCCACGACATAGAATAAAGCCATTTTCAGATTTACAACATCTAAAAAATTATCTCCCATGTACCCTTTCTTAAAAAATTATTGGTGTGTAGTCTTCCAAAACAAGGATGAAAATAAATAGAGTTGGATGTGGGATCTAAAATATAGTAGTTCTGAGGCGCCGGGGTGGCTCAGTGGGTTAAAGCCTCTGCCTTCGGCTCGGGTCATGATCTCAGGGTCCTGGGATCGAGCCCCACATTGGGCTCTCTGCTCAGCAAGGAGCCTGCTTCCCCCTCTCTCTCTGCCTGCCTCTCTGCCTACTTGTGATCTCTCTCTTTCTCTGTCAAATAAATAAATAAATAAATCTTTTAAAAAAGTTAAAATCAAATCAAATCAAATCTTCCATTAGGCCTAGAGACCAATTAGGGCATGGTGGAGTAGAACAAGAGGAGTGAGCTCTAACGTGGACATGTCCAAGCAAAAAAATGAA
Organism: Nasua narica; assembly: GCA_028533885.1. NCBI lineage: Eukaryota > Metazoa > Chordata > Mammalia > Carnivora > Procyonidae > Nasua > Nasua narica. The sequence goes on along the minus strand of CM052809.1, from coordinate 46,023,491 downwards.
ACTGATACATCACCTGATGTATTTGAACATACTGAGCCCAGATTTACATTTCTGATAGAACAGGAGATAAATTAAAAAAAAAAAAAAAAAAAGAACAGGAGATAAATTACAGAAAAAAAAACTAAGCAAATGGAAAATAAACAAGGTAACATTAAATCTGGAGCAAGCTAGAAGTTAAAAGAAAAGATGGAAATGTAATTATAATATGGTACATAGGGCACTGTGGTAAATCATACACTCATAATAATGGAACACTGAATATTGATTTAATCAGAAATTATGATTCAACTATATTGGGAAGGTGGGGAATAAAGAAGGATGTATAGGAGTGTGCATGTGTGCTGGTGGTGGTATTAAACTCTCATCTTTCAATAGCAAAGAAGTAGAGGGCGATTTTTAAATTTATTTATTTTTAAATTTCTTTAAAAGATTTTATTTATTTATTTGACAGAGAGAAAGATCACAAGTAGGCAGAGAGGTAGGCGGAGAGAGAGGAAAGCAGGCCCCCGCTGAGCAGAGAGCCCGATGGGGGCTCAATCCCAGGACCCTGGGATTATGACCCAAGCCAAAAGCAGAAGCTTTAACTCACTGAGCCACCCAGGAACCCCTAGAGGGCAATTTTTAAAACTATATTTCAGGGGCACCTGGGTGGCTCAACCAGCTGCCTTCTGCTCAGGTCCTGATCTCAGGGTCCTGAGATAAGGCCTGACCTCTGCAGTCTCCCTGCTCAGCAGGGACTCCTCTACTTCTCCCTCTACTCCTACCCTGCCTCCCTGCCCTGGCCTCACCCCTCCCCTGCTGTCTCTCTCTCTCTCTCTCTCATAAATATTTAAAAAACAAAACTGTATATCCCGAAAATAGCATTTAAGGATGTTATCGAAATTGTGACTGTAAATGAAAATTTTCACAGTTCAGAATAGAAAATGGTTCCTTTTAGAGAGCTGGAATAGGGGACAAGAGTGTGACGATTTCGTTTTAAATTTTAAAGAACAATTTGACTTTTTAAAACCATGCATAACAGAACATACAAATTGATTAAACCTTAATTGGGACAAAAGAGTATAAAAGAGAAATTTGGGGGTGAATTTTGGAATGATTGGGAAAATTTGAAACTTAACCAGATAAAAATGATAGTAATGAATTCTTGTTAATTAACCCAGGTATAATAAATATAATAAATTGGGGCGCCTGGGTGGCTCAGTGTGTTAAAGCCTCTTCCTTCGGCTTGGGTTGTGATCTCAGGGTCCTGGGATGGAGCCCCGCATTGGACTCTGCTCGGCAGAGAGCCTGCTTCCCCCTCTCTCTGCCTGCCTCTCTGCCTACTTGTGATCTCTCTCTTTCTGTCAAATAAATAAATAGAATCTTTAAAGAAAAAAATAAATATAAATATTAATACATTTAATATCATAATATTATAAACGTAAGCTTACTCTAGGGTATTTATATATACACAAATGTAGCTAAAATTTGCCATATTTGCTTTAATAATGGTTAGATCTAGATAATTCACAGGGAATACAGGGAATGAGTATACTGTTCTTTCCATTTTGTGTGTTTGAAATTATATTTATCTTATTATTATTATTTTTAGATTATTTATTTATTTATTTGACAGAGAGAGAGAGAGACAGTGAGAGAGGGAACACAAGTAGGGAGAGTGGGAGAGGGAGAAGCAGGCTCCCCGCTGAGCAGAGAGCCCAATGTAGGGCCCGATCCCAGGACCCCAGGATCTTGACCCGAGTCAAAGGCAGTTGCTTAACCACTGAGCCACCCAGGCACCCGAAATTTTATTTTTTTTTAAGATTTATTGATTTATTTGAGCGGGGAGGCAGGAGGAGCAGAGGGAGCAGCAGACTCCTCGATAAGCAGGGAGCCCAAAGTGGGGCTTGGTCCCAGGGTCCTGAGATCATGACATGAGCCGAAGGCAGATGCTTAACGGATTGAGCCCTCCAGGTGCCCCTAAATTTTTAAATATTACAATTTTAGGGAAAAAAACCCCAAATAGCAGAGGAGAGGCTGTCAACTCTGTTGTCCTGCCTGCTGCTCCCTTGGGGGTGTATTCAATAAACTTCTTTCGCCTTTAAAACACCTAACTAACTAACTAACCAAAGCATGCACATTTCTAACTGAAAGAAGATTAAGTTAAAGACAGAGAGTGGTTGGTTGACTGAGAATGTGAGATCTTCACGCTAAGATGGAGCTGGAAATAGGAGTGAAAAAGGACACCGCGCACACATAGGAACATTGCAAAGTAACTTCTTCAGTGGGACCGTGTCCCAGTGTTAGAGCTAGGCTATACTCCACGCCCAAGGTATGGTGCGGAGGTAGAGGCTCCACACCCAACATGGGGTTTGAACTCACCAGCCTGAGATGAAGAGTCCCATGCTCCACTGACTGAGCCAGCCGGATGCCCTGGAGCCAGTGGATACTTCAACATTTCCCACTGTCCCTTGAATTGTTCATAGCAGTTTTGTCTTTTTTTTTTTTTTAAGGTTTTGGATGCTACATGTAACACAGTTAAGGAGGTTATACAATAGAGTAAGTACTCCTCCACAGGGGAAAATGTATTAAAAGTTTCTTGGGTATCCTTTAAAAATATTCTGTGCACATGTAAAAGTACAAAGTTATTGTTGTTGTTTTGTTTGTTTTTTAAGATTCTATTTATTTATTAGAGCGAGAGAGAAATCACAAGCAGGGGGAGAGGCAGAGGAAGGGGGAGAAGCAGACTCCCCGCTGAGCAGAGAGCCTGATGTGGGGCTTGATCCCAGGACCCTGAGATCATGACCTGAGCCGAAGGCAGAGGCTTAACTGACTGAGCCATCCAGGTGCTCCTACAAAGACTTTTTAAAAGTTGTATTATTTTTAAAAGATTTATTTATTTATTTGAGAGAAAGAGAGAGAGCATGAGCAGCGGAAGAGAGAGAGGGGAAGCATACCCCTGCTGAGCACAACCTGAGTTGAAACCAAGAATCGGACACTTAACTGACTGAGTTACCCCAGGTGCTCCCAGAGTACAAAGCTTTTAAAAGAATCTTTAAATTTTTTAAAAAAAATATGAATAAATCAAGATTGTTCAACCGATAAATACTTTTCTGGTTTTACTATGTTTTGTACACTGTGCTAGATTCTAGGGATACCTGTTGTTAAGGTACACATTCTTGCAGATATGAAGATAAAGTATTACAATATGATTCTATTAGATAAGATTTCTTTCTCTCATCAGCCTCTTTTCTTTCTTTTTCATCTGTCCTGAGTGGGGGTGGGGGACTTGGTTTAAAAGACCAAGAGTGCATTTGCATCAGAATTCTATTATAAGGACTTTTTGTTCCAGGTGATAAGAACCCAACTGCAACTGGCTTAAATAACAAAGGAAAATTATTGCCTCTCCTAAGTGGAAAGTCCAGGGAGTACTTAGCTTCAGGCATGGTTGGTTTCAGGTCTCAAGCAGAGGATACTTATCTCTATCTAGCGCTTTCCTTTCTTTGAACTTTAAGAATCTTTCAATTTTTACAGAAAAAAACCCCCCACAAACAAACCAACCTCCCCAAATCAGAATGCTGTATTGAGAGAGCAAGAAGCTTCATAATATCTCTGCTTCTACTCCCACCATACTGTGTGTATGTGGATGGGTGTGGGGAACATGCGAATTTGTTTACAGAGGTAAGAGTGTTAAAGAATTGGTACATGAGAGGGTAGTGAAAAAAATTTTTTCCTTTAATGTTTTATTTATTTGAGATAGAGTGAGTGAGAAAGAGCACGTGCAGGGGGAGCAGCAGGCAGCAGGGAGAAGCAGGTTCTCCACTGAGCTGACACAGGGCTCCATCCCAGGACTCCAGGATCATGACCTGAGCGGAAGGCAGAGGCTTAATTGATTGAGCCACTCGGGTACCCCGAGAAAATGGATTTGTTATGTTTAGAATGTGGCCATATGTATTTAAATTTTTCTTGAACTGGCCCTTATGTAAAACACTTCTCAGCACTGAGGCTCTTTTTGTAGAGATCAACCATAGTGGTCTAGCAAGGGAACTGGGTTTTCTTTTATTTGTTGTTTTTTATAGGTTTTATTTATTTGAGAGAGAGAGAGCAAGCACACAGCAGGCAGAGGAAAAGGGAGAAACAGACTCCCCAGTGAGCAGGGAGCCCAAAGCGGGGTCTCTATCCCAGTACCCTGGGATCATGACTTGAGCCAAAGGAAGATAGATGCTTAACCAATTGAGCCAACCAGGTTCCCCAAGGGAACTTTGTTGTTTTTGTTGTGGTGGTGGTTTTTGTTTTGATTTCAGTCACTGCTCAGGGAATAAGCTATGCCTGGAGGTGAAGTATTTCACAACTAAATATTCCACTCATTGTGAAATCTTCAGTTACAAACCCCAATTTATTATTTTTATTTTAAAGTTTATTATACATATTTTAGTAATCTCTACACAAGTGGGGCTCAAACTCCTGACCCTGAGATGAGAGTCATATGCTCCTCTGACTGAGCCAGCCCGCTCCCAAAGCCCAACTTTAATCCTTGTAGTGAAAAGGATTCTTGTAACACGCATCTTGTGTGCTAAGTGATGGCAAGAACACAGAAGCAGACAAAAGGGAAAGAAGAAGGGCAAAAGAGGGGTGAGGGAGGAGAGCGAGAGGGCTCATGCTGGTCCCGGCAACTGAAGTAAGGATTCTTTTGGGCAGTCTCCTCCCTGTGTATCGGATATACTGTACCCAGTAGTCGGTCTTCGTGGAGTGAGTAGTCTAGAAGGCTGTGTAGCCTGAGTAACACGGAGTACAGAGCAGAAGCTTGACAGTGCAGTTTAAGTCTCGTGATGGTGCCCAGCTGTACTTTACGATCAGCTATTTGGTGGAGCGAGAGGTGGACGTAGACGAAACGTCGCAGATTCTCCAAAAACTCTGTGATGCTCCCGAGGAAGCTGACGCTTGGTTTAAGCTGATTGGTGGACAAGTCAAGCTCAAAATCATAGCGAATCCCACTGATTTTTCCTGATTATTAACAGTGTATGCCCCCTCCTTCGCAAAGGTTTCTCTAGTATTCCTGGGAGGGTTTTTCTTCCTCTTCTGAACTCAGAGTGTTCTTTCATTCATTTCTCCCAGCATGTATCTCTTCATTCCCTTTTACATATTTTTATATGCTCAGTAACTATTGCTTTTCCTGTAAGGACAGATGCCGTATCAGAACTTTTTGTGTCTTCCACTCTGCTTTCTACATACTAGGCCATTAATGCCTCTCTTGTTTAAACAGGTAGGTGCCTTTAACAAAACAGTTTCCACACGTTAATTTAGGATTACTGCCTTGATTTCATAGGACCGAAAGGGATCATCTTATATTCACTGGATCCAAACACCGTCATTTTACGTCAGAGAATGAGTGACTTTTAGATCACAGATATGGTGGAAAGCCTGATTCCTAGGCCAGTGTCTGGCTGATGTCAACCAGCAGTCTTTCAGATTAGGCATTCCTATATTGCTCCTATGGAATATCTAAGCAACTTCAAAATGGAACACCCCACTTGGAAAGTATGTCAGTGCAATTTAGCTAATGCATTTCACAGGGCGGACAACTAACCTCCAGATGATGATCTACAGGTCTGTAGGTAGCCTGAAACCTGGTATCCAAGCACCCTCAGCGCCCTGCTCTTAACTATTCCATATTTCCATATTCCATATAAAAAACTAAACTACTAACGGGTTTACACACTTCACTCTGGTGGAATTAAGCCCCTTGCCATCTTACTTCCGCCAGTCCTATAGGTCTGTCAAATGCCACCTCCTCTGGGAAGCTACACCCTTTTTTCTTCAGCTAAAAGTAACTTCTCCATAATCTGAACTCCAACCTCATAATCTAAGCTCTCCGTAATCTAAACTTTGCCACTTCCTTATGGCACCAAATCTCTCCAAATCTTGAATTGTAGTTATTTGCATCCTATCTTCTCCACTTTAATGAGTGTATTGAAGAAAGGGTTTGTATCTGACTTTTTTTTTTATCTTAAATAGCAAACTTATAAATAAGAGGCAATGAACATGTTACATTGTCCAAGTTACCATCTTTTCTCTCACTTGGATTTTGGCAAAAACCATTTAACTCTTCCCTAGATTGCGCAGTCACTCTCCAATCTTGATTCTTTTGAAACTTCTCAGCTCCACTCCAGTCCCTTCCTCAAAGCCCCTCCACCGTCTTCAATGTCCTCACACCATTTGCCAGATTTTGTGATCACACTGGTTTTCTTGCTATTCTTCTAGCACGTTAAGCATCTCCTGCCTCAGATGCCTTTGCATTTGATGCTTGTCTAGAACAGTGGATATTGGTAGACTACAGCCTAGGACACTAGATAGTTTACCTCCTTACTTAAAACATGTTCTCAAGTCTTCTTCCATAGAGATCCTCTTTGGCCAATCTCTCTCTCTCTTTGTATCCTGCTTCAGTTGAGTGTCAGTCCTGAAAACATAGTGCCTGGTTTGTAAAGCTGGCTTTACCACTTCACAGGGATAAGATTTGGGGCAAATTAATTAACCTTTTTCTTTTCCTTCTTTTTTAAAGATTATTTATTTGAGTGAGCAAGTGAGAGAGGACACAAATGGAGATAGGGCGGGGAAGGGTAGAGGGAGAAGCAGGCTCCCTCTCTGAGCAGGGAGCCTGACACGGGACTCTATCCCAGGGCCCTGGGATCATGACCTGAGTCAAAGGCAGGCATTTAACCAACAGAGTCACCCAGGTGCCCCTAATTAACCTTTTTCTGCCTTTGTTTCCTCATTCGTAAAATGGGATAATTATATATTTATTGCTTTGGACATTGTCCATCTGATACATGGTAAGGGATCAATAATTTATTGCTTTTCTTTAGTATTTATTACAAACTGTTCTTCACATATTAGTCTGTTTCCTCCATTAGGGCAGGATTTTTTTTCATTGATGACTTCAGCCCTATAGAAGTGTCTTGGTATAAAGGATTTCAGTAAATTTTTGTTGAGTATGAATGAATTTATTGAATGCTTGGGGCACCTGGGTGGCTCAGTCGTTGAGCTTCTGCCTTCGGCTGGGGTCATGATCCCAGCGTCCAGGGATCAAGTCCTGCATTGGGCTTCCTGCTTGGCGGGAGGCCTGCTTCTCCCTCTCCCACTCCCCCTGTTGTGTTCCCTCTCTCACTGTGTCTCTGTCAAGGAGATAAATAAAATCTTGAAAAAAAAATTTGAATGCTTAAAAAAACCACAAACAATTGAATTTTATTTTTTCTTAGGTTTTCCCTATGTGAATATTAATATTGACTGATCTATGTACTATATATATTTTTTAATTTTATTTATTTGACAGAAAGAGAGATCACAAGTAGGCAGAGAGGCAGGCAGACAGAGAGGGGGAAGCAGGCTCTCCGCTGAGCAGAGAGCCCAATGCGGGGCTCGATCCCAGGACCCCAGGATCATGACCTGAGCTGAAGGCAGAGGCTTAACCCACTGAGCCACCCAGGCGCCCTTGTACTATACTTTGTTGCAGGGGGAAACCTCCTTAGTCTTTCCATTCAAATGGAAAATAGCAATAAAGTGGAACAATATGTAACTGAAAATCCTGCTCCACCATACTGCATTATTTGAACTACAGCTATTAATGCAAACTTAGTATTTGATAATGCCAGAGTACTAGGAGAAAAAAATGCATGAGATGATTATGTAAATTGCTTATATCATGCCTAGCATATAGTAGCTTCTAAATTAATAATCACTAACAAATTTTAAGAAGATTCTTATAAATGTTCTTTTACACACACACATATATATAAGAATATATATATATACAATACATATATATAAGAATATAAAGAATTCTTATAAAAGAATATGCAGGGGCACCTGGGTGGCTCAGTCATTAAGCCTTTGCCTTTGGTTCAGGTCATGATCCCGGAAACCTGGGACTGAGCCTGCATCCGGCTCCCTGCTCTGTGGGAAGCCTGCTTCTCCCTCTCCCACCCCCCTGGTTGTGTTCCCTCTCTCACTGAGTCTCTCTCTGTCAAATAAATAAAAATTCTTAAAAAGAATGCAATATAGAAATTAAATTATAATTTAGAAGATTTTGACAATTATATACACCTGTGTTAGATGTAGATATAAAACATTCCTCTCACTTCAAAGAGATGCCCCTTCGGGCGCCTGGGTAGCTCAGTGGGTTAAAGCCTCTCCCTTCAGCTCAGGTAATGATCTCGGGGTCTTGGGATTGAGCCCCGCATAGAACTCTGTGCTCAGCGAGGAGCCTGCTTTCCCCTCTCTCTGCCTGCCTCTGTGCCTACTTGTGATCTATGTCAAATAAATTAAAAAAAGAAAAAAAAAAGATGCCCTTTGCCCATTTTCAACAAATTCCAACTCCCCAAGGCAACCATGTAGTAGGGAGAATAACGAGCCACTCCCCTTCCAGAATGCTTACAACCTGAGAATGTGAACATACCTTTGAATATGTTATATGGCAAAGGGACTTTGAAGACCGTGAGATAGGGAGATTATTTTAGATTACCTGGATGGGCCTGGTAGAACCACATGAGTCCTTAAAAGTAGAAAAGGAGGGCAGAAAAGTAGGTCATAAGAAGATAAAACAGTGGGGAAAGAAACAGGAGATTTCAGGTGTGAAGAGCACAGTACCCATTGTTGCTGGCTGTGAAGGTGGAAGAAGCCGAGGAATACAGGTGGCCTTCTAGACACTGGGAACATGAACAAAGAAACAGACCTGTACAACCTCTACATCCACAAACACTGAATTCGGCCAACCACTTGAATGAGCAAGGAAATCGATTCTCCCCCAGAGCTTTGGGAAAGAAACAATCCTGCAGCACCTTGATTTTAGTCCTGCAGCACCTTGAGACCCATATTAGACTGCTGATGTACAGACTATAAGACAGTTAGTGTTAAACATCTAAACTTATGGCAATTTTTTATGACAGCAATAGAAAATACAAACTATTTCCTGTGCTCGATCTTTGTTCTTGGATTTTAAGTACATGTAATCATAAAGTACGAACTCTTTTGAGTCTGGCTTTCACTTGACATAGTGTTTTTGAGATTTACTTGTATTTTTGAAACAGTAATTTTTTTAAACTGTTGAGTACTGCTCCATTATGAATATACTTTAATTTATCCATCTTCTTGATAGATATTTGGGCTGTTTCTGGTTTTTGGTTATCGTGATTATATACATTCTTTTTTTTTTAAGATTTTATTTATTTATTCATTTATTCATTTACTTATTTATTCATTTATTCATATTCATTCATTTACTTATTTATTTATTTGACAGAGAGAGAGGTCACAAGTAGGCAGAGAGGCAGGCAGAGAGAGGGGGAAGCAGGCTCCCCGCTGAGCAGAGAGCCCGATGCGGGGCTCGATACCAGGACCCTGAGATTATGACTTGAGCCGAAGGCAGAGGCTTTAACCCACTGAACCACCCAGGCACCCCTGATTATATACATTCTTATTACAAGTCTTTTTGTGACACACCTTTCCATTTCTTGGGTAAAGCTGGGTAAGTACCTAGGAACACAACTGCTGGGTCACAGGGTAGATGTATGTTTAACTTTCAAAGAAATGCAAAGAGTTCTCCAAAGTGGCTGTATCATTTCATTCTCCCACTTGCACTGAGTTCCAGTTGCTCCACATCCTCTCTTCACTGAACTGAGCACTTAAAGTGTATTTCATTGTGTACCTAAGTGTACATGAACAAAAACAGCAGAAAAGAAAGTAACAGAATACCATTACTTGTATATGCAGAAAATATAATATTGATCACCTGTCTCAGAAACAGTACTGTGGATAGAAGGAACAAAACACAGAAAAAATTTTGATTAAAAAAATCCAATTTATGGGACACCTGGGTGGCTCAGTCGGTTAAGCCACTGCCTTCAGCTCAGGTCATGATCCCAGCGTCCTGGGATTGAGTCCTGCAATGGGATCCTCACCTGGCGGGGAGCCTGCTTCTCTGCCTCTGTTTGCCACTCTGTCTGCTTGTGCTCTCTCTCTCTCTGACAAATAAATAAATAAATAAAATCTCAAAAAAAAAAAAATCCAATTTTACCATTTTAATTGTATTACACAGTATTATTATTTTTTAAAGATTTATTTATTTATTTGAGAGAGAGAGAGAGAGAATGAGAGGGGAGAAGGTCAGAGGGAGAAGCAGACTTCCTGCAGAGCCAGGAGCCCGACATGGGACTCGATCCCGGGACTCCAGGATCATGACCTGACCTGAAGGCAGTTGCCCAACCAACTGAGCCACCCAGGCACCCTGTATTACACATTATTTAATAGAAAAATTTCCTTCCGAAAATCACTCTAAAATGAAATGAACATTAGTAGTTTTATAACTGAATTCAGTTCACTATCTATGTATAATCTCTGCATATTTAACTTGCATATGAATTAAGGCTACTAAGAAATGTTTGCCTTAAAATTCTTATAAAAAAAAATTCTGATAGAATTTTTATTATGTGAGGGGTATCTCAGTGGCTCAGCAGGTTAAGTGGCTGCCTTCAGCTCAGGTCATGATCCCAGGGTCCTGGGACTGAGACCCACATCAGGCTCTCTGATCAGCGGGGAGCTTGCTTCTCCTTCTCCCTCAGCCTGCCACTCCCCTTGCTTGTGGTTTCTCTGTCAAATAAATAAAATCTTAAAAAAAAAAAAAGAATTTTATTATGTGAGCTCTATTTATCTATATATTTATTTTTAAGTAATCTCTATGCCCAACATGGGGCTCGAATTCACCACCCTGATATCAAGAGTTACATGCCCTGGGGGCACCTGGGTGGCTCAGTGGGGTAAAGCCTCTGCCTTCAGCTCAGGTCATGATCTCAGGGTTCTGGGATCGAGCCCCGCATCGGGCTCTCTGCTCAGCTGGGAGCCTGCTTCCCCCTCTCTCCCTGCTTGTGATCTCTCTCTCTCTGTGTCAAATAAATTAAAAAAAAAAAAAAAAAAGAGTTCCATAAATGCCCTAAGCCCTTTGACTCTGAAATACTGCATGCTGGAATGTATTCTACATATTTGCACACAAGCGAAATAGTATTTGGGCAAAGCTGTTGCTATCAGCAGTCTATAACAGCAAAACATTGGAACCAACCTAAAAACTGCATCAACAGGGTTACTATGCAGCTAAGGAAAAAAAGGGCTACTTTTTAACGTTTGGAATAATTTCTAAGTGAAAAATAATACATACATGTATTTGTATATTTATAAGCTATCTGTAAAGATATACTATAAACTGACAAGTTTGATAATTTCTAGAGAGGATAGCTGTGTATCTGAGTGACAGGGGTGTGAGGCTTTTGGACATTATTCTTAAATTCTGAACCATGTGACCATTAACTAGTAAAAACAAATTATCTCTGCATGAATATAGTATATATTTTACGGGAGAATCATAATTTAAATTTAAAGTAAGACCAGAGATAGAGATATCTTAATTAGAGATATCTAATTATAACTAGCTTCATTATTCTACTGAAATTAGGAAAGTTTAAAATCTGATTACTTATTATGTAAAAGGAGTAATATATCTATAATAGATGTAAAGTTAATTCTTTTTATAAGGTTTTAAAATTTATTTCAATGAGTGGAAGTGAGAGAGATCACAGGGAAAGGGAGAAGCAGACTCGTCGTTAAGAGAGTCCGATGTGGGGCTCAATCCCAGGACCCCGAGATCATGACCTGAGCCAAAGGCGGCCGCTTAACTGACTGAGCCACCCAAGCGCCCCTAAGGTTAATTCTAAGTGGAAATCGTGAGCTCCCAAATTGGCAATATGGGAAAAGCAATGGCTGGAGAGAGAAGGAAGAGGAGATAAATTAATAGGTGTGGTGAACCACCACTACCACCCTTCTTGGGGCAAATGAATTGTTAAACAGGCTGCTGTTCTGAGTATTATTATGAACTTATTTATACAATTTAAATACAGTTTATCTCTTGGGATGCTGATTTTAATAGAAAAGAATAGACAAATTAATGAAAGCTACCTTTGAAGGCAGGTTTTGAATAATAACAATTCCTCAACTTTATTGAGCCCTTTTCCACTTTCAATTCATTAAGAAATTTTTCAATTCATCTCACATACATTATTCCTTTTGCTCCTCATAATCCTATGAGCTTGAGCAAATTTTATTCTGGTTTTATGTACAAGGGGAAAAAAAAAAAGATACCCAGAGAAGGATTTGCCTAAAGTCACAATGCTTGTATGAGCTAGAACCCATACCCTTAATACTGATTTCCCTACTTCCCATCTACATCCCCTTCAGCCCCTGCCCTTATGTCTCACTTTATCTCTCATCACAATAATTTAATTTTTCTAAAAAAAAATTTAATTTTTCTGCTATTATATGCCTCCTAGGAAATGACAATTTTAAAAATGATGCAATATTTATTATACCTATCTACTTAAAAAATTTTTAACATACTAAAATTGCATTAAAACATCAATATGCAATTATTTTCCCACCACTCAAAAATTTTAATTATGTATTGAAGATTCTGGACCAGAAAATGTGTAAGGATAAGACAAAGAATATCAAAATAACTCATAACAAATTTCTAAAACCTCTCACATATTAAAATTGTTAAGATAAAAATATGATTTACAATACATGTTTGCCAATATGGTATAGTTAAAAAAATAGTACCCATACTAAAATTAATCCATCCTACTTATCAAAATCCCTATTATAAGAATGAAAATATTCAAATGCTTATAAATAGGTATTCAAAAGTTGCTTTTGAACAACATTCTTTGGTGTTCATAAAACTGCATATATTATTATAGATCTATTTATCATACAATTTTTTCAGACTATACATTCAGTTTAAATTGGAAATGAAAAAATAGAAATTAGATATTGCTACAGAAAGTAGTTACAGGGTAGATATTTTGATTTCATGGTGCCCAAGTATTTACAGACAAGATTTACTTACTAAATTTAAAATAACTACCTATTCTTTGATACTTCTTATAGATCTACATGTTCCAGAAATTAAAAAAAGAAGTTATGTTTAAGGCAAAAAATTCAAATGTGAGTTGACATTATTTATGATTCTCTCAACTGGTTGTTCCACAAAATAGGGAGCTAAACGAAAAGATGAGAACCCTCATATTGCTTGGATACCAGCTTGACAAGCAACTTGGAATGGCAGATGCATAACAAGAAATGGAATATTCTACTTTAGAGGAAGAAGACAAGTGATCGAATAACATGCACACAACTTAGTATAAGTTCTTTACCTTAATAAAGTAATTATTCATTTGCAAATTATTACCAAAAGTAAAAAAATTTATTTTACAGAGTGGTTGGTTTTTGTAATACATCAATAATGTTATACTTCCCTATTCTCACTGCTTGTCTCATTTCAGTGGTTGGTTTCGCCCAAATAATTTAGTTTACATTTAAAGTGGCAATACAGCTTTTACTTAATGGATTTAAGTTATAATTAGAAATCAGTTTTATATACAGAAAATCCATAAATATAGAACTTTTATTCCTATTTTATCCTAGGGCTATGCAAAAAATTGACTAAAAATTTTTCATTTGGGTGTTTATAATAAACATGTAAATACATTATTTACAATGGAGATGCTGACAGAAAGTAAACACACAGAAGTAATTTTGGTCTTCACTAGAATCCATCATTACATGTTCATTTTCGAAGATGATGTGATACATCATGTTCACTCAAATTTTAAGATTCCTGTTATACACATAATTCAAGTAATTATTTTACTTGTACAATTAATGCTTCATTCTGTATTTAAATTTCCTTTAAGAAAGATTCCTTGATCCAATAGTAGGGAGCTTTAGAATTTTTTTCAAATACAGCACAAATGTTTCTGTATAATTATGTGCAATTTTCTTTCTCCTGGCAATATTATAAATACCAAGTAAATTAATCTTCATTGTTCATACCCCACAGGTAATTCTTGAGTTATCTCACATGATGTAAGTACCATCTTTGTAGTATTTCATGGACTCCATTTGTTTTGTCATAGCTAGAACATCATGAAATCCAGTACTTAGGCCGGACATATGTTGAAAGTATGCCTCTTTTTCCACTTGAACTGTTAAATTGTTCACTCCAGCATCTTTAAGTATTCCTGTAACCTGTTATCAAAACCCATACATTTTAAAGCATTTAGATTAATACATTTAGTGCATGTCTTATAACTGATATTACACTTTTTTTCATAGCCACAGACAGTCAAAAGATAATCCTTAAAGTAATGTTTATTATTTACTTGGTCAAACGTTAGCTATAACCCTTTAGATGACCAATTACTGACCTGACATTCAAAGTTGAAAAGGGAAACCGCTTTTGTTTCCAATATGGTAGGTTTAGAATATGAATATAGGGAAAATAGGAACTGCTTTGATCCTTACTTCCAATCACAGCATTAGATGCTGCCAATTTGATTGTGATTATTATTAATCTAAATCTGTATTTATAATAATTTATTTTTGGATAATTGATTGGGAGCCAAGGTGGATCATAAGTAAATTTTTTTTACATTCACTTAAGCCTGTCATCTAAACACTAAAACTTAATTTTATTTTAACCATTTTGGGCTGGAAAACAAATCCAGATATAAAAAGTAAGTTATATTCTCCTTGAACAGCTAAAAGATTGACGTTTTTGAACAAATGATGACTCAACTGTATAATTTATAATGTGTCCCAGTTTACGCATGAATTAACTCAAATGAGAGACTTTAAAGACAAAGATTATCACCTGCTGTACTATTCTTTGTTCCAGCACATCTGATGTCACCTGTATATGAATTGTTCCTGCCACAACACTGGCTGAATGACGCCAAAAATGAGGGTCACGGTATGATATTAATCCTTCAATTTTCTGTATCTGTCAAAGAAAAGGAGAGATGATGTAAATGGACTTAAAAGGTTAATTTACTTAACAGAAAGCAGTCTTTTTGGTCCAAGAAACCACTATTAAGCTAATTTTATTTTATTTTTTTTCATATTTTTATTTATTTATTTGACAGGGAGAGAGATCACAAGTAGGCAGAGAGGCAGGCAGAGAGAGAGAGGGGGAAGCAGGCTCCCCGCTGAGCAGAGAGCCCAATGCAGGGCTCGATCCCAGGACCCTGAGATTATGACCTGAGCCAAAGGCAGAGGCTTTAACCCACTGAACCACCAGGAGCTCCCAAGCTGATTTTAATAAAAAGATAAGAGAGCAAAGAAGTGAGAAAAGAAAGAGATAACTCGTTTGAAGTAAAGATGCCTAAAATATTTTGAACTGGGAGTGATGTCAGGGAAGACAGGTCTGAATAGGAAATGAATGGGGGTTACAGATGTCTTTTTTTTTTTTTTAATATTTTATTTATTTATTTGACAGAGAGATAGAGAGCACAAGTAGGCACAGCGGCAGGCAGAGGGAGAGGGAGAAGCAGGCTCTCTGCTGAGCAGGGAGCCTGATGTGGGACTCCATCCCAGGACCCTGGGATCATGACCTGAGCTGAAGGCAGCATGCTTAATTGAGCCACCCAGGCTACAAGTGTCTTTACATTCAATAGTTGCGTACCCATTTTCACCTCTTTAAGAGGTACCTTGCCTTTTGTAAACATTGGATACTTTCAGTGGACTACTACTTGGTTTCTGGACATTTATACACACATTCATATATTAATGGTTATATAAACATGTTAAAAAGATATCCTCTGTTTAACAATGAACTGATTAAATAAGTAACACATATTGCATACAATGTAATACTACATGCATTAAAAATGTATCAGAGTATTTATCAACATGACATGACTAAATGGGGAAAATTTTATAAAGCAGTACAAAACAGTTTTCACCATTTTTATTTTCAAAATAGCTTTTAAAAATATTTTTTAAGATTTTATTTATTATTTATTTGAGAGAGAGCAGCAGACTCTCCTCTGAGGAGGGAGGAAAATGTGCTTTTCTATATTAAGATATCTTGAAGATAGGGGCGCCTGGTTGGCCCAGTTGGTGGAACATGTGAGTTCAAGCTCCACATTGGTGGCAGAGTCCTTAAATAAAAACAAAGCAAAACAAAATAAAAATATTTTGAAGTTTTCCATAATGGTCATAAATTATTTTTGAAATAAAACTTTTCCTTTTAGTAGGATGTATGTGAGAAAACTTTAATAATTTATGAAAACAGTGGGTTAAGATGTTGTTTCTTAAATATTCAAGATACCAACTTTTCATCAGCAGATCCTAATTTAACATCATATGGCAAGGGCACCTGGGTGGCTCAGATGGTTAAGCATCTGCCTTTGGCTCAGGTCATGATCCTGGGGTTCTAGGATTGGGCCCTGTGTGGGGCTCCTTTCTCAGTGGGGGCCTGCTTTTCCCTCTCCCTCTGCTTGCTGCTCCCCCTGCTTCTACTCTCTCTCTCTTTCAAATAAACAAAAAATTTTTTTTCTCCCCTAAGAATTTTATTATTTGACAGGAGAGAGAAAGCAGGAGAGGGAGAGGGAGAAGCAGACTCCCCACCAAGTAGGGAGCCTGACACAGGACTTGATTCCAGGACCGTGAGTTGTGAGACCACAACCTGAGCCAAAGGCAGTTGCTCAAGCAACTGAGCCACCTAGGCGCCCTAAGTAAATAAAAATCTTAAAAAGCTTACTTAAAAAAAAAAATGAGGGGTGCTTGCCTGGCTCAGTCAGTAGAACCTGTGACTCTTGATCTCAGGGTTACAGGTTTGAGCCTCATGCTGGGTGTAGAAATTACTTAAAAATAAAATAAAAGGGGCGCCTGGGTGGCTCAGTTGGTTGGGTGACTGCCTTCGGCTCGGGTCGTGGTGCTGGAGACCTGGGATCGAGTCCCATATTGGGCTCCTGGCTCCGTGGGGAGTCCGCTTCTCCCTCTGACCTTCTTCTCCCCTCTCGTGCTTTCTCTCTTTCTGTCTCAAATAAATAAATAAAATCTTTAAAAATAAAAAAATAAAATTAAAATTAAAAAATTTATTTATTTTAGAGAGCAAGAGAGTGAGAGAGTGCACACACTAGTGGAGGGAGGGGCAGGAGAGGGAGAGAGAATCTCAAGCAGATTCCCCACTGAGTGCAGAGACTATTGCAGGGCTCAATCCCAGAACCCTGAGATCATGACCTGAGCTGAAATCAAGAGTTGGAGGCTTAACCAACTGAGCCACCCAGGTGCCCCTTAAATATAAAGGTTTTATTTTCAATATTATTTATGTATTTATGTGAGAGAGAGCGAGTGAGAGAGAGCATGAGCAGGGAGATGAGGAAGAAGCAGACTCCCCACTGAGCAAGGAGCCTGATGTGGGACTCAGTCATGGGGTGCTGGGGATTCCAGGACCTGGGATCATGACCTAAGCTGAAGGCAGACACTTAACCAACTGAGCCACCCAGGTGCCCTTTAAATATAAAACCTTAAAAGAAAAAAAAAAAAAAAAAGAAAAAAAAAGAAAGAAAAGAAAAAAGAAAAAAAGGCTATGGCAGGCCACAAGCTGCAAAACATATATTTTGTATTTGTTTTTTCTTTTTTTTTTGTATTTGTTTTTTCTATGAATTGCTGGTTTATATTCTTAGTCCCTTTTCCTACGAAACTTTTTCTTGATTTAAAAAATTATGGATAGTAAGTCTCTGCCTGTTTATATGTGCTGCAAATACTTTCTCCTCCTCTGCCTTTTTTTTTTTTTAAAGACAGTTTTGTTTCGTTTTTTTAAGATTTTATTCATTTATTTGAGATAGAGACAGTGAGAGAGAGCATGAGAGGGGAGAAGGTCAGAGGGAGAAGCAGACTCCCCGTGGAGCTGGGAGCCCGATGTGGGACTCGATCCCAGGACTCTGGGATCATGACCCGAGCAGAAGGCAGTTGCCTAACCAACTGAGCCACCCAGGCGCCCTCCTCTGCCTTTTTTTTCCCTCTCAAGTTCTATTTCTATTCTTATATTCAAAAAATTTTCCCCATTTATGTTCAAAAGCTACTACAAGAGTTCTGAAAATTATATTTAATGTTTCAGAAGAAACCTGCTCGAGTTTGTAGGTTATCTTTCCATTAAAAGATGGAAAAAAGGCATCCTTGCCATGCTTCATATATGATCAGATGCTTCTACATTAATGCATAAAATCTTTGGAACAAATTGGTCTCAAACAGGAGCAGTTCATGTCAAAAAAAATTAGAATATGAGCTAATACTCAGTGTTCTATGTTCTGAATGCCTGAGAAAGCATTTTGACTATTGCAAAAGTTTACTTAACAAAAAAATTCAATATGAAAATGCACATGACTTGGGGCGCCTGGGTGGCTTGGTGGGTTGAGGCCTCTGCCTTTGGCTTGGGTCATGGTCTCAGGGTCCTAGGATCAAGCTTCGAATTGAGGTCTCTGCTTAGTGGGGAACCTGCTTCTCCTGCCTCTCTGCCTACTTGTGATCTCTTTCTCTCTGTTAAATAAATGAAAAAAAGAAAGAAAGAAAAAGAAAGAAAGAGAAAGAAAATGCACATGACTTGATTTTATATTGTAATAAGACAGGAGCTTTGGAGAGAGGACATGTGGAAGCAGTCAATTTTTTTCAGAGTACACACCAGTTCTTTACACTTGTTCCAAGGCTTCTAACATGATGATACCACGTCCTCATATTACCACCATTCCAATATTGTTCTATGGCCCACTAGTAGCCCATCTCCACACATTCATCTATCACAAGATTGACAAAAGGGTCAAACCCTGCAACATTCCTTGGACATGTCTGCCACTATTTAATTTCAGCGATAATTTCTGGTCCATAAATAACTTTCAACTTGGGAGAGTAAACTTTACTCATGGTGTCTACTCTGTGAGCTCAAAGATCTGTATTTCTTATTTGTTAATGGATTTTTCTGCTGATGGATAATTTTTTTTCTTTTCTTTTAAAGATTTTATTTATTTATTTGACAGAGAGAGACAGGTCACAAGCAGGCAGAGGCAGGTGGAGGGAGAGGGGGAAGCAGGCTCCCCGCCGAGCAGAGAGCCCGATGCGGGGCTTGATCCCAGGACCCTGGGATCATGACCCGAGTCGAAGGCAGAGGCTTCAACCCACTGAGCCACCCAGGTGCCCCAAGATGGATAATTTTCATTCAATTGCTGCAATCTGCAGATTATCTTCCTTCCTTTTGGCTTCTAGTTTTTTTGTTTTTTTTTTTTTTTTAAGATTTTATTTATTTATTTGAGAGAGGGAGCGAGAGAGAAAGAGATAGCAAGAGACAGCAAGGGAGGAGAGGGAGAAGCTGGCCCCCTACTGAGAAGGGAGTCCAACATGGGGCTCGACCCCAAAACTCTGGGATCATGACCTGAACTGAATGCAGATGCTTAACCGACTGACCCACTCAGGTGCCGCAACCCTCTCCCTGCCCCCTGTGCCGCTTTTTTTCTTTAAAGATTTTATTTTTCTGAGAGAGAGAGAGAGAGAGAGAGAGAGGTGCGAGCATTCACATGAGTAGGGGTGGGTGGCCCCAGAGGGAGAGGCAGACCCCCTCCTGAGCAGGGAGTCTGACAAGGGGCTCAATCCCAGGACTCTGAAATCACGACCCAAGTTGAAGGCAGATGTTTAACCAACTGAGCCACCTAGGCGCCCCTTGACTTCCAGTTTAATTCAAGCTTTTTAAAAAAGGTTTTCTCTACCTCTATACGGAAATATACTAAAAATATTCTTCTATTTTATTGTAGTAGTTTTATTATTTTTATCATTTACATAATTAGTCCATTGGAAATATATCTTAGTATTTGATGGTAAAGAGATAAAGCTTTCCTTTTCCACCAAGTGGAAGTGGATTTTTTTTTAAAAGATTTTTATTTATTTATTTGACAGAGAGAAAGAGAGAGAGAGATCACAAGTAGGCAGAAAGGCAGGCAGAGAGAGAGGGGGAAGCAGGCTCTCTGATGAGCAGAGAGCCTGCGGGGCTCGATCCCAGGACCCTGAGATCATGACCTGAGCGATCCCAGGACCCTGAGATCATGACCTGAGCCAAAGGCAGAGGCTTAACCCACTGAGCCACCCAGGTGCCCCAGCCACCAAGTGGAAATGTTAATTAGGCCCATAGTTTCGCCCCACTGATCTGAAATGCCATCTTTGCTACATACTGAATTCCATAAATTCCTGGGTCTGTTTCAAGACAACCAATTTTTAAAAAATTGATTTATGTGTTTACCGTTGTGCAAGAACAAAACTGTTAGTTGCGTTAGTTAATTCTGTAACTTTATAATCACAGAATGGGATCCTATTAGTTAATTCTGTAGTTTTTACATCTTTGCTATTTTTATTCTCAAGCATTAACTCTTCGAAATAAGTTTTTACGTAAACCGGATTACCTATTCTCCCACAAAACAAAAACAAACAAAAGAAAAGAATCCCAGGAGAGGCAATTGCACTGAGATTTAAATGCAAGAAATACGAGGACTTCACAATACAGTTTCCCATCCAAGAAAAATCTCTCCATTTATTTAATATTTTATACATTATTTATTTATTTTTGAAAGAGAAAAAGAGAGAATGTGTGTGCACATACAAATTGGGGCTGGGGGGGGGGCAAAGGGAGAGGGACTGAGAATGTTAAGCAGGCTCCACAGGATCCTGATGCAGGGCTTGATCTCATGACCCTGAGACCATATTATGAGCCGAAATGAAGAGTCAGATGCTGCGGAGCCTGGTGGGTCAAAGCCTCTGCCTTTGGCTCAGGTCATGATCTCAGGGTCCTGGGATCGAGCCCCGCATCGGGCTGTCTGCTCAGTGGGGAGCCTGCTTCCTCCTCTCTCTATCTGCTTACTTGTGATCTCTGTCAAATATATAAATAAAATCTTTAAAAAAATTTAAAAAAAGAGAGGCTTAAGTGACTGAACCTTTTTATGTCTTTTAATTAAAACTGTATTTTCTTAATTCATACTTTGCACATTTCTAGTTGGGTCAACTTACTCAATTTCAAATGCCATTTTATTTATTTAATGCTTTTTTAAAAGGATAAAATATAGTGAAGAAATTACACACAGTACCTTTTCTAAAGCAACATGTAGTTCTTTTTCATATTCTGGTGGCAGTCTCAAAAGTAGAACCTGACAGGCATCTTTAATCAGTGGAACAACACTGAGAAATATTAATATAGCAATAAAGAGTGAACAGAGGGGGTCAGCAATGAACCATCCAAACTGCTCTATGAGGACTGTGGATACAATCACACCAATACTGCCAAGTGTGTCTGCCAGAACATGTAGAAATACGCCTACAAATAAAATATGAAAACATTAAAAACTAAAGCACATCTAGTTCTTTCATCCATTTTATAAATACTACTAGGTACCTACTATGCACCTGATTCTGCTAGGGGATAATACCTAAAAAAAAAAACAAACCCCAAAACATGGTCACTGCTCAAGAATTCACAGCACAGTGGTAAAAAGGGAAAGATATAGGGAACTACAGCACAGAGTGGTGAGTTTTACGATGGTGTGGTTTTCCTGGAAATCACATATGAACCAAGTTCTGACAATACCCAAATTAAAGTCACAATAAATAATTCAACACAGTAAATAATACTCCCCTTACATATTTTACAGTAAAATAAAAATTTCCTCCTTCTTTTGTAATGAAAGTTCATTATGACAGAGTATTTCCCTTCCAAATATTTATGCAAATGTCACTATCAAAAGGACTCCAGATACATTAATCTGATTAAAATTGACATTTACGAGCAAATGTGAGCATTTTCTACGACAGATGACTTCAGACATTTTTTTAAGCTATGGAATGTTTTTCAAAAATAAACTGTACCAGAAGCCTAATATTTAATACAAATAAGACAGTCAATTCAGAACACAGTTGAAAAGTAGGGCAGTATTTGGCAAGCACTCACCCCTCATGTTAGCATTCATGCCTCTGCCTGTAGATCCATGGCTGTGACCATGCCCATGGTCACTGTGTCCATGCATATGGTGGGAATGGCTGTGATCAGATGAGTGACAGCTTCCCTGAGAAGCTCCATGGTTATGGTTATGGGCATGGCTAAAGGCACAGATACCAATAAGGTTTACTATCAGCCCTCCAACTGAGACCGGCTAGTAAAAGGAGAAAAGAAAATATTTAAATTTGTAATTTTGAAAGTAGATTTGTTATTTAAAAGTTACTATATATCTAAATGTTTTTCTATTTATAGTTTTCCAAGTATTTTTGGTAAAACCTAAGTTCAATAAGGATATCCAACATTTATAACAAGCAAATTTTAGAATATTTTAGAAGAAACATTTTAACTTTCAAATAGCAAAGTTTTGACAAGTTGCTTTAATCAAGTGAAGAACATGTACCTGGTTCATGGTTCATGAATAAGTTATACTAGAGTTTTGTTTCATTTAAATAGAGCTTGAAAGTACTGCTTACTAGAGCAAGTATGTACTCTAGCTGAAATCTCGTTTATATTACCAGATAAATTTCAGTTTGTAAGGCAATGATAATTTACTAACTAGTGGATTACAAATACATATAATCCTATTGTGTTTCTTAAAATATAGTAGAATTTCCCAAAGTAAAAAAAAAGTATGTATTACATACTTGAAAAACCAAGTATGTAATAGTAATCTTTCACTTTTTTTAAATGAAGTGAATGGAATTATCTTGATTTAATAATGCCACATAACACCCCAAAGGATAAACAAAGTTACTTACCCTTGATTATCCTTTCTTATAAAATGATTTTGGATTGTTGAGGTGTTACTTAATTTACATACAATTTCTCCTTTAGAGAAATCCACTTGATTTATAAAAAGAATATATAAAAATAATGGGGACAGATAATTCTAATTAATTTCCAAAGATTGTAAGACAAGAGATTTACTTTAGTAAACATGTATGGAAATTATACATTTCTTACTGAGGCTCAGACCATTTATCTGTCAGATTTAAAAATTTTAGTTAGCTTTATGAACTTGAAAAATGGTTCCTGAATTTTGAATTAAATCGAATATTACAGAGACCCCCATCGTCTCAAATATTTCTCCTCTAATGATAAATACTTCATTTGTATAGATTTCATCAGAAAAAAATAATGTAGAAAGTGTAAGCATCTAACCCCCCCAAAATTAGTCATTAAGAGAATGGTGTACTTTCTATGCACATACTAAAATACATACATAAACACCTTTTTAAACCAACAATAGCATCATATTATAATGCTGCTTTGGAATTTTTTTTAACTTAGTACAGTTTATAAGTATTTTTCATGCCAGTGTATATAGATATGCCTCACTCTTTTATTGGCTGTACAGTATCCTATGAATGACAGCTTTATTTCTTTTTTTAACTAGTCTTCTCCTTGGTGGACATTTTTTTTCCCCACCATTACGAGCAATGGCACAAGGAATCATGCACCTTTACGCATCTGTGCAAATATTTTTTGCAAATATTTCTGTAATAAATATTAAAGGTCAAAAGATATAAGCACTTAAAATTCAAAATGCATTTCTAAACTGTAATTCAAAGCATTTTATTAATATATGCTTCCAGCAACCAGGTTCATAACCGCTTATAGTCATCCAACAATTGCTGATTTCTTATTACAAGCCAGGTACTAGAGTTTAAGTATTAATGAGAGACAATTCAGGTCCTGAAGATATTTTGTTTACATCTTTAATTGTGGAAGACAGATAAAGAAGTTATAACTCAACGTTGCTTTAAAAAAAAAAAAAGCAAGATATAACGGGAATATGGAGAAAGGGAAATCTACCAAAAAAACCTTTGGGGAGGGAAGAGAGGGATTAACGAAGAATATCTCACTGGAAGAGACATATAAACAAAGTCTTGACAAAGGATGAAAGGCAGATGTGAGGAAAGGGCACGCCAACTACAAGAAACAGCACACGCAAAGGTTTGGAGTTACATAGAGAACATTATAAACTACTACAGCAGTAGTACAATCAAAGTAAGGCCTTTAAACTGGTAGTATTTTTTTTTTTTTAAGATTTTATTTATTTATCTATTAGGAAAGAGAGAGAGTGAGAGAGAGCATGAGAAGGAAGAAGGTCAGAGTGAGAAGCGGACTCCCCATGGAGCTGGGAGCCTGATGTGGGACTCGATCCCGGGACTCCAGGATCATGACCTGAGCCGAAGGCAGTCGCTCAACCAACTGCACCACCCAGGGGCCCCTGGTAGTATTTTTCTGATTCTATCTGTAATATTCTGCAAATTTCCTCAGGTATTCATAAAGCACATTTTTTAAAAAGTAGTTTATTTTTATTTATTTATTTTTAGATTAAAAACAATTTTTTTTTAGGGCGCCTGGGTGGCTCGGTTGGTTAAGCGACTGCCTTCAGCTCAGGTCATGATCCTGGAGTCCCAGGATCGAGTCCCATATCAGACTCTCAGCTCTGCGGGAAGTCTGCTTATCCCTCTGACCTTCTCCTCTCTCATTCTCTCTCTCTCAAAAATAAATAAATAAATAAATAGAAATTTTAAAAAAGATTTTATTTATTTATTTGACAGAGAGAGAGATCACAAGTAGGCAGAGAGGCAGGCAGAGAGAAAGGTGGGCAGCAGGCTCCCCGCTGAGCAGAGAACCCGATGCGGGGCTTGATCCCAGGACCCTGAGATCATGACCTGAACCGAAGGCAGAGGCTTTAATCCACTGAGCCACCCAGGTGCCCCTTAAATTTCTTTTTGACAGAGAGACACAGTGAGAGAGGGAACACAAACGGGGGAGTGGGAGAGGGAGAACAGGCTCCCTGCTCTGCAGGGCTCGATCCCAGAACTCTGGGATCATGACCTGAGCTGAAGGTAGACACTCAACGACAGTCACTCAGGCACCCCTAAAAAGCACATTTTCACACAAAAACATTCAATAAGTCAGAAAGAAATATGTATGTTTTAGAATGTCATCTAATATTCTGACTAAAATATCAGAGAAAAGGATTTTTTAAGAGTAGAAGTGTAAATATAAATACAAGATAAGAAATTAGGTTAATTTAAATTAAAAAATAAAATAAAACCTTCCTAGCCTAATATATCTACAAATAAACTTTAGCATGGAAAAGGCTGTAGTGGGTATGCATAGCAATTCAAACAGGAAAATAAAGACTTACTGTTAACATGTGTGTGTCTAATTCCGGAGGATCAATTAATCTAGCCACTGACTCCATAAACACAAAAAAAGCTATTACCATTAGAAAAAGCCCATTAATAAATCCAGAGAGAATTTCTATTCGGCCATACCTAAAAATGTAGAATATATTTTTAGAAAAGGAAAATGACAAATATTTTTTTTGAAAATGACAAATATTTTTAAAGTATAAACATTATGTTACAAAAGAGGAGATAAGTCCAGATTTTCAACCACATACATAAATAACATGATCAGAAAATTACCAAGATTTTAAACACCATACTAATGCTGGAAGAGTCTTTCTGCACTTAGGTTTGTTGTAATTATAAATATAAACATTTATCAAAGTCCTTCTTCAATGTTTCCCCTTACCCAAAGCCTTTTTTTTTTTTAAATATTTTATCTATTTATTTGACAGAGAGATACATCACAAGTAGGCAGAGAGGCAGGCAGAGAGAGAGGAGGAAGCAGGCTCCCCGCCGAGCAGAGAGCCTGACGTGGGGCCGATCCCAAGACCCTGAGACCCTGAGATCATGACCTGAGCTGAAGGCAGAGGCTTTAACCCACTGAGTCACCCAGGTGCTCTTAAAGCCTTTCTTTTCTTAGCAAGAAGTTCCTTCTCTCCCTTTAGTGGGCTCTCCCTTGATGGGCTCTATACTTGTCATAGCACATAGACTCCGCTTTGTACCAAAATTATTTGTATTTTTGGCTCACCTGTTTCAAAATATTAACACTTGAAAAGAGCTGAATTTATCAATCTATTCAGGGTAGGTCTTATCAAAATTCTTTGTACAAATCAAGGATTCTAGTATTTGTTGAACTGAATTGTTGATGAAACGGTATTTCATGCATAGCCTCTTCAAATTTTGAATACTCTAACAGCAAAGATGCAAATGACAATGCACATCCCATTGTCTCAAATAAACTGTTAGGTAAAGAGCTCAAAATCTAACTGATTTTTGCTCTCTCCACACAAGAGGAATTAGTCAGGGAATATAATCTGGAACTCACTGCCATTTACTACTTATCATATGCTTGGTTTATTTCCTTGTATCTATTTCAACTTAAAGAAAACTAAAGCTCTGAAAAATTACTTATATTAAAAGTAATAAAATTTTATTCCCTAAGATGCAATTCGCCCTTAGATTTTTTCATTGTGTATATGACCTTGATGGTCAGTGAACCTACCCATAGGAGAAAATCCGAGTTGCCTTCCATCTACTCATCAGGGCCGCGAAAAGTCCCATGACCAAAGCAGAGCAGTCAAAGAGCATGTGAAATCCATCTGAGATCAGACCCAGACTATTGGTCAACACACCATAGAATAATTCAACAAAGGTAAAAAGCTAAAAAATAAATTAAAAAAAAAAAACAAGGGAGGAGTATGTTAGGAAATACCATCTCAACAGATTTATCAGAACTTAATCATGAGAATTTTAGCCTTTTAGTTAAAAAAATTTTTTTCTTAAAGATTTTTTATTTGACAGAGAGAGAGAGAGAGAGCGAGTGAGCAGGAGCAGGGGAGCAACAGGCAGAGGGAGAGGGAGAAGCAGGTTCCCCATGGGGCATGGAGCTGGGTGCGTGGCTCTATCCCAGGATCCTGAGATCATGACCTGAGCCAAACGAAGGGGCTTAACCAACCGAGTCATGCAGGTGCATGCATACAAACTTTTTATTTTATTATGCAAACTTTGCTTAAAGATAAAACTGCCATTTTATTTCACTTCATATAAACTGTTAGACAGGGAAACCTGGATGGCTCAGTTGGTTAAGCTTCTGCCTTTGGCTCAGGTCATGATCCTAGGGTCCTAGGATCAAGTCCTTAATCCAGCTCCTTGCTCAGCTGGGAGCCTGTTTCTCCCCGGCCTGCTCTGCCTGCCACTCCCCCAGCTTGTGCTCTCTCTCTCTGACAAATAAATAAATCTTAAAAAAAAAAAAAACATCAAAAAACTATAAGATACTACACTAAATCAGATATGTTCATCTTATAAATTATTGAAAAGGAGATTAGTTTCATTTATGTCTGTAGAACTCAATACACTAGGCTATAAAATATTAGCAATCTGGTTTGTGGTGAGATCCTATAAGAAGTAGATAAAAATCTTTACAGGCTACTGTTTTTACAGATTTAAAATAGCACACTAAACTAATGCATCTAAAATGCCTCAAAATGGTTTGCTTAGATGGTCTTGAATATGATTCTGTAATCTTCCTTTTACTGAGAGAAAATGTAATTTTTTTTTTAAGATTTTATTTATTTATTTGACAGAGAGAGAACACAAGTAGGCAGAGAGGCAGGCAGAGGGAGAGGGAGAAGTAGGCTTCCCGCTGAGCAGAGAACTCAATGCGGGGCTTGATCCCAGGACCCTGAGATCATGACCTGAGCCGAAGGCGAGGCTTTAACCCACTGAGCTACCCAGGCGCCCCAGAAAAAATGTAGCTTTTAAGAAATGTCATAAATATAAAAATATCTTACCAGATTCAAACACAAGAAGTAAAAGATCTGCCTAGAGTCATTCTCCTCAAGAATCTGTTTTAGTGATTCCTTAATAAACCTGGGGATCGATTGGGAGCTATGCTGGAAAGCATCACCCATGAAATTATAAAGAGGTGTTCCTTCAGGAGAATAACCAATTAGGGTGCCTTTCTGTCCTCTCTTGGAAGGAGATGATAAGATGTTGGCAGCTTTTAAAAAAGGGAAAACAACAACATTACAAAAGTTTTAAAAGTTTAAGCCACCAAAACCAACACGGGATCTGTCAGAACTAAATGCAAGCACTGAACAAATCCCCAAATTAAGTAAACGATTTCAACATCAGAATTCATGAGATGAAATTTCCTAAGGGGAAAAACGCTCACACAAAATGAAGAATATAGCGCTCACTACCACTCCTCCAGACAGGACATGTTCAGTGCTTTCCTGGTGTGCTGCTTTGTTCATAGCTCGAAGCTGGTCTGTTATTGGATGTGTCCAAAAATTTCCAAAAAGTAGAGCACTAATAAAAATGGGAAAGGATCCATAGCGGGCACATTTGGAAACTTCCATTTTGACTGAACAAATGGAATCGACATAGAAATCCAGGATCATGACAAAAAAGATAACTGTTGTGAAAGGCATTATGAGAGAAAACCAAGACTCGACTTTACTCTAGAAATTAAAAAAGAAAAAAAAATAGTTAGCACTGCACTGGAATAAAGTTCATGTTTTAGTTAATCCCTTTATATTTAAACAAATATTCTAACTCAATATGATTCATAAAATGCCAAGATATAAGAGCTGTAAAATATTAGTACACTTCCCAGTAACCCCCAAAGTATTAAAAACAAAAGCACTACGGTTTAATAATTATATAAACCCTAGGTGACCCACAATCCTTGTCTGTAACACACAGTAACTATTAAGTGTGTTCTTTTTTTTTAATGGGTTCTTTAGGAGTGTCTGGGTGGCTCAGTTGGTTAGGCATCTGACTCAAGATTTCTGCTCAGGTCATGATCTCAGGGTTGTGAGATCAAGCTCTGCAATGGGCTCAGTGCAGAGTCTGCTTGTCCCTTTCCCTTTGCTCCTCCCCCAAATCACTCATCATTTCTAAAATAAATAAGTATTCTTTAATTGATTCCTTTGGGCCACAGGGATGGGATGAATATATAAATGTAATAGTACCGGATTTGTATTTTCTATGAACAATAAAATTTACTCCACAAATTTTTCCAAAAATTATAATAAAAGCAATGATAATTTAAGATACTTGCAAGCTCAAAGTGAAATAAAATACAGTGTACTGAACTAAAACTTAAAAGTTTTTAAGTAAGAGCAAATCATTTTACTTATTACCAATAAATTGCTAACTCTTACCTCAGTTGTCACAGAAAGAACAATGACCCATGGGCACAAAAGAAGTACA
Organism: Nasua narica; assembly: GCA_028533885.1. Classification (NCBI taxonomy): domain Eukaryota; kingdom Metazoa; phylum Chordata; class Mammalia; order Carnivora; family Procyonidae; genus Nasua; species Nasua narica. The sequence continues at coordinate 45,994,514 of CM052809.1, read as the reverse complement.
GAAACAAGATGGGATAAGGCTTGAAGACGTTTGGGTCCACCAACATCTATAGAGAGTTTTCTGGAAGCTGTATGAAAACCAACTTTACAACACAAAGCCAGTACTAGCAACAATACTCCACCCTATGAGTAAAATTAGATAAATTTCATTAGAAACACACAGTCCAATACCCAATCCTTAAATACATAATATTTGAAGAAATGGAGCTATTATGTTTCGTTCATATCCCACATTACTGAACTACTTAAATGTCAGGAAGTACTGTAAATTACTGGAACTTATTTTAAGTGCACTTTTAAACTTATAGTTGCTGTACTTTTTCGCAATCTCTCGATCACGTTAGGAACAAAGAAAAGAACATACCTTGTGATCTGCCACACCTAAGAAGGCAATGGCTGTGTAAAGCATGTGAGTTAGAGCACTGTCATGATGTCCTTCAGCTAAGTGAGTTGCAGTAAAGGAAAAAAAATCCCAAATATTAACTCTTTGAATCCTGAAGTCCTTCTAAAATTTTAGTTACATTATTTTAGGCTGATTATAGACTAGTTTGGGGGCCTCAAATCTGACTACTTGCATCAGTTTATTGCCCTTAAAAACAAAACAATTAAAAACATAACTTTGGGACATGATTTACAAATTGGAATGGCCTGTATTTCTTTTGTTGTCTCCAAAACAATTATAATAGCCCTTGAGATATAGTTGTTAAATTTTAGTAGTCAACCTCCAAAAGCATATGCATGCATACTGTAGATAGGACAAAGGGACAAGAGCAAGGAACTTCTTGGACCACTACTATCTTGGAATTAAGGTTGCTCTTTCAGAATATTTCAAATCAGTCCTAAATCTGTTTCTAAATCACTGACCACAGAAGCCTCAGTAAAGCAAGTAGCAAGCAGAAAGGGACATGGGTGGTATATCACAAACAACCTGTTCTGCAAAGTCACACCACTCTCTTTCCTTTTAACACAGTAAACTTAATAGTTAAATGACAGGCTTTCAGTAACCAGAAGATTCAAAATTGGTATTCTAAGGTCAGCTAAATGGAGTGGACAAAGGTGTATGGACATGGAAGAACAAGGCATGTCTTTTTTTATTTTTAAAGATTTTATTTATTTATTTGACAGAGAGAGATCACAAGTAGGGAGAGAGAGAGGCAGGCCGAGAAGAGGAAGCAGGCTCCCCATCGAGCAGAGAGCCTGACGTGGGGCTCGATCCCAGGACCCCGAGATCACGACCTGAGCCAAAGGCAGAGGCTTTAACCCACTGAGCCCACCCAGGCGCCCCAAGGCATGTCTTTATGTAGAGGAAAATGAGTATACATATTTAATAACTGCAACTGACTTCTAAATTGAGCATTTAAATCGTTAAATTTGTTACAAGGGAGCCAACAGAGTGATTTTGTTGACTGACAAATCAAAAAAAATTTTTTTTAACCACCAGGATATTCTAAAATATTCTTACACTGTCCCTGTAGAAGAGATTGATGGAGATGCTATAAAATACTTAGTTTAGAATACATTTACTCATTATTTGAATACCTACATTAATCCATGGAAGTTTCATTCATGACTGATTTTAATTCAATCGTTTTTGTCCCATTCTGCCAGTCTTCTATTTTTCCACAAGACTAAATTACTCCAATCTATTGCAAAAGGATACGGTGTTCAGCCATTTTAGCCATGAGATCATCATTGTCGAAAAGCAATAGGCAGATCACAGCAATAATGAAAAAAGCAGCCCCTCTTGTCTGAAAATGAAGAAAATATTAGCAAGGATGGCTATTTTAAGAGTTGATTTTTAAGACCGTGACTATACAAATGCTAAAGAAAAATTGTTTTCCAAATAAATTAAAGAAAAAATAATATCTCACATTAGAGCCTTTCTACTACATAATATAAATTCACAGTATTTTTTTTAAAGATTTATTTATTTGATAGAGAGAGAGAGAGAGAGCGCACAAGCATAGGGAGAAGCAGAGGAAGAGAGAGAGAGAGAGGTAGGCTCTCCACTGAGCAAGGAGCTTGATGTGCGGCTCGATCCCAGGACCCCGGGATCATGACCTGAGCTCAAGGCAGATGCTTAACAGACTTAGCCAACACAGGCGCCCCTAAATTTGCAGTATTAACAGTTACATAAACAAGTAAAGAGCTCCAACAAATTCTACAGGGTATTTTGAAGGCATTTAAGGGACACAGTAATGACAACTTGAGCTGTCTCCTTGCTAAGAGGGCTAGGCATGTTACCATTCACAAACTATTAGTGTTTGCAGAATTAATTTTCCTAAATATTACTTTGCTTCTGGTTGAAAAGCCTAAGCAGCTACAGAATAATTAGTAGGAGCTTAATTTATTCTACAACATGCAAGTGATAGAGAAGACAGTTAATTTACAATAATATCAATATTCTAGTTACCACTCTTCTAGGGGAAAAGAGGGTACATTAGGAAAATTAGCAAGTCATTTCCCATATCCAGTAAAAATGTAGAGTTTTTTAAAGATTTTTTTTATTTATTTGATAGAGAAGGAGATAGCGAGAGAAGGAACACAAGCAGAGGGAGTAAGAGAGGGAGAAGCAGGCCTCCCGCTGAGCAGGGAACCCAATGTGGGGCTTGATCCCAGAACCCTGGGATCAAGATGCTTAATGACTTAATGATACTTTGGAATTTTGGATAAAAGCCATCTAGGGGCGCCTGGGTGGCTCAGTGGGCTAAGCCTCTGCCTTCGGCTCGGGTCATGATCTCAGGGTCCTGGGATCGAGCCCCACATTGGGCTCTCTGCTCAGCGGGGAGCCTGCTTCCCCTCTCCCTCTGCCTGCCTCTCCTGTGATCTCTCTCTCTGTCAAATAAATAAATAAAATCTTAAAAAAAAAAAGCCATCTAAATAGCATTATGGTACATTCTGTATTTATAAATATATAGGTATACTGCCACACATATTCATTAAATAAAAGTTAAAATTTAAAGTGAGAATCCTATTAACATGATTACCATTACACTTGATAAATTCTGTTAGTGTGGTAGATGGATATCTTGAAAAAATCAGTATACATAAACCACATAATTTAAAATTTCATAATTTTCATTAAATTAGAACATGATAATACAACAATAGCAAGATATGGAGAATATAATTTAATCTTTTGTTAAAGAGGGCAACTGAGAATTTTGTAGTGGTTCAGTGATAAACTAAGAGAAAACACATGCTGTGTCCTGGATAGATGCCAATTCATTACAGACACTAATGGCAATGATGCGTACAATTTCTATTTCCATTTCTGAGTATTACTGCAGCAAAATTTTTATTTATTCTAATTATATTTTTAAAAGATTTATTTATTTGACAAAAAAGGGGGAAGAGCAGAGGGAGAAGGAGAGAGAGTCTCAAGCAGACTCCACACTGAATAAACAAGGAGCCTACACAGGGATCAGTCTCAGGACCCTGGTATCATGACCCGAGCTGAAACCAAGAGTCGATGCTTAATGGACTGAGCCATCCAAGGCTCTCCAATTTTTTTTTGTTTGTTTTAAAATCATTTCTATTTCTTTTGTGAGCTGTCTTTCACTGCCCCTGGCTCATTTTTATTGAGAATCTTATACATTTTTCTTTTTTTTTTTTTTTTAAAGATTTTATTTATTTGACAGAGAGAGAGATCACGAGTAGGCAGAGAGGCAGGCAGAGAGAAAGGGGAGAAGCAGGCTCCCTGCTGAGCAGAGAGCTTGATGCGGGGCTCAATGCCAGGACTCTGAGATCATGACCTAAGCCCAAGGCAGAGGCTTTAACCCACTGAGCCACTCAGGCGCCCCAAGAATCTTACACATTTTTCTTAACTGACTTTACTAATTTATATTTTGAAAGAAATGTAAAATTTCACTTGTGGTAATTTTCTGTTGTTTGCATGATTTCTGTTACACAGAAACTTACAATCACTATAAAGTCAAATGTACTGAGTTTTTCCATTGTGATTTTTTCCCACTGGTTTTATGCTCACAAAGTTCTCTGCTTGTAGTTAATTATCCACCTATACTTTATATTATACATATATCGATATTTTATATATTACATACATTTATAGCTGTTTATTTATTATTTATTTATTTTTAAAAGATTTTATTTATTTGAGAGAGAGAGAGCATGAGAGACAAGAAGGTCAGAGGGAGAAGTAGACTCCCCGTGGAGTTGGGAGCCCGATGTGGGACTCGATCCCGGGACTCCGGGATCATGACCTGAGCCAAAGGCAGTCGCCCAACCAACTGAGCCACCCAGGCGCCCTTATCGCTGTTTATATTCTACATATTATAGTATATCACATTTATATATTTTACCTCATACATATATTTGTATTTTGTATTATGCATTACATATTTACATGTATTTTACATATTGTCATATTATATGAAGATTATTGCATATTATATATTTATTTTTATCCACAAGACACTTCAATCTACTTGCCATTTATTTTGGAGTACTCTATGAGTAAGATGAAAGAAGTAGTGGCATATGCTTCAATTATCCCATTTGAAATCTATGGGTTGAGTAGTCCCTCTGCTCTACTGGCATGTTACTTTGTTCACTTAATTTTATTCACCTGCCTCCATTACTTAGCTTGCAACAGCTCCTTTTAGAACAGGGACTACTACATCTTATTTGTCTTTCTCTTTTCCCCTATAACTGGGATAATGCACCATGCACAGCAAAAAAAAAATCTCATAAAAAAGAAATACTGTAGGGGCGCCTGGGTGGGTCAGTGGGTTAAGGCCTCTGCCTTCGGCTCAGGTCATGATCTCGGGGTCCTGGGATCGAGCCCCGTATCGGGCTCTCTGTTCAGCGGCGAGCCTGCTTCCCTCTCTCTCTGCCTATATGTGATCTCTCTCTCTCTGTGAAATAAATAAATAAAATCTTTAAAAAAAAAAAAAGAAAGAAATACTGTAGGTACAAAAATTTGGAATTTCAGATTCTTGACTCATTTACCAAAAAAGCATAATACATAAATTATTCAAGATAAATAAGGCCTAGTTGGCAAAATGTTGGGTAAATATTCATCAGACCATATAACAAGTTCTTAGATGTTTTCCAAAAATGATGAAAAAGTATAAAAAACGAGGTAGGCAAGAGGCTTGGGTACAGTATGACAGAGATCTTTGTGGTGATGAATCTGTTCAGTGTCTTGATAAGGTCTACGGATTATACCAATGTCAATTTCTTGGTTTTGATAATATAATTGGGTAGGGTAAGAAATTACCACTGAAATTGAGTGAAGGGCACTCTTAGTGCTATTCTTGCAACCTACTATGAATATATGATGATTTCAGAATAAAATGTAAAAAAAAAGTTTATAAGAAAAAGTTAAAATTAGCAGAAAAAGTCCCTGCATTCTTTTATTTATCTATTTTTTATTTTTTAATTTTTTTTAAGGATTTTATTTATTTGACACAGAGAGATCACAAGTAGGCAGAGAGGCAGGCAGAGAGAGAGGGGGAAGCAGGCTCCTTGCTGAGCAGAGAGTCTGATGGGGGCTCGATCCCAGGACCCTGAGATCATGACCTGAGCTGAAAGCAAAGGCTTTAACCTACTGAGCCACCCAGGTCCACCCCCTGCATTCTTTTAAATGGTAAAAGATTTTATTTAATTGGTTTGGAGAATATTTTACATGTATAACTTTCAATTTTCAAGTAACTAATAACAGAAAATTGTACCTTTGCTGGTCCTCCTCCAGAACTAGTGAACAAAACACTGAGTAGTGAGATGACAACAATATCACTGTGTTCAAATAGCAGCAAAGTCCTATAAAAATACAACATTATCATTCACAAAATGTATCTGATCTTCACCAAGAAGCATGAATTCAACTACAGTAAGAGAAAATAAGTATTTCTCCTTGATTTCATAAAACACTGAGAAAAATAAATAGGGATAACTGCTTTGGAATAATCTTTTGGCCTTAACTACCCCAGAAAGGCTGAAACTAGGGTTCCTTGGCTAGTTCAATCGGTAGAGTACCTCACGCCTAATCTTGGTGGTGAGCTCAAGTCCCATGTTGGGAGTGGAGTCTACTTAATTAAAAAAAAAGGGGAGGGGGAGCTGAAATGGTACAACTTATAGGATTATATCACATTAATTTCTTGTGTATGTGTACCAGGAAACAGTTAGAAGGTTGCTCTCATCAGCTTTGTTTGAAGTACTCCCAATCACTGGTAAGAGAATAAATAACATAGACTATGTCCATTCAGTAGACTACTATACAGCAATAAAAATGAATGAAATTCTACGAATATATTAAGATATATTTGTATTAATATATAATATATTCGCATCAATATATATTAATGGTGAATTGTACACTCTGTTTTTTGAGAATGGTTTTATTTTTTTTAAAGATTTTATTTATTTGACAGAGATAGCGAGTGAGCACAAGCAGGGGGTGCAGCAGGCCCCCCGCTGAGCAATGAGCCCGATGCGGGGCTCAATCCCAGGACCTGGGATTATGACCTAAACCGAAGGCTGATGCTTAAGCCACTGAGCCAACCAGGCGCCCCTGAACTGTATACTTTAAATGTGGTATAGACTGCATGTTTGAGTTCCCTCTGAATTCATATGTTAAACCCAATCCCCAGTGTGATGGGTGTTTGGAAGTGGGGCCTTTTGGGTGTATAGGTCTTGAGGGTGGAACTCTCCCTCATGAATGATGTTAGAGTCCTCATCAAAAAAGACCACAAAAGTATTCTCTTTGCCCGTTCTGCCATGTGAGGTTACTGAGAAAAGACTGCTATGAACCAGAAGTAGTCCCTCACCAGAGAGTCAATCTGCCTCACCTTGATATTAGACCTCCCAGTCTCCACAACTGAGAAATATAAATCTGTGTTGTTTAAAAGCCACCCAGTCTATGGGGCACCTGGGTTGCTCAGTTGGTTAAGCTTCCAATTCTTGATTTCATCTCAGGTCATGATCTCAGAGTCATGGGACTGAGCCCCACATTGGGCTCTGCACTCAGTGGGGAGTCTGCTTCTCTCTCTCCCCCGCCCCTCACCCCACTCATGCACACTCTCTAAAATAAATAAATCTTAAAAAAAAAAAAAAAGTGCCACCCAGTCAATACAGTATTTCTGTTATAACAGCCCAAATGGACTAAAATAAAAAGAATGAATGTTATGGTATATGAATCATATTTCAAAAAACTGCCATCAAAATGAATGAACTATACACACACATCATATGCACCAATATGGGTAAGTCTTAAACATAATATTAAATGGAAAAACTATGCTGTAGAACATGCATGCAATTTAATTCTATTCATACAAAGTAAAAAACTTGCAAAGTTAAACATTAAAAAAACAAACATAAAAAAAGATATCGATACATAGTGAAAAACTATAAAGAAAACCAAGAAAATGAAAACCAAAACTTAAGGGGCGCCTGGGTGACTGTCATTAAGCGTCTGCTTTCAGCTCAGGTCATGATCCTGGGGTCCTGGGATCGAGTTCCGCATCGGGCTCCCTGCTCAGTGGGGAGCCTGCTTAGCCCTCTGCCTGCCACTTTCCCTGTTTGTGCTTTCTCTCTCTGTGACAAATAAATACATAAAATCTTAAAAAAACAAAAACCAAAAATGTCAAAACTGAAAAACATTATCACCAGCCAAAACAGGGCTTACAGGACCTAAATTATTAAGATTTTTAGCTACTCTTTTAAAATATTTTCACTTTTCCTCTTTACTCAAAAAGCTGTAACAGAAAACAAAGCAGTGCTAACTTTAATTCTGTTAATAACTGTGAGATAAAATTTAAGAAAATAAGTAGATCAGCAAAGTATACGATCCTAAAATAAGACTGGCTATGAAACACAGAAAGAGTCTTTCTTTTTTCTTTCTTTTTTTCTTTCTTTCTTTTTTTTTAAGATTTTATTTCTTTATTTGACAGAGACAGCGAGAGAGGGGAACACAAGCAGGGGGAGCTGGAGAGAGAGAAGCAGGCTTCTTGCAGAGCAGGGAGCCCAATGTGGGGCTCGATCCCAGGACCCTGGGATCACGACCTGAGTCGAAGGCAGACACTTAAGGACTGACCCACCCAGGCACCCCGAAGGAGTCTTTGTAATGAAGAAATTGCAAGGGGCACCTGGGTGGCTCAGTTAGGTATCCAACTCTTGATTTTGGCTCAGGTCGTGGTCTCAGATTTGTGAGATGGAGCCCAGCGTGGGGCTCCCCTTAATAAGATTCTTTCTCTCTCTCTGCCCTCCCTCCCTAAAAAAGAAAAAAAATATATCATGCAATTCCTTTTTGAGAGAGAGAGAGCGAGAGCGAGCACACACGCGCAGTGCGCACGAGCACACTCACACAAATGGGGATGAGTAGTAGAGGGAGAACCGACAGAGAGACACTCCCAAGCAGGCTCCACACCCAGCACAGACCCTGATAAGGGCTCAATCTCATGACCTGAGCCAAAATCAAGAGTTGGACATTTAACTGAGCCACCTAGGCACCCCGGCATCATGGCTGTTTTTGTTTGTTTCTTAAATTAAATTTAGGGGCACCTGGGTGGCTCAGTGGGGAAAAGCCTCTGCCTTTGGCTCAGGTCATGATCTCAGGGTCCTGGGATCGAGCCGCACATCAGGCTCTCTGCTCAGTGGGGAGCCTGCTTCCCGCGCTCTCTCTCTCTCTGTCAAATAAATAAATAAAATCTTTTAAAAAACCTTAAATTTAATTAATTTATTTAAGAGAGAGAGTGCAAAAGTGGGGGGAAGGAACAGAGGGAGAGGGACAAGAGGACGCCATGCTAAGCATGGAGCCCAGTGCAGTGCTTGATCTCAGGAGCCTGAGATCATGGCCCGAGCCAAAAACCCAGGGGCCTCTGATGGTTTTAACAAAAGAATGAGAGGGGCAGTGTTGGCAGAGGAGCTGGTGGTAAGGACGGGTTGTAAAACAGGAAATGGAAGACTAAATAAGGAGTCAAGTAAGAATTTAACTATTTTCTGCCTTTCTTCCCTACCTAACACATAAGGATAGTGATTTAATAACATATAGAAGAAAATATAATTTCACAAAAAAGAAATCTTTTTTAAAAAGATTATTTATTTATTTGAGAGAGAGAGAGAATGAGATCACGAGCAGGAGGGAAGGGTACAGTGAGAAGCAGACCACCCGCTGAGCCAGGAGCCCAATGTGGGACTTGATCCCAGGATCCTGAGATCCTGACCTGAGCTGAAGGAAGACACTTAACCAACTGAGCCACCCAGGTGGCCCGAGATTTTTTTTAAGATTTTATTTATTTATTTGAGAGAGAGTGCATGCACAAGCAGGGGGAGTGGCAGGCAGAGGGAGTTGGAGAAGCCGGCTCCCCAGTAAGCACAGAGCCCGACTCCGGGCTCCATCCTAGGATCCTGGGATGATGATCTGACCCGAAGGCAGACACTTAACCAACTGAGCCACCCAGGTGCCCCAAAGATTTTGCTTTCCTACTGATTGATTTTATTTACCATTTCAGACCTTTTAATTTCTAAAATCAGTTGCTAAAAGGGATCACCAATGGATGATAAAAAACCACCTATGTTAAAAGTTTTCTTAAACTATTTGGACTCTTAACCTAAATATCATAACAGATCATGAACAATACATTTACAGTGTTCACCAAAAGTCCACATTAAACAGGATCTGTCAGCGCCCCCCCCCATAAATATTGAGTTGTATCCAATGCTATAGGAGTAAGAGAAGCATTTGTATATAACTTAACATAAAAAGTTGACATAAAATATAATGGAATAAAATGGATATTCAAAATCAAGAAATATAAGTAAACATTCAAAATATGCATTTTTTTAAATTTACCTTAGTGGTCCACAAAGAGTGAGGCCAAAAAACCACAAGAGTGAAATGATACACCCAGCAACTGCATGTTTAAATATTTTGATCCACTATGAATGGAAACAAAAAGTTAAAAACTTTAGTCATATATGTTTTGCTAGTATCCTGAAATCCTAAATATACAAAGAAAGAAAAGAATGGTAGCACTTAGATATTTTAAAGGCTAAATAATTACATTTTTAAAAATAATCACATATGTTAAACTTAAACAGAAAATGTTAAGATCCCTTGACTAAATCTAGATTTTTTTTCCGAAGATTTTATTTTTTTGTTTATTTGAAAGAGAGAGAGGGAGAGAGAGAGCACGAGAGGGGAGAAGGTCAGAGGGAGAAGCAGACTCCCCATGGAGCTGGGAGTCCAATGCAGGACTCCGGGGAGTCCAGGATCATGACCTAAGCCGAAGGCAGTTGCTTAATCAACTGAGCCATCCAGGTGCCCCAAAATCTAGATTTTTAAGACAGTATTCTGTTTTCCATTGTCTATCTTCTTGTCTGTTGTTAGATCTTGAACTCTTTTTCTATAAAATACAAATTTATGGGTTTTTTTTTTATTAGTTTCTCACTATTTTGCTAGAACACGTAATGTTTTAGTCTTTAATTCTTTTCCACCAGATATTCGGAGCTTCAATTATTTGAAAAGAGAGAAAACATGCTATGATGAGATTAAAATATTAATCCTATTTTTTAAAATAGGCATGGTCTCTAAAACAGAGGTACATAAATTTGTCATTCTAGTAAAAAGTCATGGCACAAGTTTCTAAGTTGTTACACAAAGCAAACATGTAGTAGGGTCTAACTACTGTCCAAAGAGGTACTAACGTGAGATGACAATACAGAACGCAGGACATTTCTGGTATGCATCCTGAACCTCAAGTACCTAAAGAAAATAATGATGATGATGAGGGTCACAGCTAATACGTATTGTTTGCAGACTATGCGCCAGGCACTATTTCAAGAATTTTATATGTGTTAATTCATTTATTCCTCACAGTTCCATTAAAAGCTATTATTATTAACTCCATTTTACAGGTGAGAAAATTGAGGTAGAGAAAAATTAACTTGCTCAAAGTAAGAGTTCGTAAGGAGGACAAACAGAATGTGAATTTCTCTGACTCCAGAGGCCTCATTCTTAACCTCTATGCTTTATCTGCCTCCTAATGACATTTGTCCTAGGATTTTGGGCATGTCTCCATGTCTCATTTAGAAATCATTAGAATAGAGTCTTGCATTAAAAAAAATTTACTTTATACCTTAAAATTTTTCTAATCTCTTCTCCATTTTTAAACATTCTGCTATCTTAATACTTTACAGTTTATTCTTGAAGCCTCAATACTGAAAGACAAGTCAAGAGCAACTTAACTCTGGAAATGTTCTGCTGTGTACTTAAATCCTTTTAAGTAACTCTGATCAATGAAAGAGCACTTCTCCTGGCCCAATGACTAGAAGCTGTTAGGAAAAAAGGACATTGGCAAAAACTCACCTGGTGTTTGGTAATACTTTTCCCAGAAGAAAATGGCTTTTGAAACAAAACCATAAAAAATGCAGTCCTGTGAATAAGGAAATAATATATTAATATTTATCTTATATACAAAATGTGATGCTAAGTAAAGATTCTCACTTTAAATAAACACGCTACAACTCGAAAGGTATGTTACCCTCTAAAAAAATTATACTGGAGAACAGTATTTATTCTACTAAGGCTTCCACTGCAATATCTGGGGAACTCTTATTTTGTAATTCCCTTCAGAACCAGTTCATAAGCCACAAAAAAAAAGGAGTCTCAATATTTTTTCATACTTTGAAATCCAAAAAAAAAAATCTTATCTTCTCCGAAACTTAGTAACAAGTCTGGAAAAAACAGAAATGAAGAATGTCCTCACCTCTCAAATTCCCAAAATGGTCATATAAAAATGCATACAACTGCTTACTTAAAACTTCCTAGTCAAGAATCACTTTCCATAATTTACTAAGATTAACTCCCTGGAGTCTTCTCCCCCCTCAACCCAAGGGAGCATGGTGGGAAGGGGCAAAGGGGGAGAATCTTTTTTTTTTTTTTTACAGGGGGAGAATCTTGAAGCAGACTTCCCACTGAGTGGGAAGCCCAATGTGAAGTCAGGGCTTGATCCCATGACCCATCAGATCATGACCTGAGCAGAAACCACCAGTTGGTTGCTCAACTGCTCAACCCACTGAACTGCCCAGGCACCCTTGTTTTATTACTATAGGAGGATTTTATATATTTATTTGACAGAGAGAGACAGAGCCAGAGGGCACACAGTCAGGCTTCCTGTGGGGCAGAAAGCCCAATGCAGGGCTCAATCCCAGAACCCTGGGATCATGACTTGAGCCGAAGGCAGATGCCCAACAATTGAACCACCCAGGCGTCCCAACTCCCTGGAGTCTTAACAGATTTTTATTAACAGAGAGTGGTCGCTATCAATCTCAAGGTCCAAAAAGACTTTATTCAGAGAGAATTTTTTACTGTGCAGAATAATATAAAATTTATTTTAGATGAGGACACTCTACTGTGAAGGGAGCATAATGTGAACAAAGCCCAGCACAGTTTAACTTAGAAAATAAGCAATGTCTGTGCCAAAACAAGTCTCAGGTTACATTCTATGCCTGCTGGAAGGCTGAACTACATCAGTGGTATGGTCTGGGAATCAATCCCTAGGGCCTGGAGACTCTTAGGGAGCCTGTGGGGTCAAAACTATTTTTATGAAAATACTAATTAATTATCTGCCCTTTTCACTCTTATTCTCTCAGGGGTGTACAGTGGAGCCCTTCAGAGGCTAACTGATAAGAGATCCTGCACAGACTGAATGCTGAAACAGACATGAAAATTCAGCAATCCTCTATTAAGCTGAACATTGAAAGAAATGTGCAAAAACCTCTTTAACACAAATGATAGTACAAGTCTTTACTTGTACTATAAGTACAAGTTGTTATAACTTGTATATATTATAAGTCTTTATAATATATAAAGCTATTATAACAGTCTTCAAAAAAAAAACAAAAGTCATTCTCTTTGTACCTCTAACCTTAGGTATTTTATTCTTTTGAAAACTTACACATGTGTAAGGAAGAATAAATAGCACAAAATATTTTATCTAAAATTTCCTAGAGACAATCAGTTAAAACAGGAGTTTCAAATAAATAAAACATTAAGGAAAAAAGAACCACAGACACTCACCCAAGTTTTAATATAAAAATGAACTGAACAATGTGAACTGCTTTTAGGAGATCATATGATTCAAAAAGTCCCACAGCCTTCAAAAATTTAGTGAAAAATAGTAACACAATATATTTTGTTAATCTGAAAAATAAAAGCAGAAACAAGTTTCAGTATCATTAAAATCAAAAGATACTCTGTAATATGTTTTTTTCTTATACACTAGGGATCATTATAAAAACCAAAGATACTCATTAAAAAAAAAATGAAACAAACAAAAAACCAAACAACTCACCATCCACATAACTATTAATATATTGGTATATAAACTTCCAGATTCTTTTTTAACAGACAGAGTGTGTTAAACAAAAAAAAAAAGAGGCCAAACTAAAAATAAATACATTCTTGGTTAATTGAGTTGTCCAGATTATTTTTAAATTTTTAAATTTAAAATTTTTAAATTTTTAAAATTTAACAGTTACTTCGAACAAAGAATAAAAACAGACACCAAACTCTACCTGCGATGAAACTAGAGGAGCACAATGTAAGAAGAAACAGAGGAATTGTAAATGCCTTAGGTTTACCCCTCCTCTGCTTTGCTCTGTGAGTGCAGTGAGAGTGAAGGTTGAAAAGTCAAGCAACCTGTCCTACAGAGCCCTGTTCAGGCTCAGCAATCTGAAGCACCTCAGAAAGGCCTGGGGAGCTGAGAAGAGGAGCAGCATCAACAAGTTCTCCAGGTAGCTGGATCCCCACATTCCCACCCATCACAGCCAGGCAACTGTCTCTCCTCAACCATGACAGGACACATAAGGCTTAGTCTCTGGAGAGGTCTAGACATAAGGCAGAGCAGAGATGAGGGGTGAGGTGCTAGAATAAATCATGGAACTTAAAAGGAAGTTTCCTTCTTAACTCCACCCCATCTCCTTTTCCTCTTATACCTCTAATATCCTAACAGCCAGGCTGCAATCTCTCAGCAGAACTCTTAGGGATCCACTAGGGACAAGCCCCACACAGCGACAGGGACCAGTGTTCTAATTAGCTTTTTAGGGCTCACTCAAATACGAATGGCAAACATGGATAATCAATCCTTTAAGATAAGCTTATAAATGAGACCAAACAAAAACAACAAATCTAGGGCGCCTGGGTGGCTCAGTTGGTTGCGCGGCTGCCTTCGGCTCAGGTCATGATCCCGGAGACCCGGGATCGAGTCCCACATCCGGCTCCCAGCTTCACGGGGAGTCCGCTTCTCACTCTGACCTTCTCCCTTCTCATGTTCTCTCTCACTCTCTCTCTTTCTCTAATGAATAAATAAATAAAGTCTTTAAAAAAACAAACAAACAAAAAACAACAAATCTAAAAGATAAAGGGATTATCAGTAACAGCAGCAGAAAACAAAAAAGAACTATAAATAACATTCTCTCAGACATAAATAAGAATACTGCGTACAAGAAAAAATCAGGCTGTCATAAAAAGAAAGAAAAAAGGAGCTCCTGAAAAAGAAACTGAAATTAGGGAAGAAATTACTTCAGTTTTCTAGCCTAGTAGTGTTCTTTAATCATATACTCTCTATCAGTAAAAAAAAATTTGCACATGAAATCCACTATTCTTTTTTTTTTTAAAGATTTTATTTATTTATTTATTTATTTATTAGGAAAGGGAGAGAGTAAGAGAGAGCACGAGAAGGGAGAAGGTCAGAGTGAGACGCGGACTCCCCATGGAGCTGGGAGCCCGATGTGGGCCTCGATCTTGGGACTCCAGGATCATGACCTGAGCCGAAGGCAGTTGTTTAACCAGCTGAGCCACCCAGGCGCCCAAAATCCACTATTCTTCTGTGTGTTGTAAAAGTGTATTACCGTACTGATATTATATACATTATAAAGCATACACAAATTAGAAATTAAAAAGAGTGAGATAAAAAGTTGTGAAATTCTTAGTATTTTTTTTCCTCACCCTAATAGGACATCTTGTGCAAGCCACTAAGTAGACAACTTTTTAATTTACATCAAACAGGTGTTACTACATTAAAAAGGAGGTGTAAGGAAAAAAAAAAACAACAACACCAAAACTAAAAACGATGTGTGAGGGATGTCCATGGCTGGCATACTGACAGGGATAAGAAGCCTCTATCAATGGGAGAAAAAAATACAAAAAGCAAACCCAGAAGTTTAAAAGAAATCCAAGTCATTAAAACAGAGTTAAAACAATTTGACATACAATGGGGATATCAAGGTATAATATAAAAACTGATGAGTATGAATAATCCAGTGCAATGGCACTGAATTAAAAAGAGCTAAACTTTATTAAACAAACAGTAATTTGATCAAGAAGGCATGAAAATACATGTTTTAGGACAATTTTGATGCAATTATTAAAATAAATTTCGATCCTTGAAAGAACGAATCTCAGCATCTTCACCATCCAATATGGCTCATTTTGTTTTAGTCCAGGTAATATCATACCAAATTAGAGAAAAGATTTGACCAAAGTGCTTTTTCTTGTCATAAACACCATCTGGGGGGCCTTGTATAGTGCAGTCTGGGGATTTTAACTATGTGATAATTAATGACCCAAAAGCTAATTAAAATGTTATTGTGGAATAATGTGTAAGTCATATCCTAAAGCACCATAAAGAAGTTCCTATTTAACTCACTTGTTGAACATTAAAATTTGTTTCAAAGATCAAACATATTTTCTGGACTGACAAAAATGTTTTACACTTGGGGCACCTGTGTGGCTCAGTCATTTAAGTGTCTGACTCTTGATTTTGGCTGGGGTCATGATCTTAGGGTCATGGGATCAAGCCCCCTTTGGGCATCAGGCTCCGCGCTCAGCAGGCAGTCTACTCAAGATTCCCTCTTTCCCTTTCCCCTGCGCATGCTCGCTCGCTCACTCTCTCTAAATACATAAATCTTAAAAAAAAAAAAGTTCTATAGCTTGATTATGCTGGAAGTTACAAAAGTATACACATTTGTGAAAAGTGCAAACTCGTACCTTTAAAATCCATGCATTTTATTATAGGAAATTTTATCTCGATGAAAAAAGGAGTACTGGAAAAATAATAAATTTAAAGTTATGGCTATAACAGTGAAAAAAATCAAGTGTATTTTGTTTTTGGACTCTCTGCAGACTGGTTAAAAACAGTATAACAAGGGAAATCTACCACATCTCTAGCAATTTTCCAGGTTTGGTGGTAAGTGTACATGTGCAAGAAAAAAACTGAACACTAACATTTAAGAGCTGAGAAACACCTTAGAGATTCTCTAGCTCATTTCCTCTGATGTCATAGATTGGGAAATTAAAGCCCACAAACTAGGGTCAACTCTTAGTATAGCTCTTAAGTATGCTGGTTTTTGTTTTTTGCGTGTGTGTGTGTTGTATTTTGTTTTTAATTGTAAGTACGCTCCAAGCCCAAGGTGGGGCTGGAGATCAAGAGTCACATGCTCTACAGACTGAGCCAGCCAGGTGCCTGCCCAACTATGCTTTTCTTTTTTTTTTTAGGGGCAGAGAGAGAGAGAATCTTAAGCAGCTGAGCATGCAGCCTGACATGGGGCTACTTCTCAGCAACTCTGAGATCATGTAATATGTCACACAGAAAATCCAAGTTCATCCAAAGGCTTTGAGGGGTCCAATATTCTAAACTGTTCTCAATTATACATTCATGGTGGCCCATACAAACAGTAAAATCATCTTTAAATATGAAAGACAAAAAGCATTATTACAACTTAAGATTTATTTATATTTTGGCCCATTTAAGCTATAGAAAAAAGTCATATAGACTTTGGTACACTGAGTATATTAACTATATTAATGCTAATTAAATATTCTGGTCAGCATAGCAATTCAAAATTGGCCAATGAAAATAAAAGTTGAGCTAGAGGGACGCCTGGGTGGCTCAGTTGGTTGGGCAACTGCCTTTGGCTCAGGTCATGATCCCAGCGTCTTGGGATCGAGTCCCGCATCGGGCTCCTTGCTTCACAGGGAGCCTGCTCCCCTCTCTGCCTCTGCCTGCCTCTCTGCCTGCTTGTGTTCTCTCTCTGTTGAATGAATAAATAAAAAATCTTTAAAAAAAAAAAAAAAAGTTGAGCTAGAAATCTGCTGTTTATTAGTTCCTAACACAGGGACCAGCATTACATGTGCTCAGCAAATGTTTGCCAAAAGAATGTTAATTCTACAACTATACTTGTGTGATATGGTGATATCTCATACAGTAACATATATAATACAATAACATAGTACATTAAGTGGCATTCAAGCTTCTGGCAATCTGAACTAGCAGCAACCGAGCCATGGACTCAGAATGAAAGAAAAGAATGAATTCAATGGAGAGCAATACTCGAAACTGCACAGGCTTTACTCCTTAAGCTCTTAATTAGGTGTAATAATAAGGCAGCAGGATAGAAGCAAGGACAAAAAGAACAATAATGTCAAGATAGGGAAAAAACAAAGACCAGGAAAAACAGAAGTACATTAAAAATCACAGCAGTCCAGGAATTCTAAATGTCAGCAAAGAGCCTTGTATATCCTCCATGGGGCTAGAGAGCCATTCTTCAAATATTCTTTGCACACTTACTATGTGCCAGATGCTATACATGGTCAATGATACCTAAGCGAAGACTGACACGGTGGCTTCAAGCATCGCCTTCCCTCTTCCTGATCAAAAGGGAAGATGCAGTTGGAAATACTTCTGTCTTCTTTCTGCCTTCAAGGGAGGACCTTTATCTAAAAAATGTTATCAAAATGTTAACATTATCTAAAAGTGTCCATCTTGTAACAAGCCTGAATATGAAAGCCAATACACTGAGGATGGCAAAAGAGCAAAGACAAGGAATCTGGGTCCTAGATGGTATCACTGAGGTGCCGAGCAAATACCTACAAAGTCTGGTTTCTTTTATGTGAGAAGAAAATCTTCTTATTTGTTTAAAGTTCTCTTCATTAGGTAACTTACTACTAAACATATTTCTAGGTGCTATCTACGACACTTAATGTTTAATAGAGACCCTGTCTGCAAGGAGTCTGAGGCCTAAGGAAGATAGGCAAGCAAACAAGTATTTATGTGACCCAATATGTAATGGAGTTTTAAAAGAATAGTAGAAGTGACTAACTGTAACTTGGTAAGCAAAGGTCTGTCTTTAAGAGTTCGGGACGTCTAGGCATCCAAATTGGCAAAGAAGAAGTCAAACTCTCACTCTTTGCAGATGATATGATACTTTATGTGGAAAACCCAAAAGACTCCACTCCAAGACTGCTAGAACTCATACAGGAATTCAGTCAAGTGTCAGGATATAAAA
>CM052809.1:45953810-45975703 GCA_028533885.1 Nasua narica | reverse complement strand
GAAAAAAGTCAGTCAGAGAAAGACAATTATCACATGATCGCTCTGATATGAAGAATTTGAGAGGCAGGGCAGTGGGTTATGGGGGGATGGGGAAGAGAAATGAAACAAGATGGGATGGGGAAGGAGACAAACCATAAGAGACTCCTAAACTCACGAAACAAACTAAGGGTGGCTGGGAGGTGGGGGCGGGTAGGGATATGGACATTGGGGAGGGTATGTGCTATGGCAAATGCTGTGAAATGTGTAAGCCTGATGATTCACAGACATGTACCCTGGGGTAAATAATACATTATGTGTTAATAAAAAATTAAAAAAAAAAAAGAGTTCGGGACGTCTAAGTGTATATAAAGACTAAGCAGGAATTTGGGGCACCTGAGTGGCTCAGTCAGTTAAGCATCTGACACTTGATCTCAGTTCAGGTCTGGACCTCAGGGTCATGAGTTCAAGCCATGCATTGGGCTCCATGCTGGGCGTGAAGCTTACTTAAAAAAGTAAAAACAAAGACTAAATAGGAATTAGAAAGCAAGAAAATGGAGCAGAGAGCAGCATATGCAAAATACTAGTACTAGGAACAAGCCTTTGAATGAACTGACTGTATTTAAGCTGTTAACCAGATTAAAGAATGACCAGAGGTCATCAAGAAGAAGGTGAATTATACTTAATATACTTGTTTTAAAAAGGCCAACGTGAAAACAATTTTTTTAAGATTTTTTATTTATTTATCTGACAGAGAGAGGAGCGTGGGTACAAGCGCACAAGCAGGAGAAGCAGGCTCCCTTTCTGAGCTGTGGACCAGAGCCGCAGGCAGACACTTAACTGAATGAACCACTCGGGTACCCAATTTCTAAGTAATTTCTGTTTGAAGTATTAATACAATGTTTAAAATTTAGCACTTCAAAGGCCAGATTTAGTAATAAGAAACATTATTTTAAGTTAAATACTTAAAAAGAATTTATTTACTTTAGAGAGAAAGAGCGGGAGCGGGAGCAGCAGAGGGAGAGAGACACCACACTGGGCCTGGACCCTGACATGCTGGGCGATCTCACGACCCTGAGATCACTATCTGATCTGAAACCAAGAGGTGGACACTCAACTAACTGCACCACCCAGGTATCCCTAAGTAAAATACTTCTTGATAACATATTACTATGATCTCTCCAACACCAATTTTCTTTATTCCTTTTTTAATTTTTAAACTATAAAGATTATAAAATTCCCGAGCTGCTGTTTATTGAAGTTTTAGATAAAATTATTCCTAATTTTCTCCTCATAGGTGACCAAGTGGTCATCCTTTCAAACCTTTTCCTTTGCATCTTCATGAATGGACACATGCATATTTCATAGATTCACATATTTACAATTATACACGTATTTTGATAGTTATATGACTTTTCATGTGATATATGTTCAAGATATTTGCTACCATTATTTAATCAGGAAAATTATTATTATTTTGAAAGATTTTTTTTTTTAAAGATTTTTATTTATCTGACAGAGAAGAGAGAAATCATAAGTAGGCAGAGAGGCAGGCAGAGAGAGAGGGAGAAGCAGGCTCCCCACCGAGCAGAGAGCCCGATGTGGGGCTCAATCCCAGGACCCTGGGACCACGACCCGAGCTGAAGGCAGAGGTTTTAACCCACTGAGCCACTGAGGCGCCCCTATGTTTAAAGATTTTATTATATTTATTTGACAGAGAGAGAGAGAGATCACAAGTAGGCAGAGAGGCAGGCAGGGAGAGAGGGGGAAGCAGGCTACCTGCTGAGCAGAGAGCCCTATGCAGGCTCAATCCCAGGACCCTGAGATTATGACCCTATGACCCAGGCCGAAGGCAGAGGCTTTAACCCACTGAGCCACCAGGGTGCCCCTAAATCAGGAAAATTATTTTTAACATTTAGTTAAAAGTTAGACTCTGATTTTTATTTTTTATTTTATAAAACATTAATCTAAAAATTTTATTTATCTATCCATTTATTTATTTATTTTAGACAGAGACACAGAAAGAGAGATAGAAAGCACAAGCTTGGGGAGTAGCAGTGGGAGAGGGAGAAGCAGGCTCTGAGAAGGGAGCCTGATTTGGGGCTCAATCCCAGGACCCTGAGATCAGGACCTAGCTGAAGGCAGGCTCGCTTAACTGACTGAGCCGTCTAGGTATCCCTGGACTCTGTTTTTTAAAGCCTCATTAGTGAACTCTTCCTCTTGGGCTACAGATGAAACACCAGATAAGGCTAAATAACCACATACTAACAAGTAGATATTTGTAGTTTACATTGTGCAGAGAAACAGTGAATAGCTTCCTAAGAAGGAAAGATGGGGGGGGGGCGGTTAGGAGAGAAAGGCTATTCAACAGGGGCAGCGGCCCTTGAATCACTCATCGACTCTGGAGGACTTAGGGAAACATATTCCATCTACCCAACTGATAAATCATTATTTGTCATCAACAATCAAAGTTATCATTGGTCTGTTATGTAAAGGATTACAAAATCTCTGTTTCTCTAAACCTGGAATTATCAAAATTTTGGTTTGGTTTTAAATGTGCTTCTTAGCTTTGCCCAGTGCAGTTCATGGTTCTCCAGTAAACAAAACACAATCAGTGTGTGAAATGCCTGGGGTTTAGAATAACTCTCAGTTATTAATTAGGAAAATAAACTTTTTTCTATGTCTCAGTTTCTTGATCTGTGAAACAAGGATGTGCCAGGTAGTCTATAGCACTCTTGGAAGGACAGTCAAGAAATGTTGACTGTCACCCTCTTTCCTGCAAAGAGGTCTCACAGAAGCCAGATAGAAACATTTGAAACAATTCTTTTTTTTGTGAATTCAGGCACAAAAATATCCACATATGAAGGATTTTTAAACTGGTTTTTGTTGCAGATTATAACTAGTATTTGATTATTTAGTCTATACAAAGGAAAATTCTTGCAACTTGGAATCTATGAAAAATTCAACCACTCCGGAGTTGAATTTGATTTTGCAATGAGCTACAATAGAAGGGCAGTTCTGCTAAGCAAATAATACAACAGGATAGCAAAAGACTCTGCCACATCTAAGACAGTAATCTCTTGAATAAACAGTAACTTTAAACTATCTGCTTAAAAATAATTTCCAGTTTATAGAAAAGTGGCAAGAATGGTATACCCTTTACCTGGATCCCCCCCATTGTTAAATGTCCCATTTGCCTTATTATCTCCCTCTCTAAATATAGGCCTTTTTTTCCTCAACTAAAAATAAGTTACTTACATCACACTTCTAACTACTTAATTTCCTAAGAATCTGTACACTTTCTTATAAAATCAAGAAAGTTATCAAACTTCTGAAAATTTAACATGGTTATGATACTTTATCACCTACAGTCCAACTTTATCACCTACACTCCAGTTTTGTTAACAGACCTATTACTGTCCTTTACAGCATTTTTTTCCCTTCTACTACCAAAATCTAGACCAGAGTCTAGATTTAGCCTACTGCATTTACTTGCCATAGCTCAGTAAATAATATCTGGTATGCTGTTATTTATGAGATTAGAAAATTAAACTTAAATTACAAAAACACAGTTGACTTTCAGTTCTGTTCCAGCATTTTAAATGTTTTTTCCTTTTCACTAAAAAAAATTTATATTAGCAATGCTATTTCTACAGTTCCAAAGAATTTATCAAAACAATCCTTAAATTTCAAAAAAGTATTGAAGAACATAAAAACTGAACCTCATTAAAAATGAAGATAATGAATATCAAATTCCAACAAAATTGTTGAGCAATATTTTATGTCTCTTTGACACTACCTCAGAACTTAAGACAGATCAAGGGCACGCTCGAAAGTGGTTACTGTACCTACCTCTTGGAGGTTAGTGGGAACATGCGGGGGTGGGGGGTAAAGAGGAATTTTCGCTTTTTATTCTATGAATTTTTGTAGTGTCTAAGTTTTTTTTTTTTTTTAACAATGAGCACACCTTTCTCATGTAATAATAAAATAAAATAAGCCAAGGAAAATAAAGAAAGCTAGACGACGGGCTGAATTTTTGATGTGCGGGGTTAACTTGAATGTCGAAGATCATCCGTTTGTACTTTGGTTTCTCCGCCTGAAGATGGTGACACCTTCCCCTAACTTACGCAGGGAGACGTCAGAAAGGTTAAGTAGTCACTAAACTACTATTTCAGGGAGAAAGAGCCAACAGAAAGGGTTGTCACAGACCAGAAAAACCCCTTCCGTGAATACGCTGGCAGAGGGAAGGTTAACGGTACGCCTCGAAAACCAGAAACTCAAGCAGAACCGCCCTGGGCTTTAGAGCATTCATTCTGCAGCGGGCAACAGGGGAGCCAATGAAAGCCGCAGGCGCGGGAGGCACCCGGACAGGACGGACCGCTGTGGGACACGCGCGGGCTGAGGGTGTTCCGGGCTGTCAGAGGGACGGGAGGCCCGCCGCTCCCCGCGCGCGCCTGAGGGCGAGGGGGCAGCTGCCGTCCGGGTCCGCAAGTGAGCGAACCAGCGAGCGCAGGCGCAGGAGAGAGGCGCTCTGGAGGCGCGAGCCGCGTCCGTTTCTTACCGAGCGCTAGGCACGTCCACCGGCCCGAGGCCGCCGCCGCCGCCGCCGCCGCCAGGGACGGCTAGCACTTCCCCGCCGTATTTCTCCTCCATTCCGGGGCTCAGGAGCCGCCGCCGCTGCCCCCGCCGCGGGGTTTCCTCATGTCTCACTGCTGCCGCGGAACAGCGGGCGCAGGCGCGTCACTCTCCCATGGCAGTGGCCCCGTCGGGTCCCCGCAGGCCCGGCCGCCGCCGCCGCTGTCCCCGGCTCTGGCTCACAAGTACACGCGCGTCGGGACTAGGCCGCGGGCAGTTCCGGCGGCGCCGGGTTCCCGGGAGGCGCACCGGTGCGGACGTTGCCAGGCCACGTCATCGGCCCAGCAGCCCTCACTCCCGGGGGAGTGCCCAGACCTGCGCCTGCGCACAACAGAACACTCGCTTTCTTTTGCCCTGTTTTTGGTTCCGCCTACCGCGGGGTGATGGTTCGTACCCTTGCTCCGGATCGGCCCCTCCCATCGACTCTGCCTTTGCTCTTACCTGTCCCTGCAGCGCCACCTCTGGGCCTTCAGGAAAACAGCGGTTCTTGTAGCTCTGCGGAAGAGGGCAGAGAAAATGGACAAAGTGTGATTCACTGGAATAGAATATCTTTTAGGAAATCCTGCTGCTAAACTATGCTACTTAACCGTGGTACGTCAGTAGAACTTGTCCAGGTATGACCAAGCCTTATTAGGGTTATTTTTCTGTTGCTAAAAATTTAGGACCGTGGGCTCTCTTTTCTGTATTTGTGTGACTCTCAACTCTGCCACTTAATAATTGTACCAGTGGCTTTTCTGTATCTCAATTTTTTAATTTGTAAAATAGGAATAGAAATATCTGTATTACAGGGTTGTTGGGAGGATTATTCGTGTTATGTGAAAAATGTCTAGACTAGTGAATGGTACATAGTAATCAATGAATGTTAGTTATTATTACTCATAGGGAAGTTGAAGACTGGGAGATAGAAATGAGGTTTGGAGCAGTTTACAGTACTCTACTTAAGGGTGCCTTGGTGGCTCAGTGGGTTAAAGCCTCTGCCTTCAGCTCAGGTCATGTTCTCAGGGTCCTGGGATCGAGCCCCACATAGGGCTCTCTGCTCGATGGGGAGCCTGCTTCCCTATCTCTCTCTGCCTACTTGTGATCTCTCTCTGTCAAATAAATAAAATCTTAAAAAAATACTCTACTTAATTTGAATATACATAAAAAGTCTTAGTAACATATAAAAGATTGAAAAATCACTGTCTGTGCCTGTTGAGGCTTCATAATCTATTGTGAAAATTATTAATTTGAGAGCAAGGCCTGGTTAGCAAAATTACGGGTTAAAGGCACAAATGCTATGGTTTTCCAAATAAGGTGTGATATGACAGACAGACCCTGATCTGAAATTTGGATAAGGTTTTGGATATGGGAGAAAAGCACTGTGGGACAACACATCCTATGTGTAGAACACAGAGGCAGGTATGACGTTTGAAGGCTAAAGTGACTCCGAGTGACTTTTTTGTAGTAATTTTTTTTTGTAGAATTCTTATTATCCAATCAGAATGGCAGTGGTAATGAGTAACTATTGTATATTGTGTTTTCTAGAGCATGTTCCATTCTTTTGAAGACCAGAAGACTAGGTAGCATGACATGTATAAATTAAATTAACTTCATCTCAAGTGGAGCTTGAACTCGCTTGATAGTTCCGATTTGGTTAGAATTATCACGCTTTTCTTGTAGGCCAATATAAATACATTTCCTACAACGGTGTTTCGTAGCAAAAGGAGAAGAGCCTCTATTTTCTTTCTGTCTCACTTTTCAACCCATTCTAGCCTTGGCTTCTCCATCCATCAGTCCTCTGAAGCAGCTTCCTCATGGATATTTTTCAGCCATATACTACCTCACTCTCTAAAGCTTTCAACATAGTTGAACAACCTCCTTCCCCTCCTCCTCCACCTCCTTCCCCTCCTCCTCCACCTCCTCCTCCTCCTCCTCCACCTCCTCCTCCTCCTCCTCCTCCACCTCCTCCTCCTCCTCCTCTTCCTCTTTTGAGACAGCGCAGGAAGGGCTGAGGGAAAGGGAGAATCTCAAGCAGACTCCCTCACTCAGTGTGAAGCCCAATACAGGGCTTCATCCCCCAACACCAAGATTATGACCTGAGCAGAAATCAAGAGTTGAACACCTAACCAACTGAGGCACCCAGGAGCCTCTCTCTCTCTCTCCTTCTTGAAACATTCCCTTTCCTTGGTTTCCAGAAGTCCACATTTTGTTTTCTCAGAGGAAGCGCAAATTCTTTATTTTTAAAACTCAATTAAAGCTAAATTAATTAATTAATTAAACCAGGATTGTAACCAGTGTTGTAAATGTCCCCAGGAAAAACAGGAGAGTGGGGTGTAGAATAGGAAAGAAAGACAAGCAAGGGTGTGATATCCGGCAAAGTCCCAATGGGGAGCTCAGATACCATGAGGATCCCAGCTCAGAGGGTCCTGATTGGGGGTGAGCTGTCTTAGTGCATCTGGGCTGCTATAACAACAATAACATAAAATGAGCGGCTTATAAACAACACATGTTTATTTCTCCCATTTCTGGAGGTGGAAAAGTCCAAGATCAAGGCGCTGGTAGAGTTAGTATCTAGTGAAGATCCACTTCCTGCTGCGTTCTAACATGGGGGAAGAGGTGAGCTAGCTCTCTGTGGTCTCTTTTTGTAGAGGCACTAATCTGAGTCATGAGGTCAGAGCCTAGTAACCTAATAGCCTCCGTAAGACCTACCTCTTAATATCAGTACCTTGGGGTTTAGCATTTCAATCTGTGAATCTTGGGGAACACAAACATTTGGGCTGAAACACAAGGGAATTGGGATATTTTGGGAGCAGTTCTCTGGCCAAAGAGAGGAAGGTGGTGGTTATTAGGACTGCTGCTGGCATGTGTAAAAATGGCAAAGGGATACTAGGGTGTATGAGCAAAGGCCTTACTGACGATATCCACTGCAAGGTTATGTGTGTTTTAGTCATTTTACACATGCTGTGTTCTACCTTCCCAAGGTTGAAACCAGAAAACTCACACTCCTAGACTTCCTTGCAGCTAGGGTTCTGGCATAAGACCTCTGTGTTTCACCAGTCAGATATCTCCAGGTATGACTTGACTTCAGTTGAGAAAGCAACAAGTGGGGAAGCTCCTTTTCTTTTCTGGAGGAGGCGTCCAGTACTTTGAAAGCAGCAATGGCAAAGCTTCTGGTGTCCATTCCTAAAGGTCATTGGTGCCTAGTGACAGTGGCAGTGACGTTGTTGGCAGAGTGGCCTTTGTGGTGTGGTTGGGCCTTGCTCCTGATTGCCTTCGTGGCAGAGCATGGCTCTGTGGTCCTTTGAGAGGTTCTGTGAGTTACCCAATATTCCTTGATAAATTCCTGCGTGAGCTAGTCAGAGAAGAGGTGGTTGTTTGCAATCAAGAACACTGAGTGATACAGGTGATATGGTAGCAAATCTTGACTAACAATAAGCTGTACATAGGTTTTGTAAGTGCATTTTATTTCAGAGTAAGGAGCAGTACAACGCTCTTCAAAACCAACCGCTAATATGTTGTGCCTTCATGGTGAAGGCAAACCCAAACTCATAAGATGACTTCATCTGATGCCAAACATATTCATATCTTCTATTTGGAATCAGAAAAGGAAAGTGAGACAATGTTCATTAGTTCCCTATCTGTCCTGGCCAGGCAGGAAGAAGGTGGATGTTTGAGTGCTCTGGAATTCTCAGAGAACTTGGGCTTCATACGACAATTGCAAAGCTCTACAGGGAAGAAGTGGGTAGTTTTAAAGATTTGAGTTCTTTGCAGTTAGGGACTCTGTAAATGTTTTTAGTAGACGTTAAACCTGAGCAGTTAAAAATGAAAAACATTATGTGTAGGAACGATGAAGAGGATGCAGATGAGGAGATGAAGAGATATAGTTCACATTTACACATTTTCAACTAGCAGAGCAGAATTTTATTTCATTGTAATTATGCCTCAAGTGTTTCAGGAATTGATTTTTCCATTTATCTGTTCATCAACTCAGTAGTCAAAAAGGAAGTGTTTATTGAAGATCTATTATGTGCCAGCACCAATTATATTCCAAAGTGGAGGAAAATACAGTATTATCCTTCTTCTCAAGTTGATTACAAACTGAACTGGTAGCAACACCCTTTGGGGAAAACAACTGTTAAGAATCTTGTTCAGACACAAATTTCGGTAGGTCTTTTCTGTTTCTGCTTGTCTTCCCAGCAGAGGCGTTGACAAGCCTTTGAATAGACTGTATTTTCAAGGATATGTATATGTATATAGTGAACGGCCTTGGAAATTAGGGGAAGGGGGAAGATTTGTTTGCTGATTAAGATAAAAAAGATGGTGTCCCACTCTAAGACAAAGGTTGGGGAGGTTTGCTAGCAGACTCTTTAAAAAAGAGTGGAATTTCCTATACTCTCAGTTGCATGCTTAGCATCTACCTAGGCTGTTCGGCATCCCCCCCATGGGATCTGGAGGTGGAGGGGGCAAGATGAAGTGATGCAGACATGAGGTTCGTGCCGCCTGCGTGGCTAACAACGTCCTTTCTCTGACCCAGGAGTCTTGGTTAGACTTCAGCCAGCTTCCAGGAAATTGTGGCAGGCTAATTGTGAGTTTGCAAGCAGAGTAAAATCTTAGTCTCTTCGTAGTTCTTGCCACATCTTTCCACGAAAATAATATTAATGGGACGCCTGGCTGACTCAGTTGGTTAAGTGTCTGCCTTTGGGGTCTTTGGATTGAGTTCTGCATCAGGCTCCCTGCTCAGTGAGGAGCCTGCTTCTCCTGCTGCTTGGCATGCTCCCTGCCTGTGCTTGTGCTCTCTCTCTATCTGACAAATAAAGAAAATCTTAAAAAAAAGAATTCCTTACAAAAAAAGAGAAAATAATATTATTTATCACTTAATTAGAAAAATTCATAGCACACTATCATCAAGGGTATGGGAAAATAGGTATTCAGATTGGAAAGAAAGAAGTAAAACTACCTCTACTTGCAGATGACATGATCTTACATACAGAAAATACAAGGAATCTACTAGAAAAAATTGGTAGAAATAAACAAGTTGAGCAAGGCTACTGGATACAGATCAATATACAAAAATAAATTTCAGTTCTATACATTTGTAACGAACAATCCAAAAATAACTTAGGAAAACAATTCCATTTTCCATAGCATCAAAAAAATAAAATACTTAGGAATAAATTTGACCAAAGGAGGTATAAAACTCATGTATTTTTTTTTTCATTTTTTAAAATTTATTTGACAGAGAGAGAGATCACAAGTAGGCAGAGAGAGGGGGAAGCAAGCTCCCTGCTTAGCAGAGAGCCCGATGCGGGACTCAATCCCAGAACCCTGAGATCATGACCTGAGTCAAAGGCAGAGGCTTTAACCCACTGAGCCACCCAGGCACCCCAAAACATATGTATTGACAACTGTAAAACATGTTGAGAAAACAATTACAGAAAATCTAAGTAAAAAAAAAAATCTAAGTAAAAATGGGAAGGTGTCCATGTTCATATTTAATATTACTGAAGTGGCCATATTCCCCAAATTGATTTACAGGTTCAGTGTGATCCCTGACACGCTGATCTTGACATTTACATGGAAATTCAAGGACCTCCAATAGCCAGAACAATATTGAAAAAGAACAATGTTGGAGAACTCAAAATCCCCCAATTCCAAACTTACTACAAAGGTATGGTAATCAGAATTGTGTGGCAATGGCATAAGAATAGATATATAAATCAATGAAGTAGAATTGAGAGTCTAGGAGGAAACCCTCATACTTATACTTAATAGATTTTCAACAAGGGTGCCAAGATAATTCAGTGGAGAATGAATAATCTATACAACAAACAGTGTTGGGACAACTAGATATTCATATGCAAAAGAATAAATTTGAATTCCTACCTCATATCACAGGCCAAAATTACTTCCAAATATTTAAAGATCTAAATTTGAGAGCTAAAACTATAAAGTCAGACTAAAATATAGGTGTAGGTCTTTATGACCTTGGATTAGGTAACGGTTTCTTAGCTAAGATGTCAAAAGCACAAACCACAAAAGAAAAAGATAAATTAGATTTCATCAGAATTAAAATACTTTGTGCTTCAAAGGACACCATCAAGAAAGTGAAAAGATAATTCACAGAATAGGAGGAGAAAATATTTGCAACCATATATCTGGTAAGAATCTTGTATAGATGCTACACGTGAATGAACCTTGAAAATGTGTCAATCTTGAACCTTGAAAAGAAATCAATCACAGAAGAGCACATATTGTGTGATTCCATTTATTTATTTTAAAAGATTCTATTTATTTATTTGACAGAGAGAGAGATCACAAGTAGGCAGAGAGGCAGGCAGAGAGAGAGGGGGAAGCAGGCTCCCCACTGAGCAGAGAGCCCGATGCAGGGCTTGATCCCAGGACCCCGGGATCATGACCTGAGCTGAAGGCAAAAGCTTTAACCCACTGAGCCACCCAGGCCCCCGTGTGATTCCATTTATATCTAATGTCCATAACAGGCAAATCTATGTATAAGGTAGGTTAATGTTTGCCTAAGGCTGGAGAGTGATGGCTGATGAGTAGTGTTTCTTTACGGCACAATAACAGTGTTCTAAAATTGGTTGTGGTGATGGTTGTACTACTCTGTGAATATACTAAAAACCATTTAATTATATGCTTTCAATAGGAAAATTGGATGGGATGTGAATTACATCTTTATAATGGTTTCACTTAAAAATTAGTAATATATATTTGGATACCCTCAAGGTAAAAAAATAAAATAGAAGAAGGGCAAAGAGTTGGGCAATTTTTTAGTTAAAAAATTTTATATCATTGACATTTTAATTAAAACTTTTTTTTTGACCATGAAGTTTTAACATCTGCTGACATGTATCCTGGTTTTTCTCTCTCATTTTCAAGAATACGGGAATTGTTTTCTGATCTTCTAGTTTTTCTTTTAATGGAATTATCTGTTCTCTTACTGTTCAAGTAGGCAGTTTGGTTCTAACAGGATACCTGGAGGTCAGCAACGAGGAAGTCCTGGCTAGCTCTCCGGAAAGTCAGTGCTGGTCACGGTAGCACGTGCTGCCGGAGGCCAGGTCAATCAGTCAGGCCCTGGATAGCTGAGGCCATGACTGGAGCCCCCTGACCAAGTTAGGAAGGAAAAGCCCCAAATTCTGCTTCCCACCCCAAGTAATGGATATTACGTCCCCTAGTTAACAACTGTCAATAAAAGAAATCCAACCTCCAGGACACTCAGCTGTCTCTCTGGATCTTGTTCACTTTCCTATCTCCAGAGTCTATTTTTCGCTTTAATAAACTTACATGCATGTGTAGCTTATCTGCTCTGTTGCACATCTGTCCTTGAATTCATTCTTGTGACAAGACCAAAAACCTTGGGGGACTCCTTCGGGTCTGGCTGGGTGGAGGTCCCAGGGCCTATCTAGGGTGTCCCCAGTTCACCTGGCAACATTACTGATACATGTATTTGTTTTGTTTTGTTTTGTTTTGTTTTTAAAGATTTTACTTATTTATTTGACAGAGAGAGACAGAGAGAGAGAGAGATCACAAGTAGGCAGAGAGGCAGGGGGAAGCAGGCTCCCTGCCGATCAGAGAGCCCAACTCGGGGCTTGATCCCAGGACCCTGAGATCATGACCTGAGTCAAAAGCAGAGGCCTTAACCCACTGAGGCACCCAGGCGCCCCCATGTATATGTTTTTAAAGGGCACTAGAGTTGGGAGAGGTACAGAGAGAGAGGGAGAGAGAGAATCTTAAGCAGGTTCCACACCCAGCATGGAGCCCCACACCAGGCTCAGTCTCACGACCCTGAGATCATGACCTGAGCCGAAATCACAGTCCAACTCTCAACTGACTGTGCCACCCAGGTGCTCTGTTCCTTTATATTTTTTGATGCATTTCCAAGTCAACTGCAGATGTTCATACACTTCCCTAAATATACTTCAGCATGTATATTATTCCTCTAGTTCAGTATTTGTTTACAACACTGAACAATATTAGAGTTCAGTATTTGTTTACAGATTTTTTCCTTTGATTTAAAATGTATGTACGATGAAATACACACATTTTAAGTATACATTAGCTGAGCTTTGATAAATACATCTATTTTTGTAACCCAAACCCCTGTCAAGATGTGGAACATTACCATTACCCCTCAGAACTCCTTCATATCCTTCTCATTCTATCTCCACCTCCGCCCAACAGAGGAAACATCTATTTTTATTTTTCTTCCTGATCTGCCTGTTCTGGAACTTCATATAAATGGAATCTTACAGTGAGTTCTTCTTTGAGTAAGACTTCTTCTTCTTCTTCTTCTTTTTTTTTTTTAATTTTATTTATTTGACAGAGAGAGAGATCACAAGTAGGCAGAGAGGCAGGCAGAGAGAGAGAGGGATGTGGACCTCGATCCCAGGACCCCGAGATTATGACCTGAGCTGAAGGCAGAGGCTTAACCCCCTGAGCCACCCAGGCGCCCCTGAGTAAGACTTCTGCTCAACAGTCTTTTCGAGATTCATTTGTGTTGCTGTATGTAACAATAGTTTATTATTTTTTGTGGCTGTGTGTTTTGTTACTGTGTGTGTAGGGCAAGAAATAACGCACTTTATTCATTTTTTTTTTTTTTTTACCAATGGACACCTGGGTTGTTCCAGTTTTGGGGTATTATGAATTAAGCTGCTCTAAATATTTTTGTGCAAGTCTTTGTGTAGACAGGTGTTTTCTTTTTTTCTCAGGCAAATATCTAGGAGTAGGTATATGTTTTAAGTTTATAAAAACATGCCAAACTTTGTTCCAAAGTAGTTAATTTTACAAGCCTACCAACCTTGTATGAGAATTTTGATTGCTCCCCCTACACCACCTGAGAGCTGGGCCATTCTGAAAGGTGTTTGGTGATATTTAACTTAATTTACATTTCCCTGATGACTAATATTAAAGTTGAGCACTTTTTCCCCCACATGCTTATTGGCTAATCTCTTCTTTTGAGAAGTGTCTGAGTATTTCACTCAATTTTTGATCAGATGATTTGTATTTTTTTAAAGATTATTTGTTTGTTTGTTTATTTATTTGACAGAGAGAGAGAGAGAGAGAGGCACAGCGACAGAGGGAACACAAGCAGGGGAAGAGGAAGAGGAAGAAGCAGGCTTCCCACCGAGCAGGGAGCCCGGTGCAGGGCCTGATCCCAGGACCCCGGGACCATGACGCAAGACAAAGGCAGACACTTAACAACTGAGCCACCCAGAGGCGCCCCTGGATAATTTGTATTTTTAAACTGGATTGTAGGAGTTCTTTAATTCTACACATACCACTCCTTTGTCAACAAATGTTTTGCAATATTTTCTTCCAGCAAAAAAAGGTGAGACTTAAAAAAAAATCCCATAAACCCAGTACTAACTCCCAGATATTTATAATAAATTATTTTAATAAAACTTCAAAAAATAGCTCAGCTTAAATCGGAGGGTTGTTCACAAGATCTCCGTTCTGGTACATTGCACGATTGCTAATTTTAAGCAACTTTCCCCTACTATATGATAGAATCTTTCTGGTCAGGGTCAATATATTACTTTTTTCTTTCCTATACCTGGTAAAGTATCTTAAAACCAATATTTACTGAGTGAATATTTTTTTCCGAGTTGAAACCCGGTAGTATTTTTATCATATGAGGAACAGGAGTGGGCCATTTGTCCCTAGTTACAGTTTCATTATAAATAGATGATATCAGCTCTCTCATCATTAATTCTCTGTGGTTTGTTGGCTGTTTGAATGGTCTTCAGTCAGGAATGACAGGTGCCATACATTTAAAGAAGATTATTTCAGAGGAGACCTCTGAAATAACTATAACTACCTTTCTTTCACTCTCTGGGAAACTTTTTTTTTTTTTTTTAAAGATTTTATTTTTAAGTAGTCTCTACACCTGACGTGGGGCCCAAACTCACAACCCCAAAACCAAGTGTTGAATGCTTTACCAACTGAACCAGCCAGGCGCCCCTCTCTTGGGGCACTCTGAAACACTGCTTGCATAGAATCTGTGTGAATTCTGGCTTGTCTCCCCACTGTAAGCACTTCAAAGGCGAGGGTATGTCCCATTGGCCCTTCCATCCCCTACCGAAGCCCCAGAGTGATAATCAGGGTGCCTTACACATAGCAGAAGCAATAAACGCCTTCAATGGCTACATAAAGGAAAAACAAAAAAATCAGAACCCAAACACACAATATACCAAGCGGAGACAAAAGAAAAATTAATGGGCCATAAGCTTACCTAGTTTTCATATTTAGTAAATGAGCTGCTCACATTTCAAACATGACTGAGATGTGAAGGCTCGCTTGACATGCCTTGCTGTCACAATGTTCTGGAACAGAGACCAACGTCAACACTTCAACTCTCCGTATTTGTTCTTATCTATAGAGAACTTGCAGTTATCATTTTTGTAGTTTTTGCTTTCCCAGGTTATACTACCCAAAAAGGTGACATTGGACTTCCTGGAGCTTGTGCGAGAGGCAGAAAGCAAACTACAATGCATTACCCGCTTTCAAGGGAAGTCAAAGATGGCGTAAGTAACGGGAGCCTAAGATACCCGAGTACCCATTCTCTCATGGCAGCTGAAATAGGTTTTCTAGTCATGGTCGTCGTAGGGTCTCTGCCATTCATTCCGGTCCATTTAACAGACATTCGTTAAACATGGTATGTCTCGGGGGGCCTTGTGATAAATACTGCCCTTGAAAAAGGGCGACGAGGGGTGCCTGGGTGGCTCAGTGGTTAAGTGTCTGACTCTTGATTTTGGTTCAGGTCATGAACTCAGGGTTGTGAGATCGAGCCCCATGGTGGGCTCTGTGCTGGGTGTGAAGTCTACTTGAGATTCTCTCTCTCCCTCTCCCTTTACCCTCCTCTCTTTCTTTCTCTTTCTCCCTCTCAAAAAAAAAAAAAAAAAAAAAAGGAGCTGAGAACTATTTGAAGCCACTAGAGGACAGTGTGATACAACAGAATCCTCCATGAATTTAGGGAGTACTTGCTGCAGAAAGCCAGAAGAGGGAAAGAGGAGCACATCAACCTGTAATGACTGGGGAAGAAAGCAGGTTTATAGCCTGATCTGTCAAGATTGTATGCTGTCCAGAAAAAAATTGTGCATACTCTTCCTCCTGGAACGCATTTCACAGGCTGGTCATATAGGACCTTTCCTAAAGTCGGTATATATTGGGCTTTTACCTGCCTGTAGCACATCTGCTGAACACTTCCTCCTTTTCAGAGGTGCTTACGTTACTCCCTTGCACGCGTCTGGATTTTGAGAGCTGAGAGCCTGCTTTGTTTTCATGACAATATTCTTCGGTTTATGCAGAGTGAGTACTTCTGAGTACTGCATAACTAGTGATTTTATCTTCATTATTCATTACATAAAAAATGTATTATATAAAAAGATATTTTTATTTGCTTTTCCTGCTTATGCACCACTCACCTTTCTCTTTGCATTATAATATGATTTCAGAATTTCTGCAGTTTTCTTTTGATGTGTCTTTATATTCTGAAGGGAACCAAAACATTGATCTTGACTTTTGAGGGCCTATTGACAGGATTTAGCTGTGTCCTTGGTAATTGCAAGTTCAAGTTACCTGGTGGTGTACTTCCACTAGCTTAACATATTGAAGGCTTGGCACGGGGTAGCACGCAACGAACGATGCTGGGCCTCACTTAAGAGTGCGTGGGGACAGGGTTCGCCTGGGTGGCTCAGTCCATTAAGCGGCTGCCTTCGGCTTAGGTCATAATTCCAGGGTCCTGGGATTTTGTCCCGCATTGGGCTCCCAGCTCAGCGAGGAGCCTGCTTCTCCCTCTGCCTGCTGCTCTCCCTGCTTGTGCTCACTCGCTTTTTTTCTCTCTCTCTCTGACAAATAAATAAATAAAATCTTAAAAAAAAAAAAAAGTGCAAGGGAACAATGTTGGGCTGGGGCTTGTGAGGCAGCCTAAGTGACTAGCTGAATAGATGGAGTTTTGTATTGCGAGTGTTTGTACTGGGGTTGGCTCAGTCAGCACATGATTCTTGATCTTGGGGTGTTGAGGAAAAAAAAACCCCACACTGGGTGTAGAGATTACTTAAAAAAAAAAGTAATATTATACTATTTGTTAACTAAAAGGAATTTAAATAAAAAAAAAAAGAGGGGCGCCTGGGTGGCTCAGTGGGTTGAGGGCCCCGGCCTTCGGGTCAGGTCATGATCTGAGGGTCCTGGGATCGAGCCCCGCATCGGGCTCTC
Organism: Nasua narica; assembly: GCA_028533885.1. Taxonomy (NCBI): domain Eukaryota; kingdom Metazoa; phylum Chordata; class Mammalia; order Carnivora; family Procyonidae; genus Nasua; species Nasua narica. Next base: position 45,958,882 of record CM052809.1, on the reverse strand, counting down.
TGCTCAGTCGGGAGCCTGCTTCCCCCCCCTCTCTCTGCCTACTTGTGATCTCTCTCTATCAAATAAATAAAATCTTAAAAAAAAATTTGTACTGGTAATGGAGGGAAAAAGACAGGCAGTTGGTAATGGAAGCAGATCTGGGGTCCCCAGATGGAGGGCAGGGCAGGGATGCCAAGGGAATGTAGGACCCTTAAACTCAGAGCAGAAGCTATGAGTAAAGTAAGCCATGATGTAGGTAAAAGATATTCAGAGCGAGATGGTTGGTTGATAGGAGCTGAGCTGGGGAAACAAAGAGAACTGCTGGGTTACGTAATAATGGTGAGTCAATGAACACAACTACTGAGGCAATCTGGGGTCCCTTATGTCTGCCTTCCAGCTGGGGGAACTGCGCCCCAGGCTCTGTAATGCCCGCTGTCCATCTGGGCTTTGATGCCTGGCTATATAGCTGAGAGACCCTTTTTTTTTTTTTAAAGTAGGCTCCACACCCAATATGGGGATTAGACTCAAGACTCTGAGATCAAGAGTCACGTGTTCCACTGACTGAGCCAGCCAGGCACATCCCTATTTTCCTTGATTCCGTGTAGCGTACAGTAAATACCCTAGTACCTGAGGGAACTTGAAGTTGCCTCGACACCAAACCGCCTAACACACGCAGAGATTCTTGAACACTTTACACTGTGTTTTAACTTCATGTACAATACGAAGTTAAATCCTTGTTGTGATGGGTGTGCATCGGGAAAAGTTTCTTGCAGTTGTTGTACACCAAACTGAATCTTGGTTTCTCATGGAAATAAAAGTAATAAAAGAAGGTGCTATCCTTGGCTGGGGCTTGATTTCTTTTTCTTTTTTAAATTTTAAATTCAAGTTAGTTAACATATAGTGTATTATTAGTTTCAGGGTAGAGTTTAGCGGTCCGTCAGTTGCATAGAACACCCTGTGGTTATTAGGAGGTTGCTTTCATTTTAAAGAAGTCATCCCCCCAAACTGTATTTGTACAGTATTAAGCTTTCCAAATTGTTTATATTGGCCAAGCAGGACACTATAAAATAGTATATAAAATTACACTTCATATGCTATAATTGTACAGAAGCCTCGTCACAGTTGTTACTGAGGGGGAGCTTAATATGTCACCCCAAAATGTACCATGTTGGCATGTGGATTATTTTGAACTGAAGGTGATCAAGACCCAACAGACTCAGGAAAAGCTTTTTATGTCTCCCTTATCTGCCTAAAGGAATTTAGGCAGGGAGCTTGTACCAGGAAGAGAGCTATAACCACAGATAACTTTTTACATCACAGAGACTTATCTGTATGGCCTGGCAAACATTTGTTGACCAAACATTTGCTTTTCTGTATTTCTGTTCTGTATTCCTGTTACTTGTCTGCTTTGAAGTCCCGGGCCCATACCTTCCGCCCCCCCCTCCCTTTAGCTCATGATGGTTAATAAGCCCCAACTGTCTGACTGCCTTTTAGTCTTGCATCATTATAGGGCTCCAGTATGGATGTAATTAAATTTCTTTTTCTCCTGTGAATTCTTTTATGTCTATTTAATTGTTAGGCTTGCCAAAGAACCTAGAAGGGAGAAGGGAAATTTTTTTCTCTTCAACATTATCTTCGTAGTTCTGGTCTTAGATTTACTAGAAACACCAAAAGGTGAACATTATAATAGTCACAAGTTGGGGAAATCTTTAGAGGCGTTTTGAGTAGACATTTGCAGAGACCTAACACCCCTCAATGTGCACTAATGAGAAACTAATTCTGGAGCAACATTAAGTTATTTTAAATCTCATTGCAAATTTTCTTGAAGTAAGTATAGACTCACATTGATTTTTCTTTGGGGGGGGGGTGACCTTAGAAACAAACAGCTTTATTCTTTCTTGAGAAGCTCTTTCATCAGCTATTGAAGCTTCTCCCTCATCCTGGTCTGAGGCCAGTGTCCGGGAGCAAGAATCCCTGTCCTCTTCAAGGTTCTTCTAGTTGGACTAAGAATCAAATTGACACAAGACAGGAATAAATCAAATTTAATGGTATATGTACGGGGAATCCACATAGACATGGGAATTCCCAAGACAGCTAAAATGAGGTCTATATGTCATCCTGAACTAAGGAGAAGGGGGTGGGGGTCTGGGACTTCAGAGGGAAGGCATGCAGTTCACAGGACAATAAGAAGAGCAGATGTTTAGTAATTAGGGGCTTGCCCTGCCAGACAGATGGGTCACTCAGATGAAATTTCTCCCTGTTAATAACCCTTATTCTAAGAATCAATTAGATTCTTCTGTGTAGTTAAGGGAGAGGCAAACGTTTGTCTTGGTCCTGTAGGGTCTTAGTTGCTTTCAGCTCAGAATAATCTTCATGCCAGAGTGACCCATCTTGGGGCATCCTGCCTTGGTCCCTACACCAGCCTCCTCTATATTCAAAATGCATGAAATGCAGACAGAGACCCGTTTGTTTCATCCTTAGGGTCCCCCAGCATGTAGTTTCATCACAGCACCAGTGAATTTGACTTGAATGGGGGCTTGAATGCTAAATTTTCATCTGAATCCACAAAGTTTAAATTCTTTCATTTTTGACAAACTCGGCAATTTGCTTGATAGCAGTAGATCATAAGGACACTAGAACACTCTCCTGTTTTATAAGCTCCTTAAGGACTTAAATAGTGCTATGCATATGATAAGAAACGAAATAAACCTATCAGAATCTGTATGTCCAAATGCAAACTTCCTTCAAGAGTTTTCCATTTTGTGATAGGAAGGTGGAATAATGAGTGTTCACTTACACAGGTGATGTTGAACATGCTGAGAACATTTTTTTTTAAAGATTTTATTTATTTATTTGACAGAGAGAGATCACAAGTAGGCAGAGAGGCAGGCAGAGAGAGAGAGGAAGAAGCAGGCTCCCTGCTGAGCAGAGAGCCCGACATGGGGCTCGATCCCAGGACCCTGAGATCATGACCTGAGCCAAAGGCAGAGGCTTTAACCCACTGAGCCACCCAGGCGCCCCATATTTTTGAAACAATAGAGATAATTAAGTTGGAGGACTATCTAACCAGGTGCCACCCTTTTTTCTGGGAGACAATTCAAGAGTGTTTCTGTAAATACCTGTTAATGGCTCTAAATATAAAATAAATTATTTCTGTTCTCTCCAGAGAAGGACAGAAAGACTAAGTCTTGAAAGTTGGTATACGAATTAGGACAGATGGCAAACATTGTGAGCTATGGCAGGATATCCTTCAGATCAAGTTAGTCAAGAGGACGCTGCTGAGAAAAAAACCACAGATAAAACAACCAGACTCAATCAGATATTGGTAGGCCTGTGCCTATAGCTGACCAAGGTAGTTAGGACACTTACTTGAAGTAAGGAGCAAAGGTGCTATTTCTCCTCTTTTTTTTTTAAAGTGATCTCTACACCCAACATGGGGCTTGAATTTACAACCTTACTCTACTACCTGTGCTAGCCAGGCACCCCAATTAGACCTATTGAAGGTCTAATCACTGAAAGAATGAATGTGGAATTTTTTTACTCCTCAACTCCTAATTTTTTGTCAGGTACACTAGACCTAACATGAAAAAAGGCAGCCCATGTTTTGGAGTTTACTAATGGCATTAACGGGCAAAAAAATCCATGGTTTGAAAATCCCAGAGATAAGTTATCCCCAAAATGACTATATTTGACAGTTTTTTTAAGGTTTTATTTTTATTTAGTTAGTTATTTGAGAGAGAGAAAGAGAGAGAGAGAGATCACAAGTAGGCAGAGAGGGAGGAGGAAGCAGGTTCCTGCTGAGCAGAGAGCCAGATGTGGGGCTCAAACCCAGGACCCTGGGATCATGACCTGAGCCAAAGGCAGAGGCTCCTACCCACTGAGCCACCCAGGCACCCCATATTTGACAGTTCTGTAGATTCCTAATGTGGATTGCCTGGATGGCTTAGTCAGGTAAGCTGCTGACTCTTGGTTTTGGCTAGGACCCCAAGCCGGGCTCCACACTCAGCATGGAGTCTGGGATTCTCTCTCTGCCCCTCCCCTCACTCTTATGCGCTGGCACACTCTCTGTTTCAAAAAAAGATTCCTAACTTTAGGAAGTTTTCATGGGATTCAGACCTGAATGTGTGTGTGTGGGGGGCAGAGTAACCTGAATCTATGGAATTGATGGAGACACTCCTTGATGAGGAACAGATATTCCCCACGGATCTTGTAAATCTGAAACCAAATGTATAGCTTTGATGAATAGCAAAATTTGTCAGGAAGAGCTAGATTTTTTTTTTTTTTTTTTTTAGGAAGAGCTAGATATTAAGTGATTAGTTTGTAAGAAGCCAAGCATAAATCTCCTTTAGCTGTGGAAAGGGAGGAGAGCCAGAGACAATCATATTTGGGGTACTGGTCTGAACTTGTGCTGGAAAAATAGTTTTTTGTTTTGTTGTTATTTATTATTACTGTTGTAGGAAACAAAGACAAAAGAAAAATTAAATTTCCTTACTGCCTACAGCCCACTCTCAAGTCCTTGAAACAGGCAGAGTGACATTCCTCTAGGGACTCAGCTGCTTTGATGTTAATTCTTTGCTAAGGGCAAAAGGCAATCTTAACCCAACTCCCAGGATCCTGTAAATCTACTTGAACATATAAAAATTATTTTGGAAACTTCCTTTATCTCGAAACCCCCAAGATACATGTTGGCAATCATTCCCCAAGCATATGGCCCACCAATATATATCTGAAGGGTCTCATGACTAAGGTTTTATTAGACGGTAATAAATGAACTTTTCCCAACAATAGCTAGCCCCTTCAGGGTCCTGGATGCCTTGCTTCCAAAATTCCTTAGAGACTTAGGCTATCCCTAACCCCCTCCCAACTTGAAAGTATATAATGAGCCACTCCTCATTACCCCATTGCAGCTCTTTCTGCCAGTGGGTCCTGTCTCGTTGTTATAATAAAACAACCTTTTTGCACCAAAGACATCTCAAGAATTCTTTCTTGGCCATAGGCTCAGAACCCCAGCATCTTTCCTTTTAGTCAAAAGGAAAGATCTCTTTTATTTTAATCAAGGGTCATAAAGCTTGTAGGGCCGCACACTCCCAGGA
>CM052809.1:45933095-45953310 GCA_028533885.1 Nasua narica | reverse complement strand
TCACTCACTCACTCACTCACTCACTCACTCACAGGATTTCAGAGGTGATGGGACTTGAAAGGTCATTGGAGCCAAATTTCTACCAAGAGCTTGAATCACTTTTATAACATATCTGATTAGTGGTTGCCCAACTTCTGCTTAAACTTCCTCGGTGAATGGAAATGTGCTCTAACTAAGCAGCTCTTTCTTTTTTTGTCGTTAAAGATTTTATTTATTTGCCAGAGAGAGAAAGAGAGTGAGAGAGAGTGCCCTTATAAGCAGGAGGAGCGGCAGGCAGAGGGAGAGGGAGAAGCAGGCAGAGGGAGAAACAGGCTCCCCGCTGAACAAGGAGCCCGATGTGGGACTCGATCCCAGGACCCTGGGATCATGACCTGAGCCAAAGGCAGACGCTTCATGGACTGAGCCATCCAGGTTCCCCTAAGCAGCTCATTCTATTCATATTTTCACACACTTCTACTTTTGACTCTGTGCTTCACCACTCCATTCTGCAGTAGCTGGGCCTCCTAGTTCTAGGCCTTTTCAGGGTTCTTCGAGGTGAATTTGCTTCATTCTCAGTGGTATTCCTGTTTGCAAATACTTCAGTGGTGGGTTCTGCCAGTTCAGTTACTACTGCTTTCTGTCTTTCAAATTATCGCCTCCATCTCCTGTCCTTTTTTCCTCCTCTCTCCTTCTCTTTGTTCCTCCTCTCTCCTTCTCTTTGTTCCTGTGGATTTATGCTTTTATCAGGAAACATTTATCTACTGTATGTTGGTTGGTTTTTGAAGAGGGAAGAAATAAAAGCAAGAGGTAAAAATCTTCTTGTTTAGTTTGAAGCATGGTCATGTTTTTCTGATTCTATTCTTATGCATTAACGAATATAGGTGTAGTGTTTTATGTTTACCTCAATTAGAATTTTTATTGTGAAATCTAGCTCATTATTTTGGCCTTTGAATCTTCACTCTGCCATTCAATATATTGGCTACCTCTCCCAGTCCTCAAGGAAGAGGAAAAGCAAGCTGGCTGTACACTTAGCTATGTACTCGATGAACAGGACAAGCTGAAGACAGAACCCCACGGCCCGAGAGACTCAGGGTTGACTTGGATTCATAGCTGGCCTCTATCTTTGTGATTATCTGGACCACCTCCTCCATCTTGCTCACAAGTTGTGCGTCTTTATCAAACACCGAGCTAAAATGCCAAAGCACAGTGTTGACTGCTTTCTCTGATTTACCAGTCTGGCAGAGTTTTATTTTTTTATTTTTATTTTTTTAAAAAGGAAGGGAAATGCTATTAATTCATTAAATTATGATTTGTCCTTCCTGACTCCTAGGCATGTTTAAGTGCTTCCCCTCCTTCTGTCTGTGTTCAAAGTGATGTTTGATAGCCTGTCTGAGAATCGCACTGCCCATTCCTGCCCCATTTCCCAAGGTAACGAATAGCAGCTCCTTTCATCACCACGTCCTTCCAGTAGAAGGCTGGGATGTAGTTTGTTGGGTCAGGAGGTTTTACTGATGTTGTGAGCCCAGGTGCTCTCTTATAATCCCTTCACCAGTTTGGATTTTTAGGTCTCTTTCCGAATGCTTGTTCTACTATTTCCTGTCTGATAATCCTTCTCTTTGTTGGAGATGAAAGATGGAAAACAGGAGATGAAGCGTTCCGCAAACTATGTTAATCTGGCCCTACAGTTGATCTGTCACTTGCCTTGTTCTAATTACTCCTATATAGTTTCAATGAGTCATCCTTAACATCTAAAACATCCTTAACATTTAAAAGTTTATAGTGGACCCTTTGGGTTTACAAGGAATTGCGAATTATTCAACATTTCTGATCTTTAGTAGATCGCTTTATACGGGGGTGGTGTAGTTGTAGGGTTCGGAGTGAAGCTCTTGGCTTAGCAACTCATGATTTAACTCAGATTCAGAAAGAAAGAAAAATGTTTCAAAATTCCTTATAATTTCATTAAGTTATCTGCCTTTCCTACACATGGGCTAGAACCCAAAATGATTTGGCCACACAAGGGTGTTGAATTTCTTCACTATGCCTCTCTAGATTCATTCTCTGCCTTTCCCCATACCACTCTTCTACCTGCCAGGCTGTCTTGCACAGATTACATTAAAGGTACTCATGTTCTCCGGCTTTCTGCAGGAGATGAAAGGGAGTGAGAGAGGAATATGAAGTCAGGGCATTTATTTCCCCAGTTCCTTCCTGTGAGGTGGCCACAGGCAACTGTGTCCCTCAGCAGAAGGTCACTGCTCTTGTCTAGACTACCATGATCTCTCATGGTTCCCCTATACGCACTCACCTTTTTGGAATTAATTGCTCTGTTGGTAAAACCTCTTCAGATTTTCCTGATTTGAGTATATCATCTGTTTCCGTTTGGAGGAACAGGGAGGACCTTGACTGATACTGAAAGTTTAAAACAAGGTGCTTCCATTGTGTCTATTTTTGGACCATATATTGTAATATTTTTCAGCATTCCAGGAACGAGCCATTTGTTGATGTTTTGGTGCATGAGAGTCAAAGATAGAAATAAAAAAAATAGGATTAAAAAATAGGATTTATTTATTTATTTATTGAGGAGGAGGGAGGAGGAAGAGGGAGAGAAAGAATCTTTTTTAAAAAGACATCAGACAAGGGACCCCTGGGTGGCTCAGTGGGTTAAAGCCTCTGCCTTCGGCTCAGGTCATGATCTCAGGGTCCTGGGATCGAGCCCCGCATCAGGCTCTCTGTTCAGCAGGGAGCCTGCTTCCCCCTCTCTCTCTGCCTGCCTCTCTGCCTACCTGTGATCTCTCTCTGTCAAATAAATAAAGAAAATCTTAAAAAAAAAAAGACATCAGATGAAATAGATTTTATTTATTTATTTATATTTATTATGTTATTCACCATGCAGTACATCATTAGTTTTAGTGTTCCATGATTCACTGTGTATAACACCCAGTGCTCCATGTAATCCGTGCCCTCCTTGATGCTCATCACCAGGCTCACCCATCCCTCCAGCCCCCTCCCCTCTGAAACCCTCAGTTTGTTTCCTGGTGTCCATAGTGAAAGAGAATCTTTTTTTTTTTTTTAAAGAATTTATTTATTTATTTGACAGAAAGAGACATAGGGAGAGAGGGAACACAAGCAGGATGAGTGGGAGAGAGAGAGAAGCAGGCTTCCAGCTGAGCAGAGAGCCTGATGTGGGGCTTAATCCCAGGACCCTGAGATCATGACCTGAGCCAAAGGCAGACGCTTAACGACTGAGCCACCCAGGCGCCCCTGTGAGAGAGAATCTGAAGTGGACTCCACACCCAGCACAAAGCCTGACATGGGGCTTGATCTCAAGACCCTGAGACCATGACCTGAGCTGAAATCAAAACTCGAACACTTAGCTGACTGAGCCATCCAGGAACCCTAGGAATTTTTTAGATCAGAAAATCAAGTGAGACTTTTTTTTTCTTATAAGAATACCTGTATTACTTAAATTTTATACTACAGAATGGATTACTGATATTTTGGTTTCTAATCTGCTAGATAAAAAATTAAAAAATCAGGGCACCTGGGTGGCTTAGTGGGTTAAAGCCTCTGCCTTTGGCTCAGGTAATGATCTCAGAGTCCTGGGATCGAGCCCCACATCAGGCTCTCTGCTCAGCGGGGAGCCTGCTTCCCCCCCTCTCTCTGCCTGCTTCTCTGCCTACTTGTGATCTCTCTCTCTTTCTGTCAAATAAATAAATAAATAAATAACTTAAAAAAATTTAAAAATCAGCTCAGATATATCAAACAAATTAGTGATTTCCAGAATATATAAGAAATTTATACAGATCAGTATGAAACAGACAGAATTATAGAGAAACGATCTAAGTTACAGATTGGAAATGCATATGAAAAGATGCTCAACCTCACTAGTAATCTGGAAAACGCAAACTCAAACAAGAAAGCACTTCACATGCATTAGAATATCAGAAGTAAAAAATGTCATATAATGTACTCTGGGAAGTGGGTTTGAGTGTAAGTTGGTACAGCCACTTTAGAAATAATTTAGCACTATTTTGTAAAGTTTAAAGGAAGCATCCTATGAGATCAACATTCTATTTGTACATACACATTAGTTGAAAGAAACTTTTTGCATATTCACACCAGGACACATGTATAAGGATGTATATTACAGTATTTTTGCAAAATAGTAAAAATGGAAATAAGGTACTATGAGGTAATAGAAAACATATATTGGTCTCCGTCCTTGGTTCTGGACTGGAGCTCCTAAAACCCTCATAATTTCCTAAATGATAAGAGTGTTAGGAGCACCCCTTATTCTAGTATTTGTCTTTGACCCCAGTTCTTAAAATAGGATACTAAATTCCTTGGGATTTCCTGGGTGACAGGATTGTCTTTTGTTCTAATGAGGCTCCTGGATGGATCCTGGATGGGAGCTAGTCACCAGAAAGACCAACCCATGATTAGAAGCTTGGAATTTTCAGCCCTACTCTCTACCCCTGAGGTGGGAAAGGGACTAGAAATGGAGTTAATAATTGATCATGCCTATGTGTGGAAGCCTCCATAAAATGTCACTAGTAAGGGGTTTGGTGAGAGAACACACCCACAATGGGAGGGTGACACACCGCAACTCCATGGGCACAGAAGCTCTTGTGCTCAGGACCCTCCTATAGACCTCCCCTATGTATCCCATCTGGCTGTTCATCTGTATCCTTCATCACACTCTTGAACAAACTGGTGAACCATTAATCTGAGTTCTGTGAGTTGTTCTAGCAAGTAATCAAACCCAACAGGGGGAAGATTATAGGAACATCCAATTTGTAATCAAGTGAGGTAGAACCTACTATTCCCTAGTAGGTAGAACCTACTATTTGTAGGGGGCCATGTAGGACTGGGCCCTTCGTCTGTGGGATCTGATGCAATTTTCAGGTAGGTAGTGTCATAATTGAGTTAAATTGTAGGACACCCTTGGGTTCTGGTCGTTCTGAATGTTCTTTCTCAGCCCCCGGTGCCATCAGGGTTTGCCTGTTCTTCTGTAGCACAAAGTGCCCCATCAGGAGCTTTCTCCTTATTAGGCAACCCCCAAAGAGGGTACACAGCAAATTCTTCTTTTGAAAAAAATTTCATTTTTGAAATATAATTGGCATACAATGTTATATTAGTTCCAGGTGTACAACATAGGGATTCAACAATTCTACATATTATGTAATGTTCACCACGATAAGTGTAGTCCCTATCTCTCACCACACAAAGTTATTTTCATCCATGTGACTTTTTCATACCTGGAATTTTTTTTGTTTATTTTTATTATTATTTAAATTTATTTTTTAAAAAGGTTTTATTTATTTGAGAGAGAGTGTGTGAGAGCAGAAGCAGGGTGGAGAAGGGACAGAGGGAGAGGGGGAGGGACAAGCAGAATCCCTGCTGAGCACAGACCACAGAGCCTGACACGGAGCTCAATTCCAGGACCCTGAGCTGAAGTCAGACGTTTAACCGTTTAACCGACTGAGCCACACAGGAGCCCCCATACCTGGAAGTTTGTACCTCTTAATCCTCTTCACCAATCCCGCCAAAAGCTTGTTCCCTGTGTTTGTGAGTCTTTCTGGTTTGTTTGTTTTGTTTTTTAGATTCCACAAGTAAATGCAATCATATGGTTTTTGTCTTCCTCGTAGCAAATTCTTGTACTGAATTCACTTTCTTTTTCTTTCTTTTCCTTCTTTTCTCTTTTCCATCCTCTTTTAGTTGCCCCACAATCCACCAAAATTTTACCAAACCCCGATGCCCTGTGACTTATATTTAATGAATATTTCCTCCCATCTCTCGAAGAGAAAGTGCAATTCTGTAATTCCCATTTGAAATCTCACCTTCCTTTTCTTCTGCTGCCTTAACGCCACCCATTCCCTCGGCCCTCTCCCAGCTTGTCATTTTTGGGGATGTGTCTCCATTGTACTCTCTGCATTTCCAGGGAGAGTCTGCGATTTGTTACAATTGCTTAGATTTGACTGGCTGCTTTGGTTCTAAGGTTGGGAGGCCAAAATAGTTTATTCAAGAGTAAAAGTTTCTTTGAAGTTAGGGACATGAAGAATCTTTGCAACATGCTTTTCGAAGCATCTGGGTGTATACTCCTGAGCTCATGGAAATGAGGAAGGAAAAGAGAGGGACTTCCACAGGTTGAGATCGTCTTAAGATCTCTGCTCCTTATCACATCAGCACACTTTCCCTCAGCTGGCCTTTTCTGAAAAAGGATTTCACAACATTTGCCACCTTATAACTCAACAAGTGTGTTATTTCCTGTCAGTTTAACTTCTCCAAACTTTTGCTTAACAATAGCCAGAAATTCTCAGAAATAGGAGGGTAGTGCAACCTTGCTCTTCCTCATCACCATTCTGTTGTCTCCCTAAAGTTCCTGAAACAATACAGATGGTGAGCGCTTAGCAGAGGCCAGAAGTGGGGACAAGGAGCGGCCTTTCCTACGTGGCCCTACCGAGTGGCGTCCCTCCATTTCTTTGTCCTGCCAGCACTCAGGAGTCTATTATTTGGCACTATTAGGATATTTCTCTTTGTGGCTGACATTTCCTAAATTTTTTTCAACAGGCTAAGTTCTCTATCCAGTGGCCACTGGAAAAAAAAAAAAAGGTTCCAAGCTGTACAACTGCTGGGTCGACCAGGCTAAGGAAAGGGAGGTGGTGTCCTTAGAAGAAGGCAGACCTCTCCCACCTTCAGGTTGGACTGGGTCTCTAAATGCAAACAGATATCTTATTTTCTGTTTTGGATTTGGAAGTCATCTCTTGAGATAAGCAAGAAGAGATCCTTCCTAGCTTGCCAACTTGGTGATTCTGCCTGAATTCTTGTAAATGACAACTTTATTAATGGAATCGTGCATCTGAGAGTGAAAAGCCTTATTTTGTCCAACTTTCTGATTTTGCAGATGAGGAAAGTGGCTCAGAGACATTAAAAGATATCCCTAATAACAGTAATATTATTTAAATTACATAGCTCAAAAGCACTATGGCCTGCATTGCACAGAAGGGGAAAGGGATGATTGACTGGCCCAGGATGGCACAGAATCAGTAACAGAGGCTGGACCTGAGGCCAGGTCCCCTGATTCCCACTGTGATGCTCTTGGACAGACACGATAGCCTCTGGGCATGGGAGGGGACTTTGGAAATAGCAAGGTCTGCAGCCCAGGGCCCCAGTTTTACTTTTTTGTCTATACTTGGTGATCCAGAACGGTACCAGAAGTGCACATACAATTAAACTCAATTGTATTTATTTGCTCTACATTGGTGAAGCACATGGTATGCAATTCAAAGGGCACAAAGGGGCAGACAGTGAAAAAATTCTCCCTCATGTTCCTGTCCCCCATCTGGTTTCCCTCCCCAACTTCTTGTGTGTCATTTCAAATATGTTCATGCTTAGATAAGCAAACACATACATATGCATTAATACGTTTTTAATAAAAAAGGAAGCATACTGTACCCAGTTCTCCACCTTGCATTTAAAAAAAATTGATATATTTTGGGTATCACCCTTATCAGTGCAGATAGAGCTGCCTCTTTTTTACCGGCTGCAAGTATTCGACTAAAAGGAGGTACCCTAATTTGCTTATCCAGTCCACTCTTGATGGACAGCAAGGTGGTTTCCTTCTTAGGCTGTTGCTATGAAGAATATACTATCCATGTTTTCGTATACATTTCCTAGAATACTTAGAAGAGGTTGACCATCTACAGCCTGTGGGCCAATATCAAACTGCCATTTGTTCTTGTAAATAAAGTTTTATTGGGTGGTAGAGCCACGCCTGTTTGTTTACATATTGTCTGTGGCTGCTTTCATGCTACAATAGTAGAGGGGAGTCGTTGCAGCAGAAATACGTGGCCTGAAAAGAAAACGGGATGCTTGGCTGGCTCAGCTGGTTAAGCGTCTGTCTTCGGCTCAGAGCATGGTCCCAGGGTCCTGGGATGGAGCCCCACATTAGTTTCCCTGCTCAATGGGGAGTCTGCTTCTCCTTCTGCCTACAGCTCCCTCTGCTTGTGCTCTCACTCTCTCTCTGACAAATAAATAAAATCTTAAAAAAAAAATACATGGCCTGGAAGCCCAAATATTTACTACCTGGCCCTTAAAAAAAAAAAAAAAGATTTTATTTATTTACTTGAGAGAGAGAGAGAGCACAGGAGCACAAGCTGCAGCCCTCCATTTCAGGACCCTGAGATCAAGACCTGAGTTGAAGGCAGACGCTTAACTGAGTCACACAGGCGCCCCACTACCTGGCCCTTTAAAGAAAAGATTTGCTGGACTCCCAATCTTTAGGACAAATTCCTATTAGTGAAATTGCTGGGTTAGGAGTTTTGCATTTCACACTTGACAGTGGCCCCATTCTCTTCGTAGAGGTTGGACTTATTTATTCTTCCACTGGCAGCATGTTTTTCCATGTTCACACCAATGTAGTTCACTGGACATTTTCACCTTGGCCGGTCTGATAGCTAGAAAAAAATATTTCTCTGGATTTGTTTTGCATTTGTCTGATTTTGAGTGAAACCAAGCATCTTTTTCTGGTTGGAGAAGGGTGACGCCTGAGGGAAAGAGAAACAAATGTGAAGTAAATTATGGGTCTCAGTTCTTTGATAGAACTGAACTCTCATCACTAAACAAACCCAGCAGAGACCCTATCACCACTGTCTCCAGGCCCCACAGCCCGTCTCTTCCCTCCTGCCCAGAAAATGGATTCTGAGCAGCACCTGCTTCCTCACGCTGCTCTGCCCTGGGTTTACTCGCCATGCACACTGTGAGCAGCTGCTAGGTGGGAAAAGTGCGTTCTGGTTTCAATCTTGGGAAAGTGGAACGGAGACTGTGGGAAATTCCTGCACCTGGGAGGCTCTTCAGAGGGGGGGGGTCAGTCTCAAAGAAATGCCACAACAAGTACTACCTGGGGTGGGAGTGGGGAAGCAAATCCACTTACCTACATTTTCTTTTCTTCTTGCTTCCTTCCTCCCTCCCTCCCTCCCTCTCCCTCTTTCTTTCTTATCTTCCTTCTTCCCTCCCTTCCTTCCTCCCTTCCTTCCTTCCTTCCTTCCTTCTTTCCTTCCTTCCTTCCTTCGGCTCCAGGCCCCATGTGGGGCTTGAACTCACGACCCTGAGATTATAAGTCATGTCCTCTACTGACCCAGCCGGCCAGGTGCCCAGATCCACCTTTTGATTGGGGATGCAGAGAGGGAAGTGCTTCTTGGGCCCTTGTGGGTTTAGACTGTGCTGTTGGGAATGGGTGTTGGCTTCCGGGAGCCATGTGTGATACACAGCAAGGGGCTGAGGGTTCCTACCAGACTCAAGGGTGTCTGCTTCTCTTGGCTGGCAGGGAGGAAAGCAGTGAGGCCCAGTGTTTGAGGGTCCGAGTTCGTTAGGACATTTGTTCATTAGGCGACCATTTGTAGCTCCTACTTTTGCTGCTGTTTAGCAAGGAGAAGGCTCCTTGGTTGGCTGCTAAGGTGCTCTGGCTGAGGGGGCTGACGGATGCAAAGACCCGGGGCCAGCTGAGTCTTTGTAGCTTGTCAAATCTGGAGATAAGTTGCTTTGAGAATACAGCTTTATTCCAAGAAGATAGCAAAGGACTACCGTTATAGGTGGTGAAGCTGAAGAAAAGGCTCCTCAGCAGTGAACTAGATCCTTAAAATATGGCAAGCCGTAATCACATGTCAGTGTGGAAAAATGAGAGTTTTAAGTTCCCAGAGAGGAGCTTTTGGAAATGACTGTGCTGGAGGTGGGCTAAATTAATGATGGTAAATCCATTTAATGAAATAGTATGTGGCTGTTAAAAGAATGTAGCGGATCTGCGTGTACAGATAGGGAATCTTTTCCAAGAAATCAGTAAATGGAAACCCCAAGGGGAGGGGCGGTCACGGAGTGTCCGGCATCGGGACTTGGGGAGGCAAAGAATGAGACAGGGATTCTTGTGCTTTGAGGAGGGGTTATTCCCAGGAGAAGGGGGGGGGGGAGTGGGGGCAGGGCAAGGGAAAAAGCTAATGAACAAGCTGATACTCTGTATCAGCTTTAGCCTGATCCCGCGGGGAGCATAGGGGTGTGAGTTGTACCAGACGGTTGTCCACCCTCTCACCCCCATTTTGGCTGCAGTGCGTCCCAGGCTGGAAGGTGAGGGGGCGGATCCTCTGCGGAAGAGAGCAAGTGTGAGGCATTAGTGGCCCTCGCTCACAGTAGCCAGGCAATGGGTGCTCAGGCCCTCCAGGACATCTGGGCAGAGCTCCAGCGGTTCCTGCTGCGAACACGGCACCACCATTTGTGGGACAGGGGAGAGATGCCTATGAATGGGCTTGTATGTATGGGGACTAAGAGAGGACGCTCTTACCTAGAGCCCGTGGAACCCCAAGGGCTTCAGAGACAGAACCATATTTCAATAGAATTGGTTTCTTTTTCATCCTCTGTATTTTATTTTACATATTTTCCAACCTTATCGATAGGCTCCATCAGCAAATGAGCAATGGAGTGAGATGTGAGAAGGTAGTACAGAGCTTGCTTTGCTGGGTGAGGTGGCGAGGTGACTACTTAAGGGGTGGGGCTCAGGAGTGGGAGAGAGACTTCTCATTCTTTGCATACCCTTTTGTACTGTTGGAATTTTTGCTCTATGCATTAGTTATATTTTAAAAAGATAAGAGAAAAATAACAGAAAATGTATTTTAAAAAGTTACCTACTTCTCCAAAGAACTAGGAGGAAAGAAGGAGAAAGAACGGATATGGGGGAAAGTTATCCCTCAAATGAACCTGATTGTTCCTGGGTTTTCTTTTCACTCTCATTTCCTGGGGTGCCTTTTCTGCTTTATACTACTTCTCCGACTGCTTACTTTCCTCTTCAAAAAGTCCTCTCTCTCTCTCTAATGCTTGTTTGCGATTTTGAAGCTGTTTTTGCACACTTGGATGGAACCTGGATAATTATCCCTTACAAATTTTTGCCCAAGTCCTAATTGAACAATAAAGTGTAATGTCATTTCTTAGCATATATACGTATACTTGCCAAATAGACTTTAGTCTGCATGATTTTTGTGGGTCAGAAGCATGCCTTTAGATGGAGAGTGTATTTCCGTGATGAGAATAAATTTGGGGGGCGTTGTTTCATGCTCAAGATGGAGGGTTTTCGTCAGAACACGTTTGAGGACTTTAGATGTCTCCTTTATTCACAATATACTTCCAAAGAGTCAAGATTTACTAAATTCTACCTCTCAGGATTTTAAAATGAATGTGCATTCTTCACCACTTTTGTTGCCAAGGGAGCTCACATCTGCCCTGGAAAATCTTCCTGTGGAGCGATGTCAGCAGAGATAAATGAATGAGAGTACATGCGGTTCTATAATAATAGTGCAATTTAGCTAAGGGGTGACATCATCTCTTCACTGTTGTATCTGCCAGTCTAAGTAGCAATAAGTCCAGCTGAGCTAGAGAATGAATTACAGGAAGAGTAGATGGGCAAGGTGGGATGAAACATAGAAAATGGAATGGAAAATTAAATTTAAAAAGAAGTTAGCTTCATAGATTCAGTCCACAATATATTTTTTCTTATGTATGGTTCTGATTTAATTACATGTCATAATTTGCCATCATTCCAGATTATGTGGAAAGATGCAAGTCTTCTTTCCTAATGGATGTTTTGCTATATATACACATGGGTACCACCAGAGTATAAATAGGGACGTTGGAATTGATTTCAGTCTTTAAAGGGCACATTTAAATGCTGGTAGATAAAATGCCTTTATCAGTTCAGTCCACTCACTGTGATTCCACATGCCTCACTGGTAACACTTGAAGGAGGGTTTGCTGGGTTTTATTTGGATATTGAGAGAAGAATATCACCATTCTTCGTGCTGATGAGCCCCGAACATGGTTTGTTTCCAGGGAGGAGCAGTATATGACTCTCTATTGCTTCTCGAGGGCTGGATTAGTATTTACTCGTTGCCTTTCTTCTTCTCCTACTTCTTCTTCTTCTTCTTTATTTTTTAAAAAATATTTTATTTATTTATTTGACAGAGAAAGATCAGGAGTAGGCAGAGAGGCAGGCAGAGAGAGGGGGAAGCAGGCTCCCTGCTGAGTAGAGAGCCTGATGTGGGGCTTGATCCCAGGACCCTGAGATCATGACCTGAGCCGAAGGCAGAGGCTTTAATCCACTGAGCCATCCAGGCGCCCCTTTTTTTCTTCTTAAGTAACAGCTTTATTGAGATAGAATTCACATACTAAAATATTACTCCTGTTTGCTATTTTTTTTTATATGCCTGTCCTCTGATGTCCACAGGCATGGGATGATGAATTTCTGCAAAGACATCGATGGTGATTATGAGGAAAAAATCCTGCAGATGGGTCAAATCAAAACATCAGATTTCAAGGCTGGATAAAGGAGTCCTGAAAAGGAGGGAGAAGCAGAAATGAAGGACAGGAATGAGCAGTTGGTTATTGAAAAGAAAATCTTCTGTTTGAATAAAGAGCGAAGAGCTTTCATTGTTGGCTTCCCACATGGCTGTATCTTTTTTGAACAGCAAGTTGCAAGATCAAGAAAGTAGAAGGAACAAAAAAAAAAAAAAAAAGAAAGTAGAAGGAACTTAGACTTGAACCAATTAGTAGTAATGAAAATGTACCAAACATCAACAATGAATTTCTGAGGCAATTTCATTCCAAAACACATTTGAATGTATCACAGGTAAATTGTTTTCCACAAACACCATTTTTAACATAGGATTTTGTCTGCAAAAGCGATTTTTGTGGCCTAAGGAAGAAACAGCTCATTGAAACAGAACTTTGCTGATTTGGTTTCAAAGAATTCTATGATATGAAGAATTCTGCGGAACATAGGAGTTTAGAAGTTCCTGAACACAGAACAGGCATATCTGGTAATGAAAATGTTCTTTTGGTCCAGCATTATGTTTATGCTTTAAAAGTGTTATTATTGTAGGAATAGGCAGAAGTGGAAAAGAGGAAGTAGGACAATACTTTATGTTTGAATAGGATTGATACTTTACAAAATACTCAGACCCCACCAAAACCTGGTAGCAAGTATTATCCTCATTTTACTGATGAGAAACATGCTTCTAAGAAAGTTCTTCTACAAGTGACAGAAAATTCAACTCAAACTGACTTAAGCAATAAAAGATATGTGTCTTTCCGCGCGCGCGCGCGCGTGTGTGTGTGTGTGTGTGTGTGTGTGTTTGGCTCACAGAATTGGAAAGTCCAGAGCAGGAACCAACTTTCAGTGGTTCAGTGATACCATCAGGGGCCAATTTCTCTAGAAGGCTCCCAGTTCTGTTTTCCTAAAATATAGTTTTCTTCTAAGACAGGTTTTCCTCCTGAGGTTGCAAGATAGCGCTAAATCAAGTTGAAAAAAAAAAAAAAAAAGAGTACCTCTTTCTCACAGTCCCAACAGTGTCTCATTGGCTGTGATTGGGTCACATGTTCATCCCTGAATCTATCACTGTGGCCAGAAAGATACTGTCTGCCCTCTGATTCACCAGGCTGTACATGATAATTCCTAGCCTGAATGCATGGAGAGGGGGGCAGATGGCTTTCCACAGGCAAAGAGAGACATTCACCCAGTTTTATTGAGATATAATTGATAGATAACATTGTGTAAGTTAAAATTACTTAATTTTGTATCTCCAATGTAGGCTGATTGAATGTTAATCTGATATTGACATAATATAATTTTTTTTGGCAACTGGATTCTAAATTTTTTGAGGGTAAAGGTTATATTTTGATAGTTTTTGTGTCTTTGTGAACAGTGTTTAGCATGCTCATTTTCCTTTAATCAAAATTCAGGAGATAGTTAATTGAGTTATTGAAATAGTTTTCCTGGTGAGATTATTAAATTACCTTGTGCACTGCTATGGGAGCAGCTGTATACTGATTCCTTATCCATCATGCTGAAATGCGGGAGGGGAGGATGGAGAATCCATTCTTATAAAGCTTTTCAGGTGATTCTCTTCAGGGCATTTAAAAAATTTGCTTCAAGATTACAGCGTATAAATATCAGAAAGCCAGTTGACTGACCTAGAACTCTTTAGTGTATCACAAACAGCCAAGTAAGTGATGTTGAAATTTAGAAATCTCTTGCAAGAGAAGACCTACAACTATAAAAATTCAAAAAGAATGAAATCAACAAGAATTAAAATGGAAGAGAAAGACTTCGGTTAAATTGTGATGTTTGGGTTGCCTATTGCTACATAACGAATTGCTCCAAAACAGAGTGGCTTAAAACAGCATTCATTTATTAGTTCTCATTGTACGGGTTGCCTGGGCTAAGCTGGCTGGTTTCTCAGCTCCATTTGGTATAACTGCAGTCACTCGCGGAGCTGCATTCAGCTGGGAACTTGGCCAGGGCCACGACACCTGAGGAGGCCTCTTACGGTTGAAAGTTTCTCTCCTTGTGACGTCTCATTGTCCAGTAGTCTGGCCCTCACTCCTTTGCAGGATGATGGCTGGCTTCCAAGAGGAGAAGCAGAAGCCAGTTCTCTTACATGGGCTCAGAAGTATCAGGACATTTCTGTGGCTACCTCTATTGGACAAGCCAAGGGATAGGGCCAGTCCAGATTCTAGAGTGAAGGAAGGACAGTAGACTCCATCTCTCAGTGTCAGGAGCGTGCAGAGAAAGGGGAAGAGTTGCTGGTGGCCATGTTTGGGTACTTTCTACCGTACTTATTTATAGTTACACCTGGCGCACATAGTAAGAAGTGGCGATGCCTTTGGGCCACCTAAACTTAAGCCTGAAAACAACTACAGGATCCCTGCAACGGAATGCCATCCAGAAATAAAGAGGAATGGAATACTGATACGTGCTACACCATAGATCCACTCAAAAACATCATGCCAAGTAGAAGAAGCCAGACACAAAAGACCATGTACTGTATGATTCCATTTGTATGAAATGTCCAGAAAAGGTACCTCTAAGGAGACGAAAAGTAGATTAGTGGGTTCCTAAAGGTAAGAATGGGGATTAGTTGTAAATGGGCATGAGAAATCTTACTGGGGTAATAAAAATGCTTTGAAACTAGATTATGGTGATGGTTACGTAATTCGGGAAATTTAATGAAAATCACTGAATTGTACACTTAGGAGGAGTGAATCTCATGTTATATAAATTATAAGTCAATGAAGTTGTTAAGAAAATGCAAAAGGGTGGTCTTTAATTCAAGAGACATGTTCTTGGAGACTTTGCATAATTAAAACCTTCACAGTTGAAGGGTAGTTTTCCCACAGGAATATGTTTAAAGTGGAGGGGATGTATTCACAAAGTGTAAAACCCCATACCTATTTTGGCTATTTTTGCTTCAAGTGCTTTTTGTTTTTTTAGCCTTAGATCATTTACATAATACCCTCTCCCAATTTAACAATAGGGTATATCGAAGTTGGTATCTGGGCTTTTCCCTAGCTTTTTGGGCTGAACTAACTCCAGTCCAAAGTGACTAGTTTTCCAGTGAGTTTTTCAGTCCGAGGACCATCACTTAAGTAAACACCTGCATGACACTGTTAAAGACTGTTCAAAAGATCTTAATTCTTTTAAAAAAGATTTATTTATTTATTTTGTGTGTGAGAGAAAGAAAGCGCACAAGCAGGAGAAGGGACAGAGGGAGAGGGAGAAAGAGAAATCTTAAGCAGACCCCCCCCACTGAGTGTGGAGCCCAACATGGGGCCAATCCTGAGATCAAGACCTGAGCTAAAGTCAAGAGTTAACCAACTGAGCCGCCCAGGTGCCCCAAAAGATTTTAATTCTTAACAACCGTCACATTTAAAGCGAGAGCACAATGGTTACTGAAACCAATAGTGGACGTTTGGATGTACATGAGTGATAAGTTCTGCTGATCAAAGATTGCAGGTGTTTCTGTTAACCAGTTCAAGTGACACCTTCCTATGAGATTAACTGATACGTAGTTTGTAAGTCACTCAACTTGCCCATCTTGAAATTTTGTAAGCTTTGACAAATTTTTGCATTTAAGGAGGGTTCATATTGTTTAAAATTTGGCTCACAAAGTGAGACTTTATTCTTTTCTGTATGTTGCACTACTTGAAACCCTTTACATTCACATGAGATGCAAATATACTAGGTTATAGAGTTGGTGATGGTGGGAACTTGCCAGCCAGGCCTTCCCCTCCCCACCATGTTATTGTGATAGGAAAAACCTCAACATTCTGCATGTGCATTCCAGATGGCTCATGAGCCCTTAGTATTTGCTTCTATTCAATTTGTGAGGAGTTTGTGTTCCATGAATTTGCATTAAGTTTCAGGTTAGATTCAATAATCCTAAATACCAAATGAAATTCTGTCTGATCCATTCAGCCTCTGAATCTTGTCGGAAACTCCAAAATTGGCTTGGGTTTTCTTCAAGGATTTATGAATCTGGGCTGAATTTGAGGTTCATAAAAGGACTCAGCCAGAGTTGCTTTAGTCTGGAATTTCAAAAGAAGTGTTTTGCACATTTCCTTCAATACACATCAAACAAGTTGTCAACGTCTGCTGGATTTATGTCCTGCTCTTCCTAAATATTGGACTACCCATTTTGGATCATCATTTCTTTTTCAGTGTTATGGGTTGAATTGTGTTTTCACCCCCTTCCACTTATATGTTGAAGCCCTGACCCCCACAGCCTCAGAATGTGACCTCATTTGGAGATAGGGTTTTACAGAGGTAATCAAGTTAAAATGAATTCCTTAGTGTGGGTCCTAACCCAATATGACTTGTCCTTATGAAAAGGGGGGAATTTGGATACAGAGATATGCACATGGGGAGAACATATGTGAATATCAAGGCAGAAATCAGGTGAATGTCTCTACAAGCCAACGACTGCCAAAGATTGCTTGCAAAGCACCAGCAGCCAGGGGAGAAGACTGGAACAGATTCTTCCTTCTAGCTGGAACCAACCCTGCTGACACCCAGACCTCGGACTTGTTGCCTCCAGAACTGTGGGATAAACTTCTGTTGTTTAAGTCACTCAGTATGTGGCACATGGTTATAACATCTCTAGCAAACTAATAACATTGGTAAAATAAGACAGACAAATGGCATTTGTTTTGGACCTTGACCAAATCCTTTCAGTGCATTATGTCAGTTGATTTTCAACAGAAAACTCAGAAAGGTAGGCCTCCACTTCATCATCGCCACAAGGAAATGAAGGCTGAGTGGCTTGGCCAAGATCACATATCTCATTTCTTTGGCTGATGCTGGGACACAGATGGCCTCATTCCTAGTTCAGTCCTCTGGTGCTTGTTAGTGGCAGAGTTTGGGAATCAAAGGCAGGATTAACAGAGATTATTTTAATCTACAATATTAGGAGTTGGATGAGATAATAGCATGTATGTTACTTTCCGTGTGTCAGGCACTGTCTAAGGCCTTACCAAATTAACTCACTCATTTACTTTTTATAACAACACTATGAAATAAATGTCATTATTCCCATTTTGTAGGGAAAAAAAGTGAGACATGGAGAGATTATGGAGAGATTATGTAATGAAGAAAATGTTTCCATTTATGTAAATGAGCTAGGAGGGGAGTGGAAATTTGCCTAATTTCTTTCTCTGATGATTTTATTTTAACATATTTTTTATCTATATATTGTATCTCAAGCATATATCATATCATATATCATATACACAGCATGTATCAATTGTGAAAAAAATCAAGAGACTTTGCCAAAATACCAGGCCCATTATTTTAATATTTCCAGAGTGCCTTCTAGACTTTTTCTCATGTGCATGAAGAATCTTTACATAGGGTACTCAGAACATGTATAAAAATTGGTATTCTGCTTTCTTTCCATTTAATATCACACTAGAAGCCTTTTCCTTGTTCTAATGCAGTACATATCTGCTGTGATCATTTTAATTTTATTTTTAAAGTTTTTATTTATTTACTAATCTTCACCCCTAGCATGGGGTTTGAACTCACCACCTCCACATTAAGAGTCAAATGCTCTTCCAACTGAGCCAGTCAGGTGCCTCTGCTGTGATCATTTTTTTTTTTTAATTTTAAAGATTTTATTTATTTGAGAGAGAGTGTGAGTGTGAGCACAAACGGGGGGTGGGAAACAGAGGCAGAGGGAGAAATAGACTCCCTGTCGAGTGCAGAACCTGATGCAGGGCTTCATCCTAGGACCCCAAAATCATGACCTGAGCCAAAGGCAGATGCTTAACTGACTGAGCCACCCAGGTGCCCCATTGCTATGATCATTTTAATGAATACTTCAGAAATCCTCTGTTAAGCTATAGAGACTCTTCTTTTTGGAAGAATTGAAGAATAAGACAACTAAAGGTGAGGAAAAGGTCAACATGCAATTTGAACAGGTTACCCACAATTTTATGTTTCTGTGCTTTGGTGCTTAATGAACAAACACTAATGATGTTTGTTGAAAGCTATTTCTGCATAATTGATCACCCCAAACTTACTGTAAAACAGCACCCATTTTATTTTGTTCAAGGAAACTGGGGGGTCTAGAATTCAGGAAGTGTATGATCAGCATATGGACACAGCTTATTCTGTTCCATGATGTCTGGGGCCTCAACTGGGAAAGCTTGGGGAATAGGGGCCAATTTGATGATGGTTTGAAATTATCCAAAGGCTTTTTCACTCACACGTCTCTAGGGTGATGTTCACTAATGGGTGAGGTTTTGGCTGGAAACATCTAGAGCTTTTTGTGTGTGTGCTTGGACCTTCCCCTAGCATGACAGTTGGGTTCAAAAAGCAAGCATTCCAGCAGAACCAGGCAGAAGCTATGAACTTCCTATGAACTAGTTTTGGAAGTACATAGTGTCACTTCCACCATTAGTCATAAACCCTCTGACATTCAAAGAGGGAACATAGATTCCCTTATCTTGATGTGAGGAAAGTTAAAATCACACTGAGAACATGTAGGATGGGAGTTATTGTTGTGGCTAGTTTTGAAAAATGAAACCTGCATCAAAGTCCTTGAAGCAACACTCTCCATTTGTGATTTGTGTTTGCTTTTACAGCTCTTGTGAATAAATATACTTAAAAAACAATGGTGCCTCTCTTTTCTTTAATCTAGATTGGCATGTGTATTTTTTCTAAATGTGTCTTTTTTCTAAAGATTTCATTTATTTATTTGACAGAGAGAGAGAGAGAGAGAGATCCCAAGTAGGCAGAGAGGCAGGAAGAGAGAGAGGGAGTAGCAGGCTCCCTGCTGAGCAGAGAGCTCAATGCGGGGCTTGATCCCAGGATTCTGGGATTATGAACTGAGCCGAAAGTAGAGGCTTTAACCCACTGAGCCACCCAGGTGCCCCCACCCCCTCACTTTAAATCTGGAGGTGTCTTTGGGTCTAATATGAGTTTCTTGCAGACAGCATATTGATGGATCAGAAGAGACCTGAAACTGGGAGAAGGAAGGAGGGGGGAAAAAAAGAAAAAATACCTTATAGTGGTGAAAAGAACAGAGCCACACAATTAATTTTGGGTGTATTTTGGTCTGTTAGAAGAGACTGCCTCCCAAAATTTTAAAGAAAGAAAAACATATATATACAAAAATACAGTTACACATGATGAAGGGATTGAATATGACTATAAAGATGATAACTAAAAGAGATTCTAAAAAAGATATCTAAACTTGATAAGTTGGTTGAAAAAAGAAAAAAAAAGGAAAGAATGTGATCAAGTTGGAGACTAGAACAAAGCCAAGTGCTAGATTTAAGGTATATTTTGGTCCATTAGAAGAAACTGTATCCCAAAATTTTAAAGAAAGAAAAATCTATATGTATACAAAAAATAAGGTCAAATACAATGAAGGGATGAAATATGACTATAACAATGAAAATTAAAAAAGATTTGTTTTAGGGCGCCTGGGTGGCTCTGTGGGTTAAGCCTCTGCCTTCAGCTCAGGTCATGATCTCAGGATCCTGGGATGGAGCCCCGCATCGGGCTCTCTGCTCTGCAGGGAGCCTGCTTCCCACTCTCTCTCTGCCTGCCTCTCTGCCTACTTGTGATCTCTCTCTCTCTGTCCAATAAATAAATGAAATCTTAAAAAAAAATTTGTTTTAAAAAAGGTATTGATAAGATAAAATAATTAAAAATGTTAAAATAGGAAAGAGGAAAAATTAAAAAAATAGAAGAAAAAATAAAATAAAATTTTAACTTTGAAAGACTGAAGAATCATGGGAAAAAACCATGAATTCTATGTGCTATATTCCTCTACCTCTGGAGTTGTGCAGTTCTCATTGATCGGCGAACTTAGTCTTGGCTGGATGTTTTTGCTGATCTTATGGGGGAGGGGTCCGTTGT
>CM052809.1:45816804-45932595 GCA_028533885.1 Nasua narica | reverse complement strand
CCCCCCCCCCCCCCCGGCACCCCCCCCACCACCTCGCTTAGCCTCTGAAGCAACATCCTTCAATGGAGAGGACTTCTGAAAGTTCTGATTTTGTGCTCCATTGCTCTTTCACTTGCCGGGAGCCGGCCCCCCCCCCCCCAGTCTATCTTTCCATATATCACCTTGGATTCACTTCTCTGCACGTCCTACCTTCCAGAAAGTGGTTGTTTTTCTGTTCCAAGAATTGCTGCTCTTCTCTTCTATCTCCTGTTGAGTGTTTAGAATGGTTTGATAACTATCTAGCTCAACTCCTGGGACCCAGTGTTATTAGGTCTCCTACTCCTTTGCCATCTTGCTCCTCCTCCCATATAATTTTTTTCTACAGAAGATACAAGTGGGGTTTTGACCTGGTGTTTTGATTAAGAAAAAATCTTGGGTTCACATGTAAAATTTCAAACAACCTCAAATGAAAATGTGGGTTAATAAAAAGCTGATTAAAAAAGGTAGCAGAATGAATTTAACTGGAACTTGAAGAACAATATGTTGAATTGGTGTCCTGAAGTTCTCAAAAAACCTGAATTAAAAAAAAAGGAATTGACTGAATCTTAAATTAAGAAAATGGGGCCTTTGAAGAGTTGATTTTATATTGAAATCCCCAGTGGTGTCACCTGGGACCCCCATTGCCATTCCTCCACCTCCCATGTCTTGGAGATTCAAGTCAACTAGGCTCAGGCCCATCCAGCACCCTTCCTGTAACTCTTTGCTTGTCTTGTTGTTACAAGGCTGGGCCCCCTAGTCTTCACCTGTATGTCTTCCAGGGCCATCTATGTTTTACCTTCTACATTCTCTTGGAGAAAAGCATTGCCTGTTCCAGATTTTATGAGAAACTGAATCCCACAGAGGATATTTAACATGATTTTTATAGGTCTATTAAAGACTGGGGCTGTGGGGGGAAAGGTTCACATGGTAAAGCATTTAAGAGCCTATTCTCTCTTGCCTCCTCTTGATCCCTCACTCTTTACCTCTTGCAAGATTGAACTCCAGATATTAGACCCTCCCAGACTTGATTAGCCCCCTAGGAGGCATAGTCCAATTGACCAGCTAAAGAGAATAAGTAATGGAAAAAATTTAAAATGAGAAAGCGTTGGAGAGAATCAAAACAACATCTTTACATATATGAAGTTTAATGCTGTTTTTAACCATGGAAATGCAATCTGAGTGGAATATGCTGAAATATGTTTTGTACACAGTATCTCATTTCACTCCCTGACCAGGACAATGAAATGAGTACTATTATTATGCCCCATAATGTGGACTGTGGCACAAAGAAGTGAAATAGACGAAGTTATCTGAAGCCATGATGTTTGGCTGCAGAACCTGTACCTTTAACTATTACTTTGTTCTATGTTATTTATAACTCTGTACAATCTTCCTGCTACTGGACTAAGAATTTTTCAGATGCAAACGGTGTTAAGGAGGAGTTATATATACTGTATGAACTTCAGGAGTCTTTTTCACTTTTTAGGGGGAGGTATCTATGGTCCCCTTTACTAATAAATTGGCGCTTTCCTGATTTTGCCTTTTCAGAGTGCTTTTTCTATACTTACTGAAAAATACTTTAATAGAGAAATCACCAATGTGTAAGAGTTATAAATGAATCAATATACCATAAAAGATGTTCATTAGGAAGATAAGACCTCCCTGGTTTTTGGGTAATTATTTTATGATATTTCTGATTAATGATTTCATTTGGACCATTTCAGTGTTCAGTGGTCTTCATTTGTTAGTGTTGATTATAGGATGCCATGCCTTGTTGGAATCTGACTTTTTTTGACCAACAAATGTGAATTAAAATCAATAGAAATGTCATTAGCTTCCCAATATCATGAAAGATAATATAACCATTTCTCATGCATTCAGTTTATTAAAATTTGCTAAAGTGTGAAATATGTAGGACAAGTAATGATGTTTTAATCTTTCACCAAGGTAACAATTGAAAGCTGATTGATTCCATTCAGTAATTATAAAATCAGAATGATGGAAGATTGTAATCAAGTAGGATTCATTCTCCTACTTTGTCACTCCTCCATGCAAGATAAAATTCTCATTTGCATCATCTCTTTTATCTGAAAAGAAATCAAACTTCTGTTTGGTTCGCTAAATCCAGGAGATAGATAATAGCTTTTCCTGACTCTGGAGGGGATGGTGAAGCGGCCCCTGCCTACTAATAGAGAAGTGGGAACAGTCTTTCTTTAAGACTAGATTGTATCTGTGAGAAGGGCCAGCTCTGGGGGGGGGGGATCTAAATATTCAAACTATAACATTCTTCCAGTTTTTGCATGACCTACTGAGTGAGGTAGAGGCTTGTCTATTAGGGCTCTGCTTTTCCTGGCTTCCTTAGGACAGCCTTGGATGAATGAAGCTGACCAAATATTATAGATTCCCAATCAATTCAGTTGGCTTGTAGGGTGCTGGGGCAGGGGGGATCATTATTGGTTCTAAAAAGCCTGGCAAGAATCCTAATTTCCTTGTTTTTGAGGATAGGGGAGAATTACCATCATCCCATGGCTATACAATAGTTAGGTTGGGAGCAAAGAGTGATAGAGAAGAACAGAAGGGTCAGGAAAAGGGAGGCAAATCAGATCCATGCTGGCAAACTTAAAACCTAGAAATTCAAGCCCTGGAAGAGCAGGGGACCAAGAAAACTGGCAGGTGCCAATATCCATCCTCTCATGGGCTTGGCTAGTGGCTTTGAAATGGAGGTTGGAGAGTAGACCATACCTAGCTACCATAGTTACATAAAACAGAACATACCATCAGCTAACTTGGGAACAATGAATTCTTCGTGAGGGTAGAGACTGAGTGCATATGTGCTTTTTCTTCACCATCGGGCTTTGAATGTGGTTGAATCAATGTTCTTGGCATCTACACAAAGAAGCTGCACTAACATAAGAACTCAGACACCTTGTTAGGAAAGTGTTTCTGCTTGTTGAGGAGGCCTGGGAAAGGCCTTCTCTCCAAAAGGCCTTCTGGTTCTGTCTCTTGGGCCTTCTGGTTCCTACTCGGCTAGCCATACTGATTAATCATCTATGGGACCTGATTATATATTATTTAGAAGTGACTTTATAACACATCACACAAGTTAATCAGAAAGTAATTCCATTCTTAAAGGACTGGAAGTTCTAAAGACTTTTCTTTACTGTAGTCTGGAATGTGGAAGCTATGACCTAGGAATGCCTTTCCATGGCTCAGGGAGTTAGGAGAAAACATTTGCTATACAAATATCTACTTTTATTGTTTTGTTATAGTTACTGACCTTCCAACAGATTTTCTGTGGGCAGTAGAGCATTGTGAAAAGATTGTTATTTTTGGAGCCAGACAGCCCTGAATCTGAATCCCAGCTCGAACAGTCACTAGCTCTGAAGTCTCTCATCTGTAAACTTGGAAAAATAGTGCTTGTTTTGCACGGCTGTTCTGTGGATTAGAGATGCTGTATTTTAGGGCCTGATATGGTGACTGATATTTTAAGGACTGAATATATGGCAAGTTATAGGGAGGATTATTATTGCCAAAATTCCAAATGTGAAAAAAGTCCACGGAAACCAGATAATTCTCGTTAAAAGCCCACAACAAACTGTGTGGTAGTGCCCAGGGGAAATGGATACAGCTCTTTTAAACTCCATAGAGAGACAGACTTTTTAGAATGCTGGAGAAAGTTTAATATTCAGGTACATATGGGCATTGACTCTACCTTCTCCATCACCCAAGATACGGCTTTGTTGGTGAGGCTATCACAGAACTACGAGGACTTGGCATTGAAACACATTCCCTTAGATGGAGATACTAGATTATTAGTGTGAGTTCTGAAATGGCAGTGTAAGTCCCAAGTTTAAAAGCTTGGCAGAAGATGTAGTGGTTTTCTCACCTTTCATAGGACCTTTGCTTGCTTGGGGAATGTCTATACTGGCTGCAAGCTCTATAGGGGAAAGAGAAAAACTAGACCAAAATACACAGCATCTAGTGCTGTTGTGGGCAGAACTTCTCTTCTGTTAAGAATTCTTGGCCAGAAACATGGGGAATGTAAAGCACGTGTGTCAGGGGTGTTCATGGCTGCTCTGAGCCCTCTGGAAGTACTGCAGTCCCTCAACCCAGTGGTTCTCATCCTGGCCTCACAGTAGAATCGCCTGGGGGGTGGTTAAAAAGAAACTGATGCTTGGGTCTCCTCACCAGACCAATTAAATGAAAATTTTTACGAAAGAGAACCATACATCCATATTAAAAAAAAAAAAAAAAAAAAGCTTTCTAGGTGATTTAATGTCCCAGGGTTGAAGATCACTGCTGGCCCAAATTTCTCAATACTAATCACACTATAAAATCTCAAGACTTACATGTAGGGCAGCAGCAAGTAGAAGGGTGAATAAAACATAAATGAATCTATATTTGCTTTGGTGGATTTGGTTGAGGGCATTGATCTGGGAAATATGTCTTTTGCTGATGTCACCTGGAATAGAGAGCTCATTGTTTTTTCAACCATTAAAACCCCATAGGAGGTGAGATGACGGTTCTGGGAATGGCACGTCAAGATGTGTCATTTAAAATGCCGAGTTTTTAGGAAATGCTGTTCTAAGAGCACCTCCCTTGGGCTGATGGTTTGGCAGCTTTATATCCAGCACTTAGCTGCCCATCCCACTGGGATTCTCCCTCTGATGTCAGAATTCTGAAGATGGCTATATTGGCAAAGGCAGCATTTAAATCTAGTTCCTGCAGTTAGTTCCTTGACTGGCATTCCCTCACAGGTGAGGACCCTGCCAGGTAGGCACCCATCACATGAGTGTTGACTGAGTGGGTGGTACCCACGGAGGACTCATAATGACAGTGTTCTAGAACTGGAGAGACTCAAGAGATGTGTTGGGTCACTCCTCTCAGGGGGGAGGTTGAAGCCTAGAGGAGTAAACCTAGAGAGATGACAAGGTAGGCAGTGAGTTAGGAAGCCACTGAGTCTATGGTACAGGTCCCCTCATACCTAGGTTAGGACTTTCCCTATCTTATATTAATCTCTTTGTCTTTTCACTGTTTTCCTGGATTTCTCTCTCTCTTCCATTTTCTTTCTAGGTCCCTTCTGACTCCATCTGTATTAGGGTTCCGCGGGGAATAGAACCCGTAGTATATGCATATATATAAACAGGTTTATTACAAGGTATTGGGTCACATGACATGAAGGCTGAGAAGTCCCATGATCTCACCATCTGCAAGCCAGAGGCACAGGAGAGCCAAGGATGTAGTCCGAAGCTCTGAGAGCTGGAGATTTCAGCCTGTGTCTGAGGAATTAAGAACCAGCAGTGCTGAAAGAAGAGAAGATTGATGTTCCACTTCAAGCAGTCAGGCAGAGAGGAGTCAGCTTTCTCTGCCATTTTGTTCTATTTACACCCCCAAAGGATTAGATGAGGTACGTTTACATTGGGGAGGGCAATCTGCTTTATTCAGTCCACCAATTCAAATGCTAATCTCTTTTTGAAGCACCCTCACAGACATACCCAGAAATGTTTAACCAGATATCTGGGCATCCCATGGCCCAGTCAAGTTTATACATCAAGTTAACGATCATACCATCTTCTATATCCCTCATTTTCCTTTTTGATTTTGTCGTCTTAGGTCTTACGTCTTTAAGATTTTATTTGCCTTGACCAAACTGCTCATGCTGGAAGATCATTAGTTCTTAGGCTCCAACATTCAGTTTCAGTGACCAAAGTGACTGTTAAAGTTTGTGATCTGTAGTTCAAACCTCTAAAAAATCCAGCCAGAAGTAGAAAAAATTAATAGGGGAACCAATGAAAAGGAAACCTAAAGTTAAATATTTTCTGCTGCTTCACAGAGGCAGATGCTGTGAGGGGGGAGGAGAACGAAGCTGTTGTTCTCTTCCTCATAGATGGGAAGAGATGATGTTGGACAACTGGAGTGTGGTGTGAAAACTCATTTGAAGAAAACTCTGTGGCATCTCAGCAGGAGAACATTTTTATCAACAGGATGGTTATTGCCTGCCTGGTTGGAATTTTTTATTTTCTGCATCATTCTATTTGAAATCACAGGGATTTGACCACAGGATATTTCTTTCCATTTGTAGGACATTTTGTATGTGGGATAATGCCTTCTCCCCAAACATTTTAGGACGTAAAAATGTATTAAAGTGACAAGTATTTTTCCCTTAGATATTACCAAGTGAATCCCTATAATACCAGAAAAAGGATAAAGTGTAGATCTAAATGTATTTTTCTTCAATTTCTTTTCTGTTTTCTTAACCTTCCCAGAGTAGATTATCATAAAATTCTCTAGCTGGCCAAAATCCGTGTTCTGGCCTTTAGGAAAAATGACCTCTCTTAAAGTGGTCGTTAACAAGCTATAGTGGACATTGAGTTATTTTTGGTGCTCAACATCTATTTACCCTTTGTGTAATCTCCTATTCCCCATGATCCCATCAGATAGTTAAATGAAGCTGCCTCGCTCTTAGCTCCGGGAATGGAGTGTATGACCCAGGTCTAAGCTGATGAGCTCAAAGTATTCTCTTGCCTGGAACCATTGGCTTGAGATTGGCCTGTGACCCTGCCCAGCCAAGGGGACTGTTGAGAAACATTCACGGTGTCTGCACTTGAACGTGAAAGTACGTGGGCTATAGCTGCGGTCAATCATAAAGGAAAAACCCATCTGAATGTAAACCAACACAGGAGCTGAAACCTGACAGGAAACAGAAAATGTTTTAGTATACTCAGAGGATATTTAGATAATTGGACAGAGTTTGAGATAAATTAGTGAAGATAAAATGCTCTGGGTAGAAGAGTGAGCTCCAAAAGATATGTTTAAGTCCTAACTCTTAGTACCTGAGAACGTGACCTTATTCAGAAATAAGGTCTTTGCAGATGTAATTAAGATGTAAGTTAAGGGGAGGCTGTACAGGAGTAGGGCAGGCCCTTAGTTTCAGAAGACTGATGTCCTGATAACAAGAGGAGAAACGATACAGAGAGAGACATACCAAGTGAGAATGCCACATGAAGACACAGATATACACAGGGATAAGTGTCATGTGACTATCAGAGCAGACATCTTCCCAGGAGCTAAAAGATGTAAAGAAGGGTTGTTCCCTATAGACTTCAGAGAGAGCACCATCTTGCGGACACCTTGATTTCAGACTTTTAACTTCCAGAACTTTGAGATAATAATATTTTGTTGTTTAAAGCCATACCACATTGTTATGGCAGCCCTACAAGACTCATACAATGAGTATCTAAAAAGCTTAGATATGAGAAAAAGGAATCTATCTATCTATCTATCTATCTATCTATCTATCTATCTATCAGTAAGCTCCATGACCGGCAGAGACCAATGCGGGGCTTGATCTCACAACCCTGAGATCAAGACCTGAGCTGAGATCAAGAGTCCAACACTTAACCAAATGAGCTGCCCAGGTGCCCCAAAAGGACCTTATTTTTGAACTCCAAGGAAATTTAAAAACTTGTTCAGGCAAGAAGGTAAATATGGTATACTTCATGACTTAGTAGTAGCAGTAAAGTCAAGACTTTACTACTTACAGTATTATAAATATTGATTATTAACCTTGCCCAAATTATATATACTGGGAAGTGAAGTGTCTATGTGTGGTGGATGTGTGTGTGTGTGTGTGTGTGTGTGTGTGTGTATGAAATCTTCTTCCATGGTGCAAAGTCAGTATAAGGTACCTAAACTCAAATATCAAGAAGCAGCAACACAAACAGGTTATTTAGAAATAGGGACATAGATAGCAAGCGATTCAGGTAAAAAGAGTTAAAAACAAGGTGAAGATGGCTGGGACTGCCTTGTTTTTGGAATGAGATTTGTAGAATTATTTGACTCTTTACACCATGTGCACGAATAACCTTCATATAAAGAAAAGCCATTTAAAAAAGGAAAAGAATTTTTGAACCTATGAAGGAAATTACTTGTAGAACTAAGGAATGTGCTGCCCTTGGACACAAAGAGGAAATAGAATAAATTCATTTTTGGGGTAGTTATCCACAGATCTGTGTCTATTTCCTTGGTAGTCAGTGAGGAGGGTACAGGGGAGGGTCAGAGTTCTACAAAGCCTTCACATCTCCCTTTGTCCCACATTCAAATCCTGCTCTTATAGAAGAAGGAGTAGCTTTGTTACCTTAAGTTTGTTATTGTACTTTAAAACCATAAAGTTCATTTTAACAGGGGTCTTTCCTTAAAACTTAAGGAGGTTCTCAAGATCAATGGCATATATATATTTATATATATGTATATATATATATTTATATATATATATAAAATTTCCTTGGGGAAAATAAAGTATATGTATATATACTTTATATATATATACATATATAATAAGTATATATGTATATATATTATTTATAATATATTTATTTATATATATATATATTTATATATATATAAAATTTCCTAAAGTACCCTTACAGGGTACTTTATTTTCCTACTGGAATTCTAAATCAGATAGGTTCATTTATTTTTAATTTTTTAAATAGATTTTATTTGTTTATAAGACAGAGAGTGCACAACCAGGGGGAGCTGTAGAGGGAGGGAGAAGCAGGATCCCCGCAGAGGAGGGGAGCCCGATGTGGGACTCAATCCCAGGATCTTGGGATCGTGACTTGAGCCAAAGGCAGTCGCCAAACCAACTGAGCCACCCAGGCGCCCTGCATAGGTTCATTTCTGATAAGTAGCTAATTATTGAGTGTACCTGGCTTCTCACACTAACCTTAAGGCAGATGTTCTCCCAGCCATTCCAGCCAGGCAGTCTCCATCCTTCTGGAGGAAATAAATTTCCAGCCTGCACTGCTGCTTTTCACCACCGGAGGGCAGTGGGGCCGCAAGTGCCTGGGAAGGGGCGGCTAGGAAGGGTAGTGGGAAGCTGCTTTGCACCTGGGGAGTGGGAGGCAGTGTCTCACGGTGTTTGTGCTGAAGGGATCTCAGGAGGTTAGACATTGCATTGGTACGAATGGTGCGTTTTCTTCTAAATTTTGTGCCAATCCCAAAATACAGGAAGTTTGATCTTAATGCATTTGCCATGGCTATTGATTTCACTACCAGCCAGGAATTTATTAGGAAAACAAAGAGAATTGCGGGAATAAATTTAGATTGGCATTTCCCCAATTTTCCTACTTGTGGAATAGATTCGGTACAGGTTCTGAAAGAGCATGGTGTCAGCTGGAAAGAGAGCTCTGTTTTCTTGCCTATTACTCTAAAATAGATGTGCTTCTCACATGCATGGATAACTGCTTACCCCTGATGTGTATCTCAGGGACAAATCTGGCTTATTAGCACCGTTATTTGTAAACTGCTAACCTGGTTCCCTGGGCTGCTGTAATGCTCTCTTGATGGGTTGCTGTGAAAATGTGAAGATGTCTGTCAGGCAGGAAAAATTATGTAAAAATGATGTGGGTATAGAAAATGGGATCGACAAAATGTAATAAACTCCTCCTGGGCTGAAGAGCAGAGCTGCATATGTAATGAAGTACTTTAGGATTACGTCACCTTTTATATAACATCTGGCGGTGACTTTTATTTCAGAGCTAATTTGAAGAAGCCAGGCGCTTTTCTTTTCCTTTCCCCACGACTGCCTTTATCTGAAAGAAGAAAGAAAGAACTGTTACATTTTGCATGCAAAGAAAGCCAGAGTGTCTAGATTATTCCCTTAAGGTAACGGAAAAAAGAAAAAGAAATTGAAAAGGGTCAGGTGAACACGACAGAAGGAATGAAGAGGTTTGTGTGATTCTTAGTGAAATTGGACCAGTCTAAGCAACCAGACAGGTAATCCGGGTGGCTCTACCCTTCCCTCTTCTCTTCTCTGCTTCTGTAAGCTGTGACCCAAGAATGCTCTGGAAATAGTTTTGCCTTAAATATTTTGTCTGAAGTGAGAGATTGACTGTCAACCCACCTCTCTAAATTGTCTATATAGACCATGGTGAAAGGTCTTCAGTAACACTGAATGGGACTTCACTCCTTGAAAGCTAGGAAGCAGGAGGGGAGAGGCCAGCTTTGCTCCTCCCCTTTGTTCTCCCTTGGCTTCTCTGCTCATGCGCACCTCTGTACAACTGGGACCTTACTAAGCCCTGTTTGCCAGTGTCATTGTCCTCTTTCATCCTATAATTTCTAAATCTTCCATTTTTGTCCCAACCCTGGAAATGCCCTTTTCTGAATTTCAAGGCCACGTCTACAATTCAGAAGAGGCAGTGTCTTACTTTTGTATTTAGTGAGCTCCCAACAATGTGTTTGAAAGTTAGTGGGATGCTTGAAAGTTGAACCATAGATTTGCATGCTGTAAGGAGGAATGTGTTCTCAGGGAGCTAAAGTATGTGATGAAATCCCTAATTATGGTTTCTGACAGTGCCACCCCTCTGAGGCCCTGGTAACCCTGTGGGTGGGTGAGAACAGGCACATGGGCTGGAGTGGGTGGCAACTGCCGGTCGTCGTGGGCCAGGGAAGTTGATCGAGAAATCTCTCCTTTCAAGTCTTGGGTTTCCTTCTCTCAGCCCAGCCTGAAAGGACAAGAGCTGGAGTAAGAGTGTCTGGTTCTCACCTCATACCCAAGAATAAACACACACGGCCCCCATGAGGTGGTAGACAGGGGGTTGGCGGACATGGGTTTGGTGGAGCATTGCAGTGGTTAGGGCTGGTCAAAGGACAGCCTCAGCGACAGGGTTGCTGTAGGAACTGGTAAACTCCAAGTTCTGTGGCCCGTGACCTCTGGAGTCCTGAGTGACAGGGGATGGTGCTTCAAGTTGACCAGGTAGACTCATCTCCAGCACTGTGGGGAGTAGGTGTTGTTGGGGGGGGGGGGGATTCTTTTGTCGTTTCAGCATGGAGCTGGCCCCTTCTCCCAGGAGCTATGGCTGCCTGGCATGAGACCCTTCTATCATGATTCTAAATCAAATTAGGATAGACTGAATCCTGAGTTGAAAGGTTTGAAGATGTCAGTGTTTCATAGTGATGGTGTGGCATCCTGGATATCTATTATTTCTCCTTCTCCTTCTTCTAAAGATATTTATTTATTTCCTAGAGAGAGAGAGAGAGAGAGAGAGAAAACACACGAGGAGGACGAGGAGCAGAGGGAGAGGGAGAAGCAGGCTCCCTGAGGGGCTCCATCCCAGGACCCTGGGATCATGACCTGAGCTGACGTCAAATGCTTAACCGACGGAGCCACACAGGTGCCCCTGGCTATCTATTTCTGCATAAGATACTACCTCCAAATTTAGTTTCTTAAAACAAAATTTAACTATATCCCATAGTTTTGTGGGTCAGGAATTTGGGCTGTGCTTGTCTGGGTGATTCTTCTGCTCCACTTGGCATTGACTGGGTCACTTGGTGCTCTTTCGCTGAGTATCCAGGATGGTTCACCCACAGTCCGAGGTCCTGACAGGAGTGACTGCAGGCCCCTTTCCGTCTCCATGTCGCCCAAGGGCATCTCCACATGCTCTTTCTAGGAGAGCAATTGGAGTTTGACACAGTGCCTTGCTCAGGACTCCAAGAAAACAAGGAGGAAGCTGCCAGTTCTCTTCAAGACTGCTCTTGGAATGGCATTGCACCAATTCTGCCATAGTGCATTGATCAAAGCAGTCACAGGGCAGTCCAGAACCAAAGAGAATGGAAACAGAATTCACTTTCCAAGGAGCGGAGTGTCAAAGAATTTGTGGCCGTCTTTGATCCACAACATGTGGGTTGTATAAATGCAGGCCGTGTGGAAGTAGACCAGTAAAGAGGATATGACGGGGAAAGACATGCCCTGTGTTTGCTTCCTAATTAAGAACTCCAGTGTTCCCAAGAAAAGTGGGTTTATTGAGAGGACTAAGCTCACCTCTTCTGTTCTTATCTGAGGAAAATGCAATTCTTCTAAACCATGGGAGTATTGAGGTTTCAGTCCTCCTTTGTGCTTTTGGTTCAAAATAAAACATTTTTTTTTTCCAAAATAAAACTCTTGTTAAAGTGTGTCGGAACCCTGATGGTGGGTGCACTGAGAAAATGAAAGCAGATAATGTCTGAAGAGCCCTTTTAAGATGAATTTGGCTAGTTTCCAAAGGACGTTTGGGAGCGTTCCTCATTTTCTCCACTGTGTCGTCATCGTGCCAATGACTAAACAAGCAAAGGGTTATATAGGTTTTGAAAACGTTTCAGTTTTTCTTTTTATGCAGAACAGAGGAGACGAAGGAGAGAGAATTGTTTTTCAGACTAATTTAACTATGTATAATTTCTTTTGCAAGTTCAATATCCCAGAAAAAGCCTTGTAAAAATGATAGCAGTAGCTTGTTTTTCATTGTTGTAGGTGTGACACAATACTGGCAGTGTCATGAGGACCCTCTTCAGACACTCATTTAATTTCACTAATTAGTTTTAGAAAACATAGTATGTGCACGTAGTACACATTTTAAGGGAACAAAGGGCATAGAGTAAAAATCTCCCCCACGTTCCTATCCCTGAGTCCCCTGTGTCCCTTGCTCAGAGGCCGTCACTCTTTTTTTGTCTCTATTCCCGACAAACTCCATGTAAATACAAATCCCTCCAACACGTGTCTATGTGTAATTATAGGATATATAATGCAATAAATTTCCACACAAACAGAAATATGTTGTATACTGTTTCATACCTTGCTTTCTCATGAAACAATATTTTGGTCTTGTTCTATATTAGTAGCTACAGATTAGGCTCTTCTTTCCTAAGAGCTACATAATATCCTGTTGCTTGAATGTAGTATCATTTTTTTCCCCCCAACCATTCTTCTGTTGATGGATATTTAGGTTGTTTCCAATCTTTTGCTATTATAATCAACACTGCAATGCATAGTGTTGGCATGCAGTAGTCCTTGTGCATATGTGAGACTGTGAGTAGAAATGGAATTGCCGGGTTGAGGGGTTTGAACAGTGTAATTCTGATATCTATTACCAAATGATCCTCCACGGAGTTTCTGCTAGTCCACCTGGGTTTCATTTTGGATCATGGGGACTGTCAGTGGAATTTGTTCTAAGGAGGTCATAGGTGAAGAAATAAACTATAAGCCTGAACGACGAATGATTGGCCTTTGTGTTTTTATATCAGCCTCATTTTATGAGAATTCTAAGTACTTTACCAAATATTTTGGCAAAATAGACTGAGTATCAGGCAGTCCTCTCCGCTGGGAAGCCTGCCACATGGAGGAATGAGAAGATTGGGCAGAAGAGTGATAAGAATCTGTTTCCAGCCTGACATTGCCAGTACTCACTGTGGGATCTTGATTAGGCCAATTATCCTTTCTTTGACCTCGATTTTCTTATCTGTCAAATGAATATTTGCAGTAAATGATCTCAGAAGAACCCCATAGATCCAAAATTATTTGATTCCATGACATTCCCTTCACTTTTTACGATAAAAACTCCTATATAGGAAGAACCAGATAATTTGCAAGACCCCATGCAAAATGAAAAACATAGGGCCCTTGTTAAAAAATTAAGAATGTAGAGATGGCCCCAGCAGAGCATTAAGCCAAGTGAGGGCCCTTCTAAGCCCAGGGATCCCATGCAATTGCACAGGTCATAAGCTCATGAAGACCATCCCACTGCTATAAAGATTCTTGCCTCCAAATGAGTGGTTTATTTCTACTTAAGTATTTGATGGCAGTTTGGCATAGACATATGCCTGAGACACTCACCATCTTTTCTAAGGAAAGCTACTTGTGTTCCCAACCTCTTGCTAAAGAAGCTGCCCTAAACCCTACCTTGTTCAGTGGGCATCTGATTGGACCGGACGTAGACATCTGACCCCAGGGGCAGCCAGCTCATAGGCTGGTAGGTAGCTTATAGCACGGACTAACAGGGAAAGCTCTGGCCCCAGGGAGAGTAATTATGTTGATAAACAGACAAACTCTGGAATTTGAAGTGAGAAATACAGAGAAGATCGGTCAGCAGATTGGGGTTGGGGGGCCTAGGAAATGGTGAGAGTAGGTGTGGACAGGGAGAGAAAAGAGAAGCCGTACACATTAATGACCCCATATAACTGAACATGTGAACCCTTGTTACCTGAGGTAGCTTAAGTGAAATTATTTCTGTCCTTTGCAACCCAAAGAATATAATTAACCCGGTGTTGATGCTGGAACATAGCTTCAGCCTATTAATGCTTAAGCCATCTAGGGAGTGTGGATTAAGAACAATTAGAAGCATGGAGATTAAAAAAAAGAATAAAGCTCCCAAAGTCTGTTTTCTCCTTCATCTGCTAGCAACTGCATTGGAATCATCTGGTGAGTAGCTTGTGTCCACCAGTTGAGGGATGATCTGAGCTCATCGAATGCTGCCCTTCTGTCTTTTTCTTGCTTCATTTATTTGCGTCATAGCCAACTTTCTTACCTATCCCTAGGACTTTTTCTTTTTCTTTTTCTTTTTTTTTTAACTTCTCCTAACTTATTCTTGACATCTTATTCTACTTCCAGTGGAGTAGCCCTAAGAAAAGTGTATCTGTCAGATGTGCAGCAAGACAATCATTCTCTTGGTCTATATCTTTTCCTTTTGGTTAGACTATGCTAATGGATCCCTCGAGTCCACAGCAGGCTGAGGCAAGAGCAGCACTAATTGACCTCTTCAGACCTGTTGCAGTTTAGCCATGCTCACGCAATGATTCCAACGGAGTCATGTCCCAACCCCTAATTACAGAATGTCTATATGATCATTTGATGCTTTCCCCCTTCCTTCGCAGTTCAACAGAGGCTGATTTTGTTGGTCCTCAGATGAATAACCAACTAATTTGGTCAGGAATGTCGTATAACTCATCATTGCCAGTAATTCGCTTTCTAGGATGCATTAAAATCTGTGGGGTGTGGGAGCATTACTTATAATAACATATATGGCACAGAGTGGCCTATTTATTTATTTATTTATTTATTTAAAAAAGATTTTATTTATTTATTAGGAAAGAGAGAGAGTGAGAGAGAGCATGAAAAGGGAGAAGGTCAGAGTGAGAAGCGGACTCCCCATGGAGCTGGGAGTCCGATATGGGACTCGATCCCGGGACTCCGGGATCATGACCTGAGCCGAAGGCAGTCGCTCAACCAACTGCGCCACCCAGGGGCCCTAGAGTGGCCTATTTAAATGGGGCATACATGAAGCTGCTTTCTGCAAAATGGATCCAAATTCAGGGAAATCATTCTGTAGTCTGAGCATCGTGGACGAACGTGAGATAGGATGAGATGATGCAGAAAGTGTATCTTTCTCCCAGGGGCCTCTTGGCAGGGCACATTTTAGCTATGTTTGTGGGGTAGACTAGGAAAGCAAATCATCCAGTGGGCATTAAATATGGAGAAAGGAATATTTCTGTTTGCCTTTATGCTAATGCATTGCCTCCAGTGTCCTGCCCTGAAAGGGTCAGGTCCAGGAGGAGAATCAAAGGCCTTGAGTTCTATGTTCATCTTCCCCCGGGCTGTCAGCTGTACTTTGCCAGAACATAGAGGCTATTTCGATGAGCACCTGAGCCTCAGTGCAGGGACTGCCTTGAGACTGAACTGTCAGGGGTGATTACTATGGGAATATGCTAGAGCCATGTGGGGGCATTAGTTTTGTACATAAGAAAGGAAAAAAGGAACCTGGTAATATTTCGAGGTTCAGGTTTTGCTGTGAATTCCAGGAACTTAGCTTTTCCATGTCGCTGTCCTCTCCTCATAAATGGACATGCTAATACCAACCTTTCCCTTAATGAGACAGAATCCCCATATATATTATTGTAATACTTCTTGTTTATATGAAGTATCTAGTTTTTGAAAATAATAAAGATTTAAATCAGATCTCCTTAGTGGAAAAATATAGTATTGGGGGAAATCTGATTGAAAAGTAGCTTTGGAACACTTATCTGCATATATTTAAGTTTATTAAGAAACCACAGTTTTAACAGACTTAGTGGATGGGGTGGACCACTGTGGGGGTGTAGGTAAAATCTATCTCAAGAGTCACAAACTCAACCTGGCAATTGGAGGTGAGAGGGAAAGAACTCATGGATTAGAACATGATTATTTTGAGGAAATCCAGAGGGGAAATGAATGCTTAATTCCTGGGATGAAGAGCCATTAACAGCAGATTACCACAGTGATCTCTACTAGAAGCAATTTGGTTTATCTTTTTTATTTCCCATTTGGTTATGAGAACATTTTCATAACTTACATATTTCACAGCCCACATGCTAAATTCTGAAAGCAATGTCATTTAACTTACAACCAAATATAGAGCTGTCATTGAACACTACCCATTTACACAGAATCATGGTTTTGTCTGCAAAATTCTCAAAGAGAACAGAATAAATGGCATAAACAGAACACAAGGTCAACATCTCCAGTTTCTATATGATGTTGTCATGACTTCGCAGTTGGTGAGTAATGCGGCCTCCCGCCCCCATGAGGAAAGGCTGGTGACAGCCACCCACAGGAACCAGGTTCTGCTGTGCACCAGGAGAGAGCCTACAATTTGTGGATTAAATGATATGTCAGAAAGGAGGCAAAATTGTGTTATGTTCCAGGGGCCAGAAAGAATGAAGGACTCGGGCAATGTGACAGAATGTTTCTCTAAAACATTTGCCCCATTCCCGTTTGTCCTGGGTGCAAAATGGTCAAACAATCTGAGAATACAGAATGCAGAGTAAGTGTACTGTTTTCTCATCCCTCCTGAATTTCACTCCCTTCCCCACATGTAATAACTGTTTGGTGTTTTCTTTACGTGCAGACCTTTCACACCCACCTATATGTATATTCAAGTGTGTGGGTTTTTAAAAATGCAAATGGGATGGCATTGTACACATACACACTTCCTTGTCATTTATCAATGTCTTAGAGAGTACAAATAGGTCAACTGCATTCTTTTAAATTGTAGTCTGGCCCTTCTCTAGGTGGACATTTAGCTCTCTCTACTATAAACAACACTGCAGTGCACATCCTTATTTATACTTCTTGGTGCACAGGTGCAAACATTTCTCTAGAATAGAGATTTTACTGGTGGAATGTCTAGGTGAAACCATATGGGTATTTACACTATTGACAGATGTTGTTGCCAAACCGTCTTCCTAAAAGAATACCGATTTTCATTTCCACCATTTGTGTATTTGAGAGTACCCATTTTTTCCGCTATCCTCAATAGCTCTGGATATTATCAGTCTTGTTAAATTTTTGCCAAAATGGTAGAGGAAGAAGAATGATGTAGTTGTTTTAATTTGTATTCTGTTGATTGATGAAAGTTGAGCATTTTTCCTGAACTGGTTGGTGATTTGTATTTGGTCTTCGGTGGAATTCTATTTTTGTCCATTGCCCATTTTTTCTATTGTGGTATTTGTTATTTTATTGCTGTGGAATCACTCCTTATGTATTTTCTAGATGTACTTATGTACACTTATTTTGTATATTTCACATACTTTGTATATTTTGACGTTTGTCTTTTTTCTTCACCCATGGTGCCTTATTTGTTCAGAAGTTTATGTGGTCAAATCTGTCAGTCCTTTCCTCTATGGCTTAATAATTTTGTACCTGCTTTGGGATTATAAAAATATTTTCCCTAATGTCTTAGAGTTAAAAAATTATTTGGCTCTCTTGTGACTCGGATATATAGTTTTGTGCAATGTATGAAGTAGGGAAAGTTTTCTTCCTGGAACAAATTCTCATTCTGTTTGCACTCACCTGAACTATACCACATATTTTCCTAGGACACCTTGGATTTTGGATCCTTAGGACATCTGTAGAGAGAATCCCTAAAGTTATATACAGAATTTTGTGTATGTGTATAGGCATATTGTTTTTCCTATAGAGTGAGCCTTTAATTTTCATCAGATTTTCAAAAGGATGCATGGTCCGGCAAAGGTTAAGAAGCCCTGTGTTAGTTATATTCTCTGTTTTTCCTTCCATCAGGAATTCCCAGAGAGGCAACCTTGTTTCCATATCCCTTTCCAAACTTAACCCTTTCATTTCTTAAATTCTCCTTATGTAGCATTAGTAGGGTTTTCCAGTTCATTCTTGTAACAACCATTAATTGAGCACCTACTGAATTAGGCGTGGTATCAGCAAAGCTCACTAAGACTTAAAAGCTGCACTCAACTGGCTGATAGTCTAGTTGGGAAAATAGACAAATAACTCTCAACACATTAGAGTATAGTATGATAGTGTTAGCATAATACTATGCACAGAGAGCTATGAAAGTTTATAAATGAAAGCAAGTTCTTGTGTGTGTGTGTGTGTGTGTGTGTGTGTGTGTGTGTGTAGTCATTTCCGAAAGAGATTCTAGCATCAGTTTGGAGACTAAAGAGGAAACCAAGAGACTAGTTAGGAAGCCAATCTATACTTCTATGGTGGAGAAATGGGAGAAGTATGAGGGATTGAACTGAAGTTGTGTTAGTGGAGAGAGAATGAGTGTGCAAGATTCAGGATATACTAAGAAGGGAAAATAGACTGGAATTATTGGCTGAGTTATCGAATATGGGGATTAGAGGGAAACTAGAAGTAAGGAATAATGGCCAGGTTTTTGGTTTGGGTGATTGGAAGGTTGGGGGAGTCCTTGCTGAACTAGGAGATGTAGGTCGAGTACTAGATTTAAAGGAAAAGTTGAGTTCAGTCTTTTTTTTTTTTTAAGAGTATTTATTTATTTATTTGAGAGAGAGAGAGAGAGCATGAGAGGGGAGAAGGTTAGAGGGAGAAGCAGACTCCCTGTGGAGCTGGAAGCCCGATGCAGGACTCAATCCCAGGCCTCTGGGATCATGATCCAAGCTGAAGGCAGTTGCTTAACCAACTGAGCCACCCAGGCGCCCTGTTGAGGTCAGTCTTGTACATTTACAATAATGCACATTGATAGAGAGGCAGAAATGAATGTGATTACCCTAAATGAGAATGTACACAGAGAAAAGATCTGGGGAATGTCTGTGTTTTAGGGGTTTGTGGAGAAAGGGGAAGGTTATAAGGCAGAGAAACAGAAATGTGAGAAAGATTAAGAGACAATTTCATGGGAGGAGAGAGTTTCAGGAAGGAGGAAGGAGTCAACAGAGGGAATACTGCAGGAAAATTGACTGAGATCAAGGCAGAATGAGCAATGTGGGGATTATTGGCGGCCTCCCTGAGAGCGCTTTCAGGATTGCAGTGGGAGGAGATGCTGTGGGAGACAAGATGCCATGGTGAGAGATTTGGTTGGAAGACGGAATGGAAGGTGAAGTGGTAAAAGTCGTACCTACAGACAAGTCTTGCCCAAAGCTTTGCCATGAAGGTTTGATGGGGAAACTGCCATTCATTTCTTAAGTAGAGGACTTAGATTGGTAGGCTATTAAGGAAGCTCCATTGACATTAACCCTGGAGATAATGAATTCAGTTATTTGGTAGGTATGTTTTATTCTTGAAGGATTTCAAAGCTGAATTTGATCAAGATTTTCTTTGACTCCTCTTCAGGGTGTTAATATTTAGCAGCTGA
Source organism: Nasua narica (assembly GCA_028533885.1). Classification (NCBI taxonomy): domain Eukaryota; kingdom Metazoa; phylum Chordata; class Mammalia; order Carnivora; family Procyonidae; genus Nasua; species Nasua narica. Next base: position 45,913,168 of record CM052809.1, on the reverse strand, counting down.
GGTGGCTCGGTCACTGACCAACCAGAATAGAAGCTATAACCTCTTAGAACAGGTGCTAATGGCCACAAACACCAAACTGTGGAAAGAGCCAAGATGCCCTTCAACAGATGAGTGGATAAAGAAGACATGGTCCGGGGTGCCTGGGTGGTTCAGTTGATTGAGCAACTGCCTTCGGCTCAGGTCATGATCCTAGGGTCCTGGGATCGAGTCCCACATCGGGCTCCCAGCTCCACAGGGAGTCTGCTTCTCCCTCTGACCTTCTCCCCTCTCATGTTCTTTCTCACTGTCTCTATCTCAAATAAATAAATTTTAAAAATCTTAAAAAAAAAAAAAGAAGACATGGTCCATATATACAATGGAATATTATGCCTCCATCAGAAAGGATGAATACCCAACTTTTGTATCAATGTGGACAGGACTAGAAGAGATTATGTGGAGTAAAATAAGTTAAGCAGAGTCAATTATCATATGGTTTCACTTACATGTAGAGCACAAGGAAAAACATGGGGGACATTGGGAGAAGGAAAGGAGGGGTGAATTGGGGGAAATCGGAGGGGGAGATGAAGCATGAGAGACTGTGGACTCTGAGCAACAACCTGAGATTTTGGAGCGGAAGGGGTAGGGGGTTAGGTGAGCCTGGTGGTGGGTATTGAGGAGGGCACGCATTGCATGGAGCACTGGGTGTGGTGCATGAACAATGAATCTTGAAACACTGAAAAAAAAAAAAAGAAAGAAAAAGAACAGACACTGGCTCTAAATAACTGGTAGGGCCCCGCTGATGCATAATCGTCCTGTTTCCTATTGCCAAGGACTACCTGGCTATATGTACTGATGTCTTTCTCAGAAATACTTTGATCAAAGGGATTGATTTTCCAGATTAGAGGAATGGTAGTAGGGCTCTAAAAGGACCAGATCATAGAAGTCATAACTAGTGGGGCACCTGGCTGGCTCATTTGTTGGAGCATGTAAATCTTCATCTCAGAGTTGTGAGTTCAAACCCCATGTTGGGCATGGAGCCTACTTAAAAAAAATTTTTTTTTTAAGATTTTATTTATTTATTTGACAGAGAGAGAGAGAGAGATCACATGTAGGCAGAGAGGCAGGCAGAGAGAGAGGGAGAAGCGGGCTCCCTGCCGAGCAGAGAGCCCGATGTAGGGCTCAATCCCAGGAACCTGGGATCATGACCTGAGCCGGAGGCAGAGGCTTTAACCCACTGAGCCACCCAGGCGCCCCCCAAAAAAATTCTTTTAAAAAAAAAGTTGTAGCTAGTATCGCAAAATGTATGCAAACTCTTCTGTTTGAAGGCCACATTTGTAATCAAGAGCCTCGGGGGCAAAAAGGACAGAAAAGCAAACAGAAACACCAGAAGGTTTTGTTTTTCTCCCCCTAAGAACTAAGATAAACAGTATATGACCGTTGGGGAGGAAGCACAAAATGAATGTTAGCACATTCTAAGTAAGAATTATGAGGCCAAAAAGTCTTTAGTTTCAAATGGTCATTTCGTTTTGAGCTCTAAGGTCAGAAAAGAGAATGGATTTCTTTAATAGCAGAGCACGTCTGATAGGGAAGTTTTCTGTGTCTCTTCAGTGACCAGTGCTAGGGTTGGAATTAAGACGATACATACTAGCATCCTTTTGCATGTGCTCTGTGTTTTTATGACAGGATGGGGAGGGGGCAGGGGCCGAGGCCTACAGCTAAAAGTAGATGCACACTATCATGCTAGCTCAAGACTCCTCCTCATTTTTCCCTTTGGCAAAGTGTACAATCTTGCATTATGCCAGGAAATAATTTTTTCAAATAGGAATTGCAGCCTATTTTTTTTTTCTTTTGACAAATGCCATACAGATAAACCTCTCAGCATAATTGGCCCTCTTTCAAAGATTTTCATGTGAAATATTTATAGTGAAATGTAAGTCTGTCTGGTATATAAACAGAGTTAATTGCAGCTATTATACTCTCCTTTACACTTCTCAGTGATTGCTTAGAATGTCACGTCTCGATATACTTTCAAGAAAATTGGAATTTAAAAGTTAGTTTTGAAAAGAAGGCAGGGAAAAAATGAGAGTTTTGTGGGATGGATAAAGTGCTTAATGTTCTTTTGGTGGGTAGAGTCAATAACGTTACCTTTCTTGAGTTAAGAGAAAGAAAGACTATGTTTACCTGAATTTCTTGTCTGTTGTCCTTGTTATTAGTATTACTATCTTTGGTTGCGTTCTTTTCTTTTAGTTGTGTGTTGGAGTTGACTAGAGAATATACAGACATACCCTGGAGATATTGTGGGTTGTGTTCCAGACCACTGCAATAAAGCAAATATGGCAGTAAATTGAGTCAAAGGAATTTTTGTTTCCAAGTGCACGAGAAAGTTATGTTTACACTATGTTGTAGTATAGAAACTGCACAATAGCATTATGTCTAAAAACACCACGTACATACATTGTTTAAAAAACCATCCTTTGGGGCACTGGGATGGCTCAGTCAGTTAAGTACATCTGACTTTGGCTCAAGTCATGATCTCAGGGTCCTGAGTTTGAGCCCTGCAGTGGGTTCTGCTTCTCCCTCTCCTTCTGCCCCTTCCCCTGCTCGGGCTCTCTCGCTCATATAAATAAAATATTAAAAAAAACCCATCTTCTGATATGGTATATATATATACACATATACACACACACAATGGAACAGCAAATCTGGAATATGCTGAAATATTACTCAGCCATCAAAAAGAATGGAATCTTGCCATTTGCAATGATGTAGATGGAACTAGAGTGTATTATTCTAAGTGAAATAAGTCAGAGAAAAACAGATACCATATGATTTCATTCATATGTGGAATTTAAGAAACAAAACAGATGAACGTAGGGGAAATAGAATAAGATAAAAACAGAGAGAGAGGCAAACCATAAGAGATTCTTAACTATAGGGAACAAACTGAGGATTTCTCGAGGAGAGGTGGGCAGGAAGATGGAGTAACTGGGTGATGGGCACTAGGGAAGGCCCTTGATGTAATGAGTACTGGGTGTTATATTGAAAAGATGAATCACTAAATTCTACCCTGAAACTAATAATATACTATATCTTAACTAACTTGAGTTTATTTATTTATTTATTTTAAATATTTTATTTGATAGAGATCACAAGTAGACAGAGAAGCAGGCAGAGAGAGAGGGGGAAGCAGGCTCCCTGCTGAGCAGAGAGCCCGATGCGGGGCTCGATTCCAGGACCCTGAGACCATGACATGAGCCGAAGGCGGAGGCTTTAACCCACTGAGCCACCCAGGTGCCCCCTAACTTGAGTTTAAATTAAAAAAAAATTCTCTGAGCTTTTAGTAAGTCATAATCTTTTTTTTTTTTTAAAGGATTTTATTTATTTATTTGAGAAAGAGAGAGAAACAGCAGGAGGAAGAAGGAGAAGTAGGGTCCCTGCGGAGCAGAGAGCCTGATGCAGGACTCGATCCCAGGACCCTGAGACCATGACCTGAGATGAAGGCAGACACTTAACTGACAGCCACACAGGTGCCCCTGTGAGTCATAATCTTTTTGCTGGTGGAAGGTCTTGCCTCGTTGTTGATAGTGGCTGACTGATCAGGGTTGTGGTCACTGAAGGCTATGGCAATTTCTTAAAATGAGACAATGAAGTTTGCATTTGGATGAACTCTTCCTTTCACAAACAATTAATCTGTAGGAGGAGATGCTGTTTGGTAGCACTTTACCCACAGAAGAACTTCTGTCAAAATTGGAGTCAATCCTCTCAAACTTGAGGCTTAATCAATTAATGTGATATTCTAAATCCTTTGTTATCATTTCAACAGTCTTCACAGCATCTTTATCATGATAGTTTCCATCCCATGAAACTACTTTCTTTGCTCATCCATATGAAACAACTCCTCATCTATTCAAATTTTACCATGAGATTGCAGCAATTCAGTCCTGTCTTCAGGCTCACTTCTAATTCTAGTTCTCTTGCTGTTTCCACCACATCAGCAGTTACTTACTCCACTGAAGCCTTGAGTCCCTCCCAGTCATCCGTGAGGGCTGGGATCAACATCTTTCAGACTCTTGTTAATGTCTATATTTTGACCTCTTCTCACGAATCATGAATGTTCATGATGGCATCTAGAATGGTGAATCTTTTTTATTTATTTATTTTTTAAATTTATTTTTATTTTATTTTATTTTATTTTTTTTAAGATTATTTATTTATTTATTTATTTATTTATTTATTAGAGAGAGAGACTGAGAATGAGAGGGGAGAAGGTCAGAGGGAGAAGCAGACCTCCCGCAGAGCCGGGAGTCCGACATGGGACTCGATCCCGGGACTCCGGGATCATGACCTGAGCCAAAGGCAGTCGCCCAACCAACTGAGCCACTCAGGTGCCCCTAGAATGGTGAATCTTTTCCAGAAGGATTTCAGTGGACTACACAGTTCCATCTCAGGGATCACTGTCCAGGGCAGCTATAGCCTTACAAAAAGTATTTCTTTCTTTCTTTCTTTTTTTTTTAAAGATTTTATTTATTTATTTGAGAGAGATAGAGAAAGTGAGAGAAAGCATGAGAGGAGAGAAGGTCAGAGGGAGAAGCAGACTCCTCGCGGAGCTGGGAACCCAATGCGGGACTCAATCCCGGAACTCCAGGATCATGACCTGAGCTGAAGGCAGGTGCTTAACCAACTGAGCCACCCAGGTGCCCTACAAAAAGTAGTTCTTAAGTAATAAGACTTGAAAGTAAAAGTGACTTCTTGATCCATGGGCTGCAGAATGGATGTTGTGTAGGTATAAAAACATTCATCTCATTGTACAGCTCCATCAGAGCTCTTGGGTGACAAGGTATATTGTCATTGAGCAGTCATGTTTTGAAAGGAATCTTTTCTTTTGAGCAATATGTCTCAATGGTGGGCTTAAAATATTCAGTAAAGGGCGCCTGGGTGGCTCAGTTGGTTAGGTGACTGCCTTCGGCTCAGGTCATGATCCCGGAGTCCCGGGATCGAGTCCCATATCGGGCTCCCGCCTCTGCGGGAAGTCTGCTTCTCCCTCTGACCTTCTCCCCTCTCATTTTCAGTCTCTCTCTCTAATAAATAAATAAAATCTTTAAAAAAAAAAAATTCAGTAAAGTGGGATGCCTGGGTGGCTCAGTCAGTTTAGTGTCTGACTCTTCATTTCGGCTCAGGTTATGATCTCATGGGTCATGAAATAGAGCCCCACATCAGGCTCTTTGCTCCGTGGAAGTCTACTTGGATATTCTCTCCCTCTGCCCCTCCCCCCAAGTAAAGAAATAAATATTTTAAAAAAATTCAGTAAGCCTGTAAACCAATAAACAGATGTGCTATCATCCAGGTTTTGTCATTCCATGTATAGAGCATAGGCAGTAGATTTAGTATAGTTCTAAAGGGCCCTAGGATTTTTGGAATGATTGAGAAATGGCTTCAACTTAAAGTCACCAGTGATTTAAGCCCCTAACAGGAGAGTCAGCCTGTCCTTTGAATCCATAAAGCTGGACATTGACTTTTCCTCTCTAGCTATGAAAGTTCTAGATGGCATCTTCTTCCAGTAGAAGGCTGTTTGGTCTATATTGAAAATCTACTGTTTATTGTAGTTATATTCATTAATTATCTTAGCTAGATCTTCTGGATAAGTTGATGCAATGTCTACAACACCACTTGCTACTTCACCTTGTACTTTTATGGAGATGGCGTCCTTTCTTAAAACTCATGAACAAAATTCTGCTAGCTTCAAACTTTTCTTTTGTAGCTTCTTCACCTCTCTCAGCCTTTATAGAATTGAAGAAAGTTAGGGCCTTCCTCTGGACTATGCTTTAGCTAAAGGGATGTTGTGGCTGGTTTGATCTTCTCTCCAAACCACTAAAACTTTCTTCATATCAGCAGTAAGGCTATTTAGTTTTCTTATCATTCATGTGTTCATTGCAGTAGCACTTAATTTCCTTCTGGAACTTTTCCCTTGCATTAACAGTTTGGCTAACTGTTTCATGAAAAAGGCATCAGCCTAGTTTTCAACCTGTCTTGGCTTTTGAGATGCTGTCCTCACTAAACTTTTTTTTTTTTAAGATTTTATTTATTTATTTGACACAGAGAGAGAGACAGGAAGAGAGGGAAGAGAGGCAGGGGGAGTGGGAGAGGGAGAAGTGGGCTTCCCACTGAGCAGGGAGCCTGATGTGGGGCTTGATCCCAGGACCCCAAAGATCATGATCTGAGGCAAAGGCAGACACCTAACAACTGAGCCACTCAGGCACCCCTGTCCTCACTAAGCTTAACGTTCTCTAGCTTTTGACTTAAAGTGAGAGACCTGTGACCTTCCTTTCACTTGCACACTTAGAAGCCATTGTAGGGTAATTAACTGGTTTACTTTCAATATTGTTGTATCTCTGGGAATAGGGAGGCCTGAGGAGAAGGAGAGAGATGGGGGATTGGCTGGTGGATGGATGCACGCAACATTTATCAACACACGCAACATTTATCAATTAAGTTTGGCGTCATTTAAGAGTGTGATTTGTGACACCCCAAAGCACTTATAATAGTAACATGAAAGATCACTGATCACAGATCACCATAACAATAAAAGTGTTTGAAATATTGTGAGAATTACCAAAATGTGACACAGGAACACAAAGTGAGCAAATGCTGTTGGGGAAATGGTGCTGATAGTCTTGTTCAAAGTACTGTTGCCACAAACCTTCAATTTGTAAAAAAACCACAATATATGTGAAGTACAACAAAGTGAAGCACAATAAAACAAAATTTGTCTATAAATTAGAAACAGGCTGATTAGTGTCATCTCTTAGACAAGTTGGGAAAATGTTCTTACCAAGAAAGCATAAGGAAGGAGAGAAATATCCAGAAACAGTATTTCATCTGAAGATGTAGTAATTATTACTTATTTCTTATTCTCTTTTTCCAAGTCATGCCACTCTGAGGGGACCGGCCTGCAAAATTAAGCTGAGGGTGATGGTCATAAGAAATTTTGACCTTAAAAAAAACAAAAACAAAAACAAAACAAAACAAAACAAAAAACCCAAAACAAAACTCCAAAACAAAAACAAAGAAATTTTGACCTTGAACACTTACTAGGCAAAAACCTTTGGGAGGTGAACATTTCCTTAGCTTTTCCACTTATCTTCAAGCTTTCTCCCTTTTTTGGCCTGGTTTTGGTTGATGCACATGTTCTCCTTTGAGACTCTCCACCTCTCAAACCCCTGTCCTGCTGTTGCCAGTGTGGAGCTTTGTTTTGGGGCTGGTTGGCCTCCATTGGGAGTTCCTACCCACCACCTTAATGACCCTGTTATTCCTGTCTACTGATGCCTTTCGCTCTGTTGCCTCACCAGTATTACAGTTTTCTAAGTGAAGAACATCCCAAAGGGTAGTCTGGATCTCTCTGTCCATCTAAAACTCTTTGTTTTAAGGAGATTTAGTCAACCAATCCTAAGGATGGGTTGTGGACATTTGAATGACAACACACAATGCTACAAATATTGCCTTTGTTATCTGCACCAAACCAGTGCCTCAGGAAGACACCTTGGTGTTTCAGTAGCTTCCTGCTTCAGGAAGGGTCTTCTATCTTCCCAAACACAGTTCTCTCAGTGATAGGGGATGAGCAGAGTTTTCGAGACTCTGTCGATTTGGTTTCTTGGCCAGAAAACTCATACATTCCTGAGGTACAAAAGACCCCCTGAGAGTTGATTCTGTTCTGGTGTTACTCAGGAGATGGTCATGCAAATTAAATCCTACTTCTGAAGACCTTTTGAAGGCTTTTAAAAAGGGAAATTCTTCCACAAATATGCTGACCTGATATTTCACTTAAATACCTAGAGTCTTAATTAAAACAATTTTTCAATCATTTTCTCAAGTAATTCTCTAGGGGTATCAATCACTCTATTTTTCCGCAAATGATAAGGAGGTCATAGAAATGAGAATTTCTGGGAAGTCTGACGGTATCTTCAGTCCATGCACAATCTCTTCCTCATCCTAACCTCTTGCTTTACACTGCTAGGATTTGCATTAGGCAGTCCTAGATGGTAAGTTGCTTCTTACGATGGTTTCTCAGTGCTGTGGCTTACTGAGTGCCCAGAGGGCTGATACCAGTACCATAAGAAATTACAAGTTTTTGCTCTTAAAACTCCTGTAGTGTGGTTGATCCTATCGGGGCAGGTAGAGGGTAGGGTGTGGTCTCCAGGATAACGGAGGCCACATGTTTTGTCAACCCAAGGGGAGATAGACACCTTGTAAGGACAGACTTCTGATAGTATTTCTGGCAGGAAGTAGAATAGGTAATCTTTCAGAGTGTGGACTTTTAAGTCAGATAGATATGGGTCCAAATTTTGGCTCCACTACCCATGAGCTGTGTGCCCTTAGACAAATTTCTTAACCTCTTTGCACCTTAGTTTCCTCTTCTGTAAAAGTGGAGTGATAATATAATATCTACCTTATGTAGACTTGTCTCAAGGATTAAAAAAAAAGGCTTACCACAGAGCTTGGAACACAACCTAATAGTCTTCATATTAAGTGGCCTATTGGCCTCTTCTTGGAAACTGCTTGTCCTGAGGAGGGTCCAAAGACAGAAATAACTACAGAAATATTGAACATTTAGACTATACCCAGGGAGAGGTGCATTTTTTTTCTATGGAGAGTCACTGACCCCTGGTAGAGAAGGATCAATTGAAGACCTTGTAAAAAAAAACTAATTTGCTTTTTTCCCCTCAGGGAAATATAAAATATTGAATTTACCTACTTTTAAGAACAAGGAACATAGCACTTTACTCAATAAATACCTTGAATAGATTTCTAGAACTTTAAGGGACCTCAGAGACCATCCACTATAATCTCTTTATTTAATAGATGAGACAGCTGAGGGCCAGAAATATAAACTGACTTTGTCATAAGTACTTTCCTTCACCATGACAGACCACAGGAATAAAACCTTTACTTCCAACTCCTAGCGTTTTCCTGCTATTCTATGTGCCTAGTTGTTCAGTAAAATAATAGGGAGAGGAAAGAGAAGGGAAATTGAGAAGAGGAAGAGAGAAGGAAAAGAAGTCTGAAGAGATGCTTATAGAAAGAGGAAAGGACAGAGAAAGACGTGATAAATAAGAAACAAGGTGGTCATTTCTCATAGCAATGGGGCTTCATTAAATGTACATCATATCAAGCTAATGTTCTTTACTTTTTCTTTTTCTTTTTATGGATTTTATTTATTTATTTCAGAGAGGGAGTGCACATGTGAGCAGGGAGGGAGAGGGACAGAGCAGGAGGGAGAGAAAAAGGGAGAGAATCTCAAGCAGACTCTACGTTGAACATGAAGCTTGACACGGGGCTTGATTTCATGATCCTGAGATCATGACCTGAGCTGAAACCAAGAGTTGGATGCTTAACTGACTGAGCCACGCAGGTACCCCATAACCTTCTTTATTTTTCCATGAGGTCTGATACTCTGAATGAATATTGGAGTGACAGGACCTCATCACCCGCTGGGACCTGCTAATAATCCAGGTGAGAAATGTTAATGACTCAGACTAGTGGTGGCAGCAACAATGTAGTCCTAGAGATTGGATTTAAGATATATTTCAGAGAGATAGAGAGATATATTGTTGGATTGAATGTTGGGAGACCAGTGAATTCAAAGTTCTTGACTTGAGTAATTAGATGGATGATGATAACCATTTACTGAGACAGGGTAAGCCTTTGGGCATGTTTTATTCTATTTCCCAAGGGAAATTTGGAGTGTACAGTTGGATGTTTGAATCAGGAGCTCAGGAAGGAGCAAGGCTGAAGGTACAAATTTGGGAGTTGTTGGTATAATGACATTTATGAGACTGGATGAGATCATCTTAAGATGGAATGAAAATAGAAAGGAGAAGGATGCTGAGGGCTGAGTTCAGAGCGCTCCATCTTTTAGAAGGCCAACAGAGGGAAGGCTGCCAGCAAAATGACACCTGAGAGTTATTACTGGGGCACATTCTGAAGACACGGGTTCCTAGAGTTTCTGCGAGTAATTTAATCATTTGCAGGGACAAATGGGATGTGGAATAGTGTGGGCTGGACAGCAGTAAAGGTAGGTGGGATAGGACTGTGTGCCCCCAAATAGCGTCAAGGACAGATTAGTGGCAACTTGAAGAGCTGTGGGGATGGTACTTCGGGTCTTGCCTCTGTCTCATGAACCTGGTTAAAAAAAACCTCTTGAGTAGAAAGAATTTGGGTCAGGTTGGCAGCGATACAAGGATGGAGAGATAGTTACCACATCAGGTTGATTCGCAGGTTTTGAAAAACATAGGGAGCCAGAGTAGATGCTCCGTGTCTGCTGTGCTAAACCAAGTGTGGGGTGATGAGGGCTGACCTGCACTGTGGTGGGAGGATCGGATTCTAGAGACATTTGAAAAGAAAGAAGTGGCAGGATTTTGTGACTGACTAGATACAGGTAATGAAGGAGAGAAAAGAGGCCCAATGGATTCGAGGGTCCTGTTTTAATATTTTTAGTGTAGGAAGGATTAATAATAATATATAAAAAAAAAGCCCAGCCCAACATGAGTTAGTAACTCATTCTTCACCAGGACCTTTAGTAACTCTGATAGTTTGAATTTATATAGTTGGTTCTGTATATTGAAGGGATAGTAAAAATAATTATAGCAAATTGGTTCCTCCAACCTTAAAAGATTATGACTTAACCAATTAATGTGTTTCTGTTTGCATCAAAGCTGAGAGCTGAAGCCAATAGTCTAATCAGATCAGTTCAGACTTCACTTTTTGATGGTTTGCCAGTTGTATATTGATATGATTGCATTTATTTATGAGGTTCCTGGTAATTTGAATTGCCCTGTGAGAGCCCAAGTTATTTTATAGGGCCATTCTCCCCTGCTTAACTAAATGACATTAATCTTACCTCTCTGAAAGCAGTGCCTTGTGGCCAAGTAGAGATTTCTGTTCTGTACTGAAGATGCTCTTAGTGATTGGAATGTGTGAGGGTCATGCCTGAGAGGCCTGCAGTACTTTCTGTACCTCAGAGATTTTGCTACGATCCTGGACGGTGTTCACAAGAGGCATGGGAGGAGAGGCATGCTCACCTTTCTCAATGGAAAAAAAAAATATTTTCAAGCACTTACTTATAAACGTACTCACATAGAGCCATTTTCTTACCCTAGTTTGAACTCAGGTAATACTTAAAAGGAATGAATATTATGGTTTTAAAAACTCTCTAATTTGGACTTTTCTAGTATTTCCTATGAAATTAGCCCAGAGTTGTAAGTTTTACTGTGTGTGTCATTGTGTGCACATTTTGCCTGATTTGCTTATGTAAGAACATCAGCTACTTAAACTGAGAGAAGAGTTTTACCTCCCCAAGTTCAAAACATAAAGACACAAATTTCGATGAGTGCAATGAGTATTAGAAGAGTAGGAATTTAGAACTGGAATGGTGTTAGATGTTATCTAGCCTTCCTCCTTTGCTTCAGATAAAGGAGCAGAGGTCTGAAGAGGTGAGTCATTCGGCCAACTCGGTCCACCCAACTGATGACAGAGGTGCTGGGTTCTTACTGTGACCTATAAGGTGGCACATGACTTTGGTTTGTCCCATTACTGATCATGTTTAACTTTGAGCATTTGATAAATGTGGTATCAAGTTTTTCCACTATAAAGTTATTCATTTTCCTTTTGTAATTAATAAGTGTTTTATGGGGAGGTCCTTTAAGACTCTCTATATATCTCCTTTCTCATCAAATTTTACTGGCTATTACCTGCTGATGTTTCTTGTTTGAATTATTACTATGATGGTTACCACATGGTGATTTTTCTAATTCTATAATAGATAGATAATTAATAATATATAATAATAGATAGATAATAATAGATAGATAATAAGATAATTTCTAATTCAACTAATGCAAAGATTAGTTGCCATTTCCTGTAAGGAAACAAAATGCCAACCTAATTTGTTTTTTTCCCCATTTGGGCTCATATATTGGTTTGTCCTCATGGATTTCCTTTTTATTCAAAGGTGTATAATCTATTTCTGTTACTACTAATTTTTTTTTTAAAGATTTTATTTATTTATTTGACAGAGAGACACGGCGAGAGAGGGAACAGAAGCGGGGGGCGGGGGGGAGTGGGAGAGGGAGAAGCAGGCTTCCTGCCGAGCAGGGAGCCCGATGCGGGGCTCAATCCCAGGACTCTGGGTTCATGACCCGAGCCGAAGGCAGACACTTAATGACTGAGCCACCCAGGTGCCCCTGTGACTACTTATTTTGATGTTCGATTTGTCCCAGATGGGCCAGTGGGAGGTGCTTCAAGCTGGTTCCTGTGCTCTTTAGATACATCTCCATAGTTTTATTTTTCTTGTTTAATTTTTAAAAAATTCCAGTGCCGTATTATCATAGTTTCAGGTGTACAACATAGTGATTCAACAGTTCCATACATTACTCAGGGCTCCTTATAAGTGTACTCTTAATCTCCTTCAGCTATTTCACCCATCTCCCAACTTAGTTCCCCTCTTGTAACCATCAGTTCTCCATAGTTAGGAATCTGTTTCTTGGTTTCTGTCTCTCTCTCTTTTCCTTTGTTCATTTGTTTTGTTACTTTAATTCCGCGTATGAATAAAATCATATCATATCTGTCTTTCTCTGACTGACTTATTTCACTTAGCACTATACTCTCTAGATCCATCCATGTTGTTGCGAATATTTTCTCATTTAATTTTTAAATTGTGGCAAAGTACAGAAAGTGTAGAATTTACCATTTTAACTGTTTTTAAACTGTGCCATTCAATGGCATTAAGTACATTCACAGTGTTGTGCCACTACCACCACTATGTAGTTCCAGAAATTTTTTTACCACCTCACATGGAAACTTTGTACCCATTAGACAGTCATTCCCCATTCCCCTGTCCCTGTAGCCCTTGGTAACCACAAATCTGCTCTCTATCTCAAAAGATTCGGCTATTCTGGATATTTCATAGAAATGGAATCATACAATATGTGGTCTTTTATGTCTAGCTGTTTTCACTTAGCATAATGTCTTCAAGATTCATCCATGTTGTAGCATGTATCAGTACTTCATTTTTTAGTGGTTATGTTATATGGATATACCACATTTTGTTTATTCACCCATCTGTTGACCACCTTTTGGTTATTATGAATAGTGCTGTTATAAAAGTGCATATGTAAGTTTCTGTTTGAACACTTACTTTCAATTATTTTAGGTATATACCTATGAGTAGAATTGCTAGATCATATGGTAATTTTATGTTTAACATCTTGAGCAACCTCCAAACTGTTTTCCACAGTGGCTGCACCATTTTACATTTCTACAAGCAATATGTGAAGGCTTCGTTTTCTTCACATCTTTGCCAACACTCATTTTCCTTTTTTAATTATAGCCATCCTAGTTAAGTGTGAAGTGGTATCTAATTGTGGTTTTGATTTGCATTTCCCTAATGACTAATGATGTTGAACATCTTTTCATGTGCTTATTTGGTCCTTTATATATATCTTTTTTGGAGAAATGACTGTTAAATCCATTTCAAAAATTGGGTTGTTTGCTTTTTATTGTTGAATTGTAGGAGTTCTTTATATATTCTGGGTACTAGACCCTTATCAGATATATGACTTGCAAATATCTTGTCCCATTCTGCAAGCTGTATTTTTAGTCTTTTTTTTTAAAGGTTTTATTTATTTATTTGACAGAGAGAGAGAGATCACAGGTAGGCAGAGAGGCAGGCAGAGAGAGAGGGGGAAGCAGGCTCCCCACCGAGCAGAGCCCGATGCGGGGCTCAATCCCAGACCCCTGAGATCATGACCTGAGCTGAAGGCAGAGGCTTAACCCACTGAGCCACTCAGGTACCCCATATTTTTAGTCTTGATAGATACTTTCTTTGATGCCCAAAATGTTTTAAATTTTGATTAAGTCCAGTTTATCTCTTTTTTTCTTTTATTGCTGTGTTTTTGGTGTCATATCTAAAAAACCATTGCCACTGTCATGAAAATTTACTCCTTTTGTTTTCTTCTAAGGATTTTATAGCTTCAGGTTTCACATTTAGGTCACTGAAACATTTCAAGTTAATTTTTTATATATAGTATGATGTAGGGGTCCAGTGTCATTCTTTGGCCTGCAGATATCCAGGTCTCTTAGCACCATTTTGTTGAAGAGACTGTTCTCCTTTACCTTCCATAATTTTTTTAGTGCTTTCTTTCAGGATTTAGGTTTTTATTTAAATTCTTTGGTGTTATAATTGCATTTATTTTTTCTTACATAGAAAGCCTTTTATGTTGACATATTTGTTTTCAAAATACCTATCTTTTAGTAAAATATATAGATATATAGATAAAATTTAAGATTTCTTTGCTGGTAGTTTTGCCTTTTATTTGTTATTTTTTTCCAGCTTTTTTGAGGTATAACTGTCAATTAAAATTGTATACATTTAAGGTGTCCAACATTATGATTTCATATTTTCATACATTGTGAAAGATTACCACAGTCAAGTTAATTAAAACATCCATCACTTCAGGGTGCCTGGGTGGCTCAGTGGTTTAAGCCTCTGCCTTCAGCTCAGGTCATGATCTCAGGGGTCTGGGATTGAGCCCCGCATCGGGCTCTGCTTGGTGGGGAGCCTGCTTCCCCCTCTCTCTCTGCCTGCCTCTCTGCCTACTTGTGATCTCTCTCTCTGTCAAATAAATAAATAAAATCTTAAAAAAAAATCCATCACTTCACATAACGACCATTTTTTTTGTGAGAACACTTAAGATTTACACTCTTAGCAAATTTTAAGTATACAGTACTTTATAGTCACTATGTTGTGCAGTAAATTCCTAGAACTTATCCTCTTAAACTAAAAGTTTGTACACTTTGACCTAGATCTCCCCATTTCTTCCACTCCCAGCCCATTCCTTCCTGCCCTGGCAAACACCATTCTACTCTCTCTTTCTACGAATTTGATGTTTTTAGATCCCATTTATAAGTGAGATCATACTATTTGTATTTTTCTGTCTGGCTTATTTCACTTACAGTAATGGCCTCCAGTTTCATCCATGTTGTTGCAAATGGCACAATTTTCTCCTTTTTAATGGCCAAATAATATTCCACTATAGATGGTTATTTAGGTTGTTTCTATATTTTTGCCATTGGAAATAATGTTGCAGTGAACTTGGGAGTATAAATATCTCCTTGAGATACTGATTTCATTTCCTTTGGAAGTATACCCAGAAGTGGGATTGCTAAATCATATGGTAATTCTCTTGTTAATTTTTTGCGGAATCTCCATGCTGTTTTCCACAGTGGCTATGCTACTTTTCATTCCCACCAATGTGAACACTAAATTTCTAGACTAACATAGTATTGATTCTAGGTTTCCCCTGAACTGGCTCTGAAAGCTGGCCTTATCTTCTTGAAACCTTGGTTCTTTTCAGTGAAGAGTAGTATTCAGAAGCCAAGGTTTGGGTACTAAGTAGATTATTAATTTTAGGGTGTTGATGTTCCTAGGTCCTCTCAGGGGACAGAGCTATGTGCACATATCCTCCCACACACTTGAGCTAATCCCGCTACTTGAACTTCCAAACTATCAGAGTTCACTCTAGTATTCTCCCTTTACATGTAACTCTATTCTCTGACAGTGAAGGGCATAGCTTCTCAGTGTATTTACTTATTACAACCAATCTCTCTCCACAACCACTCTTTTGCCCTGCACAGATGATCTTCTCACTCTACTTGGACTTTGACACTTTGTGCTGGGTTATTGCTACCTCTCTCCTGAGTGGACACCGTATTCCCTTGCTTTAGCATGGACAACCTGTACTAGGCTGCACAAATGATCTCATTTTGCTAAGCTTCACCAACCCATGCTTAGCTGCTGCCACTTTCTTCCTTACAGCTCCAGATGCCTACCTTGCTAGGTCCCACCTAATAGGTTGTGGACCGAATTATTCATGATGAAAGTAGAGAAGGAAGAAGGAAGAAAGGAAGGAAGGAAGCGAGCAAAGAAATCAATCAATTTCTAGGCTCATCATTTTTTTGTAATATTACAACTTTCTCTGCGTTCAGTGTACTCCTTGCTGATGTGTATCTTTTAATAATTATTTTTATGTTTTTAGCAAATGGATTAACTGGCTATAAAATTCTAGCTAAAGTTTTTTTCCTCTCTGGACTTTTTAGGGGGGAATTATTTTAGATTTACAGAAAATTTCAAGGATAATACAGTTTTCCTATACTCCGTACTGATTTTCTCCCTTATGGTAACATTCTAGATGACCATCTCTCTGCACTCTTTTTTGTATTTTTTATTGATATATAATATATTATTTGCTTCAGTATTGCAGGTCTGTGATTCATCAGTCTTATACAATTCACAGCATTCACCATAGCACATACCCTCCCCAATGTCCATCACCTAACCATCCCATTCTCTGCACTTTTAAGATATTAATTCATTAACTTTCGATATCTACGTTAGCTAACAGGAAGGCTGCTCTCACAGTTGTCCCTCTGTTTTAGATTGTCTTTTCTCTGCTAGATTTAAAGACTGTCTCTTTACTCTTAATTTCTGTAGTTTCACTGTAGCGTGTCCACATTTGGTTTTATTTGTATTTTTTCTGCTTAGTACTTGGATTATACTGAGCTGATGATTCACTAGATTTTCTTTCTTTTAATCCTGGAAAATTATTAGCAATAATATCTTCAAATATTGCTTCCTTATCATTCATTTCTGTTTATTCTTCTGGAATTCCTATTTATTAAAATGTTGGAATCTCTCAATCTACTTCTACTGTTTCTTTTTTTTAAGATTTTATTTATTTATTTGAGAGAGAAAGAGAGAGAGAGCTCAAGCAGAGGATGGGGCAGAAGGACAAGCAGCCTTGGCCCTAAGGGTGGAGCCTGATATGGGGCTTGATCCCAGGATGCAGAGATTATGACCTGAGCCAAGTCAGACGCTTAACTGACTAAGCCACCCAGGTGCCCCCCTATTTCTATGTTTGTTAACAGCTCATTTAAATCTATCTATCTATCTATCTATCTATCTATCTATCTATCTATCTATCATCTATCTTTGTCTAGAAGGGAGAACAATCTGCTCCTGTTTATTGTATTTTTAAATTCAGTCACTGTATATTTTCCTTTTTAAATTTCTTCTTGCTTCCATTAAATATCTCCCCATTCTTGTTTCATTTTTTGCCTGTCTTTGTTGAAAAATTTTGTATCCTTTTTAAGTGGAAATTATGCTGCACTCTCTTTTTTGCAAATATTCCATGTTTCTAATTTAAAGTCTTTGTTAAGCTGTTCTATAAAATTAATTTTCCAGAGTGGATGCATGATTGTTAATTTTGTTGGTTTTCTTTCTTAGCAACCAATTATTGTTTTTGGAATTTGGGTTTACCAGTAATTTTAGATAAGACTTTTTTTGTTTCTCATTCCTCTTTCTTTCTCCCACTCACCCCATCTGCCTCTCTGTCCAGCACTTTTGTGGTACCCTTCTCACCAACCGTTCTCCAGGGCCCTAATCTGTAATTATACTTTAAATTGCTGTTTGGGGTTCCTGCCTATAGTGATGGAAGAGTACGAAAGAACCAGTCAGATGGCCAGTCAGCGGTTTTGGCTCAGTTCTTATCAAGGCTGTGGGTTTTAAAGTGATAACTTACGTATTTTTAACAGGGGTAGTATTGCCCCCAATAAGGTGAAAACTAATTCTTGGAAGGCTAAAAATCTTAGATATTATAGTGGTTCTTCAAAGCTCAACCCTTTCTTTAAAAATCTCATTCCTTAGCATTTAATTTCTCTCTTTAGGGAAAAGTTAGATTAAATTTTTCTCCTTAGGGAAATAATAATGAAAAAATTAGAAAAACATTACTGTAGCTCTAGGCAGAAGTCAGCTATGTTTTGTTCAGTCTACTTTCTTAAGTAGTGAGCCTTCTTCCCCATCATCCGTGGAACATTTAAAACTCTTTGACTCCTGAAGAGCTGAATTTCTGTAAGTCAGTCAGAGAAAGACAATTATCACATGATCGCTCTGATATGAAGAATTTGAGAGGCAGGGCAGGGGGTTATGGGGGGGTGGGGAAGAGAAATGAAACAAGATGGGATGGGGAAGGAGACAAACCATAAGAGACTCCTAAACTCACGAAACAAACTAAGGGCGGCTGGGAGGTAGGGGGGCGTAGGGTTATGGACATTGGGGAGGGTATGTGCTATGGTAAATGCTGTGAAATGTGTAAGCCTGATGATTCACAGACACGTACCCTGGGGCAAATAATACATTATATGTTAAGTAAAAAAAAAAAGAGCTGAATTTCTGGTCAGCATAGCCATAGCTTTAGCCTGCCTCTCAGTTTTGCATTTCTGTTCCATGGAGATGTTTATCTTGCTTGCAAATCTAGAAACATTTTCTCTTTTCATATTTAACCACATATTACTATATATTTGGAGCATTAACGGGGTAATCAAAGCATGAACTCTTTGCATCATCTTGACTGGAAATTGATATTTATTATTTTATTTACCATTCTAATGTCTTTTTTTCCCCCAGAGCGAGAGAAAGAGAAAGCACGTGTGTGTGTGTGTGTGTGTGTGTGTGTGTGTGTGTAAGTGGAAGGGGAGGGTCAGAGGGAAAGGGAGAGAATCCCAAGCCGATTGTGCTGAGTGTGGAATGGCAGGGGGCTTGATTTCACAACCCTGAGATCATGACCCAAACCGAATCAAGAGTCAGTCACTTAACCGACTGAGCTACCCAGACGCCCCCATTCTAATGTCATTTTAAGTTATTTTTTTCTTAACTTGTACCCTTGTATAAGACTTATAATACTTACATAGGACATAATACAGGGATATCCAGCTGATAGATGTCAGTCATATTCAGTTGGTTATCTGTGCTTTACCTTCTAGCTTAGTATTTCTGAGGTTTCTAAATAACAGATCTTTTTTAGTTAGTGCCTTCTCTGAGAGGTTCTGGGCTTTTGAGGTCCCATTATTCTGTAGCTGGAGATTTATGGTCAAGTCTCTCAAGGGTGAAGTCAACGCACTCATAATCTGCTCTCTAGTAGCATTTGTAATTATACTCCAAAAGCCCCTCCATTGTTTTAGTCTGGGTAGCATGACACTTCAACCATTCATATTTTATATAGCAGTATGCATAGTGGTTAAAGGGATAGACTGCTTGGTTTATTGGGACCTCTGTCTCTGTCTCTTGGATTTAATGGCATTGGTTTTAGAGAGATGCTCTTTCCAACTTTAGGAAGGTTTGTAGTGACTGACAAGACAGTTATTTCTTTTGTTTGGAAATGAGCAAAAATGAAAGAAAAGTCATTCACAATTCTATCACCTATTTTGGTGTATATTCTTGTAGGCCTGAACATGCATTTATATGTTTATAAATAATATCCCACTATAAAAGTGATTATGCTGTAGTTACTGATCCTTTAAAAATATATTTTTCTCATTTATTAATATAAAGTAAATATACTCCTGGGTCAGTAACTATGGAATCCACATGGTATTCTTTTGTATCAGTATTCTGTTTTAAACCATTTAGATTCTTCCAGCGTCCTGCTATTTTAAACAATACTGAAGTGAATAAGTTTTACATATATTTTTGTTTGTTAGTGTCGGAGGAGGTCATGGAGAGGACGTGACCGTGCGTGGACCCGAGAGCTGGATCTGGGCAATGGGAGGCACCTCACCCCCTCCCCTGTCCTTGGAATGTATGCTCTTCAACGTTCCCACAGTGGGAGCCGTTTTCAAGGTCATGGCCTTGAGAGAGTAAGGTGTTACTGAGACCGTTTGGATGATATCAAGTGGCCAACCCAGTGAAGTACCCTGTGTAAACCTGAGAGCTTCTGGTGCGCAGGCGCGGAGCGTAGGCGCAGGCGCAGGTGCGGAGCGCAGGCGCGGCCGCTCCGCTCTCGGTCTGGTTACGCCGGTCACCTACCGCGTGGGTCCGAGGGCCTGTTTGCGAATTGGAGTTAGGAAGCCTTGTAACAACAGAGTTCTAGAGACCCTCTGGTTATATTTACTCTGGGGGAAACAGAAAGCCAGGGGAGGATTGCTGTGACCGTGCCCTGGGGAGATCCAGGCACGCAGCAGGGCCTGGGGTAATGTTACCAAAGGAACAAGGGGTCAGCGTCAGGGTTGGCGTCGGGCGTTTTGGTAGCACGGATGAAAACGCAAAAATATTTGAAGAGTCTGAGGAGACAACTGAGAAACACAACTCTTGCATCTCTCAAGAAGGGTTTTCATGAAGCCTGAAAACCTGGAGGTATGTTTCCTAGCAACACGTCCTGCCCTTTCAGCCAGTTTAGGCCTGAAACGAAATTTTATTTTTATGATTGAATGAGTTCAGAATACATTATGCTCACTCTTAGGTCTGGAGTCATCTTTATCTCCCTTTATTACATTAGCTCTAAATGAACTTTTCCAATTTTCCATCATGTACTTTGGTGGTCTTTTTTTTACCCTTCGTTTGAGGTTATGGACCAGGATTGAAGGGAGGAGGTAAATATTTCAAAATCTGGAGCAACTGGTCGCCTACGATAGAAAAGCAATATAAAAATCTTCCTCTTGCTCTCTTTTTGTTTTTAAAATTTCTCGCCTTAACCTCTCAAGTCAGGCTCTCATTCCTCAAGGGGTCATGGCAGAGTTATTACTTTTAGTATAGGTCCCAGGTATGGACTACAATGCAGTGAAAACTTGAACTTTCTGAAATGTCTGTCTTGAATCATCTACCTAGAACATGATAAGAGCAGGGTAGTGGCTCGAGGGCTCAGAGCAGCCAAAACAGGCAGCAACAAGGTGATGAACTGAGGTGTGGGAGAGGCCCCCAGACCCTACTCTTACTGTGCCCTGGAACCAACAAATTTTGATTAGTAGATTGTGAACAGGTGACGATTATTAACGTTAGGTTAGGAAAGGGAGCCAGGAAGGCCGGAGAGAAGCAGAAACTGAGCTTCCCAAAGGAAAGGAACAGAAAAACTAAAACCTCAGAAGACAGCAATGTGGGACTCACAAACTTAAGGGTAAAGAGCCTCACCCAAAGTACAGCCTCAGTGGGGGGAGTCACAGGTGTGCCTAAGGATGAGCCGTCAAGAAGATGGTAAAAATTCAGTGTAACTTGTTTAAGAAAGCAGAATGTAGGGGCGCCTGGGTGGATCGGTGGGTTGGGGCCTCTGCCTTCGGCTCGGGTCGTGATCCCAGGGTCCTGGGATCTAGCCCCACATTGGGCTCTCTGCTCAGCGGGGAGCTTGCTTCCCCCTCTCTCTCTGCCTGCCTCTCTGCCTACTTGTGATCTCTCTCTCTCTCTCTCTCTGTCAAATGGATGAATAAAATCTTTAAAAAAAAAAAAAAGAAAGCAGAGTGTGGGGTGTGCCGGAGTGGCTTAGTCCTTAAGTGTCTGCCTTCAGCTCAGGTCCTGATCCCAGGATCCTGGGATTGAGCCCCATATCGGGCTCCCTGCTCGGCAGGAAGCCTGCTTCTCCCTCTCCCACTCCCCCTGCTTGTGTTCCTTCTTTTTCTGTGTCTGTCAAATAAATAAATAAATAAATAAATAAATAAATAAATAAAATCTTTAAAAAAAAAGAGCTCATAGACTATAAGGGATTATATAAGGATTTCCACTGAAAACCGTGTCATAAAAATTTCGATACTTTAAAAAAATTTTTTTTGATGCTTTAAGGAGTAGGAGTTATAGTCAACTGCGAAGTTTGGCTTTTCCCGAGGGCTTCTGCATGGCTAATGTGTTACCAGGTGACTGAGATTGGTTCTTTTCCTCCTGATTTGTAAAGCTCGAACAACTAAGTCGTGAAAAAATGTAGATATTGGTCACTTACCAATGAAGTCATATATATGACTGGGTTGCGTGGAAAGGAGATGAAACAGGGAAGAAAGGAAGCCATTGTAAAAATGACCTGAATTTGAAGATAAGTGTGGAGATGCTGTGCACAGATGACAAACTGAGCGTAGTATGGGTGCTGAATTGCATGTGTGTGGAATTGAAGGGAGCTTCTTTCAGGACCGACTCTCACCTAGTGCTTTGGCAGTCACCCTGTAGCTGAATGTGATGGAAGGTGGTTGAAGGAGGAGAGGGACACATCAACCTGGGAGCTTGGGCAGGATGAGGCTCCAAGCTAAGTGTTCTTGAAATGGAACCTGCTTGTGGTAGCACATGCTGTGTGTTTAAGGGTTGTTTTGTGTGGCTTTTGGATCCTGGAGGTGCTCCCACCAGGTAAGAAGACTGGCAGAGCTTGTTACCATGCCTGTATGGCCTACCCCTACCCTGTACTAAGCCTGCAGTGACCCCTCAGCAAGTCAGTGAGGAGTTGCTTGCCATGCCTCGTCCTTGTGGGTTACAGTGACTGGATGAATAGCAAAGTGAGAGGAGCCCTGAGGTTATTACTCTGATAAGTCTAGTTCCTATTCACTAAAAATAAGAAAAAGAAGAAAAAGCTGAATTATTCAGGTTATTGATGTAGATGGGTTTCTTCTTTCCTTGAATTATCGATGGAGAATCATTTCATAATAATTCACTGAATATAAGATGAGCACAGGCTTAGTTTTTAAAAGAAAGAAGAGCAGAGTTTTAACAGATACAAATTTCACTAACATTTCCACTATTAGTTGACAAGGCATTATTGCCTCTAAAGTCTTTGTTATGAAAACTGCATAAAGATCACATAAGCATTTATTGCATAATTTAGTACCATTGTTATTAATTTACAAGGCACTTCTTATTGGAAAAGCTTAAACTATTTACAAGAGCCTTGTGAAGGGACGCCTGGGTGGCTCAGTGGGAGAAAGCCTCTGTCTTTGGCTCACTCAGGTCATGATCTCAGGGTCCTGGGATCAAGCCCCTCATCAGGCTCTCTGCTCAGTGGGGAGCCTGCTTCCCCCACCTCTCTGTGCTTACTTGTGATCTCTCTCTGTCAAAATAAATAAAATCTTTAAAAAAAAAAGAGCCTTGTGAAGAAAACTAATGTTGCTTGTATTTTTTTTTTAAAAGAATGAACAATGAATCTTGGAACACTGAAAAAATAAAATAAAATAAATTAATTAAAAAAAGATTTATTGGGGTGCCTGGGTGGCTCAGTGGGTTAAAGCCTCTGCCTTTGGCTCAGGTCATGATCTCAGGGTCCTGAGCCTGCTTCAGGCTCTCTGCTCAGCAGGGAACCTGCTTCCCTCTCTCTCTGCCTGCCTCTCTGTCTACTTATGATCTCTCTCCTCTCAGTCAAATAAATAAATAAAATCTTAAAAAAAATTTAAAAAAAGATTTATTTATTTATTTGACAGAGAGAGAGAGAGAGAGAGATCAAAGTAGGCAGAGAGGCAGGTAGAGAGGCAGGCAGAGAGAGAGAATCGATGATTCTCCCTCGATAATTCAAGGAAAGAAGAAACCTATCTACATCAGTAACCTAAATAATTCAGCTTTTTTTTCTCTTTCTTATTTTCAGTGACTAGGAACTAGACTTATCAGAATAATAACCTCTCTCCCTGCTGAGCAGAGAGCCTGATGCGGGGCTCGATCCCAGGACCCTGAGATAACGACCTGAGCCGAAGGCAGAGTCTTTAACCCTCTGAGCCACCCAGGCACCCTTGATGGTATTTTATAGATAAAGAAAAATGAAGCTCACAGGATTGAAATGAGTGGTCCCAAGGATTGCCACAAAAACTGACATTTTCGTGGCATTTTGACATTTTATCTAAGGTTTTTTTCCTTTGCTCTTGGTGAAAATATAATATTTGGTAAATGTTTTCTTATGTTATTCAATAGTCTCTTAAAACATGATTTTAAATTATTATTATTATTATTTTAAAGATTTTATTTATTTGTCAGAGAGAGAGAGAGAGAGAGCACAAGCAGGCAGAGTGACAGGCAGAGGCAGAGGGAGAAGCAGGCCCCCTGCCGAGCAAGGAGCCCAATATGGGACTCAATCCCAGGACCCTGGGATCATAACCTGAGCCGAAGGCAGCTACTCAACCAACTGAACCACCGAGGCGTCCCTAAAAATGATTTTAAATAGTTGTGTGACTTTTCCTTGTGTAGATGGCTTATTTAACCACTCTTTCCTTATGAGATATTTGGGTTGCTTCCTATCTGCTCTTGGAAGGGATACTGTGAGAAACATGTTTGTCCATACATCTTTCGAAGCAAAGAGGAAGAGGCCTGATTCATGCAGAGATTGTCTGGAAATCCCATAGAGATAACAAGTCACCATCAACGAGTATCTAGAAATCACCTGAAATGTGCAGAAGACTCTTCTCAGTATGGGGGCCCAGAGATGGAAAAGACATACTCTCTGAATGTAAAGAGTTAACCATTTGATTAATACTTAGAGTATACATGAAATAATAACAGAAGACAATAATAAGTCCCAAAAGCACAAAATCAACAGCAGCCCATAATGACATGCTGTGCAGAGAGCTGATACTCTAGAATGTTGCTTGCTTTCTTTTGGTTTGCAAGAGCTGAGAGTTCAAACCACTGAGAATGGAGAACTTGAGATGGGCCCCAAAGGACACTTTAGTGTGGTGTGGATTTGTACTGAGACAGATCTGGCTTCAGCTCCTAGTTCATGTTACTAATTATCAGCAATATGAACTTGGACCACTTACCTTCCCGCTTGCGATCCCAGCTTTCTTATCTGCAAAATGGGAATAATAATAATATCACTGTCACAGAGGATTAAGTGGAATAATGATTGTGAAGGACTTTCCAATTTATTAATTATTATAAAGGGCAAAATTTCAGAAGGGTGCTTAGTATTGGGATATCATTTTAGTCACTGTATAGTAAGATGATGTATCACATAAACAGAAAGTATCTTGCCCTCCAGTATTTGAAATAGCAGGGTAACAAGGAGTTTTGGGGCAGCAATAAAATCTTTAAAAACTGTTATGCTTTAAAGTGGGAGCAAACCCAAAAAGGAATTAAAAGAGTACATGTCAAATGCTGTATTTCATTCTCCTTTTTTTTTTTTATAAAGATTTTATTTATTCATTTAACAGAGAAAGAACACAAGCAGGCAGAGAGGCAGGGAGAGGAGCAGGCTCCCTGTGGAGCAAGGAGCCCGATGTGGGACTCGATCCCAAGACGCTGGGATCATGACCTGAGCCAAAGGCAGTTGCTCAACCAACTGAGCCACCCAGGCGTCCCTCATTATCCTTTTGAAATGGTTTTGCATCTCGAACATTTGCAGGTCAGTGCTCCAGGGACACTAAATGGCTTATTGGCAGCACAAAATGTTGGTCTTGCATTGGTTTTGTGTCCTCCAGGGTTGGTGAAGAAATGTGCTTACGCTCGTCCTAGGAGGATGCATGCTCTCCTAGATAGATGGAGGGTCGTATCTCTTTATTGTCAAAAATCAAATTGCATGAAATTCCTCATTCCCTGTGCAAGCAGAGAGCTGGAAGCCTAAGTAGAATGGAAAAACAGTCTTCCCTTCTTAAGGATGGATTTCCTGAGGAAAAGGAAATCCTCCTTGTGAGGGGGACTAAGTGAAAGATTGAGTTGGACAGCATGGAGCATCTTCAGGACTATAAATAGGTTGGATGAGATAGAACGAGGGGTCTCCATATTTTATCTGGGAAAGGCTTATGCAGACAGAAGAGTCCTGAGAATTGGCAAGGGAGAGGTCCAGGAAACCCTGGACTGGAGCATACCAGTGTTCTGGGGCTGCCCACGCAACTGAGGAGAGGTTAGGCTGGAGCCAGGGAGGGCTATTACTGTGTGCATGTCAGTGTGAATGAGTGTGCAAGTGTGTGAGAAAACGTACAAGTATACAAGTGTGTGAGAATGTATGTGTGTGAGCGCATTGGAGAATGGAAGCGTGTACATGAGTGCGTGAGAAAGCATGTGTGTGGGAATGGATGAGTGTGTATGTGTGACTCTGGGGAGATGAGGTTGTGGTTGTGGGTGCGTGTGAGATTGTATGAGTATAGACGTGGGAGTCACGGTGTGTGTGTTTGTCCAGTCAAAGGAAATCTCATATTTGAGACCATGAGTAAAGGCCTTCTCCAAACCTTTAGTGAGGCTTCCTGGATTTTTAACCAACAACGCTCCCTACTAGCTTGACTGTGTTGGAGAAACTTTCCCTGGGACAGCTGCACAGTCAGTGTTGAGTGCAGGAACTCTGCAGTCAGCCTGCCTGGATCCTTGTCTGTGTCAGCTTGGGCAAGAAACTTAGCAGCTCCAGCCCCTTAGTTTCCTTGTCTCTAGAATGTGGATCACAGGAACACTTCCAATCTCAAGGAGTGGTTGGGGAGGTGAAATGAATGAGCTTAGCACAGTGTCTGGCACATAATAAGTGCTAACTAAAAATTAACCATTACAAAATTAATGGTTCCCTTGAGTAAAGAAAAACCTTATACCCGCCCAGGCTGGCATTTGAAAAACTATTTTCACATCGAAAGTCAATATATCTAACAAAGTAAAAGTTTCTCCTCATTCCTGTCTATCATTCCTATAGGTCTCATGTTCCTGCAAAATGTAACCACTGTTGTTAGTTTCTTGTTCAAACTTCTAGAAATAGTTTACCTTTGCATGAAGAAGCAAATACAAATAGATATCCTTTTTGCACAGATGATAACGTATTATATACATTGTTTCTGTGCTTTGATTTTCCTTTTTAAACTTAAAGATGTGAGAAAAAATAAAGATACAGAAATCTTTCTGTAGGGGTCCTCCTCAGAGGAGCCTCCTCACTTTTTTTTAAGCTGCATAGTATTCCATTGTTTTAATGGATAATAACCTGTTTTTTCTTCTGCTCTTGGCGGTCATTTAGATTGTTTGAAGTCTCTTCTAAACTGTCTGCTATAATGTCTTTACAACCCAAATACTGGGCAGATCCATGTACCACTTCTAGAAAATTATCCATGTACCAGGGAGGAGAGGAAAGAAGGTTCTTAAATCTCTCTATCCCCTCTGTTTCTATGGTAAACTCTCATCAAGTCGGCTGAGAGAGTTTAACATATGGGATTTGGGTTTTATACCGTCAACATTAATTTATTTATAACTGTATCTGTTGATACCATGGATGCAAACTTAGCTATTTGGTAATAACTTAAATATTTGCTGACCTAAAGGGAAGAAACCGCCTTTAAGGTCTGACTGCCACCAACTCTCCCAGAATCAAGCCCTTTCCTAGTAGAGTATTAACTTGCCAGTAGAGGGCTCCCTCCTGTCGGGAAAAATAAAAAGATCTCTGGGAAAGATTTTCAACTGAATGCCCAGACACCTAGTGTGGTGTTTCCCTTCTGTGTAGTTGGTTGGTGTGTCATTTCCCTGAATATTTAGGGATTAACTTCGTGCTGCCTTTATCAGTTTTTTTGGGTGTGTTTAATTGTGAGGAGTTGTGGAGAGGAAGCGAATTCCCCATGGGTTTTAGGGGAAGGTCTGTGATCTGACCCAGACAAGGGGATTATAGCTTTCCCCTCTAGGATGCGAGGCATCCCAGCCTTGTTCTCTATTTCTAGACGAGAAACCACTCACTCCTATACCAGGTTCCTTGGGATATGCTTTTGAGACCTGTTAACAGGGCACTTAACCCCTGTTTAGACAGCCCTGTTTATATAACCCCTGGTGACTGCTCTTTGAGGGTAATGCTCCCATGGAGTCAGGTGAAAATCCACCTCAGCACTTTAAAGGGGAAGAGGAAAAGAGCTGACATTAACTTAGCATCTCCTGAGGTAGGCCTGGCAGTAGAGGCCACTATGCTCTATTTCTCTTCATTCTTGCCTGGTAGAAATTATTTCTGTTTGCTATATAACCCTCCCATCTCCCCAGTCCCCCAGAAAAGAAGCAGTTCAGGAAACTGAGACTCCAGAAGGTGAAATACCGGGCCAAAGTCACCCAGGTAGGAACGACTGCTTAGGGGCTAGCAGGTTCTCCGGCTGGAATTGCACTGCCAGCCAGCGTCACTACAGACTCCAACCTTTGTTTTCCACCAAACCAGCTCTGTCCCTGCAGGATGTGAATGGTTTAACCCCAATCTGAGGAGGTTGAGGTCACAGAGTCAGTCCCAGGGAGGAAATTTCCCCTCTATTGCTAACTTCTGGCCCAGTTTGAGAACGGATCCAAATAATTTCTCTTATGTCCCTGCATTTCCTATTTTATTTAGGGCACACCTAGGCTAATGCTGAATAAGCTCCAAGGAAACAGAAGACTCATCTGGTCTGAGAAACTGAGTCTAGAACTTGCTTCCCTGAGAATGGCCTCTTCTGAGACCCGAGTCATTAAGCACTGGTGTGCATGGAGCCCCTGCGTTCTGGGCTGTCCCTGTCCTACTAGAGGGTTTCCAGCTCCAAGCAGTGGGGAAGCCTCAGAGTGGCAGGCTTTTCCCAGGCCAAAGCTGTCCTCTCCATCTTATTCTGCTTTAAGAAGTCAGCAGCACAGGGATGCCTGCGTGGCTCAGTTGGTTAAGTGTCTACCTTCCGCTCAAGTCATGATCCTGGGGTCCTGGGATAGAGTCCCACATTGGGCTCCTTGCTCAGCAGGGAGCCTGCTTCTCCCTCTACCTGTCACTCCCCCTGCTTGTGCTTCCGCTCTCTGACAAATAAATAAAATCTTAAAAAAAAAATCACAGAATGAAAAGAAAGAGTGAGGCAAGATGTTTATAGATGTTAGTCAAATGAACTCTAGAGGTGCTTTTCTTGGTGTTCCATGTAATTTTGTACAAGCAGGGAGCAGATTCATGACAGACGATTTGGCATAGCCAATTTAGATAAAATTTCCCCCCCTTTCTAAATGTAAGAGTACTCTTTACACTGCTTTTAAACTCGGTCTTACTAGACTACCTTATAGTATTTTGCAAAACTATTTTTTTGCATTGATTACCTCATTTCCGTTCATGGTGTTACACACCCATCAAGCATGGGCCGATAATGTTCATTTGTTCATATCTCTAGAGCTACAATAAAATTATGTGCAAATTTCTAACTGAAAAGGAATGATTCAAGGATTATATATTAAAAAGGAGTTACTGCTGACCCATTCCTCAAACTTCAAGATTCTACAGTGGTGGCTTAGTCCAGTAGTTCAAATGTGAGTATGCATCCAAGTAATGTGCAAATGCTCGTTAAATTGCTGGGCCCTGCCCCTAGAGTTTCTGATTTTTCTTTCTTTCTTTTTTTTTTTTAGATTTTGTTTATTAATTTGACACAGTAAGCACAGAGAGCACAAGTAAGGGAAGCAGCAGGCAGAGGGTGAGGGAGAAGTAGACTTCCCACTGAGCAGGGAGCCCGATGTGGGGCTCGATCCCAGGATGCTTGGATCACGACCTAATTTGAAGGCAGACGCTTAAGTGATCGAGCCACCCAGGTGCCCCTGTGTGTTTTTTTTTTTTTTTTAGTGTAGGCTCCACGCCCAGTGTGGAGCCCAACGCAGGCCTTGAAGTCACAAGCCTGAGATCAAGGTTTGGGTTGAGATCAAGAATTGGAAATTCAACCACTTGAATTTCCCGAGTTTCTGATTCTTTTAAGTCTGTAGACTTAGATTCTTAAGTCTGTAGACTCCAGATTTGGCAATTTTTAACAAGTTTCTTGGGGGGATGCTGATGCTGCTGGTCTGGGGAGTATACTTTGAGAATTAATGACTCCACCCTGCAAGGTGGGAAAGCTCAAGACGGTAGAAATATTGTTTCTCTCCTACCCCCTCCTTCCCATATCTGGCATGAGAAGGTAGTGATCAAGAGGGAGAGTTTTGGCCTGGAATTGTGTTTGGATTCTTCCTCCAATACTTTCAACTATGTTATCTTGGCTAATTTGTTGGACTTCGTGGCTCAGTTTTCTCATTTGAAAAAAAAGGGGATAATAGCTTCTAATTAATAGGGTTGTGATGAGGAGTGAGACAATGTGTCTAATTGGTTTAGAACATATATACACAGGTAGCATATATATACACACATGTGTGGAACATGTAGTGTATATACAACTCTTTTTTCTTTTTTTTTTTATTTTTTAAAGATTTTTATTTATTTATTAGAGAGCGAGAGACTGAGAATGAGAGGGGAGAAGGTCAGAGGGAGAAGCAGACTTCCCGCAGAGCCGGGAGTCCGATATGGGACTCGATCCCGGGACTCCGGGATCATGACCTGAGCTGAAGGCAGTTGCTCAACCAACTGAGCCACCCAGGCGCCCACAACTCTTTTTTCTAAGGGTGCTTGCATATCTCTTAAGAGGCTTATTTTGACTGAAAATAGACCCAAATAAAAAGAATTAAATACAAGGCATGATTAAATAATTGGGGAAGTAGTATTTTTTCTTTCAAAGAAGCACTGAAATCCCCACTAATGAAGTACAGCCTAGGCATTACCAAACACTGTTATGATCTCAGGTCAAAAGAAAGCCTGGGGCCTCTGAACACATCAATACTGAGGGGGTAGGGAAAAGTTAGAAAAAGAGTATGTTGAGCCAAGGGTTGGTAGCTTTTAAACAGTGCAACTCAAAACCTTCCCAGCTGTAGGCATAGGCAAGTCTGTTTCACGTTTTTAAATTTGGTGTTCAAATTCCCAGCCCTTGCAAAATTGCCTCTCTTTCTAGCCTGCCAGGGTAATAAGAATTCCCACTCCTTCAGTTTAAGGCTGTGTCTCCAGAATGCAAATTGTATTTTCTAGGATTAATAGCACATTAATCCAATAATACTCACTAACTCTTTCAGATTAGATTATATTAGATTAACTAGGTGTTACCTTGGAAAATACAGTGCTTTGCCCTGAGGGAATAGGACACAGAAGAAGGTGACTTGGAGGAAAGATCTGGAGTCTGGGCCAGAGTGGGGACTTTGGGCAGCCAAGGGCACTGGAGGGCAGGAGAGAACTACTGGTTACCAAGTTAGCCAGCTGCTCATTCTGCTGGGGAGAGGTCCAGCCAGGCCTTCCAGTTCCCTGCAACCTTGAGGTCCTGTATAGCTTATTCTAAGGTTGTGTTCTGAAAACTACCTTTTGTTTGCAGTAAAACCAAGGAAGATGGTTTTTGCTGCTGGGCTCTCTTGGCCTCTGCGGCCCCAGCCTCTCTGGGCCTTTCTCTCCTCATCCTGAAAGGAAGAAAAACACTGTTCCGGTTGTTGGTTAAGCTCAGCCAAACAATGGCTGCTTTGGGGCATTTAGGCAGAGATGACCTGCCTAAAGTTTCCCCCCTTCTCCACTTTAATGACAACTGAGTCACCTGAAGTAAATGTTAAGTAAGACTTCTCTTAATTCTGAGATACAGAAAGATAAAACTCACTGAGGAGCCAGCTCTGGCTTTGTTTCATTTTAATAACTTGTTCTGACCTAGAATCTTTTTTTTTTTTTTTAAGACGTATTTATTCGAGAGACAGAGCAAGCAGGGTTGGGGTGGGGGAGAGGAGCAGAGGAAGAGGGGGAAAGAGAGAATCCCAAGCAGACTCCCCGCTGAGTGCAGAGCCTAATGCAGGGCTTGATGATCCCAGGACCCTGAGATCATGACCTGAGCGGAAATCAAGAGTCAGACACTTAACCGACTAGCCACCAGGCGCCCCTGGCCTGGAATGTTAAAACTATTCGTACTGTGTGTTTTTAGTGACATGTTCCTAGCTAACCTATGAGACGGAGTCAGAGCCCAGGGTCTGCTTCCCACTTTAGCAGCAGCGCGGAGACCCATCTAACTCCATGATGGAAGTGCCACACACCACACATGGATCTACAAATTGAGGAGGTCAAAAGTTTCATTTCATAGCCTCTTTCAGGTTCTTGGGCTTCGCTGCAGCCTGGTTATAACTGTTGGGGTCTTCCTCTTGTCCCCAGTTGGTGGCAGCCCAGGTGACTTCCATTGCGAATCTAAAGTAAACTAATGTCCACTTGTTATGCCCAGTGATGGAACAATTCTGCCAGATGGGGTTGAGGCTGATGAGCAGAGCTAGGGTTAAGTGCAGGTCTAGCTGGTCTGATTTTAGACTTAGCCCTGTCCTGTCTTCACTTGGCCAATGGGAGGGCTGGGAGGAGAGGTCATCTCTGTGGCCAGTGTCCTCAGCCCACACTGGATTTGTGTTTGGAAGGTGAGGTAGGGCTGTGGCCTGGGCTGTGGCCTGTGGAGGGGGTCCAGGGAGGAAGATGGGGGAGAGGATGTGCAGTCCAGTGACTATTCAGGAGGCTAAGTGGCTTGTGGTGCTGGCAGGTGGTATGTCTAAGAATCCATTATTATAAAATAAGGGCATTCAAAAATTATATTAGAATAAGAGGATTAGAGAAGTTGAAGACGTTTTGAATGAGTCATTTAGTGCTCCTGGTACTATTGAATTTATATCCAGGAGTCCTGTGGGCACTTTTTAGAAATAATTTGCCCAAACCCAGATCTGTATAAAGGAACCCTGTTAGTTCTGGGAGGACACTGACTGGGGCGGTTAGAGTTGGGAATTAGGCCAGGGGCCTACAAGGTTCTTGCTGACTCAGATTCTCTGAATAATTCCAGATTTGTAAGGTGAAATTTTCTGAGCACCTGTGCAGGTCATTCTCCCAGTGACACTGCTCACAACTGGCACAACTCCTCCTTGGAAATGGCTCCCTTTGCTGCCTGGACTCACTGTAGACACGAACATATATGGGCTTTCTTGGGCAAATCAATTTTAGAGGAGCTGTAGGCAGTTTGGTTGAAGTCTTCATGCACTATTACTGGCTGTGACCCTTATGTGGTAATAAGGTTCAGGGAGAATGTTATTGCCCTTGATTAATTCTCCCTCCAGGAGGAATCTTCTTTGTTTAAAGCGGAATGGTTCATGGTTTGTCAGAAGAAACATGTAAGTCTTGCAGAAGTAAAAGGTCACTGAAATGGCTTTCTGTGTGCTTCCTAGTATTGAAAGTCTTGCTTATGACATAGGGTGAATTCATGAGGATTGGAGAATGTAGGTTTTGAATAAAAATATCTTATGAAATGCAAAGAAGGGGATCATTCCCAATCCAAATGCTATTTTTGTCTGTTGCATTACTGTCCCCAGAGACCATCTTACCACTCTCAACATCAAAACTTCTTTCAAATGCTTAAAAATAGCATTCAGACTTTTATAGGTGTTTAATCCTCACAGAATCACTCCATTTTCCAGGTGAAAGTCAGAGAAGTATCTTGTCCAATGTGCTGCAGCAGAGAAGCAATAGAATATCCCTTTGCATTATCCGAAGTCCCTTTTTTGTTCCTTGGGCTCTGCCCATTTTACTTCCTCCCATCATCCTGGACTTTCACCAGCAGCAGACCTCTTGCCAGCTTCCGTGATCCTCCCAGACTGCTGTGTTTTCAGGCAGTTGTTCCTTCCTCTTGGTCCTGCAGAAGAAAAGCAATTTCTCACCAGCTTCTTTGTGACCTTTGCTCTCTGGGACTTAGTTTCCTCATCTGCAAAAGGGGAATCATTGCCGGGAGTCATCTCACGTGGTACCCCAGCTCTCCTACCTCAGTCAGATGTGCCTCCTCAGCAGGCAGGGTGAGCCCAGCCTCTGATAAACCTCCAGAGCATGAAGTACACACAGAATCCAGGGCTCCAGAAGCCATTGTTCCTTGTTCTTAAATTCTTTTCTTGATACTCTCATTGTTGATGTCCTAAACATATTGCTGGTCATTTCTGGCCAGAGCCCCCAGCCCTCTATTGCTTTGTCCTTCTCCTGGACCCTGAATCTCATCTTTTCCAGTTAGCAGATATTGCCTCTTAGGCAACTAACATCAGTTTTTTTGAACCTCAGTTTTCTCATCTGGAAAGAATAGGTTTATAATATCTGTGTAGCATAGATTAGTTGTGAAGATTAAATCTGTTAATATCTTATAGAAAAACACCTGGCCAATAGCAGACCCTTGGTTTCTTTTAGTTACTATCTGTCTTGATTTTGGTCTTAGAAACAGTAATCTTTTAAACCTAGTCTGCCCAACTGGACACCTGAGCCTCTTCACATTTCTTCATCCAGGTGCCAGTGTGGGTCCTCACTCAACCTGGTCCCTGATCCTGGACACTCAGTGCTTTTGAGGCTTTTGGTTTTTGGGTTTAACCCCTCTTCCTGGTATATCCTTTCTTGCTTCCTTGTGTTTTCTAGGCTTACTCTGTGCCATTTGTCTCTGCTCTTGTTGCTGTCGTAGCCAGGTGCTAATTAAAATAAAACCTGCTTTGCATACTTCGGGGATTATTGTGAAGATCAAAGGGGATGATTTATGCCATCAAAGTGCTTTGAAAGGTAAGATGGGCCACGTTCATGTGGGTTATATTATGAGGATTATTATCACCCTGGACTATCTTCAGATGACTAAAAATATCCACCCAGTCTGGACCTACTCAGCATATTCTTATCTCTCTTGGACTTCCCAACACTGGCTGAGAAGTCTGACAGTTAAGCAAATGAAGAACTTGTGTTGAGGGTAGAGAATGCCTGCGTAATGAATTACTTTCTTTAGGGTCCCGATGGGAAATCTGGTACCCTGGAAAGTGTTGATTTACCTCACTTGAGTGAATGCTTTAGACTCAGCAAGCATTTCATTTGCCCAGGCAGCCCATTGTGATGATGACATTAAATAATCATTATCATTACGTGGCAATCCTGTCACCTTGGGGATTTAGAAAGTGTTTTTCAAGTCACATACACATAAGCAACCAAAATGAGGAGAGTGTTCATCTAGAAGAAAGTATTCGTGGAGACAACATTTGTTTGTAATTGTTAGCATTTGGCAAAGGCAGGAAATGAAAGAATGAAATGAACCACAGCTTTGGATTCCTTCCAGTGTTTTTTCCAATCCCAAATTGTCGAGACTAGGGAGGAAAGCCTTCCTGTCCTGGACCATGAGCTCTAGGGAGGAGAGAAGGAGCCTTCAACTCCCTCATGCCCTTTGTCCAGGAAGTCATTTCAAAGGAGGCTGCCTCTGGGGAAAAGCAAGAGCCCATTGGCCAATGTTTATTTATAGTCTTATTCTCTGTAAACTTGTCTTCTTTTTAAAAATTAAGAGCGAAAAATAGTTTAGTTCAAGAAAAGAAAAAAGCAGCCATTATTATAAAAGGAAAAAAAAAATAGTTTAGTTCTTGTTTGTTTGGACCACCTCCAGGCAGTCATATCTGTTTTCTTTATTTCTGTGCGGGTTGCTCAACAACTTTGGTCTTGATGTAACTGGTTTCAGTCCTAGGCCCTCCCTTATTATTAATGTTCTTATTATTGGTTTGTTCTTCTATGTTTGTAGTGTCCTTGACAATTTTCTTTATTATCTATTCTTTACAACAACACAGTGAGGTGGATCAGCCTTACTGAATATTTGTCCAACAAATTGTCCAGCATTTTCTTTTGTTGGCTCTTGTCAGGATTTATTACAACCGTTTTTTTTTTTTCTTCTTCTTCCTGATAGTCGCCCTTCTGCAAGAAACTTAATGCTCATTCTTGTGGAACTACACGAGCCAGGGACTTTCTGTCATCTGCTTTCAATTCGCATTTGGTTTCTTCCTCCCTGCCTGCCTTTCTCACCCTCCTCAAAATCATTGTTGCCTCTCCTGTTCATGCAAACGGTGCTCAACTAATCAAAAGCAGGCTTGAGTAGAGGTCTTCTTTTTTTCCTTTCTTGACATTCAGATACGTTTCTAAGTGATCACTGGCTGTCACTTCTTCAGCACATGACTTGTTAGCAAATAATCAGCCACTGCTAATATTTTGTGGTGGTTGTTGTTATGGTTGGGTGTATATTGGTTGTACGGTGAACCGTTGGACTGTTGGACTGTGAAGAGACATGTTTCAGGGATAGCTGGGAATTGGTACCATAACAGAAAGGACATCAATTCTGACCAACAAAGAAATGTCTGAGTCTTCCAAAACTCAACATTGTCAAAAATATTTTATTATGTTTCTTTTTATTTTTTTAAAGATTTATTTATTTGAGAGAGAGAGTGAGTGAGAGAGATAGCACAAGCAGGGAGAGGGGAGGCAGAGGGCAAAGCAGACTCCCTGCTGAGCAGAGAGCCCATTGTGGGGCTGGGTCCTAGGATCCTGAGATCATGACCTGAGCCAAAGGCAGGCGCTTAACTGACTGAGCCACCCAGGAGCTCCTTATTATGTTTCTAGCTATGCACGCATACCTAGATATCTATGATATATAGGAATCTATAAGTAAGCAGAACTCCTCCAAATACCATTTTTAGTTTTGGTACTTAATGCCTGTTATCTTTCTCCTATCACTGAACCTTTATATTTCTCTTTTGTGCTTATGTCATACTGTAGTTATTGTTGACTTGTCTTTTTTACCTACTAAACTCTGGATTTCTTGATGGCAGAGACCATATCTTATTTTATTTTTTTAAGATTATTTATTTATTTATTTGACAGAGAGAGAGAGCGAGATCACAAGTAGTCAGAAAGGCAGGCAGAGAGAGAGGGGGAAGCAGGCTCCTTGCTGAGCAGAGAGCCGGATGCGGGACTTAATCCCAGGACCCTGAGATCATGACCTGAACCGAAGGCAGAGGCTTTAACCCACTGAGCCACCCACACGCCCCCCATATCTTATTTTTCATCCACCACGTGTTGTGTTAGACACCAGGGAAATCTATCTGGGGGTTAATAATTTTTTGCTTAGTGAATGTTAATGTGCTATGATTAAATGAGAAAATGTTTTTGTTAACTATGTGATGTTTTATAAACTAGTAAGGACTGTTCAGATACAACTTCTTTGTATTATACTTGTCTTGTCTATATAGCATTAAAGGATAGATTTGAATCCTGTAAAGCTAGACAAGAAATACTTACCCACATTATGGAATAGGAATGATGGCAATTTGTATTTTCAAAAGATTTAAAAAGATCAGCCATATTATTTTGGTGGGTTTGTGATGTTGGGCCTGTTTGGTTATCTGTGGTGATTGAGAAAGCCCAGAAATGGGTGGGAGGATAACCTTCAAGTGTCTTTAAAAGTCACTTAAAAAATTCTCTGCTGCATAGGTAGGTATTCTAGAAATTGTCCTAAGTGAGGTTGTACTTACATAGGTTCTGGATTTGGGTAGTTCTGGAAAGTTATGTATTATCCTGTGTTGTATCAGGTTTAAGCCAATGGAATAGGAGCTACCAAAGCAATTCAGTATAGTTAGCAGTTGGCTTGATGCTCCAAAACTCTTCCCCCATGGAACTTACCTTAGAGGCTGTGAGGAAGGGAGAAGAGTAGACGTTCCATCCACTGTTTTGTGGTATCCTGCTTCAAGAAGAATGGACTAGTTATTTCTACATGAACATACATGACAACTAGTGATGAAAAAATAGGTTCCACTTGTTAGTCTGGCACATTTCAGATACCTAATAAATCCTGACTGAGTGAATACAGGAATGAATTTAGCCTCCTTATCCCAGCTGTCCGAAGTGCTTAACATGTGCATGTGAAAAAGGCCCAAGAATGACTTTACTGGCTTTTACCCAAGGGGACCCTGGGATCAATCAGCAACAGGGGAAGAACTCTGAATTTGGGCCAAGTTCACTTCCAAGAAGCAGCTTCTGATAAAAGCTCAGTATTCTTATCAATAGTCTTTCACTTCTTTCTGCAGCCCTGGCAAACTCTTTTTGAAAAGCAAATGTGCTGTAGGCAGAAGCTGGATTGCAAAGCCAAAATGCAAGTCTCATCCCCAGTTGGGCAGCAAGAAATCTCAAATCAACCCTTTGGTACATTTGGGAGGATGCATTTATAAGAGCCTGAAAGCACTTTTGAGTCAATGTATAGAAGCATTACATTGGTTGCTGGAGGTGAAAAATCAGTCTATTAGAATTTCGTGTGGTAAGTGAAGTTGCCAGGAGGCTATCCTACAGGCTTTGGGCTTTACATGAGTTATCCTCATTGCTGGTCAGTGGTAGAAACAGAACATGTTGACTTTGGGATCTGGTAATTGTCTTATATTAGTGGCTTAAAGGCCACAGAGCCTCTTTCCTTCCTTACTGCCCACTTTTGTCATTTTTACCATGGATTCTGGTTTCTTTTCTTCGTGTGCCAATCTCTTTGTTTCGCAGGAACTGGCTATCAGAAGATTTTTTTTTTTTTTAAATTTTATTTATTTATTAGGAAAGAGAGAGTGAGAGAGAACATGAGAAGGGAGGTCAGAGTGAGAAGCGGACTCCCCATGGAGCTGGGAGCCCGATGTGGGACTCGATCCCGGGACTCCGGGATCATGACCCAAGCCGAAGGCAGTCGCTCAACCAACTGAGCCACCCAGGCGCCCCAAGATTTTTTTTTTAATCTAGTTAATTCTTTGGGTGCCGAAGACTTAGCTAATGGGAAAGTGAATGGAGAAAGAGTCAAGCAGGGAAATTTGTGCACGAAATGGGTTTTGTTTTTGTTTTTGTTCCTCTGAGGATTTGTTGTAAACAGATATAAAGTGTCTTTTTTTTTTTAAAGATTTTATTTATTTATTTATTTGACAGAGAGAGAGGGGGGGAAGCAGGCTCCCCGCTGAGCAGAGAGCCCGATGCGGGGCCCGATCCCAGGACCCCAAGATCAAGAGCCACCCAGGTGCCTCTAAAGTATCTTTCTTTCTTTTTTTTTTTTTTTAAAGATTTTATTTAGTTATTTATTTGACAGACAGAGAGAGAGATCATAAGCAGGCAGAGAGGCAGGCAGAGAGAGAGAAGCAGGCTCCCCACCGAGCAGAGAGCCCGATGCGGGGCTCGATCCCAAGACCCTGAGATCATGACCTGAGCTGAAGGCAGAGGCCTAACCCACTGAGCCACCCAGGCGCCCCTAAAGTGTCTTTTTTTTTTTTTTTTTAAAGATTTATCTATTTATTAGGAAAGAGAGAGAGTGAGAGAGAGCATGACAAGGGAGAAGGTCAGAGTGAGAAGTGGACTCCCCATGGAGCTGGGAGCCCGACGTGGGACTCGATCCTGGGACCCCGGGATCACGACCTGAGCCGAAGGCCGCCGCTCAACCAACTGAGCCACCCAGGCGCCCCTAAAGTGTCTTTCTTAATCAAAGTACCTCCAAGGGCTGTTACAGATCAATTAGTCACTGGCAGGGCAGTGAGAAGAGAGGCAGAATGAGCCATGTGGTGACAGCCAGAGACCTGGCTTCTCTCTTACTCAGGCATGCTGTCCTTGATCATTAGATAACCACAGTGACACTTCACCTCCGCTGTTTCCATTACAATCAGAACTTCAGAGCAAGGCGAGGGCTTTCTGAGTCTCACTCCATTGCATTAATAAACAAACACCCACAAGGAGACATTGCAGAGAAGGGAAGCTGGGTGTGGTTTTTAAGACACAAAGGCAAGAAAAGGAAACAAAAGGAAACCAATCTTTTATTCTCTCAATTTGATTCTGGAGCACTTAATGTATTCTCTGCGATGTTTGGTCATTGGTGATTGCAGAATCCGAGCATTTCTCTCTGCTCAGGAGACAGATCAACTCAACTCCCTGAGCCTTAATTCTAAGAAGATGAGGCTCTTGACATAGCCCTTCTAAGCTTACAAAATAGGTGTGACAGGCCTCCTGCCAGTTCCTCAGCAGGCAGCGCCTACAACATATGCCTTCAGGGCCCGTGAAGTACAGAGTGAGGGCGGAATCCGAGAAACACCTCAAAATGTGTCCAACTGAGCTCTCTGAAAAATTCTCCAGTCAGTCACTCCGCAGGAACAAATGGAGTTTCGGAAGTGCAGCTGTCTTGGGAACACGCTTTGAACTTTGAGTTCCCAGCTTGATATTAGGGCCAGAGGAGGGGTGGAGATCAGAGGACGAGAGATCAGGGTGACCAATGCAACAAGTTCAAGAGAGTAAAGATGAACCCCATCTTTTATAAGATTTGGAGTCTTTCAGACTACTCAGCAAGCTGAGGGGTTGGAAAGAAAAATGCTTCTTATATAATAGCTGAGAGCTCTTATCTCATTCTTGGGAACAAGCTGAGGGGTAGGTGGCAACTATTTTGGTCTTTCATTTCACAGTTGGCAGAGCTGAGGTACAGGGAGGGGAATTGGTCTGTCGGCCCACTTAGCCAGATGTGCATGTGAAGAGAGTTCCTTCAAGGCTCCTCCATTGGCAGTTCCCACAGTGGCTCCCCGTTCTCTGTCACTGCCATTCACAACCTCCACTCGGAGGCCATTGGCAGCTCCCCAAGAGTGGGAAGTTACAGCATCACTGAAGTCACCAGACAGGCCTAGAGTCTGTGGACCTGAACTTGAATACTGACTCCTCCTCTTGCTGGCTCTGTGATCTTGGGCAAGTTTCTTAATCTATTCGCAGTCTCAGTTTGCTTCTTTTTAAAATGAGGATGACAACAGCAATCACAGTGGTTGTTGTGAGAATCTGAGGTGTGTGAGAGCATTTCCTCCACCACCTTGCATAACTCAGTAAATGCTCATTGGATTTGAATTTAAGGAAGAGATAAAATGAGCCTGGATTTCCTTCTCTGACTTCTTTTGATCCTAGAGAGGCATAGGACCCACCTTACTGGATGCTCAGAGATCTCCCCACTCCTGTGGTACTGAGTGTGGTTTCTGGACCGCTGACTTGAGAGGCATCTAGGAACCTGTGAGAAATGCAAGTTCTCAGGCCCTATCCTAGACTGAATCAGAAACAGGGGGGACGGCAGCAGTCTGTGGTTTAACATCTTCCTGGTGGTTCTGTGCACTCTCAAGTATGACAACCTCTGCACTATATTAACTTCATTATGGAAGGAACAAAACACCTGTGCTGACAACTGGCCTAATCAACGTTGCAGTGTAGTCGAGAGCACTGCTCAGGCATATATTGGTGACGCCTCTATATGTGTCCTATCTTTGTCCATTTATTGAGAGAGGAGCAGACGGAATTTGCTAAAGTTGACCGTCTCTCCAAGACTTTTAAGACATACTGCTTTTTTCTTTTCAATCTCATTAGGAATTTATTTTTTTTCCCCAAATACGTTTATTTTATTTTTTCAGTGTTACGAGATTGATTGTTCATGCACCACACCCAGTGCTCCATGCAATACGTGCCCTTCTCAATACCCACCACCAGGCTCGCCCAACCCCCATCCCCTCCCCTCCAAAACCCTCAGTTTGTTGCTCAGAGTCCACAGTCTCTCCTGTTTCATCGCCCCCTCCGATTTCCCCCCATTCACCCTTCCTTTCCTTCTCACAATGCCCTCTATGATTTTCCTTATGTTCCACACATAAGTGAGACCATAAGATAATTGACTCTCTCTGCTTGACTTATTTCACTCTGCATAATCTCTTCCAGTCCCATCCATGTTGATAAAAAGTTGGGTAGTCATCCCTTCTGATGGAGGTATAATATTCAATTGAAGACATACTGCTTTTTTTTTTTTTCTGGTGTGGGGTATGGAATTGACAAAAGACTATAGTGGGTCTGCATGAGCATGAAGCTGGTGGAAGAAATGGTTAAATACAATCTCCAAACCCCACAGTCTTTGTAATGTTGGAGTGCGCAGAGGCAGAACAATCACTAAAGTAGAACTCCAAAGGAAGTATTGTGTTCTGACATACAAACTCTAAGAGAAGAAGCTAAAATTTATTAGATATGCAGAAGGATGCTTAGAGTTTTGACATTCTAAATGATTTTGAAAATACATTTGGCTTTTGAACAATGTGGGGGTTAGGGGTGCTGACCCACGCAGAGTTAAAAATCCATGTATAGCTTTTTTTTTTTTTTTTAAAGATTTTATTTTATTTATTTTAACAGAGAGAGAACACAAGCAGGCAGAGAGGCAGGCAGAGGCAGAGAGAGGAGCAGGCTCCCTGCTGAGCAAGGAGCCCGATGTGGGACTTGATCCCAGGACGCCGGGATCATGACCCGAGCCGAAGGCAGCTGCTTAATCAACTGAGCCACCCAGGCGTCCCCATATATAGCTTTTGACTCTTTAAAAATCTTGCTACTAATAGCCCACAGTCAACCAGAAGCTCTACTGATAACATAAACAATTGACTAACAAGTATTTTGTATATTGTGTGTATTTTACACTGTCTTATGATAACGTAAGCTAGAGAAAATAAAATGTTATAAAAAACATCATAAGGAAGAGAAAACACTCTTACAGAACCATGCCGTATTTATTGAAAGAACTCTGCATGTAAATAGACCTGCACAGTTCAAACCTGTGTGGTTCAAGGATCATCTGTCCTTTGAAAGTTGAATATGTGATGTAAAGCTTGGATGTTTTGGAGTTGTGGAGAGCATCAGCTCTTCTCTTCATCTCTCCAGTAGGGGTTAGGAAGTGTGTCACCTCACTTACTCCTCATTTCTTCCATGTCACTCTTCATGGTGGTTTCCAGAGAGCTTTTGAACAAGAATGGCTATTGTGCCCTTCTCTGTCTGTGTCCTGCCCCAGCTCCTTCTCCATCACCATTGTTCCTTTCTGGAAAAGTTTAGAAACGCCTCCCCTTCTTTTTAGGCAGGGAAACATTGGTTGAGTTGCCTTAGCAGCATCAGACAGTATAGGTATTTAAATCCAAAGACTTCCTATCCTTCTGTCATTCATCACTTATTTTACAGATGACAAAATGGAGGTCTGGAGAATGGAGTTTCCTGGCTCCAAGTTCTGTCTCTTTAAACCACTCAATGGAAGCTTCTCCACACTGTCTGCGAGCTTAGTAATTGTGGATCTGACCTGGAAAAGGGGAGTCGTGGAGTTAGAAGCTCTTTTCTCTCCCTAGTTTTTC
The DNA here is from genome assembly GCA_028533885.1 of Nasua narica. NCBI lineage: Eukaryota > Metazoa > Chordata > Mammalia > Carnivora > Procyonidae > Nasua > Nasua narica. Next base: position 45,870,639 of record CM052809.1, on the reverse strand, counting down.
TTTTTCAGATATTATACCTGTTAAAAAGGTCAATCTGTATGTGGGTCAGTATAGTAATTTTCCACTTTTGTTTAAATAAGTGAAGAATGTGAGATTGGTCCATTTTTAATTGTGGGCACTAGGGAATGGGTGGATGTCAAAACCAAACAAGTCTCAAATTGTGCCTAATTTATCTTTTTGACGGAAGAGCTCATCATTGGCAAGCCATTAGCTTTTAATTGCTGCCAAAGTCATGCTGTTCACATAAATGGGGAAGAGTGGGTGGGATCCAATCCTCTACATCATATTCGTAGTTTTTGTCCATAACACTTGAATTTCCAGGCCCAATCATTATTTTATCCTTATAGAATAGCTTTAAGATAAGAATGGAGAAGTCCTGTTTTGCTTTGGCATTGGAGTATTAGGTGATATCAGGAAATTTAAGATTTCTTAAAATTTGCTTTGGTGTTCTTTGTGCTAAGATTCTGAAATGCCCAGGCAAAAAGTCAAATGATTTCTTTGATGTTCAGGGAACAGTGAATACAGCCAATATGTAATTTTTCAGGGTAACGGGAGAAAAGCTTGGCCTGGATTACTCCAAACCAGACAAATCATCAGAATAAACAAAGGGATGTGTGTGTGTTTCCGCTTTATTTTGTTTCTGACCCCAAAATGTGACTCTGTGGTAAGGGCACATTTGAATATTCATTGTACATTCATAATGATGGTAATGAACACTTATTTATTGACCACTAATTATGTACCAGATACTCAAGGCTATGCTATCTCACTCATTTCTCACAGCTCTCTATGGAAGAAATTTTATCCTCATTTTACAGACTCAGTGAAGTTAAGTAATTTGTCACAAGTCACATGGGCAGTAAGTAGGAAAGATCTAGGATTGGAACCCAGGCTGCCTGGCTTCATATAGCTTTGAGTGCTTTTGAAAGTGTCATTCTTTCCCCATGTCTTCCATTTACTGGTAGGTATTGAGTGCTGCTTGGAGGCAGGTGGCACTTCATCCCTGTGTAAATGCAAATCATGGGTCAGGTAGGTGAGGAAGAACCTCAGGCAATGTGTCTTTCTGGAAGAGACTGAATCTGAATGGTCAAAGATGAGAGGATTAAGTACCTTTAGGCAAGAAAAGAGGAGGGGGGCTTTAGGAAGGAATGGCTGAAAGGGTAGATAAGGTCAGCAGATGCTGGGGTTTGGCCTCGGTGAGAGAGGTTGGGGAGAACTATGTAACCTTGAACTACACTGAGCTTTAGAATAAATGTGCTGCCACCCTTCCTCCAACCCACTCCTACCCAGTGGTAAGAACAACCAACATAAGTTGTCTACTGGAAGGTGTTGATGACTGGCCTACTAACCCTTCAGTGGCTTCTTACACACCTAGAATAAAATCCAAGTCCTGACCTTTGTCTACAAGGCTATAGCAAGTGCTGCTATACAAGTGGTGTACTGCCCACAAGGCCTGGGAACTCATTGCACCTGTGTCCTTGGGCAGCTTTCGACCGCAGGCACTGCAGCTCCCTGAGGGCTCACCAGGAAGCCTCTAGGAGTTGATGCCCCAGGAGCAGGTCTCAACCAGTGATGGACAAGCACTGGTGGATAAATGTCCTAACTCTCTTGGCTTTAGGTGGTAGACCTCGGAGGTGTGCTCTGTGCTTTCACCAGAGGTCCCCCATGTGATGGAGCCCCAGTTGCCCACGGCCATAAACTGCTCACGAGTGTACCCTGACCTGCCTTCCCTTCCTGTCTCACGTTCCTACTCTCTCTGCTTGCTCCCCAAAAAACTACTTGCATTGAAATCCGTCCTTGTGGCCTGATTCAGGGGAACCCAGCAAAGCCAGAGGTGGTGTTTGATCTGGCCTCTGTCCACCCCTCCTAATGCATTTAGAGCTGTTGTACCTCCCAAGCTGTCTTCCAGCTACATTGTTCTTCTTTATGTTTCCTAAGTATTCTAGACTTCTCAGTACACACCACTCCTACACTTCCAAGTCCTGATTCCTGATTAGTTAGGTTCCTACTTTAATGTCGCCCCCTCAGCAGGTCTTTCCTGATATTTTAGAAGAGAATTTGAAGTGCGGGAGCAGGGTATCTGGCTCCCCTTGCTTTGGCTCCAAATGGTGTGACATGAAAAGCAGGATAAGGGGTGGAGGTGACCACTCCATTGCTCCCTATCTGGTCTCCTGACTTTTCCACATCCTAGTCTAAGGTGAGGCAGGCTGGGCTCGTCCACTATGTGGTTTGGACTTCTGAGTGTGCCCCAGTCTATCTGTGGCAGGAAAGAGGCTCAAAACAGGAAGAAAGAGTGATGGCCGGATTGATGGAAGAGGCTGTGGAGACTGAGTCTTCAGAAGGTCTGTCTGACACGTCTCAGAAAAACTTTTGAAATTATGGACATATCATCTGAATCCAACTCAGTATCTTCTGAGGTCTGTTTACCAATAAACGTCCTTAAAGTCCCATGTTGATTTCTCTCACAATCCTTGTGGGGGCGGCAGTTCTTTCAGCTCTTTAAGGATGGCTTTGCTGTTGTTCAGATGAGAGAAATAACTGAGAAGGTCATAGGTGCGTCCGTGCTTTCCGTTCTCTCACTAGATAGGCTAGTACCTCAAGGAATATTTTCACGAAACTGTGGCTTTTCCTTTCAAAGGATCCCAGATGTTTCTGGAGAGTAAATTACTAAGAGGCCTCTGGCTCGAGGCTGCTCTGCCTGTGCATGCACACGGCCTGGGAGGCAACCTCTGCCCTTGCTCCCTGAGCAACACCCACCGTGTGCGGTTTAGGAGGGAACCCAAGTCTAGAGATGGAGATATGCTGACCTTCCCTTCTTCCCCCACTGGTTCCATCTTCACAGAAATGTGCCTTTAGACCTAATGTCAAGCCTGTGTGTTACAGTTGGCCGTTTTCTTTTTGAGTTTGATTGGATCATGAAATACCAACCGTGGGAGCCCCAGAGAGCGCAAGTGCCAGCCTCTCATTTTTCCCAGGAGGAGACTGAGGCTTCCAGCCCTTTAATGACTTGTTCAAAGCCACACTGCTGATTTGTGGCACATTTGAGATGAAAACAGGCTAAATGTCATTGGAAAATTCTTTTAAGCAGGTAACTGTCTGAAAGGATCTTGTAATTCTTAGGAAATTCACCAAAGGGTGTGATGAGCACTGAGGATATTTTAGGGAGCAGTGGCCTTAAGAGGAGGTCCCTTTGTGAAATTTCACCTTGGGCCCTCAAAATTTAAATTTTTGCCTTTGGATATTTCTCTTATTTCAAATGATTCCAGAGTTGTGGTGCTTGCTTCTAAACACAGCACAATACAGAGTGTGGTAAGGATTGGGGTTGACCTTCAGATTTTATTTTGTTAAGGTAGACATGTTTCTTTCCTGATGTTTTCAAAGCCGGTGATCTTGGATTAATATTATTGAAGGCTTCAGCTCGTCATTTGAACATTCCTTCTTTTTTTGTTAGGGCCTGAAATAACTCAAAGAGTAAGGAATTTCATTGAAAAAAAAGAGAAAGAAATATTTTATCATTTGGAATACATTTTTAAAAAAAGACTTATTTATTTGAGAGAGAGAGAAAGAGAGAGAGTGCACAAACTGGAGAGAGAGGCAGAGGGAGAGGGAGAAGCAGACTCCCCACTGAGCAGGGAGCCTGACTCGGGGCTGGATCCCAGGACCTTTTGGGATCATGACCTGAGCCGAAGATGATGCTTAACCAACTGAGCCACCCAGCTACCCCTCCTTTGGAATAAATTAATCCTCACAGTGATAAGATAAACATGAATTTTGGTTGGTGGGACCATTGTGCAAAAGAATGAGTTCACCTTTTTTGGGTTCAAGTGAAATTGGGATTAAAATCCCTTCAACAATGGCACTTCCTACTACCCGGCATCTGGGGCAAACTACTGAAACATTGTCATTCATTTAGTTAATCATTAAATACTCATTGAGCACTTATTTCCTGACTTATACATTCTGTAATTCCATGTAAGAGAGACTTTATGAGCTTGTATGCACAAACAACTTGTCTGAAGAAATAAAATCAAAAGAATATGACATCTCAAATGAATATGAAAATCAGCCTTCGTAGAAGATGGTGGATTGTGTTTGTTGCATTGTTTCTGTAATCGGTCTGATGGTTTGTGGTGAATAATTCATGCTGTTTTGCTCAAGTCCCTTGAAAGCACTGGCATATTTCTGAGGGACAGCTGGCTGAAGTTAAGGTATGAACTATTGCCACAGACTTGCACATTGCCAAATGGGTTCTTGGTATTTTATTTTTGTTAGTGCAGTATTTGAGAGTACTGGCTGCAGAATTAAGCAGGCCTGGGTTCAAATCCTAGTTCTACCCTTTGACTTGGGCAAGGGACCTAACCTCAATTAATCTCAATTTTCTCATTTGTAAAATGAAGGTTAAAGTTTTATCCTTATTGGTATTTATGCATAGAGGAACCAAAATTTCATTTTTTAAATGAACATTCTTTTCTAAGGACTGTGAGTCTGGGTAAAGGTAAGGCTTCTTTCTTGCCTAGTGCCTTAGATTTTGCGGTGAAAGTCTGGGAACAGGAGTTGGGTAGGTGGGTACTGGGAGAACTCCACTGTTTTTATTAGTTTATTATTATTATTATTATTATTATTATTATTATTATTTGAGGGAGAGACAGGGGTGGGGATGGGCAGGAGGGAGAGAGAGAATCTTAAGCAGGCTCCATGCCCAGTGCTGAGCCTGTCATGGGGCTTGATCTTAGAACCCTGAGATCATGACCCTGAGATCATGACCTGAGCTGAAATCAAGAGTTGTACGGACTGAGCCACCCAGGTGCCCCAAACTCCACTGTTTGTAGAAGAGGGAAAAGAATGGGGCAAAGAGGTGAGGAGCTAGCAAGAAGGAGGGAGGCAGGAAGTCGTGGTGATAGGCCAGCGGACATTTATTTATTTTTTATTTATTTTTAAGTTTAAAAATTTTTTCCCCCCAAATACGTTTATTTCATTTTTTTCAATGTTATAAGATTAATTGTTTATGCACCACACCCAGTGCTCCATGCAATATGTGCCCTCCTCAGTACCCACCACCAGGCTCTCCCAACCCCCCGCCACCTCCCCTCCAAAACCTTCAGTTTGTTGCTCAGAGTCCACAGTCTCTCATGGTTCATTGCCCTCTCTGATTTCCCCCGTTCACCCTTCCCTTTCTTCTCACAATGCCCTCCATGATTTTCCCTATGTTCCACACGTGAGACCATAAGATAATTGACTCTCTCTGCTTGACTTATTTAACTCTGCATAATCTCTTCCAGTCCCGTCCATGTTGATACAAAAGTTGGACATTCATCCTTTCTGATGGAGGCATAATATTCCATTGTGTATATGGACCATATCTTCTTTATCCATTCATCTGTTGAAGGGCATTTTGGTTCTTTCCACAGTTTGGCAATTGTGGCCATTGCTGCCATGAACATTGGGGTAGTTGTAGGCCAGTGGACATTTAAAGAACTCTGATGCTCCCTGTGTGTGTGTTGCTGTGATGGGCTCCATTTTCCATAACCTTGGCTGGTCTACCTGCCTTTCCTTATTTCTAGCCTAATCTTTGATAAAGTCTGCTAAGCTCATTAGTATTTCATGGCAGTTAAGTTGTGTGTGTGTTACACAAGTGGGGGGGGCTGGATTTTATGTCTGGATCAGTGAGATGACACAGATGGAAATAGACCATGAGCATGGAAGCCTTTGGGAATTTGCAGGAAGCTGGTCAGGACTACAGATTTTCATAGGTTTTGGTGATTCTTCCCAAGCTTATCTAGATTTCAAGGGGGCAGGTTTTAACTGATTTCTAAGCATTAGTAGACAGTATTTATTGAAGTTTCACTCTGCATCAGATGCCAATATAAGAGTATTGTGTGCATTGTCTCCTATTTGCTCAACCAATACTTATTGAGGGACCAGTTTAACCTTACAAGTCAATTAATTGACTTAATACTTAAATAAATAGTCCTATTTTATAGATGAAGAAACTGAGCTTGAGATTGGTTATGTAGATGGCTTAAGGTTTTTCAGCTAAAATATGTATGTTAAGCCTAGACCTTGAGATAAGGTTTATCTCATTACGAAGTCTATGTTTTTAATTGTTATGATAGCTTGTGTCTCTCTGTTCTGTACTGTCTTATGCCAGAATGATTGACTAATGAAGATGGATGTTTAAGTTCCTGACACATTGTAGGTGATTTAAGTCACATTCCCTAGAAGCAGAGCTTGTGATTTTCCTTTAAGAGGTTTACTGTGGGAGTATTATAAGGAGAAGGATGTGAGAGTAGAAAGAACAGGGCAAGATGTCATGATGAATTTTATATGTTAACTTGAATAGGCCACAGGGTGACCAGATATTTGGTGAAACATTATTTTAGGTGTGTCTGTGAAAGTGCTTCTGGATGAGATTAACAATTGAATTGGTAACCGAGTGAAGTAGATTGCCTTCCTCAAAGGGGGTGAGCCTCATCCGATCTGTTGAAGCCCCCAATAGAGCAAAAGGGTGAAGGAAGGGTAAATTTGCTCTCTCTGCCTGACTGTCTTTGAGCTGGGACATGTGTCTTTTTCTGCCTTCAGACTCAGACTTACCCTGAATGGACTGAGACCATTGGTCTCCTGGGTCTCCAGCTTACTAACTGCACATCTTAGCCTCTATAAATACATAAGCCAATTCCTTATAATAAAAAAATCTCTCCCTCCCTTTCTCTCTCAGTTCTGTTTCCCTGGAAAACCCTGTCTAATACAGCAGTGAAAAAAGCTAAGCTAGGATGTGGTCTCAGTGGATATCAGCTTTTGCCTGAACCCATAGAGAGATCTGGAGCATAAATTACATCACAGAATAGATTCCACTTTGCGGCCCAGAGGCTGGCCTTAGTATTCCCGAGTTAGTCATTTCATGAGGTCCTCTCTGAGGGTGGAGTCGGGGTTTTGGGATAGCTCCTTGGAGATAGGGCCAGATGTGAGTTATCTGCTGATACTCCCTGCAACCCAGGGATAGGAATACCAGCTAGTGAAGATCTAACTGGGGCACCAATAGCATCCACTGCAGTAGGCAACTAATAACTAGTAGCCATTACTATTTATCATGATTTGGTTTCTTTTCCCATCCAATAATATGCTAACTGTAAAGGAAATAGACCAGAATATAGAAAAAAGTGTCAGTAGTCTTGCACATAAACATCATTTTTCTCCAGTCCACATCTATTTTTTAAGATATTTTATTTATTTATTTAAGAGAGAGAGCGAGCAAGAAACAGAGAGTGAGAGAGCGAGCTGGAGCAGGGGGAGACGCAGAGGGAGAAGCAGAATCCTTGCTGAGCAGGGAAGCCCGATGCGGGGCTTGATCCTGGGACCCTGAGATCATGACCAGAGCTGAAGGCAGGTGCTTAACCAACTGAGCTACCTGGGTGCCCCAGTCCACATCTATTTTTTAGCCTAGATGTAATAATAATACCAAGTTATAAAATTACTAAAAATAGAATATTGTGAAAAGCTCTAACAATATAGAGGGGTGTAGAGTAGATATTAGTCTTCCTTAACCATTTCATATTAAGTGTGCTCCCCAGATGTAATCTCTATTAACATTGAGTGTGTAACCTTACAGACCTTCTGTGTATTTATATATACACTTGCACGCACATATAAACACACACCCCAGCTGGATTTAATGGGATCTTATTTCACGTATTGGCCTGGATCTTTCATTGTCCACCTAACAATATAGGTGGAGACAATATCTTGGAGACCCTCTCAAGTCAGCATATAGACATTCTTTTCAATGGGGCTGCCTCGTTTTGCTAACATGTATGTGTTATAATGTATTTAACTATTTCCCTGTTGGTGACACTTGGGTTTCCCATTTTTTCTTTCATAAAGAATAAACTAGATGAAAATTGTGTTCTGCTTTTTTGCTTAACTCTGCTGATACAGAGTCATCATTATTTTAAAATTGCACCATGATGGTCTGTCAAGTTGATGTATCATCATTTACTTGTCTCCCTGTTGCTGGTTACACAGGCAACAGATGTCTATATATTATTATTAATATATTATTAATTATATAGATAATTTTAAATTTCTACTACAAATGTAAAATTTTCCCCCAATTTTGAATTATTTCCTTATTCACCGGAGGAGGATTGGTAGACCGAGTCTACAGAACTTGGCTACCTTTGTGTTACGCTAAGTAATCCACTGGATAGTCTTTACAAGAAAGAATTGTTATAGAGATGTAGGCTTGCTCCATTACATCGATAATTACACAGGTTATATCCAATGAGGGCAATGCATGCTCAGGAAATAAGTCCTAAACTCAATGAATGAGAAGTAGAATTCTCTCTTCAAGGCCTCTGCTAAATGTTGTAAAGCTACGTTCTCATTATGAGGTGTGTGCTTTTGGCATTTGCTGTTCACAAGTGCATGTTCTTGTCATGGAAACCAAGATGCAAATTGGTAAAGATGGGACAATTTGAAGTATTATCATTTCTCAGGCAGAATCAATTCATTGGTGTAACAACAGTCCATGTAATGAAAATTAGTAACTGTATAAAAAACAGAGCAGTTTACACAAACACCCATAGAAGCATTCAGGAATATTTTTATTATTATAAATATTATTATAGGTACAATCACTCTTATTAGTATTAATATTACTACAGCTGAAATTTGAGTGTTTACTATGTGCCAGACACTGTTCTGAGTATTTTACTTAGCACTTACGAGCTCATGATTAATCCCCACAGCAATTCTTTGAGGTGGGTCCTTTCAGATTCCCATTTTAGAGATGCGGCCAGTGAAGCCCAAGGATGTGAGGTGACATGCTCAGGTCTTTAGTTTGTAGGTGGTAGAGGTTGGATGTGCCCAGAGCTGGTCTGATCTCTTGGCCGCGATGCTCTATTGCCTTTTCATAAATGATCATCTAGTCCCTCCTTATATGTTTGATTTTCAACAAAATAGCCAGTGCTCAAGGGAACAAATACTATATAAGATTAAATTAAACCCAGTATTTTGGCTGAGATTTTGTACAAAGAAAGAGTCAGTAGTTGAACTGCTTCGTAGACAATCTGTGTAGGACTCTGAGGCTGTCAGGGGGAGGGGAGATGGTCACAGAAGCAGACTAAGATGTGGGGCGCCTGGGTGACTCAGTGGCTTAAAGCCTCTGCCTTTAGCTCGGGTCATGGTCTCGAGGTCCTGGGATCGAGCCCAGCATCGGGCTCTCTGCTCAGCAGGGAGCTGCTTCGTCCTCTCTCTCTGCCTGCCTCTCTGCCTACTTGTGATCTCTCCCTCTGTCAAATAAATTAATAAAATCTTAAAAAAAAGATTAAGATGTTTTAAACTTACTTTGGGTTCCAAAGGAAGCCATAAAATTATGGATGTGGGTGCATGCTCCTCAGAACAAATGAGTTAGATAATGAGAGACTTCTGATAAAGAGACTTAAAAGCTAAAAATATCCGTTCTGCCTTTCACACACCTTGTGTGGGAGGGAGATTTTGAGAGAGCAATGTCTGTTTTCACCACTTCATTCCAGACGGCTGCCCTGTATGGAAATGAGCAGGTAATGGGGGCTTGTTAGAGCAGGAAAAACTGCTGGGGGACATGAGAGAAGTGGAAAAATGGGGGAAAATGCCTATTAAAGATAGTTTTAATACTCAGTGGATCTACAGTTACGGAAGGATTATTTTTTAGGAGTTATCTAAATCTGGAAAAGGGGAAGACAATGCTATACTTTTGAGAGATTCCAAAGAGAAGGAATTAATTTTTTTAAAAGATTCTATTTATTTGAGAGCGAGAGAGAGAAAGCATGAGCGGGGGGAGGGTCAGAAGGAGAAGCAGACTCCCTGCTGAGCAGGGAGCCTGATGCGGGACTCCATCCTGGGACTTTAGGATCATGACCTGAGCCAAAGGCAGTTGCTTAACCAGCTGAGCCACCCAGGTGCCCAAGAAATTAATTTTTTAAAGATTTATTTATTTTATGTGGGGGAGAGAAAGAGAGAGAGAGATTGATCAAGCTCCGTGGAGGGGCAGAGGGAAAGGGAAAGAGAGTCTCAAGCAGACTCCATGCTGAATGCGGAGCCCAATGTGGAGTTCGATCTCACAACCCTGAGATCATGACCTGAGCTGAAACCAAGAGTTGGATGCTTGACTGACTAAGCCACCCAGGTAGCCCAATAAATTAATTTTTTAAAACTATCAGCTCTATAGCTACTGGGTCACAGGTATTTATGCTGTTACATCTTGTACCGGCTTGGGATGTCATCCAAAAATACCCAAATTTATCTTATTAGAACCTCTTCTGAATTTGCAGTTTCTAGGTGCCCAAAGGAAGATTTATTTCTGACAAATGAGTGGTAATATCTGAAGTCATTAGTACTGATAGCCTAATACCCTGAAATGCTTCTTGGAAGGTAGAAATTTTATTAAAAGCTCTCCTTTTTGTACTTAGGGTCTGAATAGGGCTGGTGGGCTGCCAGCTCACATACCTGCCTCTTCCTATAATTATAACAACACTCCAATTTCAACATACCTAAACTCTAACTGCCCCTGTCCCCTGAAAGTTTTCTACAAGAGAAAACCCACCTACCTTTTGGTTATATGTGTTTCCACTATCAGCCACTATAGCCACCACGGGCAGGTGTGTTTGCCTTAGGTCAGGTTCTCTGCCAAATGCCTTCTGAGAATCATCTCATTTAATCTCGCCTTGCTCATGAATGATGGAGCAGCCAAAGCCAAAGGCTCCCATCAGCACAGAGTAAGTTCTGTTCCTTTTGTCAGCGTTCACGGACTTGAGGGAAGCTGGCTCAGTGAGGTGTTAGAAGGAACAACTTTGGTCCTTGAATGTTATCTTCCCTTCCACTGTGCATTTTTCTGGTGTTTCCCAGGATTTTTGTTAAACATTCTAGCTGTTTACTAAGCATTCACTTTTTTTATTTTTCAAAGAATGGAGTTTCAAGCATCACAATTCCTATAAACACGTTTCCTTGCAGGGCTTACAGCTCTCTCTGGGCATTTGGGGTGTTAACAAAAAAGATTCTGGATATTCTCTTCCTGAATTACTCAGACACTACAGCTTTTCAATAAAGGCAACAATCCTTGAATCAAGGCTATTGATCAGGGGTTGTCTCTTATAAGTGGGGTAATCTACTTCAGCTTCTTCTTACTCGTGTTCTGCAAGAAAATAGTCTTGTGAGATACTTCACCAAAAAGAAGCCCCATAGGCAAATACATGTTGCAGGTATGAATCTCAGTGCACAACCAGTTGTACAGGGAAATACTACGTTTCCTTATTTTCTGTGAATCAACCTGATTTTAACTCTTACATGCCATCCCTTTCAGATTGATGGGATGACCAAATACTTGGGAGTTCCTTCCTCTTCCCCCTCCAAGGGGTTGTTCCAGGATTCTGTGATCTTACAGAATGCTTAGGCATTGGTGTGATGTCTCTCCACACTACTTTTTGTGAAGGTGCTCACTATCTGCACAGTCCTTTCACCTGGGCTCCCTGCTGCTGTGCTGTGCTTGGAGCACATGGTCTTTGGTGAGATTGGAAACTCCAGTGAAAGATCTGTCCTTGGGAACTGTGAGGGAATAGGGAGCATGTGTCCCTGTTCTTGGGACGCCACCCCCCCCACCAAGCTTCTCTTTCCTCTAACCTTGTTTGATTTGGAAACAAAAATCAAGAAGCTCTGCCATGTCTCTCCCCTGAGGCATTCCCTTCTACTTGGTGAAGGGAAGAAGGGCAAGATAGGGAGAAAATGTCAACTTGTATACCACAAAATAATTTTATCACGTGAGATTGGGAAACACTGCATATCCTGTTCCTTTCTTGGGTTTCCACAGTGTATATTAACATATCAAAGGCTCTGAGAAGTCCTGTAATACAAAAATGTGTTTATATTTATTTGAACTAGAGGCTTCGAAATTTATTTGATCTTTGAATCTATTAACATCCCACAGAGCTACTGTTCTGGATATGCTGTTTAGGAAATCTTTATTAGCTCTGTGTGGACCCATTACTGTCCGTGATTAGGAAACTATAGGAACAGGTTCTGGTGTTTTCTCATATAGGGACAAACTCATGTCTGTCTAACGGAGCTTATCTCTTCTGAACCTGCCACTGGACCTAATGCCTTTCCAGCATTTTAGTCCCATGCCTTCCAACATTACTACAATGGTTTTCCTTTCCTTGGGGCTTCCCATGGACTTCGCGTTCACTGTAGTTATTCCATTAGGCACCAAAAACCACAGGCAAATGACTTGGCATCATCAGTGCAATGAGCCCAGAGGCACTAGGCACTTGTAGTATATTCCTAGAGTACACATCGTGTGCGCACTTGTGGATGTTTTACCCATGCGGAGAGATTAACCAAGTGTGGGATAATAACTAAGACTAGGGGATGAGCATTTGGATAGCTGCAAGGCCGGCACAGGCCTCAGCACTGCTGGGACACAAGGCCTGCTGAAGCTTTTTCTTAGTTCAGCAAATAGACTTGTAGGGCTTTTCATTACACCGTGAGCTGAGAAGGGAGGGAAGCCTGGGCCACAGGATCAGACAAAAATCACTCTATTCCTGACTATGTATTCTAATTATTTTAAAGGGGGTTGTGTGTTTTAGTTACTTTTCTACTGTTTGGGCTCTTTGGTTCTCTGCTGTGGAGGTGCCTGGTGACCACTTTGCCTTGTCCTGGCTCCTGTTCTCTGCTATATTCCATTGCTCTGGAATAATTTCTTTCTTTTTTTTTTTTAAATAATTTTGAGAGAGATTTTATTTTTTATTTTTTTAAAAGATTTTGTTTATTTATTTATTAGGCAAGAGAGAGAATGAGAGAGAACATGAGAAGGGAGAAGGTCAGAGTGAGAAGCGAACTCCCTGTGGAGCCGGGAGCCCGATGCGGGACTCGATCCCGGGACTCCTGGATCATGACCTGAGCCGAAGGCAGTCGCTCAACCAACTGAGCCACCCAGGCGTGCCGAGCTTTTATTTTTTTTTATAAGATTTTATTTATTTGACAGAGAGAGATCACAAGTAGGCAGAAAGGCAGGCAGAGAGAGAGGGGGAAGCAGGCTCCCCGCTGAACAGAAGAGCCCGACGTGGGGCTTGATCCCAGAACCCCGAGATCATGACCCGAGCCGCAGGCAGAGGCCTTAACGCACTGAGCCACCAAGGCGCCCCTGGAATAATTTCTCACTTATGATTCCCACCCCCGTCAGAACTCCCACTGCTGTTCTGCCCTTAGCTGGGGAAGGGAAACTACGCTGAGTAAACAAAATCATGGAGTTGTGACTGACTGAGGGCCCCTTTTGCATTTTCAGGATGCTAGTCTGCCTACCTCTCTAATCAGGAGAATTTCAGGGGAGAAACTTGAGACAGGAGGCCTTTTTTTTTTTTTAAAGAAAAATCATGTTCCTTGCTGGTTCCCGCATTGTGGGCCTGGCCTTCAGAAGGGAGTGGTGGGGCACCAGAGTGGCTCAGTTGGTTAAATGTCTTTGGCTCAAGTTGTGATCTTATGGTCCTGGAATTGAGCCCTGTGTCTGAGCCCAGCACTGGGCTCTGCACTCAACATGGAATCTGCTTGAGAGTCTCTCCCTCTCTCACTCTCTCTCTCTCTGCCCCTCCCCCCTCAAATAAATACATCTTTTAAAAAAAAAAAGGGAGTGGTAAAAGAATTCCTGTTACAGCCCTCAGAAAACCCACTTCTGGCCCACCAATGCTAGAGGGCAGAGTTAATCCTACTTCCTTCTTTTATAGGCTTTGGGTCTGAACTAATATTATTGATCTTTTTTCCTTCTCAAAAGGAAGAAAACCCCACTCCCTGAAGAAAGCCACGTGCAACTGCAAACCTCAGAAGTGTCAGAGCTGGGAATCCCTGGGAGAGTGGGCTCAGCTGTCAGCTTGGGGCTCCTGGGAAACACAAGACAGTGGGAGGGCCCGATAGGGCAAGAACAGGTTCTCCCGTGCCAGCTGATCAGGGACTTTTCAGTTGGGACAACTAACCTTTTCGAACTCCACTTAGCTGACCCCAGAAATCTTGGCTTAAGTGCAGAACTATCAATTACAGTAATTTACATGAATTATTTACCAATTATCCTTAATTACCAGGTTGCATGATAATGATTATGCATATCATCAAATGTGTGCCAGATCAACTTGGTTGTAAGATTTATTTGATTGCAATACTAATCATTGTGCACATCTGCTGGGTCTTTATGAGTTGTTCACATAGTGTGAACATTTTCTCACACCTGGAGAACAATGGAGAGAACATCGAAAGGCACTTGCTATTTTCACCAATGAGTTGAAGGAAGAAAGAAAGTAAGCAGTGATGATTAGTATTTGCTCCCAAACCCAATAAACCTTGATGATGAGTTCTGAAGATGAAGTAAAATGAATTGTGCTTCACAGAATACAAGTTTCTATCCTAGAAGGCAGGAACCTGTCTTATTCGTGTTTCTGCCTTAGCCTATAACATGGTAGGAAAATTAATAAACGTGTTGAATTGCCCTATATTTGAAATGGCACTAGGCTCTATTCTGTGGCCCAAAATATTAATGGTCATTATCAATGGTGATGTACTGGGAATGTTCCTTCCACTATTGTGCAGGTTTGTAAGATCACAAATATGGGATTTTGTGGAGGCATTACAAAATATGACCTATAGAGGGAAATGCAGTAGTGGTGTGCATTGAGTTCATGAAGTCTGTGGCCCATATTACTCTTCAGAGTTCACATCACATTTCCTGAGAAGGGGAGTTGAGCTCCTTAAGTGCTTAAATACATATGGTAATGACTTAGACCATCATTAACCCAAAAGCCACGTATAGATATTACCAAGTAGTCCATGTTTGCTAAGTTGTTGGATAAATTATCATTATTATGAGAATACCTTTTTCACGTGGTAATACATTCAAATAGTACAATTCAAACTGAACGGTAGTGAATTGGTAATAGTAAAAGTGAATCTTGCCACCACCCCAGGTTCAGTTCCATTCTCCAAGGGCAAACACTGCCAATAACTTCTTTAGATTTCCTTCCAGAAATTTTCTATGCATGTATTTGTACATATGCAGTTTTGTGTGAAAATTAAGTAATTAGCATTTAGGTATCGTTTAAGACACAAAAAATGATGAAGAATGATGGTACAAACATGTATGTTTCCACCTTCCAATTTAATAAAGCCAATAAATATAAATGCCCTTTGTACAATACATCTTTACCCTTACTACCCCTGTCACTTGAGCATTTAAATGCCCCTTTCTGGTTCCATCTTCTTCTAAGAGGTAACTGCTCTTCTGAATTTGGTTTCCATGCCCACCTCTTATACTTTTATAATACATTCATATATCGTAAACAATATATAGTAATGCTTTTATAATAAACAATTTGTTTATGAAATCATAGAGTAGGTATTCTTTTTTTGAAAAGAGATTTATTATTTGAAAGACACACACACATGGGGGAGGGGCAGAGGGAGAGGGAGAGAGAATCTCAAGCAGATTCCATGCTGAATGCAGAGCCCAACCCAGGGCTCGATCTCATGACCCTGAGATCATGACCTGACCTGGAAACAAGAGATGGATGCTTAACTGACTGAGCCACCTGGGGGCCCTCATAGTGTAGGTATTCTTGTGTGACATGATTTTTCACTTAGTATTAAAAATCATTCATATGGATATGTATAGCTATAGTTTATTCATTTTCATAGCTATATGATATCCCATTACATGAACATACACAATGTATACTTTAATTCTCTTTTTGATGGATAATTTAGATTGTTTTTAGTTTTTGCTGCCACAAATAATACTATAATGAGCAATCTTATGTGTGCCTCCTTATGTAAGTGTGTGAGTTTCTGTGAAGTATATACCTAGGAATGAAATTGCTCCATTATGGAATGTACACATTTTAAACTTTTCTACATATTGCCAAACTGTTCTCCAAGGTGATTGTAAATGTGTTCTTTTAAAATTTATTTTTGAATAATAGAAGGACTTGTCCTAGGGTAATATGTGTAATAGGCAATCTGTAGGTTTTGGAGTTCTATCGATTTACCTATCAACAGCCGTTTCTTTCAAGAGATGTGATTCTTGCAAGAGGTAGGTCTGGGATTTGAAACTAGGATTTCTATTTTGAACCCTGAGCACTTTCTGCTGCTTCATAGTCTGTCTGTCTCTTTACCTGAAGACATCTGACCTCCTTGCATATGTGCATCTTTCAATGGCAAAAATTTGAGCTTAAATGAAAACACAAGTTCATGTGTAGCTGGGTTGTACTTTGTCTATGTGATTGGAGCATTTCTTCTCATTTTCTTCCTCCTCATTCTCTTTTGTCTAAGACCTAACGCCATTTTTTTTTTTTTTTGAGACTCAAGTAATACCTGTTGCCTATTAAAGTCTTCCTGCTCTACTCTCACTGTGCTTGCCAGACTAACCAGCACCGATCTTGGGGTAGGTATCATTCTAGTTTCTGGTGGGGGCATTCTATAAGACTATGTAGTATCGTTGAGTCTTGAATAACATGTGGGTCAGGGGTGTGGACCCTTGCATGGTTGATAATCCATGTATAACTTTTGACTCCCCCAAAACTTAATTACTAATAACCTACCATTGACCAGAAACTACCCATAACACAAACAGCTGATAAACATGTATTTTATGGTTTATATACATACAGTTTTATACTATATTATATATACATTATATATGTATACTGTGTTCTTATAATAAAGCAAGCTAGTGAGAAGAAAATATTATTAAGAAAATCATAAGGAAGAAAAAATACATTTACAGTACCATACTGTGTTTATAAAAAGCTCTGCATGTAAGTGGACCCACACAGTTCAAACCCATGTTGTTCAAGGGTCAACTGTCCTCTATTTCTCACCCAACTTTGGCCTACTACCAGTTTTAGCATCCAGCAATGATTACTGCCTAATAAAACTTTTATACTCTGGTTGTTGCCAATTAGTAATGTATAGTCTTATTCAAACCTCAAAATAACTTCAAGAAATATATTCTGTTGGGCGCCTGGGTGGCTCAGTTGGTTAAGCAACTGCCTTCGGCTCAGGTCATGATCCCGGAGTCCTGGGATCGAGTCCCACATCAGGCTCCCAGCTCCATAGGAAGTCTGCTTCTCCCTCTGACCTTCTCCCCTCTCATGCTCTCTCTCACTGTCTCTATCTCAAAAAAAAAAAAAAGAAATATATTCTGTTATTATTGTGAGTATAGACAAAGCAGCAAGGAAATTAGTGAGCATGAACGGCTAATTGTTATCCTTTAAGTTCTGAATTCTCACTCACTATATAATAGCTCCCAGCCCCTTCCCCCCAAGACCCCCCAAAATTCATTAGAATTAATTTATTTTAATTTTATTTTTAAAAAGATTTTGTTTATTTATTTTAGAGAGAGAGAGCACACACAAATGCGGGGAGGAGCAGAGGGAGAAACAGACTCTTCCCTGGACAGGGAGGCTTACTGTGGTGGGGGTGGGGTGCATGGGGCTCAGGCTCCATCCCAGGCCCAGGAGATCATGACCTGAGCTAAAGGCAGACATTTAACCAACTGAGCCACCCAGGGGCCCCACATTAGAATTAGTTTAATTCACAATTGCAATGGGTTGACACTGAAGTACTCAAATTAAAAGTTGTAGAAAGAATACTAAAATCTCTTAATCAATCTCCAAGAATATATGAAAGATTCTATGCAAATTTAAACGCATGCAAATCTTATTCTGTACTTTAAAAACATGCTGCCAATTCAGAATAAAACTGTCCCAACAATTTGTACTTCATCTGAAAAATTTATTTGCTGAAGTTGCAAAAAGAAAAAACAAACCCACCTCACAACTTTTCTTTTTTTTTTTTTTAAAGATTTTTATTTATTTATTTGATACAGAGAGAGAGAGATCACAAGTAGGCAGAGAGGCAGGCAGAGAGAGAGGGGGAAGCAGGCTCCCTGCTGAACAGAGAGCCCGATGCGGGGCTCGATCCCAGGACCCTGAGATCATGACCCGAGCTGAAGGCAGAGGCTTTAACCCACTGAGCCACCCAGGTGCCCCCTCACAACTTTTCTTAAGAAGAGTTCTGCAACATAAAGGCCTGTAGGCAGCTTCTGGACCCTAGGTCCAAACTAAAGAAAATGTAAGTTGATGTTTATTTTAATAGGACCTGCAGGGGTCAACCTCTCTTGAAAAGGAAGGTTAAACTTTCACTGCGCATCCAGAGACTTGTTCCTGCTTCTCAGCCTCATGTTTAAAAACACGTATATTGGGGGAAAAGAATGCTTCACATCCTTATCAAGTAGGGCATAACAAAATTGGAAATTGGTTCGTGATTTATTGCACCTCTGGCGACACACTGAAGTGTGTAGTAAAATTAACTTTTGGTATATACAGTAGCTGCTTGCGCAGCATGACTAAAGAAAGAGCCTGTGAGGAGGAGAGGTCGCAGATGAATGAGGCCAGAAATGGAAAACTTCCACTGGTGCAGGGAGCACAAATGTGTGTTGTTCACATTTGCATTCGATCTCTGTGGCTACTGGGAGCACAGGCTCAGAAGGCCCTGAAGGTCCTCCTCTCTTCCTCCTCCAGCCACCTGGACCCGGGAAAGTCCATGTCATACAAGGGTCCCTTTGTCTGGTGTCAAGTCAGGGCTGCTACCCCTCGGCGAGCAAAGAAAGTCAAGTAGAAGTCCAGACTGCACTTGTACAAGACCGTATTGTTGCAGCCTCAGGCTGGGGAGGCATTTTTTTGGCAAGAGGGACATTTTGAACACCCACAGGAGCTCGGGTTGTGGACGTAGCCATGGATAGGAAAAATATTTGATAGCAGAGCCCTTTCTGGAAATTCCCACGTGGTGAACAAGGATGTGCAGTGTCATTTTGGTTTCATATTAAAATTCCTTGAAGCAGGTCCTAGGACTGTATTGGGTTCTCAGATCTTTCCCTTAATGAAATCGCCAATTCAACGTTTTAGCATTAGGATTGCATTGCAGTACTATAAACCAAAAAGGGGCTAATTTACATTTGTGCCCACACCATTAATGTAAATTGGTTATTAGCTGTTTATGCTAAAGAGCAGCAATATAAAACATAAAGGTAGTTTTATTAACTACATTTTGCCCTCTGAAATCTGCTGTGCACGGAGTTTACAATCAGTGAATTTTTTCCCCCACCATAGAGTATGGCATTTACTCTACCTAATTAACATATTTATTAACAGATTACTGCCCCCTTTCTGCAATTTGCATTTTATAACACATCACCACAATGAAGTTAATAAGACAGTCCCATGCCCTGTGTTTGTGATTCTCCTGGAATGTTGCATGAGCCTTTTTTTGTCTTCGCTTGTCTTCATTTTTCTGTAGGCAGGGGTAATTAAAGAAAAATGGCTTTTAAAGACAATGATAATGCAGCAGTAATGAAGATGTAAATGAGTTTCAGTCTTCACATTTCATACTATGAGCAGGTGTGGGCAGGGATGTGGCAGGGGGAGGGACCAAACGGGTATCTCACCCTTGCCCTCAGCGCTGTCCCTTGCTCACCACTCTGGGAAATGCTGTGCCTACAGGGAAGATCTTCCTTCTCATTCCTCCTCTCCTACCCAGCACTCTACGATGTGGACATTCTAAGTGAGAAGCTGAGAGCAAAAGGAACGTGGGAAAGGTTTTTGAGAAATTAAAAAAAATCCCTCCACCTTAGTATTTAAGTATGCATTTGTAAAAAGCTTTCAGACCTGACTTTCTCAAATATAGTATAAATGAATGAATGAATGAATAAATGAATAAATGGACAACAACCCCTGTTTTTTCACAAGTGGCTTCACTTTAAATTTCACCCTCAAAGTGACATTCACAGTAGGGCTTTCTGATGCTTACAGATTTACGGGACTGGCCAGTCACCACACCTGTCGATTTCATGTGCTTGCTCCTTTGAACTTCAATGTTGCTCTTTTGTACTTTTCTCTGCTTAGATCTTATTTCTTGCCTCTATCTTTAACATTTCCTTGCAAACAGCTTGAAACACTGTAAAAAAGGTAATAGGAATAACCAGGGTCATTTAGAGAGAGCCGACAGTTTACAAGAGGAGTGGTAGGGACGTATTACCATGGATATGATATTTGGGAATCTTGTTTGTGATAGCTGTGCTTTTCCTGGTAGCTAGCTTTTCCTGAGGGACCTTTCATTCTTCTCTGGTCATGGTTTTAGCCTGGTCTGAGAAAAATCCTATAGCAAAGGAGCTCCACAGTTGTCTTTTTACTCTACCCCTTTGTGACCCCATCACTCATAATTTCTTCATCAGTGTCTTAAATCCATGTCAGGAAGAGAGGAGGCATCCTGGAGTGGATGGCTGAAAGATGTATCTGAAACAGAGGCCCACGAAGAGGGGGGAAACCTGTCACAGATTCTTCCACTGTTTCTTCGTTCTGAAAGGGGCTCCAGGTGAGAATTCCCAACTTGTAAGACGGGTATGAATCGGCTCCATGATAACCAGGTACATAAAGAAGATTAGATATGGCTTATTATGTTTATTTCTTAAGTGCCTATGACATCTCTATTTTGGGGAAGGTACTGTTACTGTGCTCCCTGTTCTTTGGGGGAGGGGCACGCCAAAGCAGGTGCTCTCTGTGCAGTGTCTTCTCTTCCTGCCAGGGGTGGTAAAGATGAGCTGTGTCAGCTTCAGAGAAAGGGGTTGGGACAGCCTAGATCATTGGAATAAAGCGTCGATGCCCAGTCCAAGGATAATTCCCCCCTTTAAGCTCATATTTGGCCAAGAGAGATACCTAGGTTGGGGTCCAGGTGTCCAGCTATCTTGACATAGCCCCATATGCACAATAACATTAATAAGCAATACCCTATATTAACTAGCACTTTAACTTCTAGGAGGGAAGCCAGTTAATCTAGTTTAAGTATTTATTTATTAAAAATTTTTTTAGGGCGCCTGGGTGGCTCAGTTGGTTAAGCGACTGCCTTCGGCTCAGGTCATGATCCCGGAGTCCCGGGATCGAGTCCCATATCGGACTCCCGGCTCTGCGGGAAGTCTGCTTCTCCCTCTGACTTTCTCCCCTCTCATTCTCAGTCTCTCTCTCTCTAATAAATAAATTAAAAATCTTAAAAAAAAATAAAAAAAAATTTTTTTTTATTATTAAAAAATTTTTTAAAGGTTTTATTTGAGACAGAAAGAGAAAGAGGTTGAGAGAATGAGTGGGAGGAGGGGCAGAGGGAGAAGCAGACTCCTTGCTGAGCAGGGAGCCCAACTCGGTACTCGAGCCCAGGACTCTGTGATGCTTGACCGACTGAGCCACCCAAGGGCCCTAACTAAGTTTTTTAAAAAACCACTTTGTTGAGATATGTTTGATATGTAAAAAGCTGTGTATATTTAATGTAGACAGCTCGGTGAGTTTGGGGATAAGTATAGACCTGAAAACATTACCGCTGTGAAGGCCATAAACCCGTCCTTCTCCTCCCAAGTTTCTTTCCACCCTTATATATTATTATTATTATTATTATTATTATTATTATTATTATTATTATTTGGTGGTGGTGGTGGTAAGGACATTTTACATAAGGACTATCCTGTTAGCAAATTTAAGTATACAATATGGAATTGTTAACTATGGGCACTGTGCTGATTAGTAGGTCTCCAGAACCTCTGTATCTTGCATAACTGAAACTTTGTACCCTTTGACCATCACTTCCCTATTTCCTCCTCCCTAGCCCCTGGCAACCACCATTCCACTCTATGTGTCTATGAGTTTGACTACTTCAGACTCCAAAATATATGAAGATACATAGCATTCGTCTTTCTGTGTCTGGGAAGCCAGTTACTTCTAATTCTGTGTATCAAAGAAAAGTAAAAAGATCCTGCAGCAGGTTTCTGAGCCTGGAATTAGTTCATAGGTCCCCTAGAAGTCTGGGCTTTGATAGGTTTATGAACCTCCTGAAAGTGAGTGAAAACATTTCAGTGAATTTTGTATGCATTTTTAAGATGAAAGTTTTGAGACGTCTACCAGACTCTCAAGGTGATTTTTGGCCTTAAATAGGTTAATAACCACTACAGATTTTGGATTTTTGGATTATGAGAAATGTGCTTTATATAGATAGGTTGAGATCTTTAGGATAAGCCTTATCGAACAAATACTTGTAGCCACCAGAGATGTGCTCAAGTATAGAAGTCTGACTCCTCATTTCTAAAACCCTCTCTGACTCCTGTTCCTGTAGATGTTGGGTACCCAGAATAGGGACCCACCAGAGTGACATGAATGTGTAGGAAACATGGCACCAGTAAGAAGGCAGGCATTTCCTGAGCTTGACCTGCCCTTACCCCCAGCTAAAATCTGCTGGGGTGAAACTGAAAGGCTGGGTTTGCTGTGGAAATTGGAGAGGCAGTACCCATGAGCGTGTGATGGCATTGGATCCATTTTGCTGTTGGGGCAGGTGAATCCTCAGGCCAGTGTCCTGGAAAATGCAAGCAGTGACTACTGATTTCTTCATCCTGCAAAATAATGGACTTGGGTTTTTCCGAGGAGATAGAGCCACATGGTGCTACATAAATTTCATTACTTGTATTATCATCACTCCGATTTTAATTTGATTTAAAAATTTTATTGGTCCTAATTGTAGCAGTTACAAATGTTGATGTTATTTTCTGCCATTTCTAATTTCTATAAAGAATACAGATCTTTGCTTCTTAATAACTGAAAATGACTCCTGCTTAATGGATTCATGCACTCATATGGAATTTCAGTCTTTGACATGAAGAGTTAGTGTGTATTATCAGCTCTTTTAGAAATTATACGTTTTTCTAAATCCAATAATGTTGGATCTGTATGATCTAATAGTCTGATTTTTTAATTATGGAGGAAAATTAATTGGAATGCAAAAAAAGGCTAAACAAATATACTTTTATAAGCAAAAATAAGAATAGCCCTTAATGATATTTTGCTATTGGCTTTGCTAAAGTTTTTTTTTTTTTCCCCATTTACAGTGATGCCAAATGGGGATCTCCATAGATAAAAGGTAGCAGTGTGTGTTCGTTTTTGTACCAGGCACACTTCTAGGTCCTAAAGAGTTAAGACAGCTTCTGACCACCCTTATTAAACAGGCTGCTATATTAGGAACACTTGTATAAATACTCAGGAAAGTCCATGTGAGAGAACAACCTGCTGCACTCTATTTGTGTTACAGTCACCGTAAGCTTAAGCTAATTTTAAATATTAAAACTCTAATTATAAAAGACCACTTCCCTGAAGGGTGGGCCATGTGGTGAAGGAGAGGGTAAGGACCTGTGGGGTGACTTACCAGGGTGGACGTGATAGCTGGCCAGCAAGGGAAGACTCCCTCTTTGGGGTGTCCCTGAATCCTGGGTGTGAAACTGGCAACTGGGTTTGGTCCTTCGATTGAAATTTGGAAGGCCGACTTGGATGGAGTACTTCCACAGCCTTCACATTTTAAGGAGTAAAAATAAGCTGCCATTTTGATCCAAAGGCAGGGAAGTCCATGGAGAAGAACCCTAGATAACTAGCACTGTGGGTGTGCATTACACCAAGTGCTCTGGGGTTCAAGAGCAGTTCCTGGAGGAAAGACTGGGGCTCAGCAAAGCACTTTCATACTTTTACTGAGATTCTTGGGGTCATATTCCTTTGTCTCTGCCTGATCCTGTTGCTGTTTTCTTTACTCCTTTTCCCCAACTTTAGGTTTTTTAGTAAATGCAGCTTGAACCCAATGGCTTCTCTGAGGGAAAGGGAAAACAAAGAGGGTGTTGGTTCTGCACTTGGACCTAGAGAACAATGGCAGCAGGAGTCCCTGGGGGCCTGTAGATGGGGGTAGGGGGGAAATCTACAAGCCTGGTCCAATTGATCTAGCAAAACTCTGTTCTGGAGACTCAGGGCAGGGGTAGTACAAGGCCACTGGTCTGGGTTTGAAGCCTTACGCTGTCACTTTATGACTTTGGGCAAATTTATCCAAACTTTCAGCATGTCATTTTTGTCATTTATGGAATGTGGCTAATAATGCTTGCCTCCCGAAGCTGGTGTTACAACGAAATAACACAATGGAGTAAGTCCTCAGGCGGGGCTGTTGGTCTGTAGGTGCTGACTTGGGCTGTGTGATTCTTGCTTGGATGTATTTTCAAGTTAATGCTTTAAATGCTATTTATAATGGAGATATGGCAAGGTATTTAATGAGATCTAACTGTTTTCCTTGGTTTTCCCCCTGCTCTTTCAATTTCAAACAGGAGGCCACACCCTGTTTTTGTCGTCTTCTTTTTTTTTTCAAGGAAGGTTTTTAAGTCCTTCCTGCTTTTTCATAAAACTCTAAATTAGGAGTCCTGGAGAAGGAGTGGTGGGATACAGAAGTCTTAGAGGAAGTTGGGAACAGGAAAAGGTTGGTGGGTGCTGGAGCAGCAGGCGGCAGAGCTTGGAGGCAGCTCCCTGGGGAGGGCAGCCTGTGTCAGAGGCTGGGCTGAGGGGCGCATCCACAGAAATATTTGGACCCTGGATCTGGTACTGGGGTACCCACCCAGTCTGGACCCCAAGCATGGCATGGAAGAGATGTCATGAGGACTGGGCAGTGGCATCTCACCAGTCAGTCACCTGTATGAGCAGATATGCATGACCAGAGGACAAACCATGGAAAGATCAGTCTGAATTTTCTTCTAGACCCTTAGGATGTGTGCTCAGGGTTAGGTTTAATTTGATCTAGGTAAAATGAAGATATAAATATTGTTTATACCTGATTTCGACTAAGTTCGTACCAATTATAGAACTGGGCGCGGATTTCGAGAGACTACAGAAAAAACATATCCCACCTGAACCAGAGGTATAATGAAAGATTTCTTTAAAAAGTTGGGGCCTGAATTAAGTCTTAAAACACGAATAGGAGTTATACAGGGAGAGTAGGTAAAAGAATGGGGTTCTAGGCAGAAGGACCATCATGAGACTGTGTACGGGGTATGGAGAACAACAGATAACTTAGAGTTGCTGCAGTGTAATGAACTGCACTGAGGGTGGTGAGAGATGATTCCAGAATGGCACTATCTAAGAGATGTTCCTGCAACGATGGCGTACCGGTTTTCTACTGCTGCTGTAACAAATTAACACAAACTTAATGTTTTAAAACAACATGGACTTATTATTTTACAGTTCTGGTGGTTAGAAGTCCAAAGTGGATCTGTCTGGGCTAGAATAAATGAGCCGGCAGGGAGCTGTTCCTTTTGGAGGCTCTAGAGGAAAATCGATGATCTTGACTTTTCCAGCTTCAAAAGGCTGCCTGCCTTCCTTGCCTCCTTGCCTTGTGATCTTTTCCTCCATCTTCAAAGCCAACAGTAACTAGTTGAATTTTTCTCACATCACATCATGCTGATACTGACTCTTCTGTCTCCCTCTTCCATATGTAAGGATATTTGTGATTACATTGCACCCATAATGGATAACCTGGGGTAATATTCCTATTTTAAGGTCAGCTGATCAGCATACTCATTTCTGTTTCCTTAGTTCCCTTTGGCCACATAACATAACATATTCATGTGATCTGGGGATTAGGATATGGGCATCTTTGCAGGGCCATTATTCTGCCTACCAAAGACGGAAGTGTTTTCTCTCCGTGCCATTAGCCACATGCGGGTATTTAAATTTAATGAAAATAAATACAATTAAACATTCAGTTTCTCAGTCACATTAGCCACAATTCAAGTGCTCAGTAGCCACATGTGGTTTTTGTTTATCATAATGGACAGCGGTGCTCTAGAGAGGTAGGAAGTGCCAGATAATGAAGGCCCTGTATTTCTCAGCCTCTTTCATTAAAGCACCCTTGAGAGTAGGTGGGTCCATGACCATGGCACCACCACCATGGCAGGAGATGCGAATAGCCCCCTGAGACCCAATTCAAACACCAGCTGAATCTCTTGCTAAAGAGATTCAGGTTTATTTTATTTTAAAAAAGTATATATATATTTCTTAATCTTCAAGTAAAATCAGCATGCTGGAAAAGTCATCATATTTGTTGTGGAACTCTCCTGGCCCATCAGCACACACTCCAGTAGTGATACACATACAAAGAGGGGAAAATCCAGTAGTAGAAATTTCTGGGTGTTGGAGGAACATGGTCATATTTGGAGAGGTACCACAGGGAGCAATTTGGAGGGGATGGGTTTGACAGGAAGTAGATTAGAGGTAAGGAAGCCAGCTAAGAGACTGTGGGAGCATAATGACATATCCTGCCCTCTTTAACTCAGGAGACTTTTGTGACCTGCTTTGGCCAATGAAATGTGAACCAAAGTGACACATACCACTTTGGGGCAGAAACTTTAAAAGTCAATTTCTGCTTCATAATACTTTCTTTTCTCTTTGTGATAACCTCTTCCCCTCAAACAAGCAATATTTCAGAGAAAGGTTACTCCATCAACCCAGATCCCAGGATGGAGATGGTGTAGAGCAGAAGTGCAGCCGACCCATGATGGTTATATAGTATAGGCAAGAAATTGATATATTTTTGTCAGCCATTGAGATTTTGGGATGATTTGTTACCATAACAGAATTTTAGCCTATACTGAGGGATACAGTGATGGTGCAAGTTACTGAGACAAAGATCTTGGTTGTATAAAACTTTCATTAAAATAGGTGTTGCCTTAAAAATGCTTATAACTTGGGGCACCTAGTTATGTTGGCTGTGTCTGACTCTTGATTTTGGCTGAGGTCTGACTCTTGATTTTGGCTGAGGTCATGATCTCAGGGTTGTGAGATGGAGCCCCTTGTCTGGCTTTGTGCTGAGCATGGAGCATGCTTAGGATTCTTTCTCCTCTCCTCCCAGTGCGCCTCCCCCCTCCCTCTCTTTCTTTCTCTTAAAACAAAAAAGTTCACAGCCCCTGGGTGATCCTAGGACTTAAGCTTTCTTTATATTGTTTGCTTGTCTTTATACAATAGCCATTCTCTTTTATATTTCAAGTTGAGATTCTTTTTAGTATTTAGTGTATGCTTTTAGGCAAGTCAAATTATACAGTACCAAGACTATTTCATGAAAATACTCTCTGATTGGATTGGGTTGTGAGAACAGGCATGGAAACAATTTTGTGGAGACACAAGATTTTCCTGTTAACTGGAATTGTTGGAAATTGAAGAGATGGGTTTGAATCTTTCATATGACTTTCCTCCCTGGTTTATTCCACTCAGTAGTCATTAGTTTGAAATTGCCCTTCCAACCCCACAGCCAAAAAATAGATACAATTTGGTAGCTGTTTTTTTAAAGGGTTGAGCGCTAAAAGCAAGTTAATGGTTGACTTGGGTCTTTTTTTCCTTTTCCTAATCAGTAATAAGTGATACTATCTGTTCCCTCTGAGCAATAAATAATGGTAGTATTATATCTGAAAAACAAAATATATCGTCGCCAAGGTCCAAAATTGGAGTGTATATCCCAAATGTAATCAGCCTTCTTCTGAAGATGGAGACTTTAATAATCAGAAGAGACCCAGTAGCAGCATGGAAAAAAAAATGCTATGAATCGGCTACACTAGTTAAGTCATTTTTGGATCCAACTTTGAGTAGTTTATATTATTGGTACTTGACCTATTTGTGCGCATAAAGTGAAGGGTTGGAAAGAGAGTGGAGTTGCAGGTAGGAAAGGAGAACAAGTTTATTAAAATAGGTGGCATCAGCCAGGGGGTTTATAATGACTTGATTGAGGCCCACTGTTCACCTGGATAGGTTTCTATTTCCTTTTTTTTGTTTCCTCTAGTACAAAAATACCTTTTGTTGCTCTTTCTGGGTCAAAAGTATGAATCTTAAAACACAGAAGAGCCACAACTCATGTGCGTTTCATGGACCTTAATGTGGCAGTGGTAAGGGGGACATGGAGGCACAGAGGGCTGGTGCGTAACCTCAACAGGACTCAAATTTCTGTGGACAGTTTGCCTCTAGGGACAAAATTCTTCCCTTGTCTAGGGAAAAAATATCAAGGAGGAAGTGGCATTTGGTGGTATCTTTGTTCTGTCTTGACATTCTTAGGCCATTTTTGGACGAGGACAGGAAAACTTTCATTAATTTCCAGAGGACTATGTATATTCAATTTCATAAACTGTGTATTTTTATTTCTTTTGTTTGTTGGAAGATTTTTTTTTTTATTACTGATTCAATTTCTTTGCTGGTTATCGATCTGTTCAAATTTTCTCTTTCTGTTTTGGTAGTTTATATTAGTTTCTAGGAAGTTATCCATTTCTTCCAAGTTGTCCAATTTGTTGGTATATAGTTTTCATAAATAAACCATGTATTTTTGATGTATATTGTTATATAGCCACTCTGCACTCCAGACCTAGAATAGAGCTGACATTTTTCCCCCAACAAGGGAGGAATTTTATCAGTAAAAGCTTTCCTATGCAATGAGCTAGGAAACTGCATAGTAGAGTGGAATGTCTTTAAATGGTTACAAAGTGAATCATATTTCCTCCTAGGAGCTATAGTAGAATTAAGAATTGTTTTTTCTGACTAAAGAGTTGATGGTAAATAAGTCATAGATACATAAATATATTGTAGAGGAGAAATACAGGTGTAAACTTTGGTGATAATGTAAATGGTAAATTAATGAAGTAATAAAATGGGTATAAATCCAAAAGGAAAAACCAGTGTAATGTAAGGTACACGTAAGACACAAGAAAACTTGTGGATTATAAATTTGACCTAAAATTAATGACAGCTGTAACACACACTGGTTAAACATTAAATTACCCACAATTTTATATATCTCCTTAGGAATGATCTACTTGCTACCTCAGGAGTGATGCACTGGGCCTTTAAAAGAGGCAATCCAATGAAGTTTTAACCAGTGCTTTCTTTTTTTGTTGTTGTTGTTATGGTAAATTTCCATGGAGAAGATGGGCACTGTTGACCTTTATCACTGTTCTTAAAATAGCAGGTGTTTCATAAATGAGTGTTATTGTTGATTATGGGGCTTCTTTTAAAAATTGTTTTCTAAAAGGAGCCTGATTATTCCATTCACAATAGCATAAAAATATGAAGTACCTAGTGCTAATCTTAAGAAATGCTTAGGTCTAACATGAGGAAACCTAAAACTTTTCTAAGGGAAATAAAAGAAGATTTTTATTTCTTGGGGAGGGGGTGGGGCTCAAGGTCTTAAAGATACGAATCCTGTGAATTTTTTCAAAATAAATTTAATAGAATTCTAATTGTTTTTCATATAAGATCTTTGAGGGACTTAAAAATAATCGTTCTGGGAAAGAAAATAGAAAATGGCCAAAAATTTTTTCGACAAAGAATTATAATGAGAGAACACTTGTACTATCATGTATTAAAATGTGTTATACCACTTCCCACCCATTAGGATAGCTTTTATCAAAAAAGAAAAACAGGTGTTAGTGGGGATATAAAGGAATTAGAACCATTGTGCTTTGCTAGTGGAAATGTCAAATAGTGCAGCTGCTATGGAAAACAGTCTGACAGTTCCTCAAAAATTAAGCATAGAATTACCATTTGACCAGCAATCCTACCTCTGGATATATCCATAAAATAAATGAAAGTAGGGATTCAAATAGATATTTACACATCAGTGTTCAAGCAACCTGATTCACAATAGCCAAAAAGTGGAAACAACCCAAATGTCCATTGATAGATGAATGGATAAACAAAGTGTGATATATATACCCAACAGAATATTATTCAACCCTAAAAAGGAATGAAATTCTGATTCGTGACACAATCTGGATGAATGTTGAAGACATTATGCTAAGTGAAATAAGTCAGACATAAAGGCACAAATTTTATATGATTCCACTTATATGAGGTATCTAGAATAGTCAGATTCATAGAGGCAGAAGGTAGGATAGTGGTTGTCAGGGGCTGGAAGGAGACGGAGTGGGGGGCTAGTGTTTAATGAGTACAGATTTCAGTTTGGGAAGATGAAAAAGTTTTAAAGATGGATGATGGTAATGGTTGTACAATATTATGAATGTACTTAATGAACTATACACCTAAAAATTGTTAAAATGGTAAATTTCAATGTTACACATATTTTACCATGATAACAAAATACCCAAAACTATAATATAGGGTTATAGGAGGTAAAGTAGCAGAGTAATTGCTCAAGATTGGTACTCAGTTCAACATACCCACATAGAGACTCAAGAAAGAAACTCTACTATGTTAATGAATTTAATATCTGGTATAAAGAGCTATCATACATAAGTTGGAAAAAAAGAGAATTAATGAATACTAGGACAATTAGAGAACTATTTTGAGTAAAAATACATGCTAAGCCTCTTATTATAATCTAAAATACCAGATGGATCAAAGTGTTCAATTCAGAAATGAAACTGTGAGAATATTTGTTTAATCTTAGGATGGGGAAAGACTTTCTAAAAATAAAAACAATAGCATTACAAAGAAAAATTTGTTAGGTTTTATACATAAAGTACTTCTGCATATAAAAAGTATCATAAAAATCAAAAGGCAAGTGGTAACTGGGAAAGATATTCATAGACAAAAGGTTTGCTAACATTATCCTATACATAGTTGGTGCAAAAATAGACAATTTAATGAAGGAAAAAAGAAGGGTTGATAGCAATGTTCGACCTTGTTCGAAATCTAAGATTTCTAATTTTTTTTGCCCATGTATGAACAAAGCTGTTACTAAAGATAATTCTCTGTAAGGAGGTCCAGGGGGCTGGACACTCATTCGCAGTTGGTGAGGAATGCATTTGGATATTCTTTTGGGAAAGTTGCAGCAGGACTTTGTTGGTTGTGACAGAAACTGAGTTTTGACTAGTTTAAACAAAAGAAGGAATTTGTTTGGCTTATGCGTTGAGAAGTTCAAGGAATGGGAATGGCTTTATGCAAAGTTGGATCCAGTAGTTCAAATAATTCATTCTGTGCCTCTACCTTGTGTCTGTCTCTTTCGTTTGCTTGCATCTGCATGGATATATTCTCAGGCAGACTCTTTACATGGTGAAGAGATAGCTGCTGTAGACCCAAATTTACAATGTCTTACTACTTGCTGTTCTAGAGAAAGGGAGAGAGTGAGAGTCAGCATCTCTTTTTTAAAAATAACAGCTCTATGGAGATATTCATATACCATCCCAATTCACCCATTTCAAGCATACAACTAAATGATTTTTAATATATTCACAGAGTTGTGCAACCATCACCACAATCAAGTTTAGAGCATTTACATCACTGCAAAAGAAACTTCATACCAATTAGTACTCTTCATTCCACCCCCCCTTCCTACGCCAACACCTCCATCCTAGGCAGCTGCTGTGCTAGTCTACTTTCTGTCTGTAGATTTGTGGGTGAGTGAGCATCTTTTAAAATATCTCCAGCACATGTCCTGAAGACTCTCCAGTTAGCCAGGCTTGGATTATGTGTTTATCCCCGAACCACTAAATGGGTCTGGGGATGAAGTCCTCTGACTGGCCAGGCCAGATCACCGTCTGAGCTCTGGGGCCAGGGAGCTGGATTGCCTCTGTTTGAGCTACATGTTTTGGGTAGTGTTACTGTTGAATGGGGAGGCATTCTCCAAAGGCAGGAGAGGCAAGAAGGCAAATGTGTGTTCCCACCAAGGGCAACTTGGCAGTAGGTACCCAAAGTCTTTAGAATATACCTATCTCTGAGCTTAGCTACTCCGATTTTGGGACAGTATCCTAAAGGAAAGACTGGAAACAAACTTTCATTCCTGCTGCACCTGTGGTGATGGGGTCAGGGATGGAGAAGTAGGCTGAGAACGGCAGCACCCTGCTGGTGGAGGGAAGAAAAGGGAGCTGGCACCTTGCGGGGATAAAAGTGGAGGCCCTGCTTGAGAAGGGAGCACTTCCAAAAATCCTCTCCATGTCAGCTCCCCGCCAGGGCACCCATGTAGCAAGACGGCTGTAGCTGGGCCACAGGGGTGAGTGGGGAAGCAGGTTCGCTGCTAACAGCCCCCCAGGCATAGTGGTGTGTGTGCTTTTCAGTCCTGTCCCAGCTTCTGAGGCAGTGTTTGGGTCCTGTCCTGTGCAGCTCAGACAAGGGGTGAGCAGGCCCGAACCAGACCTAATGTTGGAGACAGTTGAGCAGCATTGCCCAGCCTTGTCTGTACGTGTTATGTCTTGCCTTCTAAACTTTGTAGGCCTGGAGTGAGGGGACATTTGAATTATCTTCAGTCAGAAAGAACCATTACACTGGCAGATCTCCCAAGAAGGTCTCCACGTGGCTGATAGACCATCTTTTAACTGCATAATCTGATTTTTTAGAGCCAATCAGGACGTGGGCACTTTGTTCAGAAGGTGCCTGCTGTTTTGGGAGGGAGGGGAAAAAATCTCTCTAAAAGTGAAATTAAATCTACAGATCTAGAGGCTAGTTTGGGGGCGTTAAAGAAATATATGTAAGTGAACAAACAACTTTCAGATCACGTCAGGCCAGTGTGTATGTGTTTGAGGTTCATGCTGTCAGTTTGAATTGCGTTGTTCATTTGGGGCCTCAGAGTCGTAAAGGCAGCTTTGGCATGCCGAGGGTGTCCACCGAGATTCAAGTGGGAAAGGTTGTGGTAACTGTCCCAAAGCCCAGGTGGACTTTGAGGTGCTCACTCCTGCTGCCTCGATCTGTGCACCCCCGGACACTACGTAGGCCCTCAGAGGCTATGGAAGCCCAAGGCTGGGGACCTGGCATTTTTTGGGGTGGGATGGTGGTGGCTTTTCTGGGAGGCTTGGCCACATGCTTTTAATTTTTTCTAGGCAAGAACTAGGTTCCAGACAGAATTGGAATGTCCCATCCAGGTGCAATTAGAAATCATATTAAGGTGGAAGTGATAAAAATCAGGGATGGTGAGGGAGGGGTGTTGCAGAGATAACAGAATTTGGATTGGCAGGGAGATTGGTGTGGGTGCGGAACAGCTCTTCTTTTAATCTCTGGATTTTATGATTTAATGTTGGGGGAGATCTGGCTTTTAACCACATTTAAGATCTGAGGGCTGGTGATGGGGAAGATGTTGGATAGCAGAGTATTTTTGCTCAGCTCTTGGGCGAGCAGGTTGCTGTAAGTTGCTATAAGCTATAAATGTGACTCGGGGCAACTGTTTCTTCAGTACCACCTCCAAGCCCCTGCATAGGAGTCAGGTCTGCCCTTGTGGGGTGGGGGGAAGACGAACAGCATTTGAATTTTAGAGTTCGAAGTTTGCATTTCAGCTCAGTTCTGTGCCAGCACTGTGAATTGTCTGCAGCTTAAATTTCCCCGTGCCAAGTAAAAGAATTTTCTCTAGGTGCTTCCTATATTCTCATCCCTTGTTAATATGAACTCTTTTTACAACTTTAGGTTATTTAAGTAGTTTTTACAGAAGTAGACTAAGAAGCCATGAGTTTCAGAGTTAAAATGATCCCCCACTTTTCTCTGTTCTTTTTTCCAAGGCATAAAGTTGAATGTGCCAATTGGCAGTTGGTTAGAAGAGAAAGAGGGCATTGGGATATTTTAGATAGCTTAAGTTTTGAAACTCTTCTTGTTCTTGCTATGTCCCAAATTTGATTTTAACAAAAATAATATGCCTCACACGCTGCATTGTAAAAGGCATATGATTCTATTTTGTGCTGTATTGTCTTCTGCAGTAGTAAAGGGAAAGAAGAGGGGCACCTGGCTGGCCCACTTGGTAGAGCATGTAACTCTTGGTCTCAGGGTTGCAAGTTTGAGTCCCACGTTGGGTTTAGAGATCACTTAAAATCTTTAAAACGACAACAACAGCAACAGCAACAACACAAAGGGAAAGAGGAGTTGATGTGTATCTTTCTTTGAAGCCAGAGTAGTTGTTTAATTTTGTTACCAGGAGTGCTAAGTGGAATGTGATCTGGTTACCTTGGAAATGCAGGAACTCAAATGAATGAACTACAAAATAAAATGTGGACTGATTCTCAGGAAAATGAAACAAAACAAAATGAAAATCCCATAATCATACTGAATCTATAAAATGGGAAGAGAATGGGGAAAAAAGATTATGATGCTAATGATTATGATGATGAAAATGATGTTTCCTGTCACTAGGTATTTTGGGCTGGGAGAGGACGAGGCAAGGGGTGGAGTTGAATGGGGAGAGAGGTAGTAATCTGTGTGTCTTTTCTGAGGTGGAAGAGGAAAGTCATGGAAACCAATTTGAGCCTGGCCAGTGATGGCTGCAAAGGGTTCTCTCTGCCACTGAAAATATTTCAGGTACCAGTGGGATTGGGGATTGCAGGGTGTAATGGGGAATGGTTTACTTTCCTCTCTGGTGAGTTAATGCAAGCACATGAACTCCAAAGAAATTTCTTTCAGTTCCTTACTCTTTTTTTTTTTTTTTAAAGATTTTATTTATTTATTTGACAGAGAGAGAGAGAGAGATCACAAGTAGGCAGAGAAGCAGGCAGAGAGAGAGGGGGAAGCAGGCTCCCTGCTGAGCAGAGAGCCCAACGCGGGGCTCGATCCCAGGACCCTGAGATCATGACCTGAGCCGAAGGCGAGGCTTTAACCCACTGAGCCACCCAGGCACCCCAGTTCCTTACTCTTAAGTCTGCGATGATAGACTATAGAGCATGTGAAAGTGTCATGGGGGTGAGGGTGCAGTGTGAGGGGCTGCAGCCTGGGTTTGGATGACTTGTCTTCGTGCTCTGTATGCCAGGGAGGGCCTCCCTGAGTGGATCTTTGGGATGCTCCCATGTAGGTATTCCCTTGGCTGATAGAGCTTTCGGGCCAGACCCCTCTCTTTCCTCCTGTCTTCCAGAAGTCTCCAACTCTCCTTGTCCTCCCTCCTCTTATGCCTCATACACCCTATTCCTTTATTATATATAGGAATCCCTGTTAGTGTCTCGCTGGCCTTTCTTTAGCTGGGGAGTGGAAGGTAGAAGCTCCAGGACCTGGGGGTGAAGGAGAGAGAAAGGATGACAGGTGGTCATGACTTCAGGGGCAGCTTGCTATTTTTATTCATTTTTATTTCCCTCTATGCTTTTCTTTTATATTGCCTTTAGATGTCTTAAAAAAAATCACATTTCACACAGTGAATGTTAATTTTATCAGTGGATCTACTTTAAAGAGTCTTATCACCTGCTAGCATAGATCTTGGTGGTTAGGCAAAAAAAAAAAAAAAAAAAGAAAAGAAAAAAAAGAAAAGGGGTGGAGAGGAAAAAGGAATCTTCTTGTTGCCCTTGAGATACTGGATTAAATCTGTTTTTATTTACTTTGGTTTTGGAAACCCACCCACTTGTTCTTTCCTGGGCTCTGTTTCTTTTTCTAGTTGCAGCTGGTAAGTAGGTGGTAGTCCTGCAGTAATAGGGGAAGTAACAGTATTGATGCTGCCGCTGATGGGATAGAGATGCCAGTTTTTGTCTAAGGGCGATCTGCACATGTCTGGGCTTGTCTGATAAATTGGTAAGAGGATGGCCAAAAGAGTACATGTTTAAGGATTAGGATTCTTTGGGAACGGAATTCTTCAGAGACACCATAAGTTTGGCTTTACTAACCAGTCTTCTATCTCAAAAGGGGATGATGGTTTGTGCTGCTAATGAAATGCTCCCTCCCTAGGGTTTCTCAGGTCATCCTGTCTTAACTGGTACTGCCCCTTCCCTGTCTCTCCTGTGTTCCTCCTGCCTTGTAAGTTTTTCATTGTGGTGTTTATTACCATCTAAAATGATCTTTCTCATTGCTTTGTTCGCTCATTCATCATCTTTCTCCTTGTTGAATAGGAAGGACGTTTGATGATACCAGTGATTTTTTCCTTTTTTATTTTTACCTTAGCCCCTGTGCTTGGAAGAGAGCCTACCACAGTGTAGGTGTGCAATGAGAGAAAGGATATCGTACAGTGAAGTAGCTGTCTCTGATTCTTCCTCAGCGCAGCCTCACGGACATTGGTGTATATCCTAGCAGAGAGAAATCTGTGAGTAAAAATGGGAAGACTGATTTCATAAAATGAGGTGAAGCACCGGAACATATGGAACCCCTTCACAGTTGCCAGCCTTAATTCTAAAGCATGGTTACAGCCCACAGCCACATCCCACAGCCCATT
This sequence comes from Nasua narica, assembly GCA_028533885.1. NCBI lineage: Eukaryota > Metazoa > Chordata > Mammalia > Carnivora > Procyonidae > Nasua > Nasua narica. The sequence continues at coordinate 45,834,654 of CM052809.1, read as the reverse complement.
TCACCCTTTGCTCTCTGGAATCTCCAAGTCCAGAAGCTGAAGCCACCTGCAATATGCCCTGATGTGGGGAGCCTTTGGCTTTGATGTTCATTCCTTTGAGGGGCATCTGGAATGATAGTGTTTGGGGATCTCAATCCTCTGGCCAGAGGTACTTAAGTCATGTTTAAAGCCTCTTGTCTCATTCTTAGATGTTGACCATAAATGAACCTAGTCTCCCTGTTGTCCTCTGGGGGGCTCTTGGGCGAAAGTATTATAGAGTCAGACACACTACTACATAAGGAGACAGGGGGAAGTAGGGGTAGAGATTAGAATTTGATGTTAGATGGGCAGTGATTTGAATGCTAAATCTTTCATTTGACAGCTTTGAAAAGTACTCAAGGTATTAACTTTTCTTAAGCCCCAATTTTGTCCTTTGTCAGTGGGGATAATAATGCTTTCAATAAATTTACAATAATTTCTTATAGCCTGTGATTTTGTCCATGGTCTTGCTCCTCATGCTCCTACAGGGAATGGCTGCTAGTTAAAGACTCAGGGTAGCAACTGATGGAAAGCAGTGGCTGTCAGCTAGTGTAAATGAGGCCTAGTCTGTCAGTGAAGCACAAGGAAATCATCTTCCTCTCCTACTCAGCACCAAGACAAAGACCAGGGATTTCCATCTGAATTCCCAAAGGCCCCTCAGTTACTCATTGATTATTCCTTCTCTCCTCTATGTGTCCTCTTAGTGATATTCAATTTGGTTTCATGTCATGGCAGGAGTAGTGTTACATTCATCTTTTCATCCTCAGTACATAGCATGGAACTTGACATGCAGGGGACAGTGATTGGCTATTGCCAGTGGGTTTGGCTGTCAGTGACCTCACACAGCTCACCCTCAGAGATGGGTTGCCTTCAATTATATCGTAGTTTGAATTCCTTCTTCCCTTCCAACCTCCTAGGTCTGATCTTGGGCACCATCTCAATAAAGGGAAAGCTCTGGATACCACAGTTTCTTCCCTCTCCACCCTTTGCTTATGCTATTAGACACTTTGCTCCCCTTCTGACATATTTTTATGGAATTACATCTAAAATTGGAAGACATTTAAAGAGTAATCACTTAACCCTATTCATGATTATACTACATAAGTCCCTTTTTAGAACTCTAACAAATTTATTGCCTGCAGGGAAGACCTAAATTTAATCTCCAATTTCCCAATTTGTAAACATTGCTTAGGTCTTTAGTGTTTTGCTTAGGTCTTTGGATTTATATCTGAACTCTTACTTCAACCTTTCTATGTTCTTATGACTGTAAGTTTTCCCTGCTTTGAAATCAATAGAGGTTAAGCATGCATAGGCCAGACACTGTCTATCTTAAGATTGCCTAATACCAACCCATGCTAGAGTTCATTCGTGTGCAAACTGCATTAGTGTGGTGCTTCCAAAATGACATTCTCAAGGTAGGTGCTGTTATATGAACTGGATCATTGGTTCATGGAGAAACCAAATAATAGTGATTGTTTTCTACTTTTAAGGAAAGATAAATTAATGAACGGAATATTTTCTCAATTAAAAAACTTCTTGCATTTGATTATATTGCTTCACTGGCAGTGAGGGGTGGCTGGTGAATAAACTATGAATACGTAGAGTAGAAAGCACATGCTTGAAAAGTTACTCCTTAAAATTTAAGGGTGTTATTATATCTTGAATGCAGAAATATAAAATATATCTATAGCCATATTTTACTGTTAGTGAAATTGTTTATAATTTGTGTGGTGGAATTAAATGTGTCAACATTTCATGATATTTTGCCATAACTCTATTACAGGTTTCCCCATGAATAAATTTGAGGATTATTGCAATCATAGTTGAGTTTTCAATATGACTTTTTGTCCAGTGAATTTCCCAAAAAAGTGATCTGAGTGCTTACTACAGGGCAGACCCTGTGCTAGATCTGGGTATATGTAGTGTGATGTGACTAAGAATCTCTTTAACGAACTGATTTTATTGATTATGCTTTCTTTTAAGCAAGGGATGGGAGTTAATCTATATTTTTGTGCTGTTTATCTTAATGGGGGAAAGATTAAGCAGTTCAAACCAATCAATTGTCATGAATGTGTTTACGGATACCCAGAGATGTTTTCAGGGGGCGGGATTTGGGAGGACAGCAGTCAACTCACTTATCCTCCTTTCTCTGTTTCTGTAGCCTAGTCAGGTGGCCGGTACTCACTGCCTTTCTTGGAGTCTAGGGACCCAGGTTCATTGAAAGCTGTGCTGCCAGTGATGTGACCCTGGGAAAACACCTGGTCTTATCTTAAGTTTCTTTATCTCTTTACTAAGAGATAGATCTTAAAGATCTCTTCCAGCTTTTAGGCAATTTGGGATGACTTTTATTATCAGAAAGGCTAACATAGTAGGAAGCTGGAGGTGAGGTTACTGTTGCTGTTATGACAGTTTTAGGGCCAAGGAACCAGGAATAGGTAACTCACTTGCCACTTCTCCCCTCAGTTTTCTAGCTGAGGTTGCTGTTTAAGAACATTAGCTAAATGGATCTCAAAGCCATGCCGTCTTAATAGCTGACCAGCAAATAGTCATCTCCAAAGCATGGTTCTGGTAGAAGCTGAGTTGGAGGATCCAACTATGGCCTGAAGACTTACATGAGGCTTCTACTTCCTCTTTGAATTTAAGATGGCCATCACCTCTGTGGAGCAGGCCCTGACCTAAGTACTTGCTGGTGAAGAGGGGGCCCAAACCAGAAAATCTCTTCAGATAGGCCTAGAGTGGCAAGAAGGAGAGAGCTTAGGTCATGGTCCCAGAAGCAGACCCTGAGGCTAGGATTCAGGTCAAGTGATTGCGTCTGGAAGTGATTGCATCGCCCCCGGGGAAGGAGCGTTGGGTGGAGGTACTGCAAGAGAGTGGGCAGAGAGAACAAGTAAGGTGAAGTTGAGCATGGGTTCCATTCCAGGAGAACTGCCAGATGCCAGATGTTGTGGGGGCTCTGAGTATAACCGACACCTCAGAGTTAGTTTCACCTGAGGTGAGGGAGCTGGGTTTCACACTCCTACACATCCCATCACTGGGTAGGAGCTGGCCCAGAAGTGGTGTGGGGTGGTACGTGAACTCCTGAGCACCCATGACTCTAAGTACGTCCAGGTGAAGTGGCTCCTGTTTAGTCCTCTGAAGAAGGTGGCCGATTCTGCCATTAGAAGCAAAGCAGCCCACAGAAGCTGGAGGATGGTACACAGAAGTGGTAGGAGGGAACCTAGAGGATTAGGGTTGGGGGAGGGTGTGGAGGAGCTCTCATAGCCCTTCCTCAGAGAACAAGAGAGAAGAGGATGCCTTAGTTAGGCTCCCCATGTGACTTCACAGGAAGTGAAAGGTCATATGGCCCTGACCTTTCACTGCCTACTAGTGAAACATCCCCAGTGACTGCTCTGAGCTCTGACCTCCATGGAGGGGAAGGAAAGAAGAAAGGTAGGCAGAGGGTAGAAGCATGAGGAAGGATAATGGAAGCACCCCTTCTCCAATAGCCATTTCTACCTTCCTCAGAGACTGGTTGTTAGCCTGCTCTGGAGAGCATAAAATCCTAACTAATGTAAGCTATTGTGAGTAAGCGATTTGTCTAAATTACATAATTTTGGCAGAGCAGAGGTCAGATTTTGTGACTGGAAGTTTAAGGATGTTTTCCTTGGATTATGTGATCTTCTTGTTGTTACCCCAGTTCTCTGTAAACTAGGATAAGGAAAATAAACCTTGTAGTGGTTATATTATGATTTGATTCTATAGCTCCCCCCCCCCCCCCGCCCAAGACTAAGTAGTCTCTCAAAAGCTTTAGGTTTCACTGCTTATGGTGTAATAGTTTTGCCAGAATATAAACAGTTGTGTTTTTTTAATTAACTCTGAGGTTTGGGACTGTTGAGCGTAAGAACCAGCGCTGTCGCATGAACTGGGTGACCAAGGCAGAAGATCTCTGGTTTATGACCGGTGGCGAGGGTGGGGTCATTGGTGATACTGGAATATATGACACAGGGGCCACATTTCCGGAGCAAAACATTAGATCATATGGCTTGATGGTATTAGGGCAATTGCATAGGATATTTGAAATTGGAACTAATCTTGGGATAGATACCATATATAACCTCCTTAAGTTGGCATTTATAAAACTTAAAAAAACCAACTAAAACCTTTAGCAAGAAATAAATTTAGAAGAGGCAGGCTGGTATAAAGACCATAGACTCTAGGGCCACATTGTCCAGGTCTGAATCCTGTCTCTGCCACTTGCTAGCTGGACCATCATGGGTGTGTTACTTAAATTCCCTAAGCCTTAGTTATTCAACTATAAAACTGGGGTAAGAAACAGCCCCATCTCATCAGATGATCTTGAAGATTAAATGAGTCAATGCATGTAAATGCCCCTGGCTCAGTGCCTCGCCCACGGCAAGCATTATATGAGTGTTTGCTAGTAGTAAGTTTGTATTTGACCCAGTACACATGTACTTCTACACACATAATATCTGAAGCAGAAATTGATTAGTGTAATACATTTTGATGTTTTCTATTTTATACTATTCTACTTTATTTCATTAAAAACGTATAATTCACTATCCCTAATAGGGTTTGAATTACACTTTTAGCCATAGTGTCTTATGGACAGTTGTGAGCATCTCTCCAAGAAGCAGTACTATGAAACAGGGGACTTGGTTCAGATGTTTATGATATTTACTTTTCCGCCTTTGATAAGTTAATTCACCCTCAAGATTTCTAGAATCAAAAGAGGAGGTAGACTAAGGCTAAAGGACTTGGCTTTGAACTTTGGGTATCTGAGAGCTGGGAAGTGATGGGCCTCAGTTATTGGAACTTTGGATTGGGTAGTTCTGAGGGATTTGAGAGGAGAGGAAGAAAGTGAAGACTTTCCAAGATTCCTGCTGTGTCCCTTGAACTCCTGGTCTCAGAAAGTACAGTTAATAATATCACTCTCCAGCCCCTCTGTCTCCTTTCCTTTCCTGAGGAAGTACGTTGTTGGCTGGACCTCAGGGAGTTGAAATAGATAAATGAAGACCTTGTTCCTGTCCCCCCCCCCCCCCCCAGGTAAGTCATCTAAGTGCAAATAAATGCCTTTGCGTTTGTTAGGGTTGGGTGATTTGTTTCCAAGTGGGAAAGAGGTTATGCTTTCATTTGTGAAATATCTTTCTTCTCTCCTTCTGATAATGAAAAGTGCATCTAGAGTCGAGGTGAGGCCTATAAACCGAATTTATAAACAGTGAGAATCCACAATAAAATTATATGCATCTTTTAAAAAATGGCCTCTCTTCCTATAATTGCCCTGATGCAATGCTGTAAACTTCTGACTTGAGGTATTAAATGGGTAAAAAGGAAACCATGTCACACTAATTCAGATGTGTTGGAATGATTAAAAATGAATTTCTAATGAGGGGGCATGTCAGTAAAATCACAATTAAAACAGTGCTTCAAATGATCAGGACTTGATTTTATTTTATATTTTGTGGCACAGTATTTCCCAGAAGGTTATGACTACATATGGCTGATATGGAAAATGGAGACATGAAAATGAGGTCATGTCCAAGTGGGTAAGAGGCGATCACCATCAGCAGCTGAGCCAAATCTGCTGCCTATGCAAATGATGGCCCAGGGGCTGGCAGGAGAGCCATTAAGGTCTTTGTTAAGTCCTGACTCACCGCCATCTGCTCTCAAGTCCTGCTGTCCTAAATGGGCAATGTTGTAACATCTGGGGTAGAGATTTTCTTCAGTGCATTCTGATTTCAGATGGTCAAACAGGTTCTGTCTAATTAAACGATGGTTTAAAGCTTGTTTATTTTTCAACCATTTGCCCTCCCCCCTTGTTTTTAAACACAGTTTTAAAAAGTTTTGCCTAATAATTTCTGTTTATTTTTCAAGGGAAAAGGAGGATGTTTTTGGGATGGTGGTTATCAGAACTGAGGTAGGGATTAGTATGCAATTTCTGTTTCTTCTTGTTTCTGTCATGAATCTAGAGATTTTCTTGGGATCCCTTGTGCTTGTGCATTCATTCGCTCACTCACTCATTGTTGGTTTATTTAACAAATATTTATTGAGCATCTACTTATGTGCCAGAGATTATGATAGGACTGTGGAATCATTAGTGAACATAATCAAAGAGGTCCTGGCCCCCATGAGGATATTGTAAGCAGGCTAATGGAAAACATAAGTATGTTTGGTTGTGCCCAAACTATGAAGAAATGAAACAAGTTATCTGAGAGAGAAATTTGGTAGAGTTGAGATCATGGGTAGGGTAATGGGAGACTTGGTTTAGATGGGCTGGTCAGGAAGGCTGTATGTCAGGCTGCTAAAAGTCAGTTAATTGAAAACCAGTTTGCTGACTGTTAAATCAGTGCATGGCCAAATTCATCGAAAGACTAACTCACTAAGGTTATTTATGTCATCTATACTATTTAGTTTTGGTTTTCATTTTGATTTTCTACCAACACTTTAACCACTTCTCAAGTGTTTTTTCCCTAGTCGGGCTCAAGAGCTTGGAGAGTATAGAGGACCACAAAAATTGTATTCATAAAGATATATTCTTGAATGGGAAGAATTGTTATAAATATATTTTTCATTGTTATCTTTATTCATAAGGATAATACATTTATATGAACTCTTCACATTTAAGAATATATGCAAGAAGATACTATTTATAAGGAATATATTCATAAAAAGAATATTTTCTTTGAATATATTCAGAAAACAGTGTATTTATGAGGAGAATATATTCATAAGAATACGTTCGACTTTTTTCTGTTCCAGCTCCTTGTTGTTGCTACTGGAGACTAAGAGACAGAATTAGAGGCAGAGGGAGGGAAACTGAGGCACAGATGGAAAGGAACTTGTTTCCAGCTCAAGTGTTGGGGAGCTGGGGAAGCGAGAAAACATTTCTTAAGATGATATTATGGAAGCAAAATGAAAACCAATCAACTGAACTAGAAAGTTAAAAGACATCATTATCTTAGGCAAACTGATCATTTGTGGAAGGAGTCATTCAAAGTAATTGCTATTTGTGGGATTAATAGATTATATGATTTATCACCTAAACTGGGACGCTTTTGAGAGTGAAAGGGGTACTGTTAATAATCATGCTGGGACAGTAGGTATAAATTAGAACTGTCCTGGGCAAACTGAGATGTATGGTCATCCTGCGTCCCTGCCTCCTGATCCAAACTGGTCTCTGGTGTCTGTGTTTGAGTAAGGTTGGGCATGTACAAACCTGAGGAACAGTCTGGATCTGCTTGGTTTTGCAATATGGCTCCATGGCTGAATGTGAGATTGAATATGTGGATTGTTTTCAACATGAATACCATCTTCTGTTTGCAAGATCTAAAGCTGTTGGGTATTAGGATACGTTTTAAGGAGGAGAGCTGTGATTTCTTGGATGGCATCCATGGCACTTATTACCTTTCAGTGGATGGCTTCCAATTCCAGATCTCTAGGCCAAGCTCCAAACTGAAATTTCCAAACACAAGCTGGACATCTCCCGCAGGCACCTCAAATCCAACATGTCCCAAGTCGAACTCCTAGGAAGGGAGTGTAGAGAGATTAAAAACCAGACCTTTGGGAAGGCTTTCTTGCTGCCATTTTTTTCATGCTGTGCTTAATTATATTTTTGACAACCCGAGAGGACTTTCTTCCTTCTCTTTATTCCTCAAAATCTATCTGCATTTTAGAGACCAGTTCAAATCTCGTTTTTCTGTGGCACCATCTTTATGAAATAGCCTCATTTCTCTTTCCCTTATTATACTTAGTAATTGTTTATGATAGCAACCCAGGGCGGTCACAAGTAAGGCCTGTGATTAGTACCATTTAGTTTGGAACTGCATTGTTTTCTAAGTGTTTTAGATGAGTCAGATGTTTTTAACCATAGCAATTAGCACATCACTAAGCAGATAACACACAATGAATATTTACTGATGACAGTATTATGCACCAGGTACTATTTTACTTTCTGGAGATAGAGTGAAAAATAAAACAGAGGGTGTCATAGCCAGAAGCTTACATTTTAGTGGAGAAGATGGACAATGAAAAAAAACCAAAGAACTCATTTTAAAGATGAGGAAAATTAGGCCATGAGAAATGAAGGGATGTGCCCAAGGACATAAAGAATCTAGTGTAGGAACCAGGGCTTGAACTCGATGCGCCTTCTAGGACAGCATTATTTCCCCGCGCACTAAACCAAGGGCTCTGTATAGCATTCTGGAGGAGGTGCTCCACTACAAGGGTGTTTGCCTGTCCCTCTGTAGCTGCATTTCTGGGCTGTCAAGAGGAAGCCAGAGAGTCCCAGCTGCTGCTGATAAGAAGATAATCCTTTGTCTTTCCACACTCCCATCTGCAGGAGCTGAGAGAGAGGCCTCCAGGTTACACCGAAGGGCCAGGAGTGATAGGGGTCCTAGAATTCCGTGGACTCTTGGTAAACCCCCTCAGTCCACTCTCCCCTCAACACTCAGAGCTTCACTGCTTTTAATCTTGAGACCCTCAGGACTAGTTGCATCGTGTACTGCCTTGCAGTTTCTATTAGTCACAGCGAGAAGCCCTGAGCTGGACAAATATTGTATGACTCCACTTATCTGAGGTACCTAGAACAGTCAGATTCATAGATGCAAAAAACAGAAGGGTGGTCACCAGGAGCTCGGAGGATGGAGGTATGGGAGTAGTTTGATGGAGAGTTTCCATTTTGTAAGATGAGAAGAGTTTTGGAGACTGGGTGGACAACAATGTGAATGTCCTCAACACTAATGATCTGTACACTTAAAAATGGTAAATTTTGGGGGCGCCTGGGTGGCTCAGTGGGTTAAAGCCTCTGCCTTCGGCTCAGGTCATGATCTCAGGGTCCTGGGATTGAGCCCCGCATCAGGCTCTCTGCTCAGTGGGGAGCCTGCTTCCTCCTCTCTCTCTGCCTGCCTCTCTGCCTACTTGTGATCTCTCTTATTCAAATGAATAAAAAAATCTTTAAAAAAAAAATAAAAAAAATAAAAAAATTAAAAAAGGTAAATTTTTATGTTAAATATGTTTGCCACAATTAAAAAAAAAAATAAAAGAGCATGGGGCCCAAGCTCATCTTTCGGCCCCCAGTGGCTCATCCCCATTCGTGTGTATGACTGTAAAGCCACTCCTTCCTCAACAGTCCTGACCTACTGCAAATGTTACTCATTTATTTGTGTGTCTCTCTCCCTTCAACTAGGATATTTTGTCCATTGGAGCAGAGAGTTTTGTTTCATTTATTGCTATAATCAGAGCACCTGTAACAGTGCCTGGCACACAGTAGGTTTCAGTACGTATTTGTTGACTGTCTGCTGATGGGAGACTTTTGTGTGGATCCACACAGGGGAATGAGCAACTTATTAGGGACCTAGCAAAAGAAAGGTAGAGAAAAGCAGTAGCAGTCACACCGACATCGCTCCCTCTTCATGTAATTAGTCATTGCCACAGAAAATACCTGTGTGACATGTTTTAATTAAAAAAGTAGAATTAAATATTTCAAATCATTTTGTTTTGAAATATAGGGGAGTGCTTTTCTGTTTTATGAACCAGCGCATTTATTGCCACCTGGAGTATTTCCTTTCGGGGCTGCAGGGTGCCCCTTTTGCTACCCCATTTTTTATTTAGTGACACTATTTCATGGCTGGTTTCCACCTTCATTTTTCACTAAAAATATATTACAGACTCTTTTTCTTCATTCATCCCCTTGAACTATCACTCAGTTGGCTTACGGATGTTCTAATGCTTCAAAAATTGCTGTAATCATAGGTAATCCGAAGAATTCTACCTTATTAACAGCGCAGCCAGGAGCTAATCAGAAGTCTTCATTTGCCCGACACAATTCACAGCCCGTGAGGGGTGATTGTTCCATCACTTGCCTTCCTTTTTTTCTGGATTGTTTTTCATTCTGAATTCATTTTGTTTTTCCACTCCTCTTAAGATCTTTTCCCTTGAGCTTTCTTGCTGCACTCACACACATGTGTTTGGACTATTTTGTGTGACTTGACCATCTAATTAATTATCTGGTCACTTCTATCAAAAACATGAAATCCTTTTTTTGACAACATTGAACTATTTGATCAATCTGATGAATGAACTCAGTCCAAATGATTTTAACAGCCATCAGTGGTGACTTGCCGTCTGTCTCAAAGAAATTTACCTTTACTCCAACTTTCATTTTCTTTTTATTCAGTGCCTTCTTTTTCTGTTAGTTTTAAAGTGATCTCAGAGCTCCTTTTGAGGTATAGGCTTTCCTTGAATACTGGAGCAGCTTATTTGCCCTAGATTGCATTATAAACTCTTACTGCTTGAGGGGACAGCAAGGGTTTTCTTGTTTCTAGACCTCTGTCTAGTAGAAATGAATGAGAGAAACAAAAAAAAGTGTGTACTTATTAATATATACTATAATATGCTATATAAATGTAAGTCCATAAAACTTAAGGCATTTCTGTGTGTGCGTGTGTGTGTGTGTGTGTTTATCCTTGAACTCCAGGTGTTTTGATATAATCAAGTATCAAGTTAGGGTTCATGGTCCAGTTATTCTTAATTAACTGTTGGTAAATTTCTTTCTCACTTTCTTTTTAAAAACTAGGTATAAATGGTAACAAGAGACATCTCATAATCTTTTCCCCAGCCCCCATCCTACTCTGGCCTTTATATTAGAATTACAAGTAATTCTCAGTAGTTACAGGTCACAGTGTGGTATCACTTCAGAGTTCTGAATTTGGGAATTTTGGAAATCCTTCACGTGACTTCAGATCAGTGATGGAGGTGTTCATGGCTATTTTTTGCTTCTGCTTCTTACACCTTCCCTCTTCACCCCTACTTCTTGCTTCTCATGCAGAGACACTGCTATGCAAAATGGATGCCACATATATATTTTCTTGGCATTTCTAAGCACTTCTTTCATATGGAGTATGTGTTGTACACTGTATTATACATCATGTCACAGTAATACCTCAGGAGGCTGGCATGGTTTGACATAAAGTGTTTGGATGATTGTTGTTTTGGATAACTTGGTTTGAGTAACAGACTTTCCTGTTTGAAATGGAAAATTTCTAAAATAAAGTCTATACTCTATATCCTAGTATTGGAATATATAAAATATCACTAAGCCTTTTCTTAATGCTGTAGGTCATCTGTTAAGGAACGTTAGTGGGTTGTATAGGCAAGTGCTTTCAGAGCTGGGTTTTGATTCAGTCAGAATTCTTGGTAGCAAGCAACAGTTAATGGACTTTGGTTTATTAAGGACAGAGGGCGCTCAACCTGGAGACATTCAGTTTTGGAACTAAGCTTCTAGAAATAATACCCAAATATAGGTCAAAGATCCGGTTCTAGAAGGAAAGTACTATCACTGCAGCTACTGAATACTTGGAAGCATAGTTTTAAATGCAACTTCTCTGCCAGCAACTGCCCCTTAGCGCTCCTGCTGTGGCCACTAGTATGAGAGAGGGAGAAGGAAAGGGGAAGGACAAAGAGAGAGAGAGAATTGCTAGAGCATTCAATGTTCGTGTACTTTCTGTACCAAGACTGGTGCGATGTTAGAAAACTTGGCTTCGTGGATGCACCCTTGTGGTGAGGCATTAGCTGATACTTTGAGCTCCTACAGGGGGAGACTGTCCACCCTCCACCCAAACTCACAAAGTGTGGAATTCCCCCAACAAAGAAAGGGAAGCCAAGATGAGTGTCAGGTGCCCACTTTAGGTTAAATATGTAATATTCCGCGACAGTTGCTGGCACTCATTACTTTGCCTATGTCCTGATAGGAGCACAGTTTCTTGTTTCAGGGAAGTAGGGAACAGCCTGTGTATTCTGTGGGGTCAGAATCAGAATCTCCACAGGTGGTTTTTTTTGGTTGTTGTTCTTAGAAAAGTTCTTTAATATTTTTATCTTTGAAATTTGGCTTCTTTGACACAGTTATTTTAGCATCCAGAGCTGTTTGTTTTACTTTACCTTCATGGTTTTTTTTTTTTTTTTTTGCAATCTTTTAGAATTTCAGGATTTTTACTCCTATTAGTTTATTAAGACAGGTGGTAGTGTTTCATAATTGGGTATCCTGTGTTCTGGATTTCCTTAGGACCAGGTAATTGTGAAATTTGTTCTGGATGTAGGTTAATTCAGGTTTACGATTGTCTAGTTCTGAAGAAGTTGGGATAAAATTCATTGTGTGAATGTGGATGATTGTCTCAGTTTGCTTTTGTGTGGACGGAAGTGATCCTGCTAGGGTTGGACTCTTGGGTACTGGGAGAGGGGTTGAGAGGGTAGATAAAGGGGAAAGGCAGAAATGGGGCAGGCATCCTGACTCCAGCACGCTGGTACTATGGCCATATTTCTTACCTCCCAAAGGATCATCCAGAAATCTGACCACTTACGCTTTTGACCTTCAAGCATTGTCAGTATTTATTACACCTGCCCATCTGCCATTTTTATGATTTTTATTTTTTTAGTTTATTTTAATTTATTTTTAAATTTTATTTATTTGAGAGAGAGAATGAGTGATTGAGTGAGAGAGAGCACATATGCAGGGGCAGAAGGAGAGGGAGAAGCAGATTCCCCCCTGAGCAGGGAGCCTGATGTGGGACTCAATCCCAGGACGTTGGGATCATGACCTGAGCGGAAGGCAGAAGCTTAACCGACTGAGCCACCCAGGCACCCTATTTTTATGATTCTTAGAAGCACTGGTAGTAGGTATTGATGAGAAGAAAGAGAATGGTCAAAAGCATGATCTAAAATTATAATGCTGCGTTTTTAAAGAACTAGATTTGGTTCAGATCCAGGTTCTACTAATGACTGTGTGAACTTGGGCACATTATAATCAACCTCTCTGACCTCCAATGTCTTTGTCTGCAAAGTGGGATAATGCTTGTTTTGTACTGCCTTTGAAGATTAAATGAGATAATACTTGTTTTGTATAGCATTTGAAGATTAAATGAGGTAAATAGGTAAGTTGCCAGTTATAGGGAAAGTATTCAGTAAATGTTAGATCTGTTCTCTGGAGTTTTATATGTTGACTCTATTCCCCCTTGTGATGACTTTAATATCTGCTTACAGTTTTGCTGATGGAGGATAGTGTCAATCCAGAGTTTGACAGCCTCTCACTTCTATGTACATCCAGTGTCACTCCTGGAATCACAATGAACTTTCTAACTTTTTTCTGCATGACTTGATAGGATTAGGAAATCATGGCTATTTTGGAAACATTCCAGCATAGTAGCTATATACCAGAAGAAATAAAATTCTGGCAAAACACCTTCTCTAAGGAATAATTCTGTTTTTGGAGGACTGCTACATATATTTTGCTTTATGTTGTATTTCCTAAAATGGATTTATTTATTTATTTTTAAGTAATGCAATAATTTAAAAGAAAGCACCATCTTGGCTTCTATTTTCCCCCAAAGATGATAGCTTTCTTCATTAGGATGCCTAATTAAAAAGTAGTATTTGTGCTTCTACTGCCAACCTTCCAAAAAAATTCATTGCTGGGCAGAGGAAGAGGTTGATAAATAAAAAGTAATTTGTTCATAAAATTTATAAGCTGCTGCAGATAAGGGCCCAGGAAGAAAGTGCCAAGTCAGCTTGAAATGGGAGATAATAATCACAACAGCAAATGTACAAATGCATTATGTTAAGGATAAATCAACTGGCAAGGCTCGATGTGAATAATACGGAAAAAACAACTAAGTGGAGAAATGTCAAATGAAGGATTATCTTTACTTGTGAAGAATCTATTTAAATTATAAATCCAGCACAGGATTTCTGTTTCCCCAAACCTTAAGGGCTTCTACTGACTAACGGCAGCCCCAGCTCCAGCAACAATAAACCCTTTATTTTCCTCCCAGTGCCTAAGAGTTCTATGTCAAAGAGACAGGCTTTTTCAGTGGACTGTGTCTTTAATTGCAAATCTAAGAAGGGCTCCTACAGGCTCTGTGTGGGGCAGGAGATGTCTATCATCAATGTGACAGAAGTTTGCTTCTTTAGCTGGCCTTTGCCATCAAGAGCATTTGTTGAGCATTTTAGTCTTGACCTCCTAAAGTAAATGTTTCATTGAACAAGCATGACTTTATAACCATAAAATAACTTTAGTATTATTATTTTCTTCCCCTGTTCCTTTCCATTTATTGTGTGGAGCTAGTTCTTCCCTGCCCTCGGATGAAAGATAAAATTTATGGTGCACTATAGCTACTATCTGGCCACTCACTTAACAGTAGGTCATCCTGTTAGTATGTCCAGGCCAGTGTGATACTAGAATGAGTATATTTCATTAAAGATTAGTACCTTTCCTCCTCTCCCAGCTCAGGCCTACTCAAGGCTGACCATAAGCACTGGGCAAAAGGGGATTTGGTCAGCTTCTTTTCTTTTCCCTCAATGTGCATTATATACCCCCACCCCCTCATTTTGAGCGAAAGGCCACTATTTCAGATCACCGTCATGGTAGGAGGTAGGAGGGGCTCAGGAGAGAGGGATGCAGCCAGGAAGAGTGTCACCTTTCCTTTTGCTGTCATCACATGGCAGCTGGCTCCACAGGTGGGCTGACTTGATTGTGGGGCACATTAGTGTGTTATCTGAGTATCCTCAACTCTAGGGAGCTGTCACTTGCAATCCATCACCAAATCTGTTCTGTCTTCAAAAAATACGGCCACATCTCAGCGTTTTGTATCTTGTCCACTGTGCCCCATGCTCCAAGCCACCGCCCGTTCTCTCCTGGATTTTTTTGGTGGCCTTTTCTTAGTTGGTTTTCCTGCTTCTGCCTGTGTGTTTCTTACATATAGTAGCTAGAAGGGTCCTTTAACATTTCGTTCAGATTATGTTATTCCTTTGTTCAAATCATTTGGTGGTTTCTGTCTCACTCAAAGGCGTTTGATATTCTACATGGTCTACTGTTTCCCAGCTGTACTTTTTGGACCTCATCTTCCACCGGTTTCCTCAATTTTCTGAAATACTGCAGACATGATTCTACCTCAGTGCCTTTGCATTTGCTGTTCCCTTTACCCATGATGCTTTTCCCGAGATACCCTCATGGCTTACTGCCTTATCTCCTTAAAATACTTGTGTAAATGTCTCTTTCTTAGTAAGCATTTCACTGATTGTCTCGTTGAAAACGGCAAACCCGCCTTTCTCCGAGCACCCTCCCAATTTCTCCCTGGCTTTATTTTTCTCCATAACAATTTTTTTTTGACCAACTATATATTTTACTTATATATACTTTTTTCTTCCTATACTATAAACTTAACAAAAGCTGGATTTTTTTTTTTTTTAGTCAATTTGTTCCCAGTTCTGTCCCTAGCATGTAGAACAGTGCTTGGCATGTAGTAGGTGCTCCCTAATATTTTTGAAACAATGAGTGAATGATTGATTACACTTACTGTGCTTTATTGTAAATCATGTGTTCACACGACTCTCTCTTTAGGCTCTTGAGAGTAAGGTTGAGGTCTTAGTCATTTTGTTCTGCATATCTAACTTAGTTCCTCGCAGAGGATAAGTTCTCACTAGGTATTTATTGAATAAATAAAAGAGTGACTGACTCAAGGGAGATTGTTGGAAAGAGTGGAAAAAAAGAAATGGAGGAGTCAACTCTGATGGAAGGTGGGGGAGGAGAAAGTTACAAGGCAAAATAAAATGGCCAAATATTCAAGGGAAAAGAAGTGGTGGAATTTGGGATGGACAGTGGCTGGAGCCTTGGAAGTGTGGTGGAGGAGGGTTGCCAAGCCAGTTGCAGAGGGGTGAGGGGTGCGGTGGAAGTGGCGGAGCAGAGGCTGTTGCGGAGAAGCTTTGAGTGGACCGCATGGAATTCAGCCTGAGGGGAAGTTGGTTGCGGTAATATATGTTTGTCTATTAGCCAAGGGAGGATTGAAGATGTCTGTAATGTCGAGTGGAGATAGACAGTAAAGATTCAGTAAAGCGGGGATAGATGTTGGAGCAGATTTGGGAGAAGGCAGAAAGAGGTGGGATTGAGGACAGGAGAAGACCCAGTCCTGGGAACAAGTAATCTTATCTCTTCTCTGAGGTAGGGGGCATCACTGGTCCTGGCTTGGATACACAGGTGTGGAGTGAAGGAGGAAGGAAGCTACCTACCTACCTATTTATCTTTATCATTTATCTGCTTCCTCATCCATCCGTCCATCTTTCCACCTATATATTTATCTATTAAATGTTTTATTTTTCTTAGAACCCAGCCTCATTTCCTTGGGCCTTCTGATGGCTTGTCCCCATTGATGGGGGGGTGGTGGTGGTGGTGGTGCTGTGGCATTCTGAGGTGAAGCTAGGGAATAGAGAACTTTTTCAAGGTATGTGCAGCCCTCCATGGCAAGTGAAGGGTTTGGAATTACCCTGTACAATGATTTCTCTAGCCTGAAGATCACTTTGAGATCAGATAGACACACATAAAAAACAACAGCTTACTAATATTTAGAATGGTATACTTTTCAAAGTACTTAAAATCCAAAATCTTCCAGCTAATTGCTTATTTCCACATAGTTCTCTGCAGACTTGGCAAGATGGTTGTAGGTAAGTAATTCCTACCTTTCCCTATAATACTCAGCAAAAGAATTGAGAAATGCTTTTTTTTTTCTTCTAATAATTACCACTTCTATTTATGAACAATGGAAGGGAACAAAATAAAGAGTAAATGGAAGAAATGAAAAAATAAATCCATGCTGCCTTGACACTCTGTCCAGTTAATGAACCCTACAGAGGAACCACATTAACACTGGTACCCTTTTTAATGATGGAATAACTCAATATGTGCACTCATTCGGGACATTTATAGATTATTAATTACCCACATACAGTATTCCAGCTATGAATGTAACTACCCAGAGCCTCTCTTTTCTCGCTCGCCCAGTATCTTGACTTGTTTCCCGAACACTCCTTGGGCGTGTGGCGCCCCAGACATACTCTGCACCCCTTGGAATCATTTCGGCAGTACCCCCTAGTCTATGCTTGGATTGACCTGGTGGATATCATGTGCTAAGTGCCTGCTTTTAAGTACTGATTCTCAGGGCAAATGTGTGAGGATGATTATGACACTTCGAATCATGCTTATGTTAACAGAGGGGACATGGGAAGCACATTACAGGGACTGATTTATTTCGGAGACTTAGGGGACATTCTTGTTGCCCTTGCCTCTGAATCTGTGCTTAAAGACAGTTTAAAAATAACGAGGGCTGTTAACTGGAGAAAGAGACATGCTGAGCAGATGGTCCATCAGAGGCCAGGAGCCTAAACTGATGGTAAACCCGGGTGGAGATTTGGAAACGGAGGTTTCCTTGGGGAAATTATTTTGTGTTCCCAGATGTGCAATAGTTATTTTAGTAGCAATAAGGGTGACCTTAAAGAGGGGCCAGTTTCTGACATGACTCAAGACCCAGGCTTGTGGAGATTTACAAAGCAAGATTTTCACAGTGCTGAGAGAATTTTTGCCCAATCCCAGTGGCCTGGCCTGGGATAGTCTTGAGGAACCCACTGAGATGGGGCAGAGGGTCCCTCTCTCTCACCCAGATATACTATTATTATTATTATTAAAGATTTTATTTATTTATTTGACAGAGAGAAACAGACACAGAGAGAGCACAAGCAGGGGGAGCAGCAGAGGGAGAGGGAGAAGCAGGCTCCCCGCTGAGCAGGGAGCCCAATGCAGGGGTTGATCCCAGGACACTGAGATCATGACCCGAGCTGAAGGCAGACGCTTAATGACGGAGCCACCCAGGCGCCCCTAGCCCCTATTATTATTATTATTATTATTTTTCTGATTGTAAACCTAATATGTGCTGACTATAAAATGCTAAAACTTTTAGTATATGTGCTGCCGAAGCGAGCACAAAAATGCTAAAACTTTTAGACATAAATGAAATAGCA
>CM052809.1:45757061-45816304 GCA_028533885.1 Nasua narica | reverse complement strand
GAGACTGTCTTTTTTCCACTGGATATTTTTTCCTGCTTTGTCAAAGATGATTTGACCATAGAGTTGCGGATCCATCTCTGGGCTCTCTACTCTGTTCCACTGGTGTATGTGTCTGTTTTTGTGCCAGTACCATGCTGTCTTGGTGATCACAGCTTTGTAGTAAAGCTTGAAATCAGGTGATGTGATGTCCCATCTGCAGTGCGCCCATCTCCTGAGCCACCTTCCTGTCCAGGTGCTCCTATAGTCCGTGTATTCGCTGATCGATGTAGTCCACAAGTTTCTTCTCCAGCAGGTCCATGTTTTTAGTAAGAATCTTTTCCAAGTAGGAGCACACAGGTTGCTCTTCTGTTCTGCTGCTGAAATTTAACCACATTTATCAATTCCTGAGCGCTAGGTGATGTGATGCCCCCAGCTTTTTCTTTCTCAACATTTCCTTAGCAATTCGGGATCTTTTCTGGTTACATACAAATTTTAGGATTGTTTGTTCCAGCCCTTTGAAAAATGCTGGTGGAATTTTGATCGGGATGGCACTGAAAGTATAGATTGGTCTGGGCAGTATAGGCATTTTAACAATGTTTATCCTTCTAATCCGTGAGCATGGAATGCTTTTCCACCTTTTTGTGTCTTCTTCAATTTCTTTCATGAGCGTTCTGTAGTTCCTCAAGTACAGATCCTTTACCTCTTTGGTTAGGTTTATTCCCAGGTATCTTATGGTTCTTGGTGCTACAGTAAATGGAATCGATTCTCTAATTTCCCTTTCCATATTTTCATTGTTAGTGTATAGGAAAGCAGTTGATTTTTGTGCATTGATTTTGTATCCTGACACATTACTGAATTGCTGTATGAGTTCTAGTAGTTGGGGGGTGGAGTCTTTTGGGTTTTCCATATAAAGTATCATGTCATCTGCAAAGAGAGAGAGTTTGACTTCTTCTTTGCCAATTTGAATACTTTTTATTTCTTTTTGTTGTCTGATTGCTATTGCTAGGACTTCTAGGGCTGTGTTGAGCAAGAGTGCCAAGAGTGGGCATCCTTGTCATTTTCCAAATCCTAGCTAATAGGATCCAACAGCACATTAAAAAGATTATTCATCATGACCATGTGGGATTTATCCCTGGGATGCAAGGGTGGTTCAACATTCACAAATCAATCAATGTGATAGAACAAATCAATAAGAGAAGAGAGAAGAACCACATGGTCCCCTCAACTGATGCAGAAAAAGCATTTGAAAAAATTCAGCATCCGTGCCTGATTTGGTTTTTGTTCTCAAGTATCATTCCATCTTTGAAATTTCAAATAATTTTTCAAGAATTTCAAGTAATTTTTTTTTGCACAATAAATGTTGGCATTTTATTCTCGGCAAACTCCCTCCTGATGCATTTTTAATGCAGTTGTAATCACAATCTATACAGTTTTGTCCTACTGCTTTTTTTTTTTAACTTAACATGTAAGCATTTTTTTTCATGTTATGGCATAATCTTCTAGTCCTTATTTTTTTTTATTTTTAAAATTTAATTTTATTTTTTCAGTGTTCCAAGATTCATTATTCACGCGCCACATCCAGTGCTCCATGCAATACATGTCCTCCTCAATACCCAGGCTTACCCAGCCCCCCACCTTCTCTCCTCCAAAACCTTCAGTTTGTTGCTCAGAGTCCACAGTCTCTCATGCTTTGTCTCCCCCCTCTGAATTCCCCCAATTCACCCTTCCTTTCCTTCTCACAATGCCCTCCATGTTTTTCCTTATGCTCCACATGTAAGTGAGACTATATGATAACTGATTCTCTCTGCTTGACTTATTTCACTCCACATAATCTCTTCCAGTCCTGTCCGTGTTGATACAAAAGTTGGGTATTCATCCTTTCTGATGGAGGCATAATATTCCATTGTATATATAGACCCTATCTTCTTTATCCATTCATCTGTTGAAGGGCATCTTGGCTCTTTCCACAATTAGGCGATTGTGGCCATTGCTGCAATGAACATTGGGGTCCATGTGTCCCTTCTTTGTATTGCATCTGCTTCTTTGGGGTAAATACCCAGTAGTGCAATTGCAGGTCATAGGGTAGCTCTATTTTTGATTTTTTGAGGAATCTCCACACTGTTTTAATCAGAAAATCGAAGGTGTCTTGAAGTATTTAATCAGTATCATATGCTTTTTCCTCAATGAGATAACTTAAAAAAAATTATTTCTGTTGTCTTTTTCACTTTTTCTTTGCAA
The DNA here is from genome assembly GCA_028533885.1 of Nasua narica. Taxonomy (NCBI): domain Eukaryota; kingdom Metazoa; phylum Chordata; class Mammalia; order Carnivora; family Procyonidae; genus Nasua; species Nasua narica. The sequence goes on along the minus strand of CM052809.1, from coordinate 45,814,087 downwards.
ACCTCAGTTAATTTTGCATTTTATCTTGCCAAGAACTTGGTTAATGCTACTAAAAATAGTTTTCTCTTCTTCTGTATCCTTGCTTTTTCTTAAATGCCCATTAGAGAGAGAGCTGAGCTTATCAGAGAACCCCCTGGATAGTTGCACTGGCATCCTAGATGTCTTTTGCTTGTCTTTTTCGTTTACATATCATTACAATAAATACCATTTTAAGAAAGCTTGGTAGACAATAAAATTAAATCCATGTTTTGGATGCTTCATTATATGAATGGTTAATAGCTACTTTTCAGTATGCACTAAGTACTGTACATTTATCATGACATTCAATTCTCATAACCTATGAGATAGATGTTATATCTTTATTTTCTAGAAGAGGAGACTAAGACACAGAGAAACAAAGCAACTTGCCCAAGGTCACACAGCTGGAAATTTGTAGAGCTAGGATATGGAACTATATCTCTGTCTAATTTCAAAATGATTATTTATGGTTGTTGTGTTATACTCTGCATACCTGGCTTTGTTGTCCTGGCTGTAGTCAATTATGTGCAATAATAATTTGATAGAGTGACTGTCCAGATTATAGTCACTCGAATAATAAGAGAAATTGATTGTGTGCTTCCTGCTTTGTGAATGAGTAAATTTCACTGAGCTCTTCCTAGTTTGTTCTTCTAGTGGAGGTGGTTTTTCTTCAGTAATTCATATTCTTTGCCTAGAAGAACTAGCCATCTAATTGGGTGCCATCACCCATATTCCAAATAATTAATTACAATAAACCATATATGGCAAAAGCCCAGCAATCTAATGAGTGAAAAGGGGATATATATGTTTTCGTGCATTCATGACATTTCTTTCCCCTGCTGGGTTTAATTCCCTTTGCTTGGATTTGTTAAGCAGAAGCTGGATGTTGGCATTCTTTCTTCTCCTGATCCCTCAACCTGGAATCTGGTTTCTAGCAATGTGTTAATTTTAGCACCAATTTAGTTAATTAAAATAATTGGCAAGTTCCTTGAGTTCATCACAATGGGAGTGTACCTATTTTTAACTGTCTAAAACTTAATATGGTGGTGCTATTTTTACTGAGAAAATAATTCTTCCCAAGTTATTTCTGAATTTTTTTCTCCATAAAGGAGATCCATTTAACCATTTCTGATTCAGAGTGAGGAGGAGGTCTCTGAGAAATGAAATAATCAGTAAAGGCTTTTCCAGAAAGGTTTCATCTGAGTGTCAGGGCCTCCTGCTGTCATTCTGTCCTTGGCAACAAAAATGGTTCAACCCTAGCATGTGTAGCTCTCAGCCCTGCATTCCACTTCAGCTGGTCATTGCCCTTTATAGCATGAAGGGCATAATCATCACGGCCTGGGGCATGAACAGACTCTGTCCCTCTTCAAGATGTGCCCCAAATGAGGAAGTTTCCTCAGCTGCTGACTTGGTTTGTCTTGGCCTCTCTCCTCATACACACTCCATGCTGGGGCAGCCTAGTGAACGATGCCTGGGAAAGGCCCAGAAGAGGTGTCCCACCTCTCCTACTCAACCAACACACAGTAGCAGTGCTCCTTGGTCTCTGGGATGCTTTCTTTGACTCCTTCACCATTCTTCTGCTGGAGTGGCTTCCATAAAAGTCCTCTGCCTGCTCACTGAGGTTGGTGAACAGGCTGCTGCTTCCCTAAGCAGGAAGGAGAGGCCCATTGACATTCTACCAGCGAATTATCCTTCAGTTGTTGTTGAAGGAGAGTAAGAGACCCTATCTTGCAAAGTCTAAGTGAAAATGCAAATGTGATGTTTGGAAAGGGCAATGCAATATTTGAACTTGGACTCAGTCCTGGGCACTATTTTCTGTCTGCCCTCCCATCTTGTCCTATGACTCAAAATGCCACCTCTGTGCAGATGACTCCCAATCTCTCTTCTGAGCTCCACACCTCTGAGTCCAGCTGCCTGTAGGACATGCCACTTCTATTTGTTAGAGGCACATCTCTACTGGCGTGTTCAAAAAGACTCTTGACCTTCCTCTCCAGAGCTGTTCTTCTTTCATTCTTCTTTCTTGGTAAATGTCTACTTCAATCTTTCAGTTACTCAGGCCAAAAACCTGGGCCTCAGCTGTCAGTTCCTTCTTTCTCTTGCATTTCACATCCAATCCATCCTCAAATCCTGTCAGCAGTACTGTCACATTATGTTTGGGATCTGACCACTTTTCATTGCCTCATGTCTATCACCCTAGTCCAAACTGCCCCCCATCTCTTTCCTAGATGATTCTACCAGCACCCCTCCTTGCTTCTTCCCTTGCTCTGTCAGGTCTTTTCTCCACATACTACTAGCTGGACTGGTAGTTTAAAAACATAGATTATAGTCCTCTGTTGAAGTCCTTCAGTAATTTCCATCTTAAAACCCTCACAAAGTGCCTCCCAACCCCCAAATCTCTCATCTCATTGCCAGCCTCTTGACCCTTGTTCCCCCTCTAGGGCACTCACGATGGTCTTTTCCCCTGGAATGTGCCAGGGACATGCTGTTCGGCTGCCTACATCTGCCTGGGAACACTTGCTGTAGGTTCCCACATGACTCCTTCCCTTTACGTATCTACTCAAACATAAGAAAGTCTTACCTGACCTAGATAAGATGCTCCCCTTGTCTGACTCTAGGGTTTTACATTTGTTTGTTTGTTTTGTTTACTATGTATCCCCATTACCTGCCACAGGGTAGGCGTCCAGTAAGTATCTGCGTTTAGTAAGTATAAATAACTCTATTAGTTCCCAGGCAAGACAAAAGTTTTGTTGTTTTTCCTTGAGTGTCTTTGATTTGCTTTGGGGTTCCAATACCACCTTGATTAGTATCTTGTGTGATCATGGGAAGATCTCATATCCTGATTTCATTGTCTGTAAAATTCCTGGTTGGGCTAGGTAGTGTGTAAGGTGAGTTTAGCTACATTTAGTTGGTTTTGTACATGTATGATCTCTCTCAAGATCCAACAATAGCATATCGGGATTGGGGTTTCTTCTGTGGTCCTACACCTGTGTCTGAAATGATGCCAACACCCTGTTCTTCCACGATTTCTGTCCACTTTCCAAGTCTGTTCTCCTTTTCGGTATGACACAGATTATGCACTGGTGTTATCACACAGAGCGTTCAAGAGCCGTTGTGAGATGTGCTAGACACCAGTTAATAGTAACAGATTATCCAAGTGTACACAAAATTTATATCAAAAAGTCAGAATGGATTCAAGATTTTCTGTAAAATAGTCTGGTGTCGTTCATCTATATCCTGCTGTGCTTTCTCAAGTGGTAGAGAAAGGGTGGAACTTGGTGGGCATTATGTGTAATCCAGTGAATGCCTTTGGGAAATGTCCTATATGTGAATGTCACTGATTTCGTGTGTTGTAGTGTAAAAACAGAAATTGCAGAACCCCGGGAGTGGCACTGCTTGTGATACGGAGGTAAGAAAGGTCTCTGCTTTCACAGATATTATAGTCTAGATGAAAAGACAGGACATACTTGTACTGTCAAAAGGTACATAGAAGGCAAATTAGTGTGTATATGTGCCGGATGTGTGGTGCAGTTTGTTCTAGGGCTTTGAGGTGGCATTTTCTGGGCCCGACTGTAGTGGAGGTTGGTTCATAAGAGAGGGTCGATATGAACTATGTCATGAAGAGTCTCTTCCTCTCAAGGAGCAGCTCTATAAGATGCTTTCCCTCCCTCCCTCCCTCCTCTCCTCCCTCTCTGGATTATTCTAATTCAGGTGGGTCGTCTCTTTCCTGGTGGGATCCTGACTGAATCAGTCAGATAACAAGTTTTCCTTTTAATGGGGACAAATGAAACCTCCAGATTATGGCCATTTTTCTTCAGCGATAAGCAACCTTACAGAAAGATAAGCTTGCTATCTGCAACAAAGGAGAAGGAGTACCGTTTCTAAATGCCTAACCTCGTGCTTCAAGTTAGGACTTAGGCACCCTGTTTGTCCTTGTTGATGCAGGTGCTACCTTGGGTGAATTGAGGAGGGATTTGTCCTTGGCATCCTAAATTAGTAGGTCGGCCATATAATTTATTTTCCACAGTGGAACACTCTTTTTTTTTTTTTTTAAAGATTTTATTTATTTATTTATTAGGAAAGAGAGAGAGTGAGAGAGAGCATGAGAAAGGAGAAGGTCAGAGTGAGACGCGGACTCCCCATGGAGCTGGGAGCCCGATGCACAGTGGAACACTCTTGAGAGTACAAGGGTGTGCTCTAAATAACTACTCGGGGACAATAGTTGTAAACCAGGACTGTTGGAGGCAAACATGACTGAATGGTCATTCTACAGATAAAGGGATGTTTTAACTGGCTTTCCTTAATCTGAAATCACGATACTGCCCCAGAGAAAATAAAGAGCACTCCTTCTGTTTGTTAGAGTGCCCTTTTGGTCATCTTTAGGAGCCCTATTCTGGCCTGCAGGGAAGAACCCTTTGTTGTTTCTGCCGGTTGTTGAGTGAAGAGGCCAGCTCAGGGACTCAGGACCATTTGCATGATTGAAGATTCTCACTGCTGGGCAAAGGCCAGGTGGCTGTAGGGGTAATATCTGAGCTCTTCCTTGCATTGCCTTTGATAGGAAATTAAGGTCACGTGACAATTTTTGAGAGGTCTGTCTCTCAGTGTCTTCTGTGTCATTGTGATCAAAAGAATTGAAGCATGGTCTGGCAGGCAAGAAAATGATTCTAAGTCTGGCAGACCCACAATAGATGAGAGGGATGCAGATCCTCAGAGAGAAGGGCAAGAGCACTTCAATCAGGACTAGCCTTGTCAGCAAAGGCTAAACATCAGGGTGCCAGCTGCTACACAAAGCAAATTAAAGACCTGAGCCACATCACCAATGCACCCGTGTGTTTGTAGGACTAGGCTTATTTAGAGGGATACATTTTCTTTATAAACCTTTCATCAGCTAAAAATGTACAGAGATGCTTCAAAGCATCAGACTTCCACAGTAGCCTGGTGTGTGCGTGGAAGCTGATGCTCCTCATTTGGCTTTGTGCTGTTAGCTCGGATGCAGTATTTGGGATTATGCAGCCAATTACTACACTGGATCTCTGTCTGCCTCTCAAGGGATTTCCCTTTAGACCCTCTAATAGAAACATTTTGTTTTCCCTAGAAGAAGGGTTTGGTCACCCTTTGGGTAACCATCTCTTGTAACCTGTGCCAGAGTTTGTGTTTATTTCCGTGGCTTGAACATACCCTTTACTTCTCATTGTCTTAGCACTTGGTGTTCTTGCTGGTAATTTATGGGTAGCACTTTGTATCATGCTTTTCAGCCTGGTGATCATCATTTCTCTCTTTTTTTGCAAAACAGAGTGTTTCTTACAGTGGGTAATTCTTCATGTGCATTCATAAATTTGTATATGTGTATTTTAATTTTGTGAAAGAGCAGGAAGCTGTTGTGGTTTGTTGGAAAACCTCTTCCAGGATTAAGTGATGTTCTTATAGGATCAAATCAGAAGCTTCTAGCATTTGGGGCCCATTTATTATTTATTATGACTCAGATTGACAGTTGAGTTGGGATTTCAAGTATGCAACATAGATAATGGTTAATTACTTCTGCAATAAATTATGCCTAGAATTCTAATAACTGCCTTAAGGTGAATTACTGTGGTTGAGATTACAGGCCTAGTGGCTTGGCTCTTCTTAAGTATGGTCGACTACAGAAGTTAGATAAGAGGGCACATGCTTTTAGTTCCATTATGCAATATTTGTGAGGCCTAATTACAGAGGTAGTGTGTGGATCAAGACTAAATTGAACATAATTGCCTATTCATAAATGGGCATCTCCTTGGTTTTCCATCAGTTACCATGGCAGACTTTGTTTTTGATTGTCTTCCTAGGTTTAGAAAACTTCCTAGGGTGCCTTTTTTTTTTTTTTTTTGGTCTATGTTTCTGGACCCTTCACTGAAATGCTCCTGCAGGTAAACGTTTGTCTAGCTGCCTGCCCTCAGCCAACAAAAGCATTAGTTTGCTCCCTTCAGCCTTGTAATTTACTCTCAGGTGCATAGACAGCTTGTTGCTTCTTTTCTTGTCACAATAACAAAGCCTCCCTAAGCAGTCTCTTCTCTTAGCTCAAATGAAAAGAGGAACTCAAGAACCTTCAAAGGAACTCTACTACAACTCACTCAGGAAGATCCTTCGCTAATCCGAACATTTTTCCTATGGCCATCAGACTTATTCATCTTCTGTTTAACTATTTTGGAAACTTCCGTGGTTTCTAGCAAAGAACTGGGTGTGGCCTTCCAAAGGAAGATCAGGAATTCATTGGAATGGTGCTACAATAGAATGAACTTTAAATGCTTCATGTGAAGAACCTCTGACCCACTTCATTTGTTCATTCATTCATTAATTCATTCATTCTTAAAGCATTTATGAAGTGCTTGCTAAAAGTACCAGACACTAGTTGGTGCTACATCAATTGAGATGACTGATGCTACTTTTTTTTTTCTTCCCTTTTGCTGATGGAATAGTATACTCAGAAAACCCAGTAGACTCTAGTAAAAACTCATAAGAAGTAATACAGTTTTTGTAAGGGACTGGATTCAATAATAATTGAAATGAAGAAGATTTTTCCCCTCTGCACTAATAATTACATGTACTAGGAATGGAAGTGGGAAAAGTATTTCACTCAAAATAGTGACATAAAATTATAAAATGTTAAAAATATTACAAACTATTTAGAAATATATTTGGCATGAAAAGTAAAGGACCTATATGAAGAAGCATGAAATAAATCTGAACAAATAAAAGTGTATATACCACATTCTTTGATGGGGAAAAATTATATCCTAAAAGGTCAAATCACCCCAAATGATTAGCTAAATTTGGTATAATTTCAGTAGACTCTTAAACCATTTTTAACTGAATAAAAACATCAAATTTCTTTTTTTTTTTTAAAGATTTTATTATTAGAGAGAGAGAGGGAGATCACAAGTAGGCAAAGAGGCAGTCGGGGGTGGGGGGGGGGGAAGCAGACTCCCTGCTGAGCAGAGAGCCTGATGCGGGGCTCGATCCCAGGACCCTGAGATCATGACCTGAGCCAAAGGCAGAGGCCTTAACCCACTGAGCCACCCAGGTGCCCCAAAACATGTCAAATTTCATAAAGAAAAGTAAATGCCCAAGAAGTGGTAAGAAAATTATGAAAAAGAACATTTAAGGGGTACTTTGCTTATTAGATATCAATATAGTCAACAGAACTACTATATTAAAAACCAGTATGGTATTGGCAAAGAATAAATTAATCAGTAGACTAGAATAGAGAATCAGGAACATATTCTGGCATATGTGAAGAATTACCATATGATAAAGGTGGTACTTCAATTCAGAAGGAAAGGAATGATTCATTTAACAGACAGTGCTGACATAGCTGTTATTCTAGAAAAAAATGAAATTGGACCCTATAACAGAAAGTATGCAAATATAAATTCCTGGTGGCATGAAGATTTCAATAAGCAATAAAATGTCATCATCTTAGAAGATAATCTAAGAGATTATATGTAACCAAGGAATAAAAGAGACCTCTGTAACCAATTCCAGAAACACTGAGACCATGTTATATACCACTGTAGATGATTTAAATGCATAAAAACTACAATAACACAGGAGAAATATGGTAGATTTGGAAATGTTTACAACAAGCATAGCAAAGAATAATTATTTTTGATGTACAAGTAGGGTTGAGAATGAGAAGAAAAACGAATGACCTCCCCTCCACATTTGGTCAAGAATATCAATAGGCAACTCACAGAAGAGTAAAATCTAAGTCTAGTTAATCAGTGAAAAATGCTCAAATTTACTAGTGTTTGCAGAAAGGAAAATTAAGGTTGATTTTAAGTATTTTATACTTCAGACTGGCAGAATAGTAGGCAGGGAGAAGGGGTTCTCATACTCTGCTGATGGAAATGTCAATTGTTACAGTCTTTCTGGAAGCATCCTAGCAGCATCTATGGGAATTAAAAAATATATATAAGTATATAAGTGTACCTTTTCAACCACCAGTCCAAGAACTGGGAATCTTATGGATATAATATCGAGATATAGGTAAAAGAATCTTGTTTGCAGTATCATTCATATTGCTGCAAACAGAGGAAAACAGAAAACAAACTGAATGGGCATCAAAGGGGAAATGTTGATTTTACACTGATATATCTCCACTGGGAAATATTACACAGCAATTAAGCGTAATTAGAGCTAACCAGGTTGATTTTGGGAGGGATTTCTACAAAGTATAGAGTAGGAAGAACAAGATTCAGAGAGGTTTACCTACCATCGAGAATTTGGAGTGAGTGGTAGGGATGAGGATGGAAGGTGAGGAAGAGAAGAGGCAGGCAAGGAAGGAGAATACTATGCACGAAGACCATCCATGGGATATGTGTGTAGATATGCGTGTAAAAGGAATTGGAAAAAACATAGAGCTTAATCTGCATGAACTGACTTGCAGGTAAGCACTTTGGAGTTTTAGGCTTTGGAGATGGAGTAGTTCCACATGAGGACAAGAAACAAGATGTGGCCACAGTCCAGGATCCCTAAAGGGATGCATAATGGAAGCGCGTGGATCCCAGGAGGTGAAGGAAGGCACTGGGCCTCACCATCTGTGTGGATGTTAGAAGCTGCGTGGGTGGGAGCCTCATCTGAGCTGGCACTGAGTTTGTGAGTCAGATAGAGGGCAGATCCTGGAGGGGCCTGAAGCTGATGCCATTCTTCAAGAGAATGGGAATCGTGAATACTAAATTAGGTATAAAGAACATTTATTTAGAATGAGAAAAGAATCATAACCAATTACATATTTGAAAAATCTGACAAATAGTGCAAACAACAAAAATACATTCCTGGCTCATAATCTTGGCCTCTTCATATGACACCAATTTAGTAAAATCCTTTTCATAGAGGGAATATAAAGGAAACTCAATTTTTTTTTGTAACAGGATTGATGTTTTAAAAAAATTATTGATTTGAAAAGTTTTTTTTTTTCAGGGTCACAACTTATTAGGCTCATATCATAAGTTTTTAGAATTCTTATCCAATTTGGAAAAATCTCTTTGAAGGAGAAAACTTGTGTTTGATGAGACTCAATGATATCTGAGTCTTCTACTTACCTTGTAGTAGATCTGATGGTGAGAATTGTCCATAGATTAGCTTTTGGTACTGTACCTTTCAAACTTGGCTTCTTCCAGACTACCCAGTGCACTTCTGGTCCTGAAATACATGTTTATTTGGGGGGAAATCTTACCCTGTACCTCTGTGTCACTCAGGGACTAGCTGAGTACTCCTGGAAGCCTTTGCTCTATCAGAACCTTAGCAATCACATAACCGACACAGGAGTGACCAAGAACCATCTAAATCCATTTTATCCTTGTCCTAAACACAGAGGAAACATATCCTCAACTCAGCTTTCTCTTATCTGATCTCCCACATGGTCATGACCAATCTAATGCCTTCTAATACAGAAGGAAAATCGGAGTGAAGAAAGACAGCAATCTTAACCATTTTGGTTAAAGTAGCTTTTTACAAATTTTACAAAAAAACTTCTGACCTCCTAAGGTCTTGGAACTTAAGCTTCATTAGTTTACTATGATGTTATATTCCCTCTTTTATTGGCAACCTGCTTGGTATTCTACTGGATATGGTATTAAACTCACTGTAAGAAGTCTCTATGTGTGTGTATGAGAGAGAGAGAGAAGGAGAATAAATGTATGTGTTTATAACATTTCTTATTTCCTTGCAATTTTTTTTTTGGTCACCCCACAGCATAGGTCCAAATAAGTCAGTCTTGCTTTTCTGACTTCAAATCATTTTTTTAAAAATCCTGGAATCCCAATGCAGGAACATTAAACACTACGACTGCAGTAATTTTAGAGTCAATGTCCTGAAAATGAGAAATTCAGATGAAATGATGTACTGCACAACATCGTTTCCAGCCCCCTGCACTACCACTGAAGCTTTGCATACATTTTCCTCCTTCATTTTCATACATATTATATTTACCATCAATCTTGTGGCAGGTTGTAGAACAGGGAGATTGGGTGACATGGTTCTCTGATGGGGAGATCAATCCATAAATGGTCCTTTTCTGCTCAGGGTGAAAAAACTTTAGAACACAGCATTGCTACTCGTGATTCTTTTAACCCCACTAGGAACTTCAGTCCTGCTAACAGTAGCAGAACAGTCAGCCAAAGGTCTGAAGAGAAAAAACTAATCAAGAGGAAAGAAGAAAAACCACAAGAAGTGATTGTGTGGTCACTTGGGGATAATTTTTGATGGGTTGAATATAAATGTAAGAATCCCGGAAATGTCAAAGGAAGGCCTTGGATAAAGCATTCAAAGCCTGATTTATCTGTGGGAAAAATATATTTATTTATTAGTGGCCTATTTTTTAAATTTTTCCGGCTCCTCATAAGGTTTTTGTCCCCTGCACAAAGCGTTTAATGCAACTGGTTTTGGAAGATTTCACATTTTGAAAGTGGAAGGCTTATACTTCAGACCCAGGCTTTTCTTTTCTGTTCCTCTTTTCCAAGAGATATCATGGTCCTTCTGCCCAAACACTGCACTGCCCAGAAGAGGAGTGTGTGTCTATGTGTGCCTGTGTGTGTGTTTAAGCCCTTATCAAGCTTTGGAGTAGAATGCATAGCAAACACACACACATGGTTTTGACATTACTGGTTCAACCACACTGCAATTGCAATAATGAAAAGCAGAATGGGCAGAAGCCCAGGGCCTCTGGGTGTGTTTTCCAGAATGGATTACAAAAATTGGTGGGAAAGAAATAGCTTCATGTACAGAGAGGGGTTTGGCAATAAGGGCATTGAGTGCTTTCTGGGAAGAAATGTAAACCAGATGGAGGAACCCCAAATTAAGGGTGATGATCAAAGGCAAGAAGTAGCTGTTTCTTAGAAGCAGTGGGGGTGGGGGGAATGGGTCAATTCTCTATTACCTAGTTGTCAAGATAATAGTGTGGGAGAAAGGGTGGTGCAGTGCAGACATCACATTTGGGGCTGCGAGGTCCAAGTTAATGCACCTCTCTGATGTGCCTGGTTCTACCCTCTGGGCCTGTGCCACTTGTTCAGTGGAAACCATTGACCACCACCTTTCCCTGTCTCTTAACACTGTCAGTTGTCCTAGCCTTCCCAGGGTGAGCTTGGTTCCTCTATGCTTACTGGGCAGGAATTGTAGGAACTCCACCCTCTGGGCTTTCTACCATGTCCACGCTTGGAAGAATTGTGGGAAAGTGACAAGGGACCTGACTGTCCTGGGGGCTGACTCCCAGCAGTGTAGAGGGGTTCTTTGACAGTGAGATACAGGAGATAGGAAGGAACTGGCAGATAATTTCTGCTCCCTCTCTCTACCGCAGAACTGTATTGAACTGTAGGGTTCCGTGTGGTCTTTCTGAACAAGTTCTGCATGAAGAAGAAACCCGCTTTGTTTTCTTATGATGCTGTGGCCAGCTCAGTAATAGACTATCTTGTATTTGTTTTTCTTCCTTTCTTGCTTCCTTTCAGGAACTAGGGAGATTGTTATTTTAAATATTGTGCCATTAATTTGGGTGCGAGACATCTATACGGTAGTTTAAACAGAATACTGTAGGGGACAATCACATTGGCTATAAACAGTTACTTTTTTTTTTTTTTAGCGACGGTGGGGTGGGGTAGGGGCAGAGCGAGAGAGAGAATCCCGAGCAGGCTTCATGCCTGGCTTGGAGTGATGTCAAGCTTGATCTCACGACCCCGAGATCATGACCTGAGCTAAGATCCAGAGTTGGATGCTCAAGTGACTGAGCCACCCAGAGCCCCTAAATAGTTATAATTTGAGGTAATTGATTACTATGAAATTTTCAGCTACTACATTGTACAATTGATATAATTTGCTAATAAAACGCTTGAACATACTCATTTAGTAATATCAAGACAAACTTGATAATAGCGCTTTTGTAATTACTTTATTGAACATTCTGAACTTGTTAGGAGCTTGAGCAAAATGGTTTACTCTTCCCAATTACTGCTATCAAATATGTGCTGTTGAATCTCCTCGTATTAATTTTCTTTTCCTGCGTTACAAATAACCATAAGTTTATTGGCTTAAGACAACACTCATTTATTTTATCATTGTTTCTTTAGGTCAGAAGTCAGGCGTGGCACCTGGGTTCTCTGCTTAGCGTCTTGTGCTTAAACAATGTGATCCCTGGACACTTAACTGGAGGATCTTGAAGAGCTCACTTTCATGCTCATTCCGGCTGTTGGCAGGACAGCTTTGTGGTTGTAGGCCTGAGGTCCCAGCTCCCTGGATGTCAGTTCAGGAACTGCTGTCATCTTGTGGAGGCTCCTCTCAGTTCTTTCCCAAGGTCTTTCTCCCAGGCTTTCCTCAGGCCCTTACACAGCTTTGAAGCTGGTGACGGGATCCCTTACTTTGAATTCTCATCACCTTCAAATCTGAGTAAATCTGAGTTTAAATCTATTTTATGGGTACAAGTGATGCCATTCAAATCCATCTACATGCTGCAATATTCTGGACTCATGAGAAACTCTCCCAACTGGTGGGAGAGTGGATGGTTCAAAGGTTACTCATTTTGGGGGGTTTCCCAGATCTTTGCAGTTTTCTTCTCCTAATTTTAAAATGGGCGTTAAAACCCAACCAGTAAGTCTACTGCATAAACACATTTCCTACTGGGATATGAGATGCCAGTCCATTCTTTTATAGCTAGCACCCTCAATCTCTGTATATGGGTCTGTTACTGGATTCTATAGGTGGGTGAATGAATGGAGGAGTACCTCAGTCCAGGTCCAGAGAAACAGATGCCAAGATGGGATGAGATGTTCAAGGGCTTTATGGGGGGAAATGCTTGTAAGAGGGAAGGGGTGGGAGTTGGAGAAGGCTGCAAGAGCCACCAGACTGTCATGCTGTGATAGGCAGTGGAAACTAGCTAGTCTGATCTCTGTGGAGGAGATAGGGCAGAAAGAAAGAAGGTCTTAGACTTCAGGGCAGTTCTAAGAAAGTTCCATCAAGGCTCTCAAGAATGGGTCTGCCTTAGTTTTCTTTTTTTTAATATTTATTTGATAGAGAGAGAGATATCACAAGTAGGCAGAGAGGCAGGCAGAGAGAGAGGGGGAACAGGCTCCCTGCTGAGCACGGAGCCCGATGTGGGGCTCGATGTGGGGCTCGATCCCAGGACCCTGAGATCACGACCTGAACCGAAGGCAGAGGCTTCAACCCACTGAGCCACCCAGGCGCCCCTGCCTTAGTTTTCTTGATATACTCAATCATTGGTCTGGGAGCAGCCAATGGAAAGCCTGATCTTGGCTCAAATGTGATGATAGATTCCATTATGCAGCAGCTGGGGCCATTGGTTATGCTCCCTTTATTAGAAAATCTGAGTGGTGTATTTTCATGTCCTCAGCAACTGCCAGCTCTAGCATTCTTCCTTAGGCCAGACCAGTGATTCGTGATTACAAAGATTCTCCTTTGGTCTTCCACATCCCCCAATTGTCTGCACGTATGCACTGGAGAGAGGTGATAGGACAGAGATGGCTGAACCAGGTCAGCCTTCTCTCATAGGAGGTTGCCTCCTCCCCTCACTTTTTGTCTTTCTTTAGGATGTGGTATCTTTATGGTTCACTTGCTTTGAGTTTGGTAACCCATTTTAGGAGCAACATAAAAAGTTGCTCTCATCTTATTATATCTTCCAATAAAAGACCAAATAGAAGGAAGTCCCTGGTTCACTTCTTAGGTGGCTTTGTTAACGTTAATGAGAATTTTTAGTGTGCTCTTATTCTTTTCATTCCTTTTTCTTTAAAAATATCTCTTCCTGTATAAAAGAGATACATGTTTTAAAGAAAAATAGGAAAATATCAAAATGTAGAAAGTGAAAAATTAGACAGTGACCTATAATCCTAAAATAACAAAAATTAATATTTTAAGCATTTCCTTTAAGGCCTTTTTCCCCCTGCACAAATTTGTAATCTGCTTTTCCCTCTCCCCAACACCATCGCATAAAAACTTCTAAATTTTCTTAAAAAATAACAACAACAACAACTTTTTGATGATTGTAAAAGTAATACTGGTTCATTGTAGAAGATTTGTAACACAACCTTTGATTCTATAGTGGAATGATAATCCGCAGCAATGTTGTATTTTCTTCTAAAAATGTGTATGAATTAACCTAAAGTAATTCTACTTGTGTTATTTTACATCCTTTCTTTTCACTTAACATATTATGAGTGTTTTTTCGTATTACTAATCTTAAAAGTACAATTTAAATAATAGCATAATTTTCTATAGTATGGATTGTTCCATTGTATATTTAGATGTCTGTTTTTCACCATTATAGATAATTCTGTTGCATGCATATTTCTCCATCTTCTTATTATTTTCTTAGGGTAGATGCTTGAAGGTGAGGTTATTAAGTCAAAGGTAATATTTATTTTGAAGGGTCAAATTTGAAAGGTATATTGCCAAACTGCTTTCCAGAAATGTACCAATTTACACTTCTATCACAGTGAATGAGGTAATTTTCTCTTCTTAAATCCCCCCTTCTTATCTTGGTCTCAGCTTCCTGGTAGTTTCTCTCAGGTATCCACTTCCTTTATTAATGTGAGGACGTCATGAGGTTGTTTTGAGGGAGATGGTTTTCAGTGAGAAGAGATGTAGCCTCACTTACCATGTTTAGCATCACCTCCAGCAATTGCCTTTGATATTTGTGTAATTCAATATCCCATCCCTGAATTTAGAAGCTACCCAGAAGCACCTCAGTTTTCCTTTGCATCTATAGAACAGAGAGACTTGAATATACCCGTGTCTAGCTTGCTCTATCCGTAGGAGGCTTTTCAGCTTTTGTTACTTTTAATTTTTTTATGCTTTCTTAGAAGAAATCTTTTTCTGTCTTATGCTTCGTAGATAGCCTCTGGCTACTTTGTTCCAGCAACTGACTTCTTTAGAGATTGGTTCTGACAGAATTTCAAGGGACAGTATCTTTTCTAACACAGTAGATAATTGAACATAAAATTGACTTCATTATGGTCATAGTTGTGACATATCTGGCTGGGCTTAAAGATTTAGTCTCTGACTACAGGTTAGAATTTTCTCCTATGAGAAACTAGCTCATGTATTGCCCAGGCTTTGGCTTCATTGGCATCTGTTCTAACCAACAGAAAACCCTAGCTTTGCCTGGAAAAAACAGTCATGGTTTTCTGTGAGATTTGGTTCTATATTTGGGCTTACCAGACTTGGGTCAGTGAATCGTGGATTCACTGGGTGGCAGTGGAAACTCTTGTGAGCAGGAGGCAGACGTCAGTGTAACAGTCTAGTTCAACCTCCACTGAAGTCTCACGCCCATAAGAGAGGCACTTAGGCTTTTCCACGCTATCTGGGCCACATAATGAGAGCTTGATTCTGGACCCAGCTTCTCTGTGATGTTAGAGTTTTTCTGTTTCTTTCTTTCTTTTTTTTTTTTTTTTCCCCACAAGCCTTCCTGTGCCTCCACAAGGCATAGGGAAAAGCAGTTTGTTGGAGATTTTAATCTCAAGTTGCTGTTTGTCTGACACCTGAAGCAGAGAATGCATTGCACTGCATTATAATTAGCTGAGTAATACTTCAGTTCTTTGTACCTGAGGCTACAGAGCACGTTTTGGGAGCAAGAGTCACTTTGCTCATGATGGATCTCAGAAGTGGTGAGTAGCTCAGAGAGGACCATGGCAGAGGTGGGTTTTAGTCCATCCTACTCCCTCTGGTAGAGTAGTGGACCTACCCACTCTTATATTCCATGGGATGGGCTCTTCACCCTGTTTGTTCTCTCATGAGCACCTGACTCACACAGCTGGGCTCAGACTCACAGCCATATTGCTTATAAGAATATGTTCAAATAACCCATCTGTGGTTTGGAGATTTAATTGATACTATGAAACACCTATCTCCTGTTCTTTGCACCATGGCTTCCCATGAATTAAGAATGTTTAAAAAAAAAAAAACGAATGTTTAAAAGGGGCCGCCTGGGTGGCTCAGATGGTTAAGCATCTGCCTTCAGCTCAGGTCATGATCTCAGGGTCCTGGGATCCTGGGATCGAGTCCCGCATCGGGCTCCCTGCTCGGTGGGGAGCCTGCTTCTCCCTCTGCCTCTGCCTCTCTGTGTCTCATGAATAAATAAAATCTTTTTTTTTTTTTTTTTTTTTTTTAAAAGAATGTTTAGAAGACCTTGCACCTGTGACAAGACTGTAATGTCATCTGGGAAAAATCTGCAGAGCCCAGCTAGACTATACTCTGTTTTGCTTACATCAGCTATACTGGAGGAGAAGAAGGTAAAAGGGAACTTCTTTCTTTTGCCCCCAAACAAGGGTGGATTTGGACTTAATGTTTGCTAGGTAAGAGGTAGGGGAAAAAGTTTAGGGCAAGGAGCCGTAACCCTTGAGTCAGGCCCCTTAGTGAGGGCCCTCTAGTTCTATTTTGAGTCCATTCTGCATAAGTCAATACAGGCAAAACAGTGGAAGGAGTAAATAAGGGCCCAGAGAATCTCAGCAGTGTGAATAGCCAGCAGGGACTACTTGATTTCAAGACTGAAACAACAACAAAAAAAAGAAAAAGACTGAAACAACTATTTTCAATCTCTCTACTCTTCTCCCCTCTCCTTCTTTCAAGTTAATCAGGACAAAACTTACTTCAAAATCACCTGAAGAAACACCAGTGGTAAGGCCTCTGGTGAAACAAGCCTGTGGGTAGCTGCATTGTAATTAGAAACAAAATGACTCTAATAGGAGGGTAAAGAAGAAAAAGTTGAAATTTGGAATACAGCGAAGTTTGGATCAGAGTATAATGCTCTGGTGGATATCAAATTGGATAATACAGAAAAGAAGGCAGAGGGAAAGAAAGAAAATGCTTAAAAATAAATTAATTGCAGCCACACATAGATCCTTCAGCAAAATTGGAAGCAGCCTAGACCAAGACAGCATAGCATAACTCTAAATTAATAGACTATATTTCACTTAATGGCTGTGCAAGCCAGGGAAGCAATACAATGGTGAATCATTTAAAAGGAAGTATTTTTTTTTGAAACAAAGGAGAACAAAAGAAAGACTAATATGAAGATAAAAGTTTAAATACGCAGATCCAAAGCCCAGAGGAGACTAGAAGCATTTGGAAGCAGGACAAAATGGAGAGCAAGAAACGAAACGATTGTACTTAACAAAGAAGTGGGTTTTGGTTTGTTCCATTTTAGACTTCACAAAGGAACGTAAAAGACAAATGCTAGGAAAAGACATGATTCTATGGAAGAAAAAAGATGAAAACCAACATGACCCAAATGAAAATAAATGAACGTAAAGATAATTTTTTAAACAATACCTTCATAACACAGTTGGGAGGGGAAGTGGAAGTTTCAAGACAGAAAACTGGTAATTATTTCCAAGAGATTTAAAACATGTATCGAGGCAGTGATTATTTTTAAATTTGCAAATAATGTCATGAGTATATTTTTGTTATACTTTTAATGATACAAAGGAAAGGTCTTCTGTTAGCTTCACCCAGTCTCACTTTTCTTCCCTTACAGTTTACTAGAAAATGTTAAGAGAAATAACAAATCTAAGTCATCATGATTTTCTCAATAAGAAAAATGTATGCCAGTTACTCCTTGCTACTCTTATTATGCCCACTTTTGATCATCATACTTTGCTTGAAGTATAAAATTTCTAGTATTTCTATTTCCCTTTTGATTTTTGTGGTGCTAAAATGTTCTTGAAATTAAAATGTTCCACCCCCTCCTACTCTTCAAATCCCCATCTGTTCTTTTCTGAGCACAAGACCCACACAGCTGGTCTCAGAAATGGTCACATCCATGTTGATTTAAGAATATGTTCAAATAAGCAATTTGCTGTTCAGGGATTTAATTCCACAAAACACCTAAAAATTGCCAGGTAGTATTTCTAGGAGCTGGAGGGACAAAGATAAATAAGACAGGGTCCCAGTCTTTAAGAAAATCCTGGCATAGCACTGGAGAAAACTCTTAATATTTTAATCCAGCAGAAGGTGGAATTGAACTGGTTAATGTAGGCCCCAGAGTCATCCAGATCTGGGTTTGAATCCCAGCTCTGCTACCTATTATCCATGTGACTTTTAGAAATTGATGATATTAATGCTTAAGGTGTTTGTTATGCTTTGCCTTTTCATACCTTCTACGCACACTTCATGGCAACAGATTCTATCTCTTTGGCCACAGAGATGGACACAAGATAGATGAATCCTAGAGTTTATTACTCCTGGCCACACTGATTGGTTCATTGATAGGCACATGATCTAATCTGGGCCCATCAGAGTCCTTCCCTGAGATTTTTTTTCTGTCTGGAGCTAGAAGGAAAGAACTTTTTTTTCCCCATAATGAGGCTGTAAGAATTTAATTTCAAAGATGTCATTGTTTTAGTTGTGTGGGAACAGAAAACAAAGCAATTAAAATATTGTTTTATTATGTGTTACTTGAAATAATAAAAAATCAATATGTATATTATACATATATTGTATGTACATTATATAAGTATGTGTTTTATAAATATAAGAATCCCAATTTTCTTGCCTCTTTTTAGAGAGAGATCACAATCCTAAATTTTGTATTTGTCATTCCTTTGTTTTCAATATAGTTTAATCACAGGTATATATACACTTAAGAATTTATTACTCAGTATTATTTATTTTTGAACTTTATGAAAGTGATGATATACTGTATGTCATTTACTTCATCCTGCTAGATAGGCAAAAATTATAAAATCTGACAATTTCAAGTAATCGGTGAAGTTTGAAGTAATGGAAATTCATATATCTCCTATTAGAAAGTAAATTGGAACAAGCCATGGCATTATCTTGTGAAGCTGAATGTGACTATAGTCCAAGACCCTGCAATTCCACTTCAGGGTATAGACTCCAGAAAAACATTTGCATATGTGCTCCAGCGGACATGTATAAGGACCTATCAAACCTCTGTTCATAACAGAAAACAATTAAAGAAATGAAGGAATTCAAACCAATGATTATTTATGGGAGGATAGGTGGAGAAATTGTGGTGCCTTCACGTGGCAGAGAACAGTTACGCAGGAGTGAATATGATATTCATATTCACTGCATGTAGTTGCATGAACTACAGGTACATGCAACAAGGGGGATGGATCTTAGAGACAATAATGAACGACAATCAAACCACTTTAAGGAGGGAGCCGGGCTTGTGAAGAGTTCCAGCTGCCATCCCCCTGGTCCTCAGTTCGATGACTGGCCTTGACAAGAGCCCAGTTTCAGGCTTTGGTAGAAGCAGAACTGGGCAGTAGTCACCACTGTTCAGACCCACCACATGGATCACCCGAGGGGAGGGAGAGTAGTGGGGAGGAAAAATGTCTCCATTGGTGGTGAGGTTAAGATTACCCTTTGTCTGAAATCAGGACTTGGGCTGTGTTGCTTGAGGGATGAAGGAGTAGACAGTAAGGAATCTTTCTTCTGCTCCAGGGTCAGAAACCTGTGACAAGTTCTCTGCAGGTCTTATCTGGGTAGTCTATATGGCCTGATCCAAGAGGCTTTTCATGACTGACTTGCTATCATTGATATCATCTTTGAGGTGAGTTAATATGGTTTCTCACAGTTCCTGGTATGAGCCTCAGCTACTGAGTCCTCCATCTGGGGCCTGTGCAGTAGTAGACTGGTCATTTTGGGCTTTCCCCTGAAAGATGGCATAAACAACTTCTTTTGAGATCATCAGTGGTATACAAAGGCAGCTTATACTTCATTTTCTACATAACATTGCATCAAGAATCATTGTTTTGGGATGCCTGGGTGACTCAGTGGGTTAAAACCTCTGCCTTCGGCTCAGGTCATGATCTCAGGGTGCTGGGATCGAGCCCCGCATCGGGCTCTCTGCTCAGCAGGGAGCCTGCTTCCCGCCCTCTCTCTGCCTACTTGTGATCTCTCTCTGTCACAAACAAACAAACAAACAAACAAGCAAATAAATAAATAAATAAAATATTAAAAAAAAGAGCTAAAAAAATCATTGTTTTACATTTTAACATCTCTAAAAATAAGGAACTCTTAAAATTGATAGCTTCTTAATAATGACAAAAGGTAGCATTATTTTCTTTCTTGATGATAAAGAAAAAATGGATGTGAATCTCATAATCAATGGAATCTTAGACTTGATTAATTAGGGTATGTTTACCCAATACAGTCTACTTTTGCTCTTTTTCAAAAAAACCATTTTTTGTACATAATGATGCATGCCAAAATAATATTCATTCAACAGTACTAAATAAACATGGAGCCATTTAAATAGCTCTCTAGTGGCCAGTGGCAGGGAAAAGGAAGATCTTTATAACTCTATCCAGTGTAGCCCCAGCAACCAGGAAGAAGCATTGCTAAATGAGGGGTGGAGGAGAGATTGAGAGAGATGGAGATGATAGAGAAAGAGGGACAGAGAGAGAGGGAGAGAGAGAGAGAACGTGTGCAAGTGAGCGAGTGTGCAAGCACTTCCCTGATATCTGATCACTTTCCAGTGCCTCTAGAAGTCTGATTATATATCTTGCCCTGAGTTTTTTGATGTGTTAAAATAAATCCCCCTTTTCTTGGTTCTAGCAAGTTTCTCTATCCCACAATCTCATGATCTCTAAGATGAGCACTCAGCTCCGTACCCCGTATTTAATGAACGCTCCATAAATGCTTGTTGTTTTATTATTGTGCTAAAAAATTTATTGAGTTTCACCTAAAGTAAATGGAAAAGAGGACAAAGTTGATTATTTGGTTCCAACTGCCGAAATTGGACTTAAAGAAGGGTGGGTAATATTTGGGCAAGTGGGGGTGGGACTCTCTACAGGAGGGGTGGTCAGTAAAGACAGTGGGAAGGGTTCTTTGAGGAAAGAAGAACTTGGCAGATTGGGTAATAATGTGAGTCTTGGACAGGAGGCTGGTCCTCTTTGGAAGGACATTGTATATTATGTGATGGGATTTGTGCTCTATTCAGAAAGGCTTGCCGAGGAAGCAATAGGGACCAAAACATGCCTTTTTTGTTTTTTTGTTTGTTTAAACATAATTACTCATACACGGCTGTGTGCGATGAAGTGGAGAGAAATGGAAGTGTATTGGAAGGCCGTGACAGATTGGGTGAGAAGAAATGAAGGTGAAGTGAGGTATCTGTATCCTTCTGTGTGACATTAGATGGTGCACGCAGAAGAGTGCACTTGTTGCTGGCCTGTGTGAGCCGTCTCATGCTGACTATCAGAGAGGCTTACGGCTGTGCCACCGGCCTGGACTTCTCCGCAGGAGCTGCTTGATTAGCAGCTGAGTTGTATCCTCTGACATTTTCCTTCAGCCCTCTTCCTGTTTATCTACTATGTGGTCTTGCCCTGCTTTCCTCCCCACTCCTAGCCTCTTTTATCCAAAATCAAACATATTTTCTGTTTCTTCCTGGTGGCTTTGCACATGGATGAGACCATTTCAGACATTCTGTGTGTATGTGTATCCACATGCTCACATCCCTCCCCCAGTCCCCAAGTAATTTGGGAAGAGCCTAAAACTAACAATTTACACAGGCTGAGTTTGGACCTTTTCCCTTTACTATGGCATTTTGACAGCAAGAAAAATGACACTAGGATAGCACTTATTGATTCACAAAAGGCCTTCCTTGTGAATTTAGATACAGATCCATCTGTGCAGTCTAGAGATATCTATGTCTATTTGGGAGGTAAAAAGCTTATAGTGTTATAGATGTTGTCACTGAAATTGACCCTAAAGAGAGATTTTTGCTTTCCCAGTGGATAGTGCAGAAGTAATCTATAAACATTTGGCTCAATAAATATTCTTATAAATTATATTGAGGATGATAGTTTACATTTGGGGGAATTATTCTTATATAGTACAAGTAACTGAAAAATAAATTGGGAATGCAGATTTTCCTTGACTTACAGTGGGGTTACGTCCTGACAAATGCATCAAAAGTTGAAAATATTGGGGCGCCTGGGTGGCTCAGTGGGTTAAGGCCTCTGCTTTCGGCTTAGGTCATGACCTCAGGGTCCTGGGATCGAGCCCCGCCTTGGGCTCTCTGGTCAGCAGGGAGCCTTCCCCCTTCTCTCTGCCTGCCTGTCTGCCTACTTCTGATCCTCTTCTCTCAAATAAATAAATAAAATCTTAAAAAAAAAAAAGGTTGAAAATATCTAAGTTGAAGTGCATTTAAAACACCTGACCTCCCCAACGCCATAGCTTAATCTGTCTGCCTTAAATGTGCTCAGAACACTTACATTAGCCTACAGTTGGGTAAATCATCCAACACAAAGCCTATTTTACAATAAAGTGTTGAATCTCATGTAATGTGTTGAATACCGTACTGAATGTGGGAAACAGAACAGTTGTCAGTGTATGGCTTGTTTACCCGCATGCTTACGTGGCTGACTGCGAGCTGACTGGGAGCTGATGGGAGCAGCGGCTGGCTGTCAGTGCCCAGCTTCATAAAGAGAGAGGATTGTACCAAATACTCCTAGCCTAGGAAAAGATCAAAATTCAAAATTGGAAATACGGTTTCTACTGAACGCTTATGGCTTTCACACTATCATAAAGTTGAAAATTGTGAGCTGGGGGCGCCAGGGTGGCTCAGTGGGTTAAAGCCTCTGCCTTCGGCTCAGGTCATGATCTCAGGGTCCTGGGATCGAGCCCCGCATGGGGCTCTCTGCTCAGCGGGGAGCCTGCTTCCCCCGCCCCTTCCGCCTACTTGTGGTCTCTCTCTCTGTCAAATAAATAAATCAAATATTAAAAAAAAAAAAAAGAAAATTGTGAGCCGAACCATTGTTAAGTCAGGGACTGTCCTTAGACTGCTAATTTCTGGCCATGTGGTCATTTTAATGCTGCAGTAAAAACAGAGATGGGGCAAGCAAGTGCTTCTTTATGAGAATGAGCTGGCTACTTAATGTTCTCAATCCCGGAAGATGGAAGTGGAGTGGTATATGATAAAGGATGTGTAGTGTCAGAAAGAGTAAGGATCTCAGAAAGAGTAAGGAACATATATACTAATCGTGGTTTAAAGACAAAAGAAAGTGTAGAGTTTTACACAGTCATAGTAAAATACTGAAATTCTTCATTTTAAGAAGTACTTAGGTCACAGTATGATAGTATTCAAGAAGGGCTTAGATAAACTCAAGGATATATGGTCTACAGTGGATATATTTAAGAACTATGCCCACACTGTTTTAAATCACAAAAATGACATATGTCTGTTGGAGACAAATTAGAAAAATCATATACACAAAATTTTTAAAGATTAAAAAACCTCTATAATCTTTTAGAATAACTTGAAATTTTGGTAAATAGCTTTGATACTTTTTTTCTGGTTATATATTTGATTTATCTGAGTGGACTCGAACTACATATATTGTCATGCAGTTTGCTTTTTCAACAGGCATGGAAGCTGCAAGAATGCTTATGACCTAACCGCAGAAGTTCTGCAGAGCTGTGTTGGTCAAGCAAATTGCTAAGGTCAGCCCAGATGCAAGTGGAAGGGAATTAGGTTCTACTTCCTAATGGGAGGAATAGCAAAGAACTTGGAGTCATCTTTAATCTATTGCAGTTATGGCTTATTATTTTCAAAATATGTTGCTGATTTTATTTACTAATATTTCTTAAAATATTTGCATGAGCATTCCTAAGTGATGTTGGTCTATAGATTTCTGTGCTGTATATGTCAGATTTCTGGTGCCAGGGTTACACCAGTTGTTTTTTTTTTTTTTTTTTAAAGATTTTATTTATTTATTTGACAGAGAGAGAGAGAGAGAGAGATCACAAGTAGGCAGAGAGGCAGGCAGAGAGAGAGGGGGAAGCAGG
Source organism: Nasua narica (assembly GCA_028533885.1). Classification (NCBI taxonomy): domain Eukaryota; kingdom Metazoa; phylum Chordata; class Mammalia; order Carnivora; family Procyonidae; genus Nasua; species Nasua narica. The sequence goes on along the minus strand of CM052809.1, from coordinate 45,790,285 downwards.
CTCCCCGCCGAGCAGAGAGCCCGATGCGGGGCCTGATCCCAGGACCCTGAGATCATGACCTGAGCCGAAGGCAGAGGCTTTAACCCACTAAGCCACCCAGGTGCCCCCACCAGTTGGTTTTTAAAATTGAATTGGAAAATTTTGATCTTTTTTCTAGCTCTTTAACAGAGTAAATAGCATTAGAATGTCCTTTATGATTTGACAATTTCTCAATGGTATTTTTAGTATCTTTGATAGTATTAGCTTATTTATATTTCTTATCTGTTCTTGGGTCAAATTTATTATATTTTCCTAGTAAAAAAGGTCACAATGATTTTTTTGTCAAATATTTGTCACAACTTTCCCTTTTTTCCGGGGTTGACATAGGTGTTTTCTCCCTCATTTTAATTTTCTTTGGCTATTTCAGTTGGGCTAAAGGAAAGAAGGGAAGGTAATGCGTGGGTTCAAATGGGCATCCTGTGAATGTTCTTATAGTCCTTTTTTTTTTGAGGTAGGAATATCTTAGCATATGTCTGTAGTGTTGTTATCATAAGCAGAGCATTAGGCAGAATGATCCATAAATCTGCTTTCTGTGGCATTTAAAATTTGTATTTTGAACTAAAACTCAATGGGTGTTAAATATGATCTTATACTGTACTCATCGAGATGCCAAGACTATCCCTACTCAGTGAGGGCTTTCATCCAGCTGTGTCAGCTCACAACAGAGAGAAGGAGGATGACTCCTAGATAACTGAATTCACACATCTTACTATTGAGCATCAACACCAATACGAAGACAATGAGGATCACGTGGATTGTGGGATAATTACCGGTTCATTTTCACTAGTGGGCTCCCAGGGTGAATTTATGTGTTCCATGTATGCGACTTGTACAAGGCTCAGAAATTCCTTTTGGGTAGGATGATTAGATTGAGGGGAAGGCAAGCAACATAGGAGACTAGAAGGGATGCAGGTAACTGGCCATTGGTAAAGTCTCACTCTTAGCATTAGTTTCTCATTATTGGGAACATTTTCTAATAGTGGAATGTGTCCCTCACTCTAACATCATGAGGAGATAATAGATAACTCTGGATAAGCCAGATTGGAAGCAAATGGATGGGATGGGTCAGTCATCATGAAGACTTTGAATTTGTGCTTCAAGGATAGGTTACAGAAACCATCGATTCTGGTAAAGCATTTCACTGTTTAGAAAAGTAAATTTTGCTTAAAAAGAAGTTATGGGTAGACCATGCAAAATGAGACCCAGAAATAATTGGAAAGGCGGCAGAAGAAAGATGAGAGAGTTTGAATGAGTCCTGCAAGCCCAAAGGCTAAGAATACCAGGATAATTTAAAAATACAGGGCAGATTTGAAAACACATGTAGCTGCAGGGAGGATTGGCCCAAGAACAGAAACAGAAAAATCATAGGAAATGGAAAAGAGGGGAAATGGAAGGGGATGAAGATGTTACCCTTACAGGAATGCAGCCGCACGTGGAAAGATGCCAGATGAGCCAGGCGAGTAAGTGCTCTGGATGGAATTTGGTGCATGTAGCTGAGGAATGGAAGCGAAACCCACCACTATGCTAGTAATAGAGGGTGGGAAAACTACCAAAAAGCAGGAGGAGGACAATGTGGGTTTCGACAAGAGGTGATATATTGGATGCAGGGGCACTTGAGCATCCAGCATAGCAATTAGACATTCGATCTAGCGATTGCGAGTACAAAGGGCAGCAGAAGGAAAAGAATGCCTGGCCACTCTATATATAAACCTGTAAGTCTGAGCTTGATTTTTCTTTGTCTCCTCTGGTTACTGTTTGCACCTCTGTTGACAGGTAAAACATTTCCACAAAGTGGTTTGGGACATTTTAAAGAAATGAGGCTCGTGGTAGGAAATCAAAGACTTTGAGAGGATTTTATGATATTCGATAGTTGCTTTATAATATCAAAACAGATTTGTTTTTTGTGTGTTTTTTTTTTTTTTTTAGTTGTTTCTGTGTGCTTTTGCAGAATCAATCTCATGCTTTACACCTTGGGCATCTCTGAATTTTGGGCTTATATGCAAGTAATTTAAACAAGAGCTTTATTATCTCTTCTTGGAGCAGCCTGGGATCCCCTTTGAGGAACTGTGTCTTCCAAGAATTTGGCCAACCACTTAGTCCTACTATTTTGGGGGAAAAGATTTGGTTTGTAGCTTTGCATTTATGTTTTTGTTTCAGTGGAGTTAGAATTTGCCTTGTCAGGAGTAAATAAATACTCATCCTTTGGGATTGCCTTTTCAAGTGATCAGGTAAGGGATACAAGAATCTTTCCCCATTCTGCCTCCATTCCATCTCCCTCCTCTCAATAAAATACAAGGAAATACAAATAAAATACAGTAAATCTTATCACTTAATATGGTGAGGTTAAAACCGACACAAGGAAAGAAAAGTATCTTTAAGTTAAGGAAACTCATAAACTAAATTATTGATTTTTGTGGCGACCTATTGACTGCTGGGAAAAAATAGTTCTCTGGGAAGAAAAGAAAAGTTTGAAGAGATGGGAAGGAAAAAAAAAAGATGGAAGAGCATCTTCTAAGTCATTTAACAAATATTTCAAGATGTTAAACTATGTTCTAGATACTTTTTGCAGTGACATTTTTGGGTTCCTCAACCAGAGTAAAAGTTTTCTGAGACAAAGGATCATGTCCTTTGCGGTTTCTTAACACCAGCCACCAAGTCAAATGGCTAAATTCAAAAAGTCTTACTCTCTTTAACTTCATGACAGCATTTGAGTATGTTGACAGTTTTCTTTTCAGAAATTCTCTATTTCTGTCTCCTTCTCTACGGCTGCTGCTGTAGTTGGGCTGTCACCTTTGCTCATCTGGTGTCCCACCTGTAGTCTTATGTCCCATTCCTCCCTTTTCATCTCTCACATGGCCATCAAAGTTATCTTCAATTAATCCACACTTCTGCTTAAAAACTGATTTTTGCTGGGGTGCCTGGGTGGCTCAGTCGCTGGGCGTCTGCCTTTGGCTCGGGTCGTGGTCCTAGGGTCCTGGGATCGAGCCCCGCATCGGGCTCCCTGCTGAGCAGCCTGCTTCTGCCTCTGCCTCTGCCCCTCCCCTCCACTCGTGTTCTCTCTCTGGCTCTCTCTCAAATAAATAAATAAAATCTTAAAAAAAAAACTAAACAAACTGATTTTTACTGGCAGGAAAGGTTACACAAATCCTTTGTCTTATATCCAACTACAAACCCAGTGGATGGAGGATGATCAATTCTGCCCTTCCAGTTGGGCCCAGTTGTATTTCTCCTGCCCAGAACCTTGTCTACAGTCACACAAGATAACGTGTGGCTGTCCAAGCACTTCTTGTTACTGACTTGGGTTTGGGAAGGAGACGAGAGTGGTGAAGACCCAAATAGCACTTGGAATGGAGAACAGATGAAAGAAAACAGAAGGGTCTTTCTCCACGATGACAATCTCAGACGTATGGGGCAAGTGGGTTGCCGCGCTCCGAATAACGCTGTTGGTTGCGTGTGGTGACCACAGTGCAGAAGTTCCATGGCTTGAGAGCAGAATGCGGGGTATTGTTTGTGTTCAGTATGTTTGCTGTGTTGTTTCGAGGTGAAACAGAGGTGATGGTTAGATATGGGGGGGCAGAAGGATGAAAGTGCAAAGGAAGTGACAAATGCCCCCATTTGTCTGAACTTAACTCTGAACCACTCTGATCGCAGGAATCAAGTTTCCTGTGGAACAGGTTCATGGGTTAAAGAGCGGCTTTTGAGAGACTATTTTTAGCTATTATTGTGGATGCTGTTACCCTTAGAGTGCCTCTGTATGTATCATAACCATGGTGACCATATGTTTTCCAGGTTAGCACATGTCAAGGTGGTAAATTTTAATATTTACTTGAGAAAATATGCTCACCGTAGCTCTGGAGTACAATGAAGATGATTCTAGATGACCAGTATATGAAATGCATTATAAGGCAGGCAATTAGGAAAAAATTAACATGTTGAATAAAAGCAGTACAAAGCATAGGGGGTCTAAATTAATTAGAATCTGATTTCTGTTGCTCCATCTTCTCTTCCTTTGAGCAGTTTGGTAAATTTTGTCTTCTTATTAATAATCTTAGGGGTGCTTGGGTGGCTCAGTCATTAAGCGTCTGCCTTCAGCTCAGGTCGTGACCCCAGCATCCTAGGATCAAACCCCATCTCATGCTCTCTCTTCAGTGGCGGGAAGCTTGCTTATCCCTCTCCCACTCCCCTGGCTTCTGTTTCCTCTCTTGCTGTCTCTCTCTCTGTCAAATAAATAAATAAGTAATCTTAAAAAACAAAACAAAACAAAAACCTTAGAGAATGGGCCAGTTTCAGAGCTGAACTGATAAGGTGTAGATGTGGGCTAGCTTTGAAATCCAGGACATGAAATTTTTGAATTTTTGTGAATAAATTGCTGTAGAGAATGATCTGTCAAGTCTGTATGTATCTTGAATTTAAAAAGCTGTGATACTTCCCACTGTCACCATGAGTATTTGGACACACCTTTCTTTTCGAAGCCATAAATGGTGCTTACTTTTCAGATTCCTTGTAATAAAAGCAGAAGCCAAAACCCAGAACGTTTGACAGAGTCTCCAAAATCATGTAGGATAGATGCTATAATCATTAGTGCCTCCCTGCACCCCCTCAACTGTGCTATTGCCCCCATATCTCCCTGTACATCCAGTTTCAAATTCTCTTCCCTCAGTTCCATCAGAATGGGGACCACTAGTCTTATAGATTTTCCTTAGGCCCCAGACTTTGAGTCATCAAGTATCATCTTGTCAGATTCTTAAAGTCTGACTATTGTTAGGACTGCATATTCTCAGTGCAAAGGACAACAAACTTCAGAATAATGGGGATTCCCTTTACACTTTCTTTTCTAAATAGGTAACCATGCACATATTCCTTGTGAAGTGGGCATGTTAGGGTGCTCATGATTTCCTTTTGAGCAGGAAGGGCATAAAAGGCGAGCCCAGTGTGATTCAAGTCTGACATGTACCACTGAAAAGGGCTAGGATGCTTGCGTCTGTGCTCTCAATATCATCATGATCTGTGTCCTTGCGGAAGTTAGGCTTCTACTTGCCTTGTTTGTGGTCGAACATAACATATATTCGAACATAACAGGGGTGTTCCCTTTCAACCCCTGGACACTGTTGTCCCCATGTTGGCTGAGATCTGGGAGGGTTCAAATGTATCTATGTCATGGGGTGTCTCGGCAGCTCAAGTGTGTAACACAGGGTGCTTTATGTCTTTGCCTGCCCTCCCAGATGCTTCTTCCCCACTTCACCTTGTTTTGTGCCTCAAGAGGCTGACCTGTGTGGGCGGCATCAATGAGCTACGGTACCCTCAGCTTCTGGTTGGGTTTGGCGGTGGGAACTCTGGCTGCAGATGGAAAAGAGAGAGGAGAATGAAGTCTGGGTATTTACTTCCTTGGCCTTCTCCCTGTGTGGCTCCTGGCATGCTGGCTTTCTCCCTCACCCAAAGGTCTCAGCTCCAGTCAGCTCCACACAGCTTCATCTCTGGCTGCTGCTGTTCAGGCCCAGGGCGGTAACCGTCCTACCATTCCTAGTTCTGAGTTTGCACACCACCTCTTGTGTTTTTTCCTAACCTCTGCCATACCTTTGTCAATAGTCCCTTAATGAGACTCTCCTCAAATTGCCCAATTCGAGTGTGCTGTTGCCTGCTGTTGACCCTAACTGATGCTGGGGGCTATTCTTGAATCAGTCATGTTGTAGAAGGGTTGAAGGACTTTTTATCTATGACCCCTAGAGCCTGGCGGTAAGCAGTGTAATGATGCACATATCTAAGTTGCACCGGGATCTTATAGGTGGGAGGGAAACCCACTGTATGTGATTCCTGTTGCTGCATCTTGAGATGGTGTTTGCCCTCTTGCCCAGGGGGCAGTGACACCACAGCTCTGGATTTAATTTGCCATCTGAGAGAGAGGAGGAAGCCAGTCTTCTCCATTAATGCTGCTGGCACAGAAGGAAGCTTCTGAGTTAGCAAGTGAGAGGAGACCATTTCGAAGCATCGCATTGTCTCTGGTGCCAATTATTTGTCTGTCCTCTGGCACTGGCAGCCCAGGTCCATCATGGCCTCAGGGATCAGGCAGGGGAGCTGCCCTGAAGCCTCATGCCTGGTGCCTCCCTCCTATAGTCTCCTTTGGCATCCCTGTCCCCTTCAAAGTAGAGCCCCATTAGCAAATGAAATGTCACCATTTCTAACAAACAGGCTTCTGCAGTCTGCCAAGTCTGGATGAAATCACAAAGAAATCTTAGTGTCCTATGACTCCTTTGGGCCTCCTCTCAGAGCATTCAGGTAATTCTTTTGTGGCTGGAGCAGGACTCACTTTCTCCCTGTTTGCTATCAGGTGGCCATCTGCAAGCAGATGCCTTTCTACCAGTGCACCTGCCTGGCCAAACCTAGTGAGGTCCCAAGGAGCTGGATTAGCCTTCATCCATTGCTGATTTAGGCTAATTGGTCACTGTTTGGGGTTTAATTGATTCCTCGCTTGCATTTTTTTCCCCACTCACAGGTTCCCTGAGGGTAGCCTTCCCCTCCACTTGCCTTTTCTTGGCTAGCTCATTGGAAAAAACCCAGAGACTGCTCCAGATGGAGGAAAGGGGTCAGGGTCACTATCTCTGTCCAAACCAGCAAAGCTAAATTGATTGAATTCGGGGAGCGCAGGAGTAAGGATGATGCAACTCGAGTTGAGTTCTCTGGCAAAGAAATAGTAAACAGCAAAACAGTCATTTCAGAGGGCAAACTGTTTGCCTCTCTAATAAAGCATGGCTCATGATGGAAAATAACTCAGAAGAAAGTAGGGAGCAAATGGATTGAGTTGCTATGGGAACGCAGTTGGAAAAAAACACAAAATATGTAAATACTATAATTTGGTATTTTAATGTACTTCTCTTCCATGAAGAAAATTCCCTGACAACTAAAACTAACAACTCATTCCTCAGCTATACACAGCATTGATTGACACAGGCTGGGCAAGTGGGTTTTCGATTTCGATGTGCCCCTAGGAGCAAATTCATCTACATTCTCAGGCATGAAAAGCAAACATCTGGAGCAGTGGTTCTCAACTCTGGCTGCGCATTAGAATTTCTCAGGGAACTTTCAAAAACTTGGCCACACCCATGCTGATTAAATCTGATTCCCTGGGAGAGGGGGGCTGGGCCCTGATTTTTTTTTTTTTTTTTAAATCCCCAATCTTTTATAATGGGCAGCCGGTGTTGTGGACCACTGACCCATAATCCTGGTTTGGTCGACTTGATGAAAACAAATCACTTTTTTGGCCATATGCCTTTACTCGATTTTATTTCACTGGATTTTTGATGATTTGGGTGTTTTAATACTAATAATAGGAAGGGATTAGCAGTCATCACTCTTCCATTATTAGTGTTATTAGTTTCATCATAATAGATTAATGCTCCTCTTATTGTTTAGAGCAAACATATGATACCATATTAAAAATCATTATCATTTAACCGTAATAATAATGATGATTAATTGCTGTTATTTAAAAAAGTATAAATTGATAATAATTTGGGAGGTTTAGTTGTTGCTCTAAATGTTGTGATCAATCTATGTTTTAATAATTACCATCATAAATTATCACTAACTATAGAATAAATCAATAGAAAGCACTTATATAGACGTCATTATTTAACTTGCTTAATAATAGTCCACATTAGAGTTGGTAAGTGGCATAATTTCTGTGTGTAGCATTTTGCCAGCGGAGGAAAATGTTACACACAAAAGACATGTAACTTGCATTAATTTATGTATTGCATCGAAAGACAAGCAACACCTGAGCACATAATTCCCAAATTTCAATCTTTTCTCATTGCCTCGCTCCTGGCTTTTTTTCCTTTTTCTTTCTAACATGAAGTCTCAGTCTTTCTCTGTGATTACTGTAGGAACAAAACTACAAATTAAAGCAGACTTTACTGGTATGTAAAGAGAATCTTAATGTGTAGGGAAGGAGGGTTCATAATGAAGTTAATATTTATAGAAATGAAGAATGAGTTGTGAAAATCTCACCTTGGGCAAGTTAAATTCAGGTGGCCAGAGGTCTAAGAGGTTACTTGGGATTCTAACCAGTGGGAAACTTGCTTGCTTTGGAAACATTCTTTTTATCTTTACCACTATCATTATTATGTCCACCCTTGGAAGCCAGCCTTTAGATCCCGTCTAACATCAGGTTTTATCATTGGTCCACACTCCTGGAGATAGACACAGTCAAGGAGTTCCTCCTGCACCATCTTTTCTGATAGTCTTTGAGGTGACCGCCTCTAACCCTCCAGACCAGGTTAGATCCTCTATTCTCTGTTATCTGCTCCCATAGCACAGCCCCACCCCCCCCGCAAAAAAAAATCTTTCTAGCCCCAGCATAAATAATTAGTTCATAATTACTTATTTAAGCCAGCATTTCCTAAGTTCCATGAGGGTAGGAAACAATAGTCTTCATCTTTTTATTTCAAATAGCACAGTCTTTGGCATATATTAGACATTTAGTAAATATTGTTGACTAACAACTGATTTTTTTTTCTTCCCCAGCCCTATTAATTAAAGCTGACCTGTTTCAGATGCTTAGCAATAATTTTTATTAAAAACTAAACTTTTGGGGCGCCTGGGTGGCTCAGCGGGTTAAAGCCTCTGCCTTCGGCTCAGGTCATGATCTCAGGGTCCTGGGATCGAGCCCTGCATCGGGCTCTCTGCTCAGCAGGGAGCCTGCTTCCCCCTCTCTCTCTCTGCCTCTCTGCCTACTTGTCATCTCATTCTCTCTCAGTCAAATAAATAAACAAAATCTTAAAAAAAAAAAACTAAACTTTTTTTGTTATAGAAATTTTCAAACACACTTAAAAGTAGAGATCTTATAAAGAACCCCTATAAATTTATAAAATTTCAGCTTTTTATTATAAAATTTTAGCTTTAGCAATTACCTCATTTTGCCTATTTTGCTTAAATTTTTTCTAATTAAAATGGATAATTTGTAGATTTTCAGTTTCAGCTCTGAAACCTCTTTAGATTAGAAGTCATCACTTCTGTTCTTACAAGAAAAACTGACCAGAGTGAGTATCAGTGACTTTTCTCATACCCATCACAGGAATGAAGTTGCCAGGCAAATCACCACCATGAAACCTGGAGAAACAGGTGAATACAAACAGCCACACCTGAGAACTACATATGTGGAGTAGAAGCTGCTAGAAATTTTGGTCATTAAGTGCTAATTGATGAAGCTGAGTGTGGATTAGCCTGAGTGAGAAACTCCTAGTGTTGTAGTCTTAGGGAGGCCCTCATACTTGTGTGGGTTTTACCTTCCAGAATACCACTAGATTCTCATGGTGAAGAGCCAAGAAAAATCCTCTGTGGCTTTGGCAGAAGGAGGGAAAGGGTAATCATTGTGATATGCTAAGAGTGTGTCTCCTAACATAGGTCTATTCTCCATGGGAAAATACTTTGCCAAAGCCTATCTCCTTGAGGAAAGGACATTCTTTTTTTCTCCAGCTCCCTCCAGCCATCCTTTCTGGAGGGAGAGTGGAGGGAAGCTAGAAGAAGAATTTGTGAAGGTCATAATCCGGAGGCACAGGCCCCTTAAAAGATGGGATTTAATCATATGATGATAAGATGCTATTTTTCTCTTGTGCTTTGCCACAAGGCTTGCCAAAGGCAAGAATAAGATAACCTGAAGAGAGAGAGCAAGTATTAGGACCAGACTCAGGTACGACACAGACTTTGGAATCATCAGATACAGATTTTAAAGTAATAACCATGATTTATAAGTTAAGAGCTCTAATGGAAAAAGTAGAAAGCATGCAAGAACATGTGAATAATGTAAGCAGAGAAAGGGAAATTCTAGGGGAGGATTAAAGAAAACAGTAAAAATAAAAAACACTGCAGCAGAGATGAAGAATGTCTTTGATGGCCTCTTTAGGAGACTGGACACAACCAAAGAAAGAATCATTGAGCTTGAAGATAGGTCAATAGAGACTTCCCTAATTGAAATGCAAGTTAAGAAAGAAGGGAAAAAAACTGCCTGCCACAAAATATGAACTGATCACCTGGGAATTGTAGGCATAATTTCAAGAGGTATAACATGTGTACAATTGGAGTACCAGAAGAAGAAAGAAAAACAACAGATGAAGTAATGTCCAAGAACTTTCCAAACTTAATAACAGGCATCAAAGAACAGATCCAGGAAGCTCAGGAGAAATACCTGCTTGACATATCATATTCAAACTGCAGAACATCAAAGACAAAGAAAACATCTTGAAAGAAGCCAGAACAAAGAACGTCTTGCTGGAGAGGAACAAGGATAAGAACTCCAGTGAACTCATCAGTAACCATGCAAACAAGAAAGTGGAATGAAATATTTAAAGTGTAAACAACAACCCTACCAACCTAGAAGTCTATATACACTGAAATTATCCTTCAAAAATGAAGAAGAAATAAAGACATCTTCTTCCATCCAAGTACTAACCAGGCCTGACCCTGCTTAGCTTCCAAGATCAGACAAGATTGGGCGCATTCAGGGTGGTATGGCCATAGATCAAAGACATCTGATTAAAAATAAACTAAAGAAATTCATGACCACCAGATCTTTGTAAGAAGTGTTAAAAGAAATTCTTCAAGTAGAAGGAAAATGAAATAGGTGTGAAACTCATCTCTAAATAAAGAAGGAATGTTAGAAAAGGAATAAAGAATATTTTTTATTTATCGTATTTTTACTTGATCTAAAAGTACCTATTTATTTAAAAACTTAATAGCAGGGGCGCCTGGGTGGCTCAGTTGGTTGAGCAACTGCCTTCGGCTCAGGTCATGATCCCGGAGTCCCAGGATCGAGTCCCATATCGGACTCCCGGCTCTGCGGGAAGTCTGCTTCTCCCTTTGACCTTCTCCCCTCTCATTCTCAGTCTCTTGCTCTCTAATAAATAAATAAAAATCTTAAAAAAAAAAAAAACTTAATAGCAACAGTGTATTGGGTTATTATAGCATATGAATAAATGAAATGAATGATAGTACTGTCCTAAGAGATAGGAGGGATGAATTAGGAATACTCTATATAAGTTACCTGCATACCTTTATGCATGAGAACAATTTGAATTTGAAATTATAAATACCATTTATAGCAGCAAAAAATGAGTAGGTATAAGTCCAAAGAAATATATAGAAACTATATTCAGAGCACAATAACACTAATTAAAAAAACAAAGATGTAAGTAAGTGGAGAGAGATTCTGCGTTTATGGAAGAATCAATATGGTTAAGACATCAGTTTTTTCCAGTCCGATTTATAGATTCAAAATAATCTCAATCCAAATCCCAGCAAGTTATCTTATATTAACAAACCGATTCTACAGTTTATATGGAGTAGCTGATACAATAGAAGAATAGACACAGAGATCAATGGAACAGACGAGAACCCAGAAATAGATCAACGCAAATATAATCAACTGATCTTTAACAAAGAAACAAAGGCAATTTAGGAAAGAATATTTGCAGCAGATGGTGTTGGAACAATTGGATGTCCATATGCAAAAACATGAAGCAACACATAGATCTTATACCTTTCACAGAAATTAACTCAAAATGTGTCATAGACCTAAGTGTAAATTGCAGTGTTATAAAACTTCTGGAAGAAAAATGTGAGAAAAATCTAGATAACCTTGTGTTTGGTTCGTAGTTTTTAGATACAACAACAAAAGCACAATCCATGAAAGAAAAAAGTGACAAATTGAATTTTATTAAAATCAGCAATTCTGCTTTTTAAAGGTGCTATTAAGAAAATGAAAAGACAAGCCATAGATTGGCAGAAAATATTTACAAAACACATATCTTATAAAGGACTTGAATCTAAAATATGCAAAAACTCAAAACTAAACAATAAGAAAACAATCTAATAAAAAAATGGAAGTAAGATCTGAACAGATACCTTGCCAAAAAAATTTTATAATAGATTTCAAGCCTATAGAAGATGCTAGACATCACTTGTCATTAGGAAATTGTAAATTAAAACAACACTGAACTACCATCCCACACCTGTTGGAATGGTCAAAATCTAAAAAACTAACAATACCAATTGCTGACAAGGATGCAGATCACAAAGAACTCTTATTCATTGCAAAATGATATAGCCACTTTGGAAACAAGAATGGCAATTTCCACACAAATTTAGTTACAGTTTACCATGGTATCCAACAAGCATACTTGTAGGTATTCACCCAAATCATTTAAACCTTATGCCCTCAAAAAAACCTGCACATGAATGTTTATAACAGCTTTACCCATAATTGCCCCCAAATGGAAATAACCAAGATGTCCTTCAGTAGGTGAATGGATGAAAAGACTGTTATATTTATAGAATGAAATATTATTCAGTAATAAAAGAAATGAGTTACCAAGTTATCAAAAGATGTGTATGAATCGTATATTGCCAATGAAAGAAGTCTGTGAAAAGGCTATACACTGTATGGTTCTGATTATATGATATTCTGGAAAAGGCCAAACTATAGGATTGGTAAAAACATCAGTGGTGGCCAGGGCTTTAGTGGTGGGAGGGTGCATCATAGGGGAATTTTTTTAGGGTGGTCCGCTTGTGCATAGGTTACTGTGATTCTGGATACATGTCAATATGCATTTGTCAAAACCTATAGAACTTTAGAGTACCAAGAGTGAACCTTAATGTAGTCAAATAAAAAAATAATTTAGGACTTCCGGAGATCCCAGGATGGAACAGAGAATGTGACAAAACAATCTAGCTACATTACAAATGTATGAGAAAACCTCACTGAAAGGGGTGGAGGGAAAGGTGCTAACCCAAGTAAGTTTGGAAATGATGCGGTCTGTGGATCTAAAGGCAAACGCAAATGTACATAAGCATTGTACTTAGGTTAATAAACTTTCCCATGGGAGCAGAATTAACAATTCTGATACCGTCACAATGTATACTGGAATTACACATGGTGTTAAGTAGATGGATGATGGATGGTGGGAGCCAGGTTTCTCAGTGTTGGGAGTGGTGGTTATGGGTAAGCAAGGAGAGGACATTACATTGATCCTTGTAGGAGATTTGGAGATCCCAGAATGAACTCATAGCCCGATATATTTAGGCTAATACAGATACAGATGATTATGTGTAGAAACATTTATAGATAGAATTATATACTTGGATTACTATATGCACATGTATTTCATTGCTGTCAGCTGAGGAGGCTGGAAGCAACATGATCCCTATAGCAAGTTGTACATCTTGCTTGTAACATTATTTTTCAATTCTCCGATAAAATAAGTGAAGAAATAGCTGATTCTAGGAGTGGTTGCAGGATACACACAAGATGATCCTGCAGCATCTTGTAGTGCTAGCAAGTAAGGACATTAAAAAAAACCAACCCCCTCAAGCTCCAAATCCCCCCCACAGTAATCAGGGTATATAAAAAGACATAGGAGACAATGGAAAATGCTTCCAATAGCAAAGGCTGGAACAATCTCAGAAACAAGATAAATAATATATCTTTGGATCGTAATGCAAAATATGAAATAAATATCCATGAGTTCATACTGATATAAATAAATAATTGAATATATAAATAAATGGGAGAGAGTGGAAATTTTCCATGTAGAAGATAATTTATGTAGGTACTCTGTCCTCAGGGAGGGTGAGCTTAACTCTCCACGTAAGTGTGAGCTGTGCATTCCAAAAAGTACAGTATAGAAAGGGAGAATGACTAGTAATTCCACAGTGGAGAGATCTGACAAATATGACCTGATCAAGATTAACATAAACAGTGTTAAGTCCTGTTGATAGCAGTTACCCTTGATATGATACGGTTAAAATGATATTTTATCAAAAAAAATGATACTTTATCTGTGGGATCTTCCTCCTAAGAACATGTAAATACAGTCTATGAAACAGCTGTCAAGTGAAGGACATTCTATGAAATACCTACTAGGACTCTGCAAAGCTGTTAAGGTCATCAAAACCAAGGAAAGTCTGAAAAACTGTTATAGCTAAGTGGAGCCTAAGGAGATATGACTATTAGATATAGTGCGGTATCTTAAATGGGATCCTAGAACAGAAAAAGGATATTAGGTAAAAACTAAAGAAATCTGAATAAAATGAACTTTAGTTAATAATAATAATATTGTATAGTGTTGTAAAATTATGTATCAATATTCTATATATCAATGTTGGTTCATTGTAACAAATGTACCATACTAATGTAAGATGTTAATAATAGGGAAAACTTGGTGTCTGGAGAACTATCTTTATAATTTTTTCCTGTCAATTTAAAACTTTTCTAAAACAGTTTATTTTTTGAAAGATAAATTTTTGATAATGTCTTCTAGGGTGGAGATATAGTAAATTCAGGCCATAGCCACTAACTTATTCTGGAGCCTGAGGGGAGGCACTTTACCTGCAGGAAAAGAGTATGTAATGAAAGGTTTCAGAGCCCATGGCATATATTTAGGTTCTTGATGTTCACATGAAATGAAATGGCCTCTTAATTGCCTCTGCCATCTGCACTCAGTGGTATTGAACTGGGGTGAAGCCACCATGTTGGAAGTGTTTTGATTTTGCTACAATAATTGGAGGATGCACAACTGGCAGTTAGTGGGCAAGAAGTAGTAAATGTTTAATGTTCTGAAATGTGTAGAACAGCCTCATACAGTGAAGAACTGGTAAACATCTTGCATGACTTTCTAAAATGTCTTCGTCTTTTAATATATACGGAATTCTGAGGAATGCCATATCATGTAAATCCAGGGAGACTGTATCTTATTTTGTCCAAAAGAGTTGTTCACCTCTTTGGAAAAATTGTATCTCTGTAATGTGGCTTTTGATATTTGAGTCATAGAATGCTTACAGAAAAGTTTTGCTTTTATGGTGCTTTGCATATAAGTAGAGTAACAGTACAATTTACTAACCATACTGGACACTTTTCAGTGTAAGTGGGGGTCGTGCTCTTAATAGTTCTATTGGGGAAATGGGCATAAAGACCAGGATTATACCAGGAAACTGAGTCATACATGTGAACCTGGGAAATACAGTTCTGGTTTCTAGCTTCACAGTATAGGAAGATATACTAAAGCAATTTTAGAATAGATGTTAAGTGGAAAAATCCACATATCCTTTGTGATATATTTGTCTGTTTGATTTATCACTAAGAGAGGTGTATAAAATTTCCCTCTATAACAGGGAAATTGTCAATTTTTGTGGTTTCTTTAACTTTTGCCTTATATCTTTAAAGCCCTAATTCTTAGGCGCTTACGGGTTCAGAGTGTTATACCTTCCAAGTGAATAATACTTTCCTTTTTGCCTTAAAATGTATTTTGTCTGACAAGAGTATCTCAGCTTTCTTTTAATTAGTATTTACTTGGCCTATTTCATCTTTTTATTTTCACTGTTTCTGTATTCTTATTCTTTATTGTTTTCTGTTATAGTTAGCATATAGCTGGATTAAAAAATGACCATCTTTGTTTCTAATTGGAGAGTTTAATCTATTTACATTATATCATTATTCTTATTTGATTTGGGTTTGTTTTTTATCTTATTGCATGCTTTCCCCCTGTGTTTTCAATGTTTATTTCCTTTTGCTTTGTGTTGATTAATACCAGTAGTTTGGAAATTATATATTCTATTTCAAATGTTTTAATGATTACCCTAGAAATTTTAGCAGATATATTTAATAGTGTCCAAAGATAATTGCTATCTTTATTCCCTTTATGTATGAGAAATGAAATGCCATAACTTCAGTCTTCTCTATTTTATCATAAATTATTGGGGCGCCTGGATGGCTCAGTCATTGAGCTCTGCCTTTGGCTCAAGTCATGATCCCAGGGTCCTGGGATTGAGGCCTGAATTCGGATCCCTGCTTGGGGGAGGGTGCCTGAGTCTCCCTCTCCCACTCTCCCTGCTTGTGTTCCCTCTCTCACTGTGTCTCTCTCTGTAAAATAAATAAATAACATCTTAAAAAAAAGATTGTTGTTGCCTTATTGTTTTAGTTCTATGTTGATCTTTTAGCCTCTCAAATGACTATAATTTTTGTTATTTATATAGTCAAAGTTTATTTATGTTTACTAACATTTACTTTGTTTTCCAGTTCTTGCATCTAAGACCTACTTTTTAGGATCATTTTCTTTTCTTTTTTAAAGATTATATTTATTTATTTGAGAGAGAGAATGAGAGCAAGAAGGGACGGGGGGAAGCAAGGGCAGAGGGAGAAGCAGACTCCCCGCTGAGCAGGGTGTCTGATATGGGGCCCAATCCTGGGACTCCAAGATTATGACGTGAGCTGAAGGCAGATGTTTAACTAACTGAAGCGCCCCAGTATCATTTTCTTTTTTAAATGCATCTTTTAGAAGATTCTTTAGTGAATTTCAGCTAGTAGTACACTCTTTTAGTTTTGATTCTTTTTTTTTTCTTTAGTTTTGATTCTTTTTGAAAATATCTTTATTTCACTCTTAGTCTTTAAAGTAAATTTCATTTGGTAGAGAAAGTGGTTTAACATTTATCTTCTTTCAGCACTTCAGGGTTATCATTTTTACTGGTTTCTGTCTTCTGTTGTTGCAATTGAAAAATCAGCTGTCAGTCTGATTTCAATTATTTATAGTAATCTGTTTTTTTCCTCTCTGCTTATTTTAAAGATCTCTTTGCTTTTGATGTTTATGGATTCACTATAACATGTCAAGACTTGTTTTTTTCCTTTTTTCTTTCTTATCTTCATTGGGCTTTACTGTGCTACCTGAATCTGTAGATTTTTCCCTGGAAAAACACTCAGTCATATTGCTTCTGCTTCATTCTGTTACCTCTTTTTAGATCTCAGATTAGACATATGTTGGACCTTCTCATTCTATCCTCCATATCTTTTAACCTCTTGCAATATTTTCATCTCTGTATTTTCATGTTGTATTTTGTATATTTTTACAACCTATTTTTTTTAAGATTTTGTTTATTTATGTGAGAGAGAGAGAGATTGAGAGAGAGCATGAGAGGAGAGAAGGTCAGAGAGAGAAGCAGATTCCCCAAGGAGCTGGGAGCCTGATGTGGGACTCGATCCTGGGACTCCGGGATCATGACCTGAGCCAAAGGCAGTTGCTTAACCAACCGAAACACCCAGGCGCCCCTTTACAACCTATTTTTAAATATACTCCTTCTCTTTACATTTTATGTAGTTTCACTCATCAACCAATTTTATGATTTCCATTCTTGAATTCTTTTATTCGTAGGAGTTCTAGTTTGGTATTTTTCTAATCTAAATTACTGGTTTTGATAAGCTTTCATTTTCCTTTGTCATATTCTTAAAAAACTTAAACATTTCTTTAAACACCTTAAATGTATTTATTTGATATTATATGTGTGATAATTATAATATCTGTGATCTATATGGTTCTGATTTAGCAATTTTTTCTTCTCATTCTTGATCATGGTAGTTTATTTCCTTGTATGTTTGATGATTTTTGATTTTGAGCTGATGCTTCTGAAAACTTTGTGATAAATCCTGAGGCTTGAATTTAAAATGCGTTCCTCCAAAGAGAATGTGCTTTGGTTTTATACAACTAACTAAAGACCATTTAAAACGAAGATTTCAACTTAAATTTTTCATCCTACATATATAGTGTGAATATTCTTTTGAAGAATGTGAACTTTCGTTTAGGAAGTCATTGGGGCAGTAATTTTTTTCCTGTTCCATCCAGAATATAGTTTGAATCACACAATATCTTTTTGGTATACCAACTTTTGTTGTCCTTTTCTTTTTCCTGAGGACTACTCTTTTGGAATCCTGACTTTATGCAGTGATCCCAGATCTGACCTGTAACCCAGCACAAACCCAGCCTTGCCCATTTGTCCGCAGGCTCTAAGCTGTCAGGAACTGGCAAACTCCCCGAGGAGTTTGCTTTCCCTGTGTATCTGAACTGTTTTCTGTGCCTTGTATAGAAACCTTTGTTGATTTGAATTGCATGAGAGAGACATGAAATTTTTTTTTCCATGTGGCTTTCTAAAGTGTAACAGGAGAAGGAAAGGCTATAGGAAGGGATTCAGCTCGGTATAAAGAAGACTACTCTCAAATAGTGAGCTGTTTCATGAGGTAGTGAGCTTCCTAGTCCCCAGAAGGATTCAAGGAGAGGCTAGACATCCACATATTGGGGATATGGTAAAGGGGACTTAGGGATGGAGGCATGTACTGAATTGGGCAAGTGTGCTGCCATCCTCTCTTTCCATGCCTGATGCTGGTTTGCATGCCAGAACCAAAGCCGTGACACACTCAGGAAGAAGGTTCTTTTCACTGGTCATCTGAAAGTTTAAAATAATGGCTTGCCAGGTCTGTTCTCTGCCTGTAAATGGCTCCTAGACACCTGGCAGCAGAGCTGTCTGAGCCCGACAGGCTTTGCCAGAACACGTGATGCCTGGGCTGCCTGCATCTCCTGTTCATGTGGCCATATCCCTGGGCTCGGTTGGGTGGCTATGGTTTGTCTTGGCCACGGTGATGTCAAGGGGGAGGTGGACTGAGGGGCAGGATGAGTGAGCAACAGGTGTTAGAAGGAGTCTAGACAGAAAAGTATCCTTATACCCACAGGAGCATTTGTTTAAAATAGCTCTTTCCCCAAATGTTCTTCTGATGGCACCAGGCCCGTCTGTGCTGTGGTTTAAGATCATTTGGCAACTCTCATTCTTGCAATCAGAGAACGGCTTCTGGGGCTATAAAATCATCAGTGATCTCAGCCAATTAGCTCAACCCAGATCGAATTATACGCACCAGCTCTGGTAGCAAGGCGACTTGACATGAGCTGACTTTACAAAGTTTCAGTGTTTTTGTTTGCCCTGTTTTCCCCCAGGGCAGTCATAGTTCAACTGGGACTTGGCCCCAGCAGGTGGATCCCTTTGGGTGCTTTTTTCATTGCTGGTGGAGAAACTGGATAAGTATTCACACTCTCATGCTTGCAGTAGTAAAGGAAGGAGGACTGTCCTGCAAATACGGGCAGTCTGTGTCTGTGAAGAGAGTAGGAAATGTCCCTTTCCCAGTTGGAAGGGGAATTGGATGCTTCTGCAGAGCTCTGTCATGAGGGACTAGAATGGGGTCTATCAAGAGTGGTGAGGGTCCTGTGGACACTAGATGGAACCCAGGCTGATAAGGAGGTTAAAGCCTAGGGGGAGTGTTCTGTGAGTGCAAATTAGCATTCTGGGTTACATGCAGGATTGTGGATGGGTAATGTAGTGTTATTCTGGCATGCAAAGCATAGGTGAATTTGAGAAGTAAGAACTCGGTTTGTAATTGGATCTCCCCTCAAACCTCCACTCACAATAGCTTCTTTTTTGTTTTGGTCCATTTTATGACAGAACCTTGAGCTGTGCACAGAAAAAAAAAAGATAAAAATAAGAATATTGGGGTGCTTTGGTGGTTCATTCTGTTAAGCATCTGATTCTTGGTTTCTGCTCAGATCATGATCTCAGGGTCATGGGATTGAGCCCTGTGTCAGGCTCTGTGCTCAGCATGGAATCTGTTTGAGATTCTCTCTCTCCCTCTCCCTCTGCTCCTCCCCCTGCTCGTGTGCTCTCTTTCTCTCTCACATAAATAAAATCTTTAAAATAAAATAAATAAAATAGTATAGAAAAGTACACCCAGCTAGAGAAAACTACTGATAATATTTTGATGCATATTCTTCCAGATCCTTTTCTACATATATATGTGTAATGCTTCTTTTTACAGAAATGGAACCAGAAATGGAACGTTCTTGTGTTACCTGCTTTTCCCACTACTTATATGATTCAATCAGCAGATATTTTTTCACTTTAAAGATTTTTATTTATTTGAGAGAGAGAGAGAGAGAGAGAGAGATCACAAGTAGGCAGAGAGGCAGGCGGAGAGAGAGAGGGAAGCAGGTTCCCCGCCAAGCAGAGAGCCCGATGCGGGGCTTGATCCCAGGACCCTGAGATCATGACCTGAGCTGAAGGTAGAGGCTTTAACCCACTGAGCCACCCAGGCGCCCCAATCAGCAGATATTTAATGAATGTTACTATATGTCTGGCCCTGTTCTAGACATCAGCGGTATCTTGATGTACAAAACCAAGCCCTTTGACCTCATGGAGCTTATGCTCTAGTAAGCATTTTGTAGTGAGCATCTTTTCATATCCATGGATCCATTTATGGAACAACATTTTGGGGAGTTACATGGGATTCCATGCTATAGATGAACTTTAATCTATTTTTATACTGTGTTGGAAGTTCAGATGGTTTGCAACTTTTTGACGTGATAAACAATGATTTGATGAACATTCTTAGAGCTAATTTGTGTGTTTACCCTTATGAGAGATAAAGGCTGTAGTGAGAAAATAGTAAGACTAAATGTTCCCTCAGGTAGAGGGAATAAATGTGTACTTCCTGGCTGTGACCCGCAGGCCATTAGTCCCAACGACACTTGAGCCCAGAGGGTATTGCTGACAGACTTGGCTGACTGCGTGGCTTGGGGGGAGGCAGGCGAACCTGTGTGGATGGCTTTCAGCTGACCCAGGTGGACTATCTGGCAGCACTGGGACCCATAGATTAATTAAGGACATAGAGAATGTCAGGAGTCTTTAGAGGCCCAGCTACTTTCACTGAGGCTTTAAAAGATAAAGGTGTACTGCTCTGTGTGATAAGCTAGCGATATGCTAGCAACTCACAGAAGGGGATTCCACATAGCACACACAGATGAGGTGGGTGCAGCTGGGCCTAGACAGCAGGGTGTGCAGAAGGACCGGCTTTCATGGAGGTCTTTTTTTTATCGAGCCCTCATGAGCAGAATGAGAGATGAAGCAATGAGAGAGGGTGGATCCTAGGAAAGGTTTCTTTCACCAGGCTCCCTTAGGAGATAGGCACTCACGGCCTTTCGATTACCCACATTGCTTGGTGTGCTCTTAAGCTCACCAAAGGGAGAGTCTCCTTTCCTTTGTTGAATAGTTGGCTGCTGTCCTGTATATAGGCCCAAAATATGGGAATAATTTTAAATCTTTCCCTTTTTATACCCTTTCTCTTCACCAAATTCTGTGCAATCTCCTGGACAAAAATCTCTTGAATCTGTTCAAGTCCCAATTCTCTCTCCCTTGAACAACTGCATGAGCTTTCGTGCGTGTCCTTGTTCCCACATCCCTTCCATCCGTTTCCCACACAGTGACTTAAGTTATCTTTGTGACATGAACTTTGCATCTCATCACCACCAGATGAAGAACCTTGAATGGCTTCCTGTTACCTGTAGGGTGAAATCCAAACTCTTAAGAGACCGACAGGCCATCTCAGCAGCCTAGCTTACTTGACCAGTCGTGTCCCGAGCTGCACCTCACACCTGTTTCCCAGTCATGAGCCACGTGCATGACCTGGGGGTGACATGTTCCTTCCAGCCCCTGCATCCTTGCACACACTCTTTCCTTCTGCTAGGGATGTTTTCCCTCTTTTGTTCCTCGGTGTGTTCCTGTTCCTATCAGGGCACCCTCTTCATTGTGACCTCACTGTGTTGTGTCCATCTTTGTATTATAACCTATCATGCTGCTCATTTACTTGTCTCCTTGTGTATAGCCTTTTCTGGACTGTGACCTACTGAGAACGAGGACGGGATCTTACTCATTTTTGATTCTCCTATCCCACAGCAGTGCTCAACATGTATTTGTTGCTGAATGTGGGAGGAGCTGGTACAATCTGGACTGCAAAATGCTTTCTTTGATGTAGATCTAACCAGAGAGAATATGTTCACAGGACTTAGTTCTGACTTATATTTTCAGACATCTTTTTAAAGATTTTTATTCTAAAGGCAATTAATTTTGTTACATAAAAGATGTTTATTAGATAGGTTGGTTCTTAGGCATGCTCTCTCAGACTCATGATTTAATATTGTAAACACACATACACAAGTTTTTCAACTAGTAAGAGATGAGTTCAAACACAGAGACTCTCGGACTTTAAAGTGTGTCCCTGATTTCCGTACTCTAATGCCTGGGGGTGCTGGCATTTTGGGTCCAAGAGAGGGAGTTGTAAATGGAGAAAAAGGGAAATGTGGAAAAGAAAAAAGCCAAAAAGTCCCCTCATGACCATCCACATATTTATATAGAAGTTGAAAAATAGGCAATTGCTTTCTCTTTCAGAGTCTGTTTCCATGTTTGTCACATGTGAGTAATAATATTCTCCTTTTAAGACAGTGATAAAGACTAGATAGGATAATGTGTTATGTACAGTAAATGCCAAAAAAAGTAGCTATTATGTATATTTTTTTCTTAGAATTCCTGGCTTTCTGTTCTTCTCTGTGCTTAGAAATCTATGAATGGGCCTAACAGAAATCTTTGCAGAGGACAACTCAGGACTGTTTGTGATTTCAATAGGTGACTATTGGATACTCCTTCAGTAGTTTCTGAAGATTTCCATGACCCTATGTCCTGCCACTCCCCTCATTTCCTTGTTGAAATCGTACAGTCAGATTTTACCTGAAGCTCTGTTTGCAGATAGAATTTTTGAGCTGATAACCCTTGCTAGAGTTAACAAGTTAAAGCTTTTACTTTATACCTCTGTGGGACTGAGTTTTGGGTTCTTTTCCTGGAAGAGGATTTTTTCGTGAGCAGGAGACCCGAGGCTGGGTTTGGAGAAGTACCACCTTGTGAGGAAAAGACTGGAGAAAGGAAATAATAGAATGAGAGATTCTACAGTAAACTACATTGGATAGAGACATACCATCCAGGGATGGCTACTTACCTTTCATCTTCCTGATACCTTGTTCATGATTGTCTCTTGAACTGTTTCTTTAATATTTTAGTTCAATCCTTTGTATAATTCTATTGTTCTATTTACTTCCCTGGTAGTGTGTGGGGAGGAGGTATATCAGGGGAAGGATGTGGAAGAAAGACCCTTATTATCCTGAATACACATTCTGGAAATGAATTATTGAGCTCACTGGTAGACAAGGGTCAGGGCACAGCCCAAGGGCAGAACTGATGGAAGATAAGGTGACTTCACAGCGTGGGGGATATGGTTGAGAACTTCACTTCCCCCTGCACCCCCCGGCTGCTTATTTTCTTTTAAAAATTGTGGTAAAATATACATAACATAAAATTTACCATTTTAAAACATACGGTTCAGTGGTGTTAAGTACATTCATATTGTTCAACCAACACCACCTTTCATGTCAAGACGTTTTTCATCTTCTCAAAGTGACCCTCTTTGCTCTTGAAACTAATTTCCCACCCCTCCCATTTCCCCCACCCAGCCCCCAGTGCCCACCATTCTATTATCTGCCTCTATGAATGTGACTACCTTAGATATGTCATCTAGGTGGAATCATATAGTCTTTGTCCTATTGCGACTGGTTTATTTCACTTAGCATTTTGTCTTCAAGGTCCATCCATGTGGTAGCCCCCAGCTGCTTTTAGAAACTGCTTTAGAAACAGGAAAGGGAACAAGTTGACCATTGGCAAGTGGGCCTCAGGCCCTAGGTCCTAGTTCAGAAGCGGGTCCCTGGATGATCGTTTCCCTTTCAAGGAGATTGGTGATGGCCTTGTTAGCATTTCTTGGATACTCAGGAAGAAAATCTGCTGACCATTCTCATTGCCTGCTGCCTTCCTCTTTTCAGGGGCCATTAAAATCCAAAGCAGCCAAGTCTTCCCACTGAAAAACCTCTGCAGGCTTGGCAGTGAGGCAGGGCACTGTTGGTAGCCAGCACAGACGCTGCTCCTGTTTAGGAGTTAGGCCACAATTTACCACGTTTGGTTCCAATTCACATTTTGGAAGGCCTTTCCCTGCCTTCAGCAGCTCCTGCCCCACCACACAACGAGTGAGTTCTGTGGTGGGCTGTCGGGAGACTGTCACTTTGTGTGCTGGTCGTGCTGACTGCCACATGGGGGGATTGGCAGAACCGGCCAGTGACTGCCAGTCTCCTGGACTGGTGCCTTGTCTACTGCTTGGAAGTCTTGTCGTATCTGATATGGCAGGGTCTAGTTTCTAGAGGAAAGGTTCCTCTGGGATTTGGATGGAATTGGGGCTGTCCTGTCCTATTTCCAGAAAAATCTGAGCAAGCAGCAAATGTAATTAATACTTGGTGAATCATACCTACTAGAGGGTTAACTCCTGACAGCCCGATGTTCTGAATGGGTGGAACTCATGATGTCCTTTGGGTGCTAGCCATGCTTGCTAATGAAGAATTTGCTTTACTTATTTTGGCCTTGGGGTTAGTCAAGGATAGGAGCCTGGAAATAAGGTAGTGCCCTCCAAGTTGCCTCCTGCAGCTCTGATTGCTTTTCTTCCTCCTCCTCTAGGGGATTCCTCTCAATTCTAACTTGCTTTGATATATTTTAACTTCTGAGTAAGACAACTCTTAACATTTTTTAAATTAAAGGATAACACACAGATCATAAGTCAACAGCTTAATGAATTTTCCCATGTAAAACCCATCTAACATACAGATCAAGAAATAGAATATTCCCAGCACTCCAGAAACCTCCTCATGTTCCCTTGCAAGGAGGGGAAACCACTACCTGACTTTTAATATCCAAATTAGTCTCGCCTGTTTTTTGAATTTGAAATTTGCTTGCTTTTGAAATCACCATTGTGCATACATTTTTGTGTGTGGTTTGTTTTACTTACCATCGTGCCCGTGCGATTTATCTGTGCTCTCATATATAGTTGTAGCTCATTCATTCTCATTGCTGTATAGCATTCCACAATTCGTTTGTCCATTCTTTCAGCTCTGAGCTGAGCCATATTGGAGCTCATGGCAAAGGGAAAATTCAATAATACTGATCTTTCCTCTTTTTTTTTTTAAAGATTGTATTTGCTTATTTGTTTGTTTATATAGAGAGCATTAGCAGGGGAAGGGGCAGAGGGAGAGAGAGGATCTCAAGGAGACTCCCTGCTAAGCAGGGAGCCCGGTGCAGGGCTTGATCCCAGGACCCTGAGCTCATGACCTGAGCTGAAACCAAGAGTCGGGTGCTCAACCAACTGAGCCACTTAGGAAGCCCTTTTTGTATTAATTTTGATTGAAAAATTATTGCATTAAAATATTGTTTATTTTGACTATGAGCTTTTTTGGCATCCTTTTAAATTTTGCTCCTGAGGTGAATGCTTCACTTACCTCACTTTGGTCCCAGCCCTGTCTGCTATAGATGGACGTAGCAGACTATGAATAGTGTTGGCAACTATGAATTTTTTGGCAACTATGAATAGTGTTGCTCTATTCCTGGACATGTTTCGTGGTGAACATATGTAGGCATTTCTGTTATGTATATACCTAGGAGAGAAATTTCTATAGGCAACTTTTTTTGATGGGAGGATTGGATGTGGGGCCAGGGGGCCTTTGTTTCCCCTTCCACATAACAGCCTTTCTTTCCAAAGTTGTTTCGAGAATGTATTTAGCCTTAGTACATATGTAAGGCTGAATGTTTCTTAGTATATGAGGTTGAGTGTTGGCAAGAGAGGATGAGCATGAGGCTCATTGGCATGTGTGTCCATTATAGCTGAGGAAGCCAGAGAACCTATGAGGTGTGAGTATTTTGGAAAGCACAGTGTGGACCCCTTCCTAGGGAGAGTCCCTCAGAAAGAAGCTTCCCTGAGACTAATTGATTAAGTTTTGGTATCAGTTAGCTAGTTCCAAGCCCTAAATTGGGTATCTTTCCATCTTTTCTATTTTCTGCAAAAGTTACTGTTTCTTGACAGTTTTGAGAGAATTTACTAATAAACCATTTTAAGAATATAATCATTCAAAATGCATATTTAAACATTTTCCATGTATGTTGGTTTATTCATGTTTTCTACTTTTTTTGATATGACTTTTTCTCAGGAAAGGTCCATTTCATTAAGAATTTCAAATATGTTAGTACATTATTAATTTCTTCCCCCTTAAAAATGTTCTTCTCTCTGATCTTATAGTCCTTTTTTTCATCTGATGATTCTGTGTGTGTGTGTGTGTGTGTCTATGGAGTTTTTTTCCCCTCTTACTCTTGAGTTAATAAAAGATATTAATCCTTTGAAAATATTTCTCAGGGTTTTTGTTGTTATTTTAAAAAATATGTTTCTGACCAACAAAATTTAGAAATTTTATTTGATGAAGTGTTTTAATTTTTTCCTTTGTGACTACTTCCACTGCCTCTGTGTTTTGAAATTCCACCCCTATTTCAACATTAAATATTTATCTATTTTAAAATTTTCTAATATTTTTATTCTTTTATATTTAATTATTTGGAAGTGTCTTGATCTAAGTATTTAATTTGTTTTTCCACCAAGATGCTAGCTATTTTTAATATTAGTATATTTTTTACATTCCATACTTTTTCTGTTGGTTTATATAATTCCTTTATTATATATTAAATTCTTATAGATACAGGTATTTATGATTTAATGCAATATATGTGTTCATGAAAAACCTCTCATTCTACAAAACAGTAGATAAAAATAAAAGGATTTATAAGGAAAATAGGTTTAGAGGCTAGACACTAAAAGCCTAGCCTACTTCATAACAATATCATTATAATTATCATGAAAATTCTGGCATACTTAATCTCACCTTGGCATTTGTATCCATTGTTATGGGCAGTCCATCATGTTTGGCTGTAATCCTCAGGGCTTTGAGACACACGTCTTTGGGATATTTACTACAATAGAGACAAATTTTATCAAAATTAAAATCTGATAGAGGGTATAGCCTTAAAAAAATCAGTTTTATAGCTTCTTTTTTAAACACAAGGGAAATGACATTTTAGTTTTTGCAGCCTCAACAAAATTGTGGTACTGTTGAAGACATGACTTCTGGAAGCCATTAAGACAGCCAAGAATCTCGGGGCGCCTGGGTGGCTCAGTCTGTTAAGCCTCTGCTTTTGTCTCAGGTCATGATCTCAGGGTCCTGGGATCAAGCCTTGCAGGGAGCCTGCTTCCCCGGCTCCCTCTGCCTGCCTCTCTGCCTACTTGTGATTTCTCTCTGTCAAATAAATAAATAATATCTTTAAAAAAATGGCATCCAAGAATCTCAATAAAAGAAGACACTTCTGGGGGTGCCTGCATGCCTCAGTTGTTAAGTGTCTGCGTTTGGCTCAGGTGTGACCCCAGGATCCTGGGATGGAACCCTGCATTTGGCTCTCTGCTTGGTGGAAAGCCTGCTTCTCCCTCTCCTACTCCCCTTGCTTGTATTCCCTCTCTTGCTGTGTCTCTCTCTGTCAAATAAATAAACAAAATCTTAAAAAAAAAAGACACTTCTGCCAAGTTTTCAACTATTTTCTTATGTTCTATGTATATTACTAAGACTTTCCCTTTTGCGATTTGTTTTGTTGGAATGTGTCTATTATATTGTCCTCCTTACTCTAATAACCAGCTCCTAAATTTTTGAGTTGTGTTGATCTTCTCTCTTGTTGGTTCTTTGATTGCTGTTCTTTACCTTCATTTTGGTTTATTTTTTAGGTGGCTGTGGCATTTAAAACATTTTAAGTTACTCAGCTTACTGCTTTAATTCATTTATTTTCAAGCTGTTTTGTTTAATTAGTATTATACTTAAAGCTATGGATTTGCCTTTGAGCACAGCTTTGGCTATAATAATTTTTTATATTTAATATTCTTACTCTTTAAAAAACAGTCACTGTACTCTCCCATTTTGACTCCATATTACTTAGGAAAGTTTTTTCTTTTTTTTTTAATTTTTCAATTTGTAAAGTATATAATGGCATTTTACATTGAATTTTTTGACTCATTTTGGGCATTACTGCTTTCTAGATTTTATGGAGTTAGTCTTTGTATATTAATTATGCCTTCATTTTGCTTTATAAAATGGACAAAAAATTTGAGCAAATATTTACTTTTATGTATACTTACAAAAGCACAGAATGTATTCCAAACTGTCCTACCGAGACATGAACAAATTACCCAGCCATTCCTAACTCACTGGCTGAGGTTCAGTGCTGGTCGTTAACACCCTGACTGACGGGTGGAACACTATCCCCCTGCCTGCTCCTGGCTTTACATGGTGAGATGCAGAAAAGTGTTGGGATGTATGGGGACAGTCCTTAGAAGGCCTCGGGCATATTGTGAGGGTAATGATGGGGTCTTGTAGACTTCCCAGGGGTCCTGAAGGTAAGACATAAGAGGCAAAATTTGGAAGTAGCAGCATAGAGGTAGGACTCTCCAGACAAAAGGTACAGAATTAACAGGGCTTAGATGGGAATGGAGGGTTGTTGAGAGGTGGGAGAAGGCAGAGTATAAATGGACAGGATGATGAAGGAGCGAGGAAAAAAGGGATATGATTTCCAAGTTCCTGACTTGGGGATCTGTCATTCCTTGGGATGGGAATATTGTAGGACGATAGATATGGGAGTTTTGGACATTTTAAGATTGAGGTGTCAGTAGGTGATTCAAGAGGATGATATTTAATAAATAATTGGATCAAAGGGTCTTCTGTTATTTTGGTAGATATGATCTGCAGGTTTAGATTTAGGGGTGGTTAGCCCAAAGACAATAGTTGAAACAATAAGATCAAGTGTGATGGCCCTGGGAGAATATATAGAATGAGATGTATGAAAGGAAGAGGAGAAGAGCTGTGGAAACATGAATCCTTTCAGGGCTGCCATTTAAAGTGTGTATTGCTTTTTCATCTGGCCATGAATGAACCTCCTGTCTCCTGTCAGAAAATGGCACACAGAAAGGCGGGTAGCAAGCTGCATGCACGTGCGTGCCTGAGGCCAAGTTTTCCTGATTAAAGCTCTCCTTGGGTTTGCGGTGTTGCATCTGTGGCTTTCCTTGGCATGACCTTTTATTTTGAGAGAACGTTTTTGGAGTGACTGATCTTTTCTTCCCGTTTCTCCTCTAGTTCAGCCTTATGCTAGAATATTTACATTGGCCACTTGCCTTTCTTTTACCAGTTGGGACTAGTTGTATCCCTATAACCATCTTTCCCCCTCTGTTTTAGAGAAATAAAAAATGGAAAGGCCAGGTTTAAAGGAGAGAGTTTGCCAAAGATGTGTCTTTCTTTTGCTGACATGAGAAAGAAAGCCCACCTATGACAGATCAGCCTATTCCTAAATCTCCTTGCACTTGGCCACGTTGGCCATGTGGGGGTGAGAGTGGTTCCCTGCCCCCACTTGTGCTTCAACAATACCATTTTAGCCCTTCTCCTTGGTTAGTGAAATTCATTTTCCAACATGAACTGCAAATCGTGAATTATTAATAGCCTCCCCAACATATTCCACTGGCTTAATCTGGTCCTGCCCTGTGTAAATTGGTTTTGATTCTTCTCATTTAGAAGAAACTTTTGCCATCATTGAGACCAATCCATATTTGCATTTTTGCATAGATCTCTTTCCCAAAACTTCCTGAGCTGCCCATTCACTCTTTGGAGGAGACGGACTGTTAAAAATCATCCATTCCGAAGGGGGTGATGAACCATGTGAGACTGTGGAGTCTGAGCAACAAACTGAGGGTTTTGGAGGGGAGGGTGGGGAGGGGAGGGCGGGGGGTGGGTGAGCCTGGTGGTGGGTTGAGAAGGGCATGTGTTGCATGGAGCACTGGGTGTGGTGCATGAACAATCAATCTTGTAAAACTGAAAAATTAAAATAAACATATTTGGGGAGAAAAAAAAATCATCCATTCCTCCCCCCCCACCATGCTTTTGTTTTGTATTTCAGAGTCATGCAGAGTAATTCTCATGCCTATTCCAAAAGAGAGGCTTTCAGATATTTAAATTCAAATATTTAAATCCCCTTATGGTGGTGGCCTCCTCCTATCTGCCCTCCCCTTTCCTCCCTCAAATTTCCCTGCTCTTATCCCCTACAAGATTTACACGCAGCATGTCCAACTTAGCCACTGTCTTTTTGGAGCTAAACCAAATTTAAGTCTTTCTATTTAAGTTCTGCTCTTTAAGAGGGACTTTAATAAATTAAAGTGATCACACTTAAAACTCTATTTGGGGCAGCACATTTCTATGAATGTAGCATGAGATCCATTTATTTTCTTTGTAGCCAGTTCACACTCTTGCCTTATATTCTGTTGCCTATCAAATAAAACTTCATATTCATGAGAGCTGCCATCTTCTTCATCCAGCAGTTATGTGAAGGATCTTATATTTCTTCTAGTTAAGTGATATCTTGCTAGACCTACCCCATTGTTTCAGCTTGTTTATCTTTCTTTGAATCTTGACTCTTCTGCATACTATTAGCAACTAACCTTAGGATCTTTTCATATGCACACTTGCACACTATTTCCTTTTTCAAATCATTGGTTACAATAAAAACTGTTGAGAAAATTGTCAAGGAAGTAAAACGGCAGCAAATTTTGTCTTTGTCTACATTGACTACCCTTTGGTTAATACATAACTTAGCTAAAGCTTAGTTAGGTTATGCTGCATTAATAAACAACCCTGAAGTCTTAATAAATAAATCTTTAATAAATAATTGGATCAAAGGGTCTTACGTTATTTTGATAGATCTGATCTGCAGGTTTAGATTTAGGGGTGGTCAGCCCAAAGACAATAGTTGAAATAATAAGATCAAGTGTGATGGCAACAACACAAGAGTTTATTTCTCACTCACAATTTATGCTGACTCTTGTTCAGCTGTGGCTCTGCTCCATTTGTCTTCATTTGCAAGACCAGGAAGGAGGAGAAGTCCCAGTCTGTGATATACTTTCTCGTCTCAAAGTGAGAAAAAGAGTATTGCTAACCCACATAGTGGTTCTTAAAGCTTCTGCTTGAGTGTCGATGTGTCACATTCCCTTATACACTACTGGCCAGAGCAAGTCACACGACCAAGCCCAACATCAATACGATGAGGGTATGTACCCTGTTATAGGAATGTTCTAGAAGTATGGCAATGAGTGGCAGTGAATAATTAGAAATAATTAACAATCATTTGGTAAAAATATATAAAATTTATATGTTCGTTCCAAAGTGTTTTTTTTAATCTTTTTTTCTCTTTTAAAAAGATTTTATGTATTTATTTGACAGAGAGCACAAGCAGGGGAGCAGCAGGCAGGGGAAAGGGAGAAGCAGTCTCCTTGCTGACCAGGGGAGCCCCATGTCGGGCTCCTAGGACCCCGGCTTCATGACCTGAGCCGAAAGCAGACACTTAGCTGCTTGAGCTGCCCAGGCGCCCCTCCAAAATGTTTTTTATCTCTATGTTAATTCCCACAACAACCTCACCAGGCTGGGATGTTTCTGTGTTTATTGAATGAGGTCCTGACAGGTAAAATGTATTTTTACTGATAGTAGGTTAGGACTTAATCCCAAATATTCTGAAGACTACAATGTCCTTTCCACTACTGATGATGATGACAAGAATTATTATGTACATTTACTGGGTGCATTTTACCTGGCAGTTACTATTGGGAGTGCTTTATTATCTTTTTGGTCAGGATAATTAGCTCTTGCTGTCTCGGGAGATAAACTTCAAAATCCCAGTGTCTTAACCCAGTTAAAGTTTATTTCTCATGCACATCTATTCCAATGTGGGTTGGGTAAACTTTTAGGAGAGCTCTTTCTTTTAAGTGGTGACTTGGTAATCCAAGCTGTTTCTATCTGGAACCTCCAAGGCTCCCACTGCAAGGAGAGAGGGAGAGAGAGAGAGTTGGAGGAATCCAACAGAATTTTTTTTTTTTTTTAGTTTATTAGAGAGGGAGTGAACAGAAGGGAGGGACAGAGGGAGAGGGTGAGAGTATTGAGTAGATTCCCTGCTAAGTGAGGAACCGACATGGGGCTGAATTTCATGACCCTGAGATCACAACTTGAGCCGAAACCAAGAGTTAGATGCCTAACCGACTGAACCACCCAGGCATCTCTGATAGATGTTTTTTTAGGGCTAAGATGGGAATTGGCTCACATGTATCTCTCCCACTCACATCCCATTGGCCTGTATTATCATCTTGACCCATGAGGGCTGATAATTAAGCAGAGTACTAGATACTGACTGAACATTAACAGTCTCTGTCACAAAGGTAAAATTTATCACCCCTATTTTTGTAGATGAGAAAACTGAGGTGGAGAAAATTTAAGGACTGTCCTTTGGGCACATCTATAGTAGTGAAATAGATGGAATTTGAATCTAGGCAGTCAGGTTTCAGATCTGGGCTCTTAGCAACTGACCTAGACTGCCTCTCATCTTTTATCATAATTAGCTAGGTTATGATATATTGACTATGCTGGCATCCAGCCACGTTTATCCATTTTGTCAAAAACATCATAAAAACCTTTCAGATTCTTCTTTTGAAGTCTTGATACACTGGAAATAACCGTGATCATAATCCTAAGAAAAAACATTCAATAAACCTGGTACAGCAGGATTAATTACCAGCAATTACTATTTTTGTTTGTTTGTTTCCTGAGAGATTGGCACTTTTGGACCCTGAATGTCCACAAGGACAGGGACAGTGGATATCTCAGAGGAAACTAGAAGAGCAGATTTCCCACCTCTACCCAAATGCCCTCCTCGTCTGACATTTTGGTTCTATAAATGACCCAGGGATCATAGAGTAATCTCAGGAAGTGTTGAAGTTAAATTTTTCCATTAGCCTGGAAATGAGGACTCAGACTGAGAAATTGTGAACTGAGTAGTTGTAAAAAATCAAGAAAGTTAAATTTCTTGAGTTTGTGGATAGAGATGAATAGCTACCACAGACACAAAAGAAATCTGGAATATAGCCCATGCAGTGTTCAAATTCACCATTCTCATGGTTGTGGATTCTCTTTCTTTCTTTGCTTAAAAATGGCACTGGCTGGTCCAACACCCCTCCTGTGGTTCTCTGTGGATCATCACTAAGTACTGATTACGACCCAGCCATTTCATCTGCAGGTTTTCACAAAGGAGTGTGTGGTGTATCAGAGCTAGGGGACATAACTATTCTGTGTATCTAGGTAATATCTCATGACTCTTTATTTACTGTGGGTTTTAATTACTTCTTGGTCACCATTTCCGGAAGATCTCTTTTGATAAGTTGGAAGCAGAGTTGAACCTGAAGAGTCATGGTTTCTGATGGCTCTTCATTAGCCCAGCAAGAATCTCAGCTTTGGCCTAAAAAGTAGTCAACCTAGAAGTTAGATAATGAGCTTGTGTGCCCAAAGTATGGTGGAGGCAGTGTGACAGGGCTCTTTATTTGAAGATCTGGTATCTTCCAGGGATGGAGTTAGCAGAAATAACAGAGGAATATGACAGTGGAGGCTGGGAAGTTGGTCCAAGGAGAATGGGCCAGTTATCAAAAGGAGAGGAGCTTCTGGTTCCCTGTGTGTCATTACACTTATCCTCTGGCC
>CM052809.1:45724316-45756961 GCA_028533885.1 Nasua narica | reverse complement strand
GGTTCCCGCGAGCCCCCCCCCTTCCACTAGTTACTCCTCCGAACTTTTTGCCCTTTTTAAGTGTTTTTAACGGGCTCTACGTTAATGCTGCTCCCCCGCCACCGGGCACTTTCCTTTGGGGTATTACTGTCCTTGGTTAGCTTCTGGTGGCCCCCTCCCCCTTTTGTTTATCCTCCAATATCAGCTCGAGTGTTCCCACTTTGCTTTTACCTCTCCACTGCTGTCTTCTGCTCTCGGAGAGATCCCGGGGTTAGAAATCTTTCTCCTCAGGGTGATTTCATGGGTGTTCAGTGTGTTCTGGTAGATTTCCAGCTCACTTTTGGGGACCGGTTGCTGCAGGATCTCTTACTTCTCCACCATCTTGCCCCCCTCCAGCAGAAGCGATGGCTTTTTAAACAACGTCACTGCTGCCTCTGCTGCCAGCCACGACCGAGAAGTCTCCACAGAGAACCAGAGTAGGAAAGGAGAAAGATGATGGTTACAGCAGAGAAGACTGGATGACTTTGGGTCATATGAAAGGACCTTCCATGTGGTGTGTGCCTCATATCAGTCCTGCACGGTGGGTGGGGTTGAAGCCAGAGGAAGAGTGTTTGTGTCCATTATTACAATCTTATTGTTATTTTCATGTGTATGTGTGCTGGGAAATAAGAGTTGTGTTAGTGTACTCCATTTGCCCCAAATAACATGTACACCTTTCTTGATCTTCTCAGTGTAAAATGAGGAAATGGTTCTTTTCCTTGTCCTTCCATGCGGTGCAGGCCTCAGGTCGTTTTGGGCTTCCACTTCCTGACTAGGGACTGGAACCTCTTTGCCACTCTTTCTTATTCATCTTTGGGTGTGTCTTCTCTTCATCTTTTGAATGATCTGTAAAGGCCCGAGTGTATTAGCAAGTTCCTTTTATATCCATATTGCCCTTGATAGTCATCGTTTTCCCTTTTTTTCTCCCTCAGGCTGTGAACTTGATTTTCTTGTTACATCTTTTTTTCTTTCCTCTTCTTTTTTCTTAAGTTTACTGCAGAAGCACAATTGATATACAATGTTATATTAGTTTCAGGTGTATAACATATTAATTCAACAATTCTGTACATTACTCAGTGCTCACCACAATAAGTCTAGTCACACTCTGTCCCCATACAATGTTATTACAATATTACTGACTCTATTCCCTATGCTGTAACTTTCATCTCTGTGACTTATTTATATATGTATTTATTTATTTTATAGATTTATTTATTTATTTTAGAAAGAGAGAGCATGAGTGGGAGGGGCAGAGGGAGAGGAAGAGAGACTCCTAAGCAGATATACCACTGAGTGAGGAGCCTGATGCGGGGCTCGGTCTCATGACTCGGAGTTCACGACCTGAGCTAAAACCAAGACACTTAAGTGACTGCACCACCCAGGTGCCCCTTCTGTGATTTATTTATTTTATAGCTGGAAGTGTGTACTTCTTAATCCCCTTCACCTATTTCACTCCACCCACCCACAACCACTAGTTTGTTCTCTGTATTTATGAGTCTGTTTGCTTTTTTGTTTTTTGTTTTGTTTTGTTTTTTAGATTTCTCATATAAGAGAAACCATATGGTATTTGTCTTTCTCTGCCTAACTTATTTAACTTATCTTGTGCCATCTTTTAAAAGAATTAACTTTTAAAATGTTTTCCTCTAATTATGAAACAATTAACTTTACATTGTAGAAAATGTGGAAGTAGAATCATAACTAAGAAAAAATTACCATAATGCCCAGAGATAATTAGTGTTAACACTTTGATGTCTTTTTAGTCATTTTTCTATGCATATCTATACAGAGTATATATGTGTGTGTGTGTGTGTGTGTACGTATGTAAATATATGCCTATAGTGACAAAATTGGGATCACACCACACATGACATTTTGTAAACTTTTTCACTTGCCAATATATCATGATTCTTTTTCCACATTATTTATTCTTCCAAAAAGTTATTCTATATGATTACACGTTTTAAAGCTTTTGATACATATGGTTAATTTGCTTTCTGAGAAGGAGATGATAATGCATACTCTTTCCAGTCATATTTAACATTACCAGTTTTCCTGCATTCTTATTAACACAACAAATTTTATTAAAATTTCTGCTAATTGGGTAAAACCTGGAGCCCTTTTGTTATAATTTGCATTCCTTTCACTGCTAATAACACTAAACATTTTTCCTGTCTGTGGCTATTTGTATTTTTCTGTCATGAGTTGGTTGGTTGTGCCTTGTCATGGTTTTGTTGGAACTCATTTTTTTTTAGACATTTCCTAATCCTCTTGTTGCCTCTCCTCTATCAAGAGTCTCAGACAATGTGATCATGCCGATATCTTCTTATCTGAGGACTTGGAAATCTGCCTTCTAAACCCTGTGGCACATACCTGACTGTACCTAGCCACTGCCTCCCTGACAATCACACATTTTAAGTGCCCTGGCCACTTATCTTGAGTTTAATTTGCCTCCTGACTGATCATATCACAGTGGTTTGCCCCACTACCTCAATGTCACAATTAGCGTGGGGTTGACATCATTGTCCCAGCAATGCCAGTAACCCGAATAAAGGAGAAGAAGGGAAAAAATCATTGAAAGGAGGGTGGATGTGGGGCAGTGGGCTACATCTCAGCAGGGTACAGGAAAGGTCATAATTGGTGCCCCTTTGGGTGTATGCAGGGTCACACACAGAGTCCTAAGGATGTGTTTGCAGAAAGTTAGCTGAGTCAGGCCTCTGTTAAGTTGAACATGGTATTGTGCTGTAGGGAAATTTGATCAGAGACCAGGATCTTATTCTAGAGGTAAGGACAGAGAGAAAGTTCGGAGCTTAGGTTATGATGAAAAGTGAGTTCAGGAAAAATGATGGACAAAGAATAGGACCTGGATCCTGAATTAGAAATAGGGCATCCTGGCAGACTAAGGTGGGGCTGGGTCTCTTCCTGTAAGCAGCCAGGAACGTGTTGAAAAAAGGTCTTCCTTCCATGCCTAAGCTAGGAAGGCATGATCTGTCATATTGAAGGGGCAGTTGCAGGGGAACTCAGCAGTCTGAGAGGGGAAACACCATAAGGTTAGGAGTTGGCTGAATTGAATGGAGTGGAACCTAAGGGCAAGAAACACCTTTTGAACTCGCATCATCCTCCCCACTACCATAGACTCCCTCCTCACTGAGCCAGCCCTATCGTTTACTCCCGTCTCTCCCTCTACTGCACCCTCTAAACCCGATTTTATTTTAAACGAATGTTTCTATATCCTAGACTTCTTACAGAACATTCTCTTTACCTTTTTCTTTAACTGAAATTTATTCTTCCCTAGAACCTGCTTTCTCAGTGGTCCTTTTGAGGAAATACTTTATATTCCACACATTAGTAGGCCAAGGGACATGTTTGTGTTTCTTCATGTCCCACGAAACCATTTCTCTTGGATCCTCATGCGAAAGTCTATTTTCCTTTGAAATTTATGTGGTCTAGCTATGCTACTTCCCCTGCTCCTTGTCATGACTGTTGGCTTACACAACATTTATGAGGGCTTTGGAACCTAGCTGATAGGTTTATTTTTCATTCCATTTCCTGATTGACTTCAATTTCCATTTCTACCAGAAATTATTTAGCCTCTTTGACTCTCATGACCTTTACCTCTGCTGTACTGAAGGTGCTCACTCTCACGATCTTTTCTACTTCTGTTGCCAGGGTACCAAGTCCTGCTGAAGAGAAGCACACAGTTTTGCAGTTGGTCCGACTCACGGTATCTGTCCTTAACTAGGCCTCACTTCAGCTCATCGGTCTTTCCACTTGCCCCTGGTCAGCTTTCTCTCCCACATCTTATAATAGCTATTCCAAGTCCTTTCATCTCCTCAAGCTGTCTGCTCTAAGCCCTCCACCTTCTGTCTAAGGAAATGCCTTTTTTTTTTTTTTTCTATTTTGGAGGGAACAATGAGGTCATCAGTTGTGACCTTACTCATTGTTCTCCTTCCTTTCTCACCTGCAAATGTATCTTTCACTCTAGTATCCAAATGAAGTATTCCTTCATCTCTTCTCCTGTTTAAAGGCAATTCTCTCTCAGTGTTTTATATCACACATCCTCTTCTTTTCTCTGGAATTGGTGCATACATTATCCTCACTCCATTCTCTATCTTTATTGTTTCTCTTTGCGTGGATTCCTTTTCTTGCTATATAAATAAATATCTGTCTCTTCTTTCTTAAACATCCCTCTTTGCCTACCACAACTTCCTTCCTAGCCAAATGTCTTTAAACTGTTGTCTCTCTTAGCCTGACTTCCTCATCTTCCTTGCTCCTCGGATCTCTGTAATCTGGCTTCTTACCACAGTGTTCTATGGAAGCATCTCTTACAGAGTTTACTAGTGATCTAGTTAGCAAATTCCCTGGGTACTTTCTGGACTTCAATTACATGCTCTTTCTTTTGTATTTGATAGCGTATTGATCATTCCTTTTTCTTGATGTTTTTCCCTTTGGTTTCCATCAAAATCACTCTCTCAACTCTCTTTGTTCTTTCTGGATCATCATTATCCTTTATTCTATCCTGAGGAATTATCTTTCAGATGCTCTCAAAGTTTCTGTGCTTATTCTTCTTTTGCCATTCTACTCTATTTATTTATTTTTAGAGATTTTATTTATTTGAGCGAGACACACACACACACACACACACACACACACACAGTATGAGTCAGGGGAGGGGCAGAAGTGAGGGAGAAGCAGACTTCCTATTGAGCATGGACACCCCCCCACCCCCCAATCTGGGGCTCTATCCCAGGCCCCTGGGTCCATGACCTGAGCCTAAGTCAGATGCTTAACCAACTGAGCCACCTACTCGCCCCCATTCTACACACTTTATACTCAAGTCTTCTAGTATCACTTAAATGCTTTTGACTCTAGACCTCTTCTTGAGTTCGAGGCCGGAATACTCAGCTGCCCAAAGGAAAACTCCACTTGGATGACACTATAATGCTCAAACTGGAAATGCTTATTTAGTAATTGTTTTATGAACTCTAATGTCCAGAAATCAATTTCATCATTTCTCTGTGTCTCTAAGTCTATTGTTCTTTTGCTTTTAGTTTTTATATGCATGAAATGACCATTTATTTCTTATAGTAAAAGGAAGTGAGACTTTCTGTGCCTGATAAAGTCCCCCTTTGGTTTATTGAATGAAGAAGAGGAAAAGGTGAAATGAGGTGTCTGTAAGCTGTAGTTTAGATTATTCTATAGAGATAGTTCCCTTTTTGTTTCCACCAAAGGGGCAGTTTGTTTTGGCTATTGTCTACATCTTGTTCTCCATCATGTAGTTGTGAGAAGCCTAGGTTCCTTGTCCTGAGCAAGTGGCCTCATTTCTATAATCAGTAGTTCTCAAATGTTAGAACATAAAATATTCACCTGAGAAGGGATTTTGGTTTGTTTTTGTTTTTGTAGAGTAACGGACCCAATCCATGAAATTCTAGGACTCAGGTGGGGCTTAGAAATCTATGTTTTCAGAAGCCTCCAGAGTATTCATGATAAAAGTGGTTCACAGACCACATTTTGAGAAACATTGTTTTCTAGCATGTTGGAGCTACCAATTGCTGTTTGCTACTTTCTTCAGCTATTGAAGATCTCTCTCACTGAAAGACCCATTTAAATGAGATGCCAGTGTATTCTGGATCTTGATCCTGTAAGATTTTATGTGTTGATAATACTGGTGACCATACTTACATGTGTCCAAAATAGCCTTCCATTGAGCTGTGTTTTTCTTATAGGAGACTCAGTTTGACTCCTTGGAGATGAATTATTTACAAATTTTCAATGAATTGACTGGTAAAGACAAAACCATAGTTCTTACCTTGCTCACTGGGAGAATGGAACAGGTTTTTTTTTTTAAGTGACTGAATATGCCGTTTGGATTTTGAGCACAAGCAAACTGTTATCTTCCCATTCCACTGTAGAAGAGCAACACAGAAATGTGGAAGAGTTTCCTTGCTGAGTGCTTTCAGCCTAGGTTTCAAAGGCATCTTCCCCAGAACAGGCAGATGATTGGTTAATCAATAACAGGTGCTTGCTTATTCTGTGGTTTGCTCTTCTAAGGCCAGTGATATATATTATTAGTATCTTGGCCAAGACAGTGTTTACATTTCTCCCTCTCTTCTTCTGAACCTTCGTGTCTAAAAGGTTTTTCCTGCTTGCCAATGGTAGACTTATATCTAAAAACAAAGGAATTATTCACAACTTCTTGTACTTTTTGCAGGTTTTGTAGGCAAGCACTTTACAAATGCTGAAGAGCTCACGAACAACAACAGCATCAAGGCAGGCAATGCTCATAAACTTTACATAACCTCCCCAATGACAACACAGTGAGCCATTAATCAGCCTCTGAGATGTCACTGTTGCTTTTTAGTTGCTTCTCTTTCCTTCTCCAAATATAATAAGACTTTGCATGCGACTACTTCTTATGACTTCGCTGATATTCAAATGACAGCCAGTCATTTGTGTTGTCTGGTAATTGTGAATAATTCTGAGCTGCACCAGGGAAGTTTCAAAGCGGGGCTGCTTGGCTCCAGAATGTCTTCTGTTTTCTGCCTCTAGCAAAGACCTTTCAAGGGTCGGCAGGAGGGGACTGCAGGGGATAAATGTGCAGTAACATAGATTAGCGAGGTTTCCCATTCATTATAGGATTTCCCATTAGTGGTGTTTCAGGCAATGTAGAATTGAAAGGTCGAACATGACTGTTGTTTGAAGCATGTAATTAGGAGCCAGGCAGGAGTTGTATATATGTGACTCTGGTCAAGGGAATATACTATCCTAGAGAGACTAGTGGTTGAGAGAACAGAGTTTGGAGTGAGAGAAAAAAAAGAAAAAAAGATGGGTTCCTATTTTGACTTTGCCACTTATTAGCAGGAAACTTTGGGCACACTGTAGAAGTACTCTCAAAAAGCTGCAATGCGGGGTTAGTAATTCTTATAGCCACCCTATGATAGAGAAAAATTATCAGTCTCCTCTGGCAAGGAGTTGTAAGGGTCAACAGCAACTAGCAGCTAACACCCTTTTATTCATATTTTCATCCAACAAATTTGTAGCAGCCCATCACTGCGCTAGGGGCTGGAGCCGGACCAGTGAGCATGAAAAAGAAAACCACCAGCCTCCTGGAGTTTACATGCTAGTTGGGGCCAGACAGACTGTTCACGAACTAGTATTCAAGGTAATTACAAATTGTGATTTATGTTATGAAGGGGTGAAACCTGATGTGACAGACATGGAGCAGAGCAGGAAGGTCCGCGTAGCCTGGTCAGCAGCCTGAGCTAGGAACAAAGGCTGAGGATAGCTGGAGGGCAGCAAGTCCGATAGAGCCTCGTCTTTGCTGAGTCCTTAGAGCAGTCTCCTAGTTCTCACAAAACCTGGTGAGGCAGGTAGAATCAGTACCTGGATTTTTCAGATAAGGAAATTTGGGTCTAGAAGATGGAAGGGTCAAAGTGATAGGTCAGCGGGGCTGGGATTTGGAGTCTAAAACCCAAGGTTATGACCACGATATGCCAGGGATGGTGCTTCTTAGAGGTGGGAAGAAGCTGGGGATCACCTCGCTCACGCACCCATTGATGAGGGCCAAAAGGCTGAGAGTGCAGTGTGAGCTGGTGAGGACATGATTGGGAACCTCGTGTTCTGCTCTCGCATCCAGTATTTTTCTCACTGCTCACCTCTGTCAAATGGGTTTCCCATGTTCAAGTCTTAGTGACCCCACCAGGTTCCCCATTTGATTCTACTTTCTGATACAGAGAACAGTTGGCTGATTTTTGGAGTCTTAAGGTGTACATTGGTTTTTTGAAAGCTACATCATTTTGACATGTTTTGTTCTAACACACATTCTTGTTTTTGTTTTAAAATCCTACATGCACATGAAAAGAAGAAATTGAATCAGTGTGTGAAAGGGCTTTTAATAAAAAGTCTTTTTTCCTGCCAGAGATATCTCCCCATCCCTCACCTCATATTTTCTCCTAAAGGTAACCATTATTAGTATTTTGTGTGTGTCTTTCTAGAAATATTCATGAATATGCAAGCATATATACATATATATCATTTTTTTTCATAAGACATAATGTACCGTTTGGTACACAATATCTGCACCTTACTTTTTTCACTTAACATGAGATGTTAAAGCTTTTTCCTTGTCATCAATAGAGAGTGGATTCATTCTTTTTAAAGGCTACACAGCATTCTATTGTATGAGCAAACCTAAATATATTCATTCTATCCCAATCAATCAGTATTTAAGTAGCTTCCAGTCTTCTGTGATTGCAGCATGCTTCAGTGATTATCTTTGCAGAGATGTTTTTTGCACACATGAAAGTCTATCTGTGATATATACTTGTAGTGGAATGCCTCTGTCAAATGGTATACATATTTTTAATTTTGATAGGTTTATCAAATTGCTCCCTGATGGGTGGGACATGCCTAACAACTGTATTTAAGGGTGTCATCTTCAAGCTGGGCGACTGGTTGATGAGCAGTCCTTCTTCCTGTGAAGCCAGGCTACATTGCTGGGGAGCTTTTGGGGAAGCGTTCTCTGCTCAGGATTACCCTGGGCACCCTCCTCTTTCCACAGTGTTTACAACTGTGGCCGTAGACACCCAAACACTAGAGAGCACCTGGTGCTCCTAAGCACCTTGGTTTTAGAGCCTCCCCATGTCCCCCTCTCTGAGTTTTGGCTTAGCTGGCGCCAGTTCCCGAACATGTATTTCTCTATGTCACCCCATGAAGCATGGCTTCAGGTAACTGGCCTGGCCTTTTATTCTTGCTGGGCTTCCTAGTTACAAAGTCTAAGGAGTGTGAGGAAGAAGAAGAAGGGGGAGGAAGGGCGAGACTCAAGGGTGGGGGGTGAAGAGAGAGAGCAAGAGAGTTTGAGTGTCAACTTTCTTGTTTCTGTTTTCATACCTCCCTCTCTGTTGGGTGTGTTTGCTTTAGACTTTGAACTGTAAAGGAGACCTTGGGCCACCAGGTCCTGTCCTTTTAATCCATTCGTCAGCAGGGTCTCAAGGATCAGCTGCATCGGCTCGCTGAGCAGAGTACAAGCCACAGAGAACGAGAGTTGGAAAAGATCTGATGAAACATGGAATCTAGTGACTTCCAAAGTGTTCTCTTTGAGGAGAGATGGTGGTCCCTGGGAGGTGCCTCAGAGGTTTCTGAGGGGGGTCCTGAAGGTCATCACCTGCAGTGGGCAATGTGGGGGGCGGGGTCAAGTTCTGGGCCACTCAGTTTCATTTTAACCAGGAAGATTTTGATACAGTTTATATTATTGGACTTTAGCATAATATTATAATTAAAAAGCCATTCTGCTGCTTAAGGAAAAAAAAATGTTTTTAAAACCCCCACCAGTTTAGTTGAGTCCCCTCTTTTCAATGTAAGGAAACTGGTCTGGGGAAGAAAGGTGACTTATCCGAGATCATTCACATATTTCAATGATGAAGAAGGGATTTGAACTCTACAGATTTCCAGTTTGGTGTCCCTTGTGCTGTACAGCAGGAGCCAAATACGAGCTTGTATCTCAAACCTAGACCCCCTCTTAAGCCAATCAGGTGACTGAGAGGCCTAAACCTCCAGTTTAAACTTGAACCAAACCTTTGTTGAAATTTCCTCACTCCTTGAAAATGTAATTTTCACTTTTGCACTGAGCCCATCTGGGAATAAATGTGTCGAAAGACTCAGAAAAGCTGTTCTCACTGTACATATTTCTTTCTATCTAGAAATTCCAGAAGGACTTGCCATATAGTGTATCTCAGGAGAAAACTGTTATGTTATATTTTCTGGCTATATTCAGCTGACTTCCCCCATCTCCCCTCCAGAGAGCTTGGAGAAGACTGAGAAGCACTTAGGTCTATTCCAGAACGTACTTCAGGTCTGTTTGAGACATAGAAATCACTCATATGGAGGGATTCTCCATTTGGTATTGTATTCCTAAAGTCACCATATCTGAGCTTATTTGTTTGTTCTGACAAACGATGTCCACCTGCAGGCCTCCAGGGCCACTAGCCCAGGCCATTTCCAAATCATGTGATAGGGAGTACATGTAAGAAAGAGAAAATAGACACAAGAGGCAACACTCAAGCTTATAGTTCCAAGTGGAAATAAGCGCATCTGAGAAAGGGATTGGAAGAGGAAACATACAAATTGTAGAGAGAGTAGAAGCTTTAATTTGGTCGTTGCATTGATACCAATTTCCTCTGTAGTGTAGCCTTTGCTGAAGGGAGAATTTTTTCAATAGTTCAGGTTTTCCTTTGCTTTCCTCAGTCTTTCCTAGTTACAACCACTTGAATCATCTTTAAAAAAAAAAAAGTCCCTCTTCGTGGTGTTTGGTTACACCCTTCAAACGCTCCTTGGTATTTATTTCCCCCTTCAGGCGTCATTTGGCCAAGTTCTGCATATTTAATTCTTTTGCTTTTCCCCATAAATGAATATTTCTGGCCCTTTGATCCTCCCCTTTCCATTCAGGAACAAACTGAACTGAGCTATTGATGGGCTTGGGCCTCCTTCCCTTCAGATGATGGGAGGAGTGAGGGCAGGTACTTAGTACACTGCTTATCCCAGTACAAGTGCACAGATTTTCTTATTGCAAGACAGAGAGGAAGCTGTGGTTTTGAAAGTTATTTGGATGGAGTAATGAGAGATTTGCATGGGGAAGCAAGGAGCGACAGAAAGTTGTATCAAAGGCTTGGCTCTACATATGGGGCCTTCTGGAATTTCCTTGCCTTGGAATCTCTCCCTATTTCAAATAGGACTGGATAGATCTTGAAAATCACATAGCCTGTGCTTGTTTACCCTGGCTGCTTTGATTTGATCACTTGGGTATTGGAAGTATGGTGGGATTTGGTGTGGGTCACTGTCAGAGCCAAGTTTGATCTTCCTTCTTCTTCATGGGAGCATCAGAAGGGCTAGTGAATCCATCCTGGTGAAGGGCACTCAGAGTCCAAGTGCAAAGGCAAACCTTGATAATTCTCATTTAGATTTGGTCTTTCAAGTGTATAGTCACATGAAAAAGCCATACTTCTCTTTTATTGCTGTAGCTGAATTGAGTGTATTTATGGAAGCACACTGTTTATTATGGAGAATATTGGAGCTCGCAGATACAGGGTCTAATTCAGGAATTCTTCTGGGGCATTAGGGTAGATAGATAACTGCAGTTTCCCTACTTAATTACAGTGGAGGATTTTCACCGTGAGTAAACAAAGTCTTGTTTACCGACTTGAAAGAGCTGAGGTGGAGGTGAATGGGTGGCCTAAGTGACTGACTCTTGATTTTGACTCA
This sequence comes from Nasua narica, assembly GCA_028533885.1. Classification (NCBI taxonomy): domain Eukaryota; kingdom Metazoa; phylum Chordata; class Mammalia; order Carnivora; family Procyonidae; genus Nasua; species Nasua narica. The sequence continues at coordinate 45,745,690 of CM052809.1, read as the reverse complement.
GGTCATAATCTCAGGGTCTTGATAGGGAGCCCTGTGTTGGGCTGTGCATTGAGAATGGAGCCCGCTTAAGATTCTCTGTCTCCCTCTCCCTCTATCCCCTCCTCCTGCTCCAGGGCTTGTATGTTCTCTCTCTCTCTTTAAAAAGAAAAAAAAAAAAAAAGAGTTGAGGTATACAGACAAATGCTTCTTATTGCTGGAACAGCAGCTGTGGGGACTTGACCTGGGTCTCTGGTCTGCTATGTTGTGTGCTAATTAGAGTGGGCAGTGAGACTATGTCACCTTTCCCTTCTACTCCCAAGTGTCGTGATATAGCAAGGACCGGACTAAGGTTAAAGGAGAACATTCAGGAGTAGAAGAAACAATCACACCAGACTGAGCCAAATAAAGGAAGACCCAGGAACCAGAATCTCTTATCAACCAGTGATAACCACTTTTAAGTCTAGAGATTTTTTTTTTTTTTTCATCTGGAATGTTTCCTATGTTTTCTCTGGTCTTCTTCATAGGGATTAAATTGAGGCCAGAGCTATTTAAGGAAGATGGGGAGAACTCCTGGGCCACTGTGGGATTTTCTGCCAGAATGTCTAATATGAGGAAAGTATGTTTAGTTGACACAGGCTTGGTTTCCTCCCTCTGTTCATTCATTCTGTGAGCTTTGGGGCAAGCCCATGCTGATGTGCATTCTGTACCTGTTTCACACGAATGTGCCTGTCTCCTCTGCCTGTCTCTTCTGTAGTTGTGGCCATACTCTTTTTTTTTTTTTTTAAAGGTTTTATTTATTTATTTGACAGAGAGAGAGAGCGAGATCACAAGTAAGCAGAGAGGCAGACAGAGAGAGAGAGGGGGAAGCAGGCTCCCTGCTGAGCAGAGAGCCACATGTGGGGCTCGATCCCAGGACCCTGAGATCATGACCTGAATGAGCTGAAGGCAGAGGCTTTAACCCACTGAGCCGCCCAGGCGCCTCAATTGTGGCCATACTCTTGCACTTTTATACTTTTCACGTATTCGTTCATTTGCCCATTCATTTATTCAATCAGTCAACAAATATTGATTGGGCACCCAATATGTGCTTGGGATAGATTGTAGCAAAGGCAGATGTAACCAGTCTCTAGGCCCTTTACAATCCAGGAAATGCAGGCCTAGCTCTCGAATGGTCCCTTTCAAGCCTGTTCTCTAGGGTTTGGGTTGGAGTGGGAAGTATATAGGGCATTGGTAACTGTCTCCAAAGAAATCCTCTCTCCTGACTCCTCAGCTTAAACTTCTTAAATGGGCTAGAGGTAGGTTTAGGGGCCAATCCTCACTCCCTTGTAAGTCCTGCAAGAATGGACCAGTATCTTTAAAACTATGGTTTTGTTTTTGGGGGGACTCTTCTGGAAGTCTGAGAAAGCAGGAAGAGAGGAAGAGTTGCAGTTAGCCTGAACCCTGGATGCGACTTGGGGGTGCTGGAGAGGTCAGGGGGTAACTCAAAGAGAACAAAGAAGGGAGAGAGCCAGGAGGGACAGGGACATGGCAAGAGGGCATAAAGGTGAGAGACTCAGTCACAAGTGCCACCAAATCCTGAGTGAAACCGGATGCTCTTTTATTACCTTTCTTTTCTGTACATTCTTTATCTTGCCCTTTACCTTGCCTTATCCCATATGGGTCAAGTAAATTCTTCCTCTGTCATTTCATTTCCCTTTTCATTGGTAGGGTAGGGTCTGGTAGGGTCTTCCACAAGCCCGTCAGGGCATGAGAGCCTTTCTTCAGGCTCCAAGAAGATGCCCGCCCTCTCCTGGCATGGGGGCAGGCTGTGTTGTTGTTGTTGCTTGTCTCTGGTGGCTCTTCAGGCAAGTCACTTAGTATTTCTGACCCTCAGTTTTCTCATCTGTAACAAAGGGCATGACAAAGAGGCCCACCGAACGTGAAGGGACGTCTGGGTGGCTCAGATCTTAAGTGTCTTCCTTCCGCCCAGGTCATGATCCCAGGGTCCTGGAATCATGTCTTGCATTGGGCTCTAGTTCTTCATTGGGCTTCCTTTTTAGTGGGGAGTCTAAAGTTCTCCCTTTCCTTCTGCACCGCCCCCCACTTGTGCGTGCTATCTCTCTAAAATAAATAAATAAAATCTTTAAAAAGTAGTAATACAAATGTTAGGTTTTCTTCCTTTTTTATCCTACTATGTTTTTTCCAAAATAATTTGTGCGTGCCCTGTCATGTATTTACCTCATTAAATGGGAGATGGTCAACTATCATCCTTAAAGTGTAATTTTCCTTTCATCTCCTCTAACCACAGTTCCCTCATGCTCTCAGAGTTTGAATAAATTCATGTGTGGTCTTCGGGGATACATCCATACATCGCAAATTCCCTCAAGAGGTTGGGCCATGCCTTTGCATATTCAGCTGAGTGCCTTGCCAGTTGTTGAGAACATGCTCCTCCCCCACCCCCCGGCCCCTCTCACCAATTATCTCTGCATACAAGAAACAGGATCGATCAGAAGCCATCGTGGGACAGTCACTTTAGTGAGGTCCAGGGCCTGGGAGCCTCTGTGTTAGGATTTGCGTCCCTAGACCATTTAGATTTGGTTTTTGCCCTCAGGCCCATTCTGTTGTCAGGAGTATATACATAAACAAACAGAAAAAGGACATGTGAGAAGGTGCCAATGAGGGACCCAGAAGAGGTGCCAACACTGGCATTATAAAGGCCAGGCTCTTAATTGGCCCCGGAACAGAATCAAAACACAGCCTTCCAGTCTTTTCAGGGCCACAGCTGTTTTGGATCAGAAAAACTGTCAGTATGCGTAATGGATAATGGAAACTCTTCCATGCTTGCCTGTTAGGGGAAAGAAAACACTTTTCCATGTTATGTCTTAATGGACATTGTTATCAGCTCTGTACATGCAAGAAAATCAACTGCCAAGATCAAGGCTGACTGGGTATGGCCTATAAGAGGAGATTAATGTCTTACCGCAGGAATTTTTTGGTGTTTTAGTGGGAAATGCCTAGTAATTCTGTTACCTGTGACAGGAAAGCTATATATGGTGAAGATTGTTTAATCATGTGGGTTTTTTCCACTCTGAGTTGATTTCTTCAGGAAGGATACGGTTTATAACTTGTTCCTTGGTGTCCACTCAGTGCCTAGCATGGTCCCCAAATGGTAGTATTTGTTCAGTAAGTATCTCTGGAATCAAGTAGAGAAAAGAAGTGATAACAGCATTAATTAGTAATAAATATTAATTAAATAGAGGAAAGTCAAGAGAAAAATCCAGATTGTTAAAAAACTGTTTTTTTCTTCTTTTCCCCACTAGATTAGTGCTATTGGACACATTTTACTAAAATTGCTTCTGCCTCGGGGCTTGGAAAAAGCAGATGAAATTTTATTAGACCAACAGGAATAGGCATTTTCTGTTTGAAGTAAAGTTGGGTAAACAGTCAGCTGAGAGGTGATGAGCCCAAGCAGCTAGCTGGGAGGGAAGGACATTGTGCAAGATGAGGCCAGGACAGGAGCATTGTTTTTGACTTGGCTGGGGTGCCAAAGTGGTCCCAACAGGGGCTTTTATTTCCATGGGAGTAGCTGGCAAGGGTTTCCCTCCCAGCTGTGGCTTGGGGCCTGTGTCAGCTTGGGTGCAGGTAGAAGGGAAAAACGGGGTCAGGTTAAAATGGCACTGGTGGGGGTGGTCTTGGTGGCCAGGATCATGGTGGCCCAGCCTATTTGAACTTTTTTCCCAGTATTATGTTGATGCGGGTTAAGGGAGGGGAAAGGACCACAAACTGTTTTCTTTCCTGAAGTTAGGGATTGTGAGGAGTTTAAGGAGGCTCTTCATCACTTGCTCAGGGGTGACCTAGTTCTGAAGGGAATTAACACCAAATAACATCACTGTCCATTAAAAGCAGGACCCCAAAGACAAAAAGCAAGCAAACAGACAAAAAAATAGATTGGGAAAGGACAAAACAAAACAAGAAAGTCAAGAAAAAAAAATTCAGCCCCCCTTCCTTCCAGCTTTCTGAAACTGCTTCTGTTTCTGAGGGAACACACAGATTCCCACAACGTCTGTTCACATGGAGAAGGGAAACCAGCCCAGAGGTCTGAACCCACCAGGCATCAAGTAAGGGCTGGAAGTCCATGGCCAAGGGCTGGATGTGGCCTTTGCTTGCCCTCAGCCTGCATCTCCCCAGGCCAGTTTTGATTTCTGTTACAAAGTACATGGGTCTTTACGTGTCATATTTTATTGTTGAGATCCAAGCACTACATTTAAAATTCAGACATTTCTGTTGAAATAATACTCCAACTAGAGGGAGAAGAAGAAAGCTGGGCAGTTTTCTTGGGAGCACTCACCTTTTTCTCACTGAATAGCAAAAATTCTAGGAGATCCTGCCAGGGATTAGCAAGGGCCTTCCTTGGCAGGGGTGGGATAGATTTAATGGAAAAGTATACTATAATGGAAAGGAATGTGGGCTTTGGAGTCAGGCCTGGGTTCAAATCTCAGCTCTATCCCTTACTTAGGGTGGGTTAGCAGGCTAGTTACTTGACTTATTGTGTCCTAAATTCTTTCAAAGGTAAAATGGGTAATAATAACTACTTCATGGTATTGTTGTGAAATTAATGTAAGTAAGCATTTAGGAAGTGCCTAGAATGTATAAGTGTTGGCCTTGCTATGCTCCTGCTACTGTGTTGGTTAAAAATGATATAATGACATATTTGCATAGAATTATAAATGCATGAGGGAAGACAGAGAGAGGAAAGAGTGACCAGACCCTTTGCAGGTAGAAGCCCCAAATGGCCAGAGTAGATCTTTTGAAGGGCTCTCCCTCCTTTGTCTCCCACACTCTTACTTTCATCCCCTAAATCCAAATTCTCCTTCAGGTTCCCAGGAATCACACAAATGGCACTGCAGTGGCATAATGGCCCAAAGCGTTCTGCCCTATCCAATTGCTCTTCTTCTTGATCTGAGAAGAGGGACATTGGGAGAGAACATCACAAGTCCTGTCCTTCACCCAAAGATGTGATAGGACAAAAGCCCAAGGTCACCCTTGTTACTTCAAAAAAAAAAAAAAAAAAAAAAAAGATGAGGGCTCCTGGGTGGCTCAGTGGGTTGAGTGTCTGACTCTTGGTTTCAGCCCAGGTCATGATCTCAGGGCTGTGGGATCGAGCCCCACATTGGGCTCTGGGCTTGGCATGGAGTCTGCTTGTCTTTGTCCCTTCACTCCCCTCCCCCCCCGTGAATAAATAAATAAAATCTTTTTTTCTAATAAATAAAATCTTAAAAAAAAAATAGAAACTTGTTAGAGTCTGAGACAACTAGTATGATTCCTTTCAAGCCAGGTTTAATAAAAATTTCCATGGCCAAGTGACTCTCTGCCAGGACATTATGCCAAGGACATTCCATATGTTAGATCTCATTCTTATAAAGGTCCTGTGAGGTCATTATCACTCCCATTTTGCAGCTGAGGAAACCAAGGCTCAGGCTAGAAAGTGGCAGATCCAAGACTTGCACTTAGAAGTGTCTAATGAAGCCCAACCAAGTGCCCCAGAATTATCCTTCCTCGTTTCTTTTCATGAAACATTCCCATCTTCTCAAAGCTCCTATCTCAGCTAGCCATTCTGACTAAAAGGTGGCCAAGAGGCCACTTCTTAGTGAAGTAATGAAGACTAAATCACAAGTCATTCCCCTCACTGCAATTCTAGACAAGGGCCTTGGAGGAAGCTAGGAGGTGAGCCAAGAAAGTGAATCTCAAAAGATGGGATTTCACTGATGATGGAAAAGAATGAGAGGGAAAGAGGGTAATATTGAGCTGTAATTTCTTCCTGGTGCCCATTTAATATGCAATGGTAGTACCTATAACTTGCCTATTTATAAGGCCATTGTGAATTCCTGGAATTATTAAAATATGACTGTCGCTAATTTAGTTTCTGATCCTTTTTTCCACGTATCTTAGCAAGAAGTTTCCTTGACTTGTTCCACTTTAGACTTTGCAGGGAACTTTGCTCTCACTTGGTCTTCCTGCACTGCATTCCACAAGCAGGCCAACTGAGAAGGAATGTATGCTCAGACGTGGCCTCTGGATCTTGGGGTACAGGATCCTTGATGCCTTGCCCTCTCTTGCACCTCCATCCACTAATAAGAATTATCATCCAGGTGTTACACTGTGAGAATCAGAAGATATGGCAGATAGAAGACAAGTTTTCCAGGAGCAAAATGGTTAGGATTTTGCTCAGGGATTAGGCAGGGTACAGGTTATGGTTAGTGCAGGAGCCAGTCAGAAACCATAGTAGGGCTTTTAGCAGAGAAGACTGAAGATAGGGAATTGATTAAACATGTTTTAGAAAAGGAAAAAGGGAGCACAGAGGTAACACAGAGGTAAGATTTGCACAAAGCAGCCACCACTCCCAGGGCTGGGGAACGAACAGAAAGGGTAGGGTTGATCTGAACCCTGAGGCTCAGGGTGGGACTCAGACCTCTGAGGAGGAGGGTACCACCAGCTATAAATACCTCAGCAGCTCAGGGCAGAGGCTCTGGGGCTGGGAGTGTTAAGTCTGCTTCTGAATGGGGCACAAAGAGGAGGAGATCGGAACCAGCCACCCCTTCTGGGATGAGCGGTCTACCAGTGTTGGGTTCATGCTAACAGGAACAAGAAGCAAACAGGAAGGGAAATGTGGCATCTTCTGACTTCTACCTTGCAGTTTCCGTCTAGTGCCCCCTATTGGTAGAGTTGAATGTAGAGCCACCTGGCAAACAACAACATAGGGTTAGCAGTGCTCCAGCCCCAGCATCACTGTGCAGAGTCTAAGAGGGTGAGTTCTGGGGCTGAGAAACAATGTCTTAAAGACTGGTACATAGGGTGAATAATTATGTATGGTTGCCAGTAAATCACTAACTAAAAGGAGCTTCAGACATGGTGTTTGAAGAGAGACTGTCTAGTGCAGTGTTGCTGCTTCTGTGTATCCGGGTGCTTTTACTGTTGTGAATATTAATCGGTGTGTGTGTGTGTGTGTGTGTGTGTGTGTGTGTGTGTGTGTGTGTGTGTAGGCGCACGCATGCGCCTACGTGCTTAAGGATTAGGAAGAGGGCTTGGCCTTTTTCACGTGTGCAGGAGTCCACTCCATCAAGCTGGGAATAAACACTATCACTCTCCTCTGAGTTAATGAGACTCCAAAATAAATGTTTTCCTTTAGATTACACCTTGTAATTTATGGTTCAGCCCCAGAAAAGAAACTTTAGTGTATTGGGAAATGAGAAAAGAAGAGGGTGTACTCAAAGAAACTTAATGGGGGCCAGAGCTGGAAGGATTTGGAATAAGGACAAACCCAATTGCCAGTAAACCTCAGCTAAGCTTCATGTCTCCAAATCTTAGAAGCAAGCTAATGGCTTACAGTTTTCTCGTCTTGCTTACATAGTTCCAGGAAGACAGGCAGCTCACAGCCCAGAAAGCTTAGTAACTGAACTTTACATAACACCTGGGAACATAAGAGAGTAAGTGTGGGGAAGTGATGATGGGGCCATTTGCAGGTTGAAGTTAGCGCCTGGAAATTGTTCATCACCTGCTCAGCAGGCAGAAGCACTGGAAACTAAATTGATGGTGATTATGCAAGAGAGGTAAATGGGAGCAGAATAAACACCATGTGAAAGGCATTATGATCGTTGGATGAATTAGAACCGCGGTGCAACTTCGTGTTCCTTGCCTGGGTCTTGTTCGGCTCTCCCTTATCAAATGCTGGTTAAATGGGAGCCCACCACAAGAAGAACAAAGTGTATAATTGCAAGTGCACTTTTTGATACACTCCCACACGGCACCAAAATAGATAAGTGCTGATCTCATCAACAACATTATCTGCTGGCTCTGTAGTCCCCTGGTACGGAAAATTATCAGCGATAGAAGGAAATCAGAATAGCCAGTTTTCTAAGGAGTAGACTGTTCATTTCATTCTGTCTGCAGGATTTCTGTTGGCAGCACCTAAGGGTTAAAACAGTTGAAGGCATAATTAAATCCATTTAACAGAAAAACTAAAGAGCTTGGGCTCTGGAGTCAGATGAACTTTGCTTTCATTCTCTTTTCCACCACCCATTGTGTGTCTGTGATCTTGAGCAAATGACTTATCTAAACCTCAATGCCTTCATCTTTAAAGTGGGCATCATTCTGTTCCTTCTCTTGTAGTGCATTTGTGAAGACCAAATGAGAGGATGCAAATAACATGTTCAGCAGAATTCTTGGCGCAAAGTGCTCAAGAGATGTTGCTGTTCTATAATTATTATTGCTACTCATATTAGGACTTAATGAAAACTTACTACATACTAAGTAGAACGCTCTAGAGATAGAAAGATGAATTAGACCTAGTCTCTGCTGCCAGAGAGCTCGAAACATCCTGCAAAAAGGTGTTTGAGAGCCTTTATTGAGGGAAAATGGCCCAGCTCAGGTGGTGGTATAGGGATCGGCCCTGGGGATTTTCATGTGTGAGACAAACAGCAGGGCGTGGAGGAGGGGGCTGTGGATATAAGGAGAATTCTGAAAACAGGAAGGGAGCCTGCGTGTGCAAGAGCTGGCTGGGAGTGACCAAGGAAGCAGCAAGAGTTGGTTTAGAGAGCATGTCCTCTTCTTCTACCTTTGGTTCCCAGTCTTACGCACCCACAGAGCTGGATGAGAGCAAGGGACGTTCTGCCTCTAACTCTAGACTTGTAGAAATGGTGCAGTGGTATCGAGCGGACAACAGGGGCCCTGTTAGATGTCATTAGGAAATGTGAGTTTGTGCCATATTGACAACCCTCTTGCTATTAAATGGCTATCCACTTGTTACTGCAATTGATGATCGAGGGAGACGTGTGAGATGGGTTGATTGCAAAATTGTTGGAAAGACCACAACCACAGAAACTACTCAGTCCTTGGATTAGGAATGAGCAGGTGGGTCTCCTCTGGGCCTGTCAGCAGACCTTGCTAGGTCCCTTATTGCTCATGACAAGTAGGCTCTCAGTATCTCCTGTGAATAGAAACAGGGTGGCCTGGTTCTAAAAGGCCCCTTGAAAGATTTAAATGTTCTGTGTTGTAGGAGATGAAGGGTGGTGGGACCTGAAGGCCACAGAGGAACAGCTGCATGCTGCCAAGATTTAATATATATACGGGTGATTTTGGGGGCCATCTAGACCTTCCCTGGTAAAAAGAAATGAAGAATCTGTCAATTAAAAGAGTTATTAATTTTTCTGTCTTGCAACAGAATATTAAATCTCAGTTAACATATGTGTTTACCTGACTGGGTTTCTGGGCAATTGCTAGTGTTCAGCTGTCAGCACTTCCTTATCTATAGTGAGTCTCTTGCGAATTTTGTGAGAATTTTTAGGGTTGATAGGCAATCCCTATTCTCTTTCCTGTTATTACAGAAATTTGATAAACCACCGGATTTGAAAACCCTATGAAATACCAGCCCAGCAAAAGGGAGCTCATGGCTTTTGGGGTATACATTTTCTTTTTTGTACAAACACATTTTTTTTTTCTTATATAGAGGCTGCTATTTTGGGTTGACATGTGCAAACAGACGAAAGAAAGCTTAATCTTAGGTTAAAAAAAAAAGCCACTAAATGGTTTATATTTTAGTGAGCCAGTAAAATCCAGAAGTTTTCCTTCTGGATAAAAATTCTTTCCACATAGCATATATTTCCAGAAATAAAAAAATTGGATCATTTCCCCTGTGTTCTCTCTAAATTTGTTTGGCTCTTGGAAAGGGAGTGGCATTTGTGAGGTTTATAGTAAATTCATTCATGGGACACTGGAGCTTGCTGTAAGATATCCCAGAGTCCATGCCATGAGGAAGCTATGGATGAAATACCTTAAAATTCAATCATTTTCAGATCTCGTTTTAGTGCTAGGGTGACCAAAGCCTATTGTGGGGAGTTCATTAAGAGGCTTTCATAAACATACATGTTACAGTGGCAGGTTTGCCCATGGAATGGAGAGATGGATCACAGAAAGTCAAGTTCTAGGATGATATTAAAATTCATTCAACACATCACACAGTTTTATCATATATTTCCATTGGCCCTGTTTTGGGTAACTTTGATTCATTTATTTATTTATGGAGTAATTAGGCTTAATTGCACATGTTTAAATACTAATTAAAAATTTAAAGAATTGTTTCCAGAAAGCAGTAGTTGATCTAAAAGAGGATGCTATCTCTAACATTAAGGAAAATGACTATGTTGGCTAGAACATAAAAAATTCACCCACTGCCAAGCATGCCTGGCTTAGAGCAGAGCTTTTTTAGGAAACTTACTGTCTCTGGCTCTTCTGTCTGATCATCTTCTCTCTCTCTTTTTTTCTCCTCAGATGTCCTTTCTCTCCTGTCCAGAATGTCCTGTCGTGTCTCCCCTGAGGGTCTGGGTCCCTGGACTTGTCCATTTGAGTTAGTTTATTTTCCCTCAAATTTCCTCTGCTTAAAATCCTTTATTATGATAATCTGCTTCTCCATCCTTGGTCTATAAAAGCTCTCTTTCTTGGTATTGAGGAGGTAGGGGATGGGCCTAGGTTGGACTTGGGAATGTAAAGATAGGGATATAATGATAAAACAAGATCATGGTTATGACTACTAGTTATTCCTTCATTAATAGCAGCTTTATGATAGCATTTGTACAATGGCAACTGAAAATACTCTGTATGTACATCAGTAGTGGGAATGATGAATATATTGGGGTGCACTTATACTGTGGAATATGGTATGGCTATTAAAATCAAAAGTTAGATATATATGTTTTACCAGAAAAGATGGCCATCTTTTTTTAGTGTAGGTTTTTTTTTTTTAAAGGTAGATTTTGACATCATGTGTGTGGTATATATTAGAATAAAAGAAAAAAGGAAAATGTCTTTAAACGTGCATTTTTGTTGATGAATTTGTATAAGCGCAGAGAATGGAGTGAAAAGATGCACACCACACTTTACATTGGCAACATATGGGAATGAATAGAGAGCTGAGAGGAAGATTATGAACTTAAAAACTCATCTCTGAATTTTTTTTTAAATTTTTTTTGAAGGTTTTATTTACTTATTTTGCAGAGAGAGACTCAGTGATAGAGGGAATATAAGCAGGGAGAGCAGCAGAGGGAGAGGGAGAAGCAGGCTTCCCGCAGAGCAGGGAGCCTGATGTGGGACTCGATCCCAGGGCCCTGGAATCATGACCTGAGCCGAAGGCAGACGCTTAACGACTGAGCCACTCAGGCGCCCTCATCTCTGAATTTTTACTGGTACAATAAGTGTGTAATTTTATAATTAGAAATCCAATCAGGTTTAAGATGAAACCTAATATTAATGAGTTCTTCCTAAGGGAAATCATTATTCTACACTAATAGATCCTAAGAATCCTAGTAAATCTATAGGTAAGTACTGTTTGTCCAATCCACTGAGCCATCCAGATGCCCCCTCTTTAAAAATTTTAAAAATTATTTTAAGTAAATGAAATTTTATTTTTAAATTAATTTTATTTATTAAAATTTTTAAAGAAAATAAGCAAAATGCAATTTTATTTTAAAAATGTTAATTTCAGGGCGCCTGGGTGGCTCAGTGGGTTAAAGCCTCTGCCTTCGGCTCAGGTCATGATCTCAGGGTCCTGGGATCGAGCACCGCGTCGGGCTCTCTGTTCAGCGGGGAGCCTGCTTCTCCTCTCTCTCTCTGCCTGCCTCTCTGCCTACTTGTGATCTCTCTCTGTCAAATAAATAAATAAAATCTTTAAAAATAAATAAAAATGTTAATTTCTTACTGAGGTATAATTGATATACAGTATCCTATTAGTTTCAGGTATATATCATAGTGATTTGATATCTATTACAAAATGATGTCCATGATAAGTCTAGTCACCATACAAAATTATTACAGTATTGCTGACTACATTCCCTGTGCTGTATCTTACATCCTCATGACTTTTTTTATTGTATAGCTGAAAGTTAGTTTCCATGTGGAATATCCATACAGTGAAATATTATTAGGCACTAAAAAGGACAGCAGTACTGATACATGGTATAATGTGGTTAATTAAACCTTGGAAACATTATTCTAAGTGAAGGAGTTCAGACACAAAGATGCAAGAGACCACATATATGATTCCATATATATGAAATGTCCAGAATGGGCAAATCCATAGAGAAAGAAAGTAGACTGATGGCTACCGATGCCCCAGGGGACAAGGGATCTGGGAATGATTGCACATGAGTAGAGTTTCTTTTTGCAGGGACAGAAATGTTCTAAATTTAAATTGTAGGGATGGTTGCACAACCCTGTGAATATACTAAAACCCATTGAATTGCACACTTTAAGTGGCTGAATTGGATTGTATGTGAGTTATATCTCAATAAAGCTATTATAAAAAATAGCCCCCTTTATATACATCCTTTAATGGACAGAAGGTTCTTGTAGACCCTCTGCCTAGGGTTCTGGATTCTCTTGGCACAGGACAGGACTTAGTTATAATCTGATTTATAAATCACATTGCTCTGATTTATAGACGTTCAAGGACACCTGCAAGAAAATGGTAATGGAACAAATGCTCCCAAGGTCTTAATTGTGTGTGTGTGTGTGTGTGTGTGTGTGTGTGTTTGTGACTTTGGCCTAGTGTTCAAGAAGCTTGCATAGATCTACTTCCTTATAATGATCACAGTAGTCTCTTTTTAAAAATCAAAGCCTGCTTCAATTTTTTAAAAAAGATTTTATTTATTTATTTAACACAAAGATAGAGCACAAATAGGCAGAGAGATGGGGAGAAGCAGGCTGTCGGCGGAGGCAGGAGCTCCATGTGGGGCTTGGTCCCTGGACCCTGGGATTATGACCTGAGCTAAAGGCAGACGCTTAACCAACTGCACCAGTCAGGCGTCCCGGTGCTGCTTTAATTTTGATGAGGTTGCCAAATCTCACCTGGAGTTTTGAGAAGTCCTGGATCTGGGGTTTATCATTATTTCTTCTTTCAGCCAAATATTTTCCCCAACAACTTCAAACAAATTCAGTTTCTCAATTACTGTCTTTTAAACCTGTCATTCTTTTCCCTTACTCTTTCCCCTGACTAGTTTATCAGCACAGGTGTAATTGTTAGTTTTCATTTGCCCAAACACTATTAACAACAGCTATTGTGTCTTACTAGTAAAATAGTTAAGCTAAATGGTTTTTAAAAGTTAAGGATAAATTATTACTAGCAACAGATTAAAATTACTCTGAGGAGCTTTCTGTTATGATAGTCACTGTTACCATTTGGGTAACAACTCACAATGCCACTACTGAGATGACTGGAAAAAATAAAAACCTCAATATGCTAATGAGGATGACTCGTAAAAAAGTCCAACCAATATTTGTTGAATGTAGATTATGTTTAGGACAGTGGGATTTTTATGGGAGATAGAAATCCTGTTAGGAACTTAAAATCTCTTAGGGGAGATCAGGCTTGAGGGACTATAAGGTTGAGAAACAATGGAAGAGTTAGCAATAAATACCCCCAGTGCTAGAATTGTTAACTGTTCTAAGTATAAAAGGAGTCTTTGTTAATTCACTTATGAAACAACTGTTTATTCAGCATCTCTACGCAAGCTCTTAGGGGTGAAGTTGATCCTTTGTGGGGCTGGAAGCTGGATAAGAGCGCCCTCTCTCTCCTTTTCCAGGAAGTAGCATTGAAAACTAAGCCTTGGTGGGTTTACAATCCATCAGCAGACAGGTATCGGTGCGGTGACTCCATTCTGACTACTTCAGTCCCTTGGATCCAGGCATGAGGTCTCCTGCCCTGGGCCTTGCCTTTCAAAGGCCTTGCATTTGTAGCTGCCTCTGTGGAGGGAGGAGCCAGGGGGGTTATGAGGAGATGCCCACCCAGCATCCACACCACTTTGCTCTAGACACTGTAGGTACTGGAACCTGGACTTCACCTCCTGGAGGGCTCATGTTGTCTTCCAGGATCTATGCAGGTCCCTACCCTGGGTCCACCTATGCTGATGATGTGAGCATCGCTGGGCAAGAGAAGTAGGGGCGGGGTCAAAGGGCAGCTTTTTAGTGATGTGCACGGAGCTTGGAAGTGCAGGTTGGGGTGCTTGTAAGCATGTGCATAAGGTGCATCATGATATAAAAAAAGAAGGAGAGTGCGTCACAGGCCAGAGGCTAACTCTTTTCACCCACCTGGTTCTGAACTGGAACTTGGAGGAGTTTGAGAATTTTAAATTTCAACCTGGTCTTCCAGCTCACCATGAAGGTAGTTTGTCAAAGTAGATAAAATAAGATGAGGCTACTTTACTTAATAGTCTGTTTCTCTTACGCTGGGCCCTGCAAATGTGGGGAGTGAGTTTTCAGAGTGTGGTGTTGTGATAGAGGGAGGAGCAATACCTTCTGATGAGGCAGCTTCATTGGAGGGCTGACATCAGCCTTGGGCTTTGAAGGATCTGTTTAATCAGTATTTTCCAGCAATTGCATTGCAGCAGGCTCCTTCCTAGGCACTGAGATACCTGCTCTTGTCCCTGCCAGCAGGGAATGTGCAATCTAATAAAGAAATGAGATTTGTAAACAAAAATTGCCACGATATAAGTTAGGTCCCAAAGTGGAGATTCTACAGTGTATACCAGGGACACATAGCTCTTCCTGGGAGGTAATCTGTCAAGGCTTCACAGTTTGCATTCAGGTTTGGGTCTTTGATTTGGGTCCAGAAGACTGAATAGGAGTTTTCAAGTAGACAGGAGGATAACTGAAACCATTCCAGGCAGAAGAGAATGACATCCCTTTCTGGTGTGGTATGTTTGCGGAACTGCACATAGTTCGGGATGGGTTATAGTGTAGACTTTCTGTATGGAGAGAGTGATTAATGATATTTATTCATCTGTGTGTTAAGCAGCTACTTTGGTCAGGCACTAAGAGTTCTAGACTAAGCCTATATAGAGGTTACAGAGGATGGATGGGTTTAATATTTGATATCATTTGATATGATAAAGAGTTTGCAATTTATGCAGAAAGCTATGGGAACTAGTATAGTTATTTAAGTAAGAAACTAGAAGAAAAACAAGATGGGAGACTACTGTAAGAGTCCAGGCAAAAGATGAGGATGGTCTGAACTAAGGGCAGTATCAAAGGGGGCTTAGAGGGGCGGGGAAAAATACACATGACTTATCCAATTGATATAGTAGAGAGAGGAAAGGCCAGAATTAGTACTGTCAGGGTGTAAGGACCAGTGTTGCATGTGGTGTTGGCTATTTATTAGGCTAGGATGAACAACATATTTAGTTGGAGTGAGAATGGTGAGTATTAGAGTCTGTTTTGGTCATACTGAGGTCAGAAAACCAGATAGAAATATCTAATGGGCATTTGGAACTATGAATCAAAGCTCAGATAAGAATTGTGAACTGAGTATATAGATTTATGAAATTGACACAATAGGAAAAAGCCCTATGAGACTAGATGGAATTGTGCATTTATTAAGTACCCAGTGCATACCAGGAATTGTATTAGATTCTGGGGGATGCCAGTTAAATAAGGCACTATTTCTTTTAAGTATCTTACGGTTTATGTGAAATTCAGAGGGTTGGATGGAACCAAAATTATGTTCTGTAGGGAAGGATGAATCTTAAATAAGTGTTTAATTTTTTTGTTTGTTTTCCAGATTCGAAGAAGTTGGATATATAAAGAGAAAGGAGGATTTTATGAGCTAGAGGAGAATGTTTGGTGGAATGACTATTAATACTGATAGGATAGATGGTGGTATTTATAGAATGGGGCATCAGGTTTAATCATTTAGGACATGGAGATAAGGCCCTATGTGAACCATGGGAATGGTTGCTGATGTGCAGAGTGAGAGGGAATGATGGAGTCCAGAAGGTTTAGGAACTGTGAGATCAGGTTTTGGGTGACCCAAAGTCCTAGAAGATGGCACAGATTGTGGTGCATTCATCCTCACTGGATATCATTGGAGATCCCTTGGAGGTGAATGGGAGATGACGTCAAGGAGAAGTAGAGGTGGCAAAGCTAACCTCCATGAGTTTCCGAGGCAGAGCGTGTTTCACTGAAGGCAGGAAGGATCAGTGATGGTTTGGGAAAAAGCTTATATTACTATTTGTTTCGTAGTATCTGCTGGAGATGGTTATAGGGAATTGGGGTTAACATTCCATAATGTGATTCCATGGTGATGAGGACATTTGTTTGCCAAGGAAATTACATAGGGATTGGTGGAAAGAATTGGGAGTTAGGTCAACTTTGGGGGCTACGTCATCGGGCGGGAGGCTCAGAGCAATATGGGGAGAGGGTTTGGCAATGGCCTTGAATTTCAGGTGGTGACAGGTAAGGGGGATGCATAGTTTCATCCTGGCTCTGAAATACTCAGAACACTGTCACAAAGTGTTAAAACACAAACATGTTATCTTGGGATGGGATTTTGTGTTGAAAATTTTCAGTGATAAAACTCAGGTAGTGGAGTGCCATTGTTGCCATGGGTCTGTTTCTCTTGCTTGTCTGTGTGAATCTGGGTAGGACTCCCTTGAAAATAAGTGTTATTTTGGGAATGTTGAGGGTTTCATTTTCTCCTCTCCATCCAAAAGGACATAGAGCATTCCAGGAAGAGGAATTGCCAGAAATGAAAGCATGGAGATGTGAAACTGTGTGGGAGTTTAGCAACTGACGAGACACAGGGCTCAGAGTTCGAAGAGATGAAGACTGATACTGAAGGAGGTAGCGGGTTCTAAAAGGGCCTTGAATGCCACACAGAGGAATTGGTTTTATTCTGCAGAATAAAAGAGGACTGACATGAATAGCAGTTCTTTGGTTTGTAAATGTAGAGAAATGGGGACAATGTAGAGGTGGGACAGCTAAGAATAGGCAGAGCTGTCAAGAGGCCACTTGATGCTGTTGGCCACTCAATGATGAAGAACACATGGAACTTGGCTTTGAGGTGATTTTAAACTAGTCAAAGACTGTCTATAACTAGTTACAAGGTAGAATGTGATAATGTGAAAAGAGAGGTTTAAAATACCATCCTGACCAGATGAAGGGGATCAGGAGATTCTTCATGAAGGAGATGGCCTATGGTCTACACATGACGGGGGGGGGGGGGGGACAAGGTTTTGATTTCTGGTAATGAAAGGAGGAAAGAAGGTATTTTGGCCCAAAGTGAGAATGTGTTTGAGGGAAGAAAGACAGGTCCATTTAGTTTATAACAGGAATTCTTTACTGTTTTTTGTGCTGTCGATCTGTGTGACAATCTGGTGAAGTCTCTGGCCTCCTTAGTATAATATTTTATATGTATAATTACAGTAATAAGATGGTAAAGGAAAGCAATTGTACTAAAGTCATCGATAAAGCAAATACATTTGAGGTCTAGTAATATATACATTTTATTAGCAATATAATAACAAGCTCTAGTAGCAATCTAATAATGACTGTAATTCCAAGTTGATGAGCTTAAGTGATATTTTGAGTTATCTGCAACAACTATAATGTGATATGAGATATCTGAGATCTCAGTTGTTGACAAAATTACTGGTGCTGCTGTCAAATGCTGATGGTTTGGTGCCTATGATTGTAGTTGAAGACAGTACAAAGTTTGAGTGATTATCGAAAATAAAGATGAATGTTTTTCCCGTACAAGTTCATACATTCTGTAAATTCTATCCATAGATGCCTAGGGAATCATGGTCCCCAACTAAGAACCTCTATAGAAAATGGGGTTCAGCAAAGTGATATAATCCACAGTGTTGTTGTAAGAAGTAATAAGTTCTTCCTGGGCTTTAAGATAGTATTTGATTTACAAGATCAAGATTTATTCAACACCTTATTCAGGGACTATGCTTACTGAGTAAACCAAAACTACCCACAATGTTGCAGTTTTTTAGGCCACCAATATGTTTTGCCCTCTGTTGCCTAAGAAGACCTCTTGCCTGTATTTGCAGAATGAGGAGAGCGTTCTTCCCAAGTTTGCAGAAGGGCATCAAGGGCAAGGTGTAGAACAGAGGTCTGAGTAGCCTACAGGGTCAATGGCACAGTGTGCTCTTTGTCTTCCAAACCTGGGGAGGTGGTGGAGAATAGGAGAGATGCTGCTTATTGTCCTGGACCAAGGGGCTAGTCCTTGACCTTTTTGTTTGGGGCTGCTTAGCTATTTGTTAGTTGGAAAAATCTTATTAAACACAAATGGAGCAGTTAGATGGACAGATGGAAGGACAAAATAAGCAGAAGGAAAAAGTGAGCTGGGCACTGGAAAGACTTGGTGGAAGGTGTGTCCAAGGGTCCAGTCTTCAGCAGTGAGATTTTCCTCTGTGCCTGGGGCTCAGCGTGGATGGCTGTCTTTTGGTTTTGGAATATGACAAAAGCTGCGGATATGGCTGCTTACTTTAGAAACAAATAAGGTCCCCTTTGTTTTCAGCAAAGTGGAAACAAAAGGGCTTTACGTATGTGGCTCTAGTCATAGCCTGACCATGCAGAACAGGAAGCCCTGGGCACTGGGAGCTCCTGAGACACAGAGAAAACAGACCTTTTTTAGCATTCTTCATCCTTTCTTTCCTGGGCAGTGTGAGTGTACAGCAATGTGGTCAGCATTGTGCTCGTGAAATTCACTCTTTATTCACTTTATGACTGCTGTTCCTTGTACCTCCTGGCCCCTGGGGACACCTGGCATGGCTTTGAGTTCAGAGTCCTCAGGGCATCCCACCTAGGTTGCTTCATGGTTCTTGTCATCCCCCATAGAAGCCCATGCTCACAAAAAATGTCAACTGTACCAGTCACTGCACAAAGGACTGATTCTCTCTGCAAAGGCAGAGTGGAAACATCTGATGTTGTAGCCAGCCATCTGGCTACCTTTGGGGACTGAACATGCATATTAATTTAATCTTTTGTTTATTACCTAGTTCACTCTCAAACATGTAGGTGGTGTTAATTGCAATGTTTGTTAAGCAGCCTCCCCACTGCAATCCATCCTTTCAGTCCCAATTGTTGGGCAATTACTGCTACTAATATACTTCTAGTTGAGTGTACCAACAAGCAGGGTGGACTGCCTGTGCCTTTTTCTCTTGGATGATGATCAGTCAGTCAGCTTTTCTGGCTCTTTACGATGTAAAGAGGAACTATATTATTAAGAGGTTTAATTTTCTAAAGTGAAGAAATTCAAAAGGAGTTTCTCGGGAAAGTGGAGCGCATTGATGGAATAGTACCGGCTGCAACTCATTTACATAAAAGGTGTAAAAGATTTGGGTAGGTCAGATTCTCACTGGACTTATAGCCAAAATAAAGTCCCAAGACAGATAGTTTGGCTTGTCTTAAATGGATTTTAGTCACTACTTTGCAACATCAGTACACTCAAAGACCACATGGCCCATAAATATCCTTTTTCTGCTTGCCAAGGAAATGAACAAGCCAGACCGACAATCTAGTCTTGACGGGCACCAGTGTTATATTGACTTCTCCTTTTTCTTCTTCTTTAACACATGAACTACCAACTACAAAGGAAAAGAGCATCTGGTTCTACAAAGCAGAGAGTCAAGTAGAGAGGTAATGGCTGGTTAACCAGATCACGGTATACACTACATTGGTCCCTGATTCCTCTTTCAACTTAGGACCGGAAGATGTGCCTGCAAATGTGAGGTAGAAAGATTTTTCTACCTCAGAAAGTGACTTGGAAGAAGGTACAGAGATAGGAATGGAAAACAAATATAAAGAAGCAAAAAAATTTAGGGTAAAACTCTGATATATGATGTTCTTTCATGATTTTTCTTTTACTGACATTTCAGTGATGTGTGATAGAGAAATCTCTGAATGGACTATTTGTATTTCCCAATCCTAATCTTTCAGGGTGTGGAGTTGAGCAAGAGTAGGAAAAGCTTATGACCCAGAATGGGAAGGAAAAAGAAAATGGGAAAAGTTAGGGATTTTTAGAAGTCCTTAAGGAACATAAAGTTTGAATCTCTCCCAGAATCAACATTTTGAAAAATAATTAGAGCTTTAAGCTTAGCATCCTTTAAAAAGAAAATATACGGTACATACAAATATATCTTCTATTTTATTTGTTTGCAATGTATCAAAGAGAGGGAGCTGGGTAGCCATTTGTCTTTCCACGGGTCTGGAGTCAATGCAAATTTCTAGGTGTCAGAGATAAAACACTGCTTTTCTTATCCTTACTCTCTGTGTCATGCAGGATACACTGAGACATGTATACTCGGAGTAGCTTAAAGGGAAACCAGACTGGCAAAAATGTAATCTGGTGACTTAACATTGTTTTTATGTTTTGTAAAGACAAATTGAGTAAAATACCTAAGACAAGTAATAGACAAACATGGATTCACTTTCTACAACTGGGCTTGCTGGAGGTGACTTTTAGAATAAAGATGTAGATCGATTATTTAACAATTTTTGTTAAATTTTTACATTTTGTTTCTAAATCCCCTAACACTGTGACTTGCCAATAATTTTTATCAAATTAGTTTGGAAGTTAAAACCATTTACTTTTTTTTTCTAAGTAGAAAATATGAAGCATGTAGCATGTTATATTGCAAATAACAGATATCTAATAAATGCTTATTGTAAATGTCAAGCTCAGCACTGAAATCTTGTGACTTTCTTTTGGTTCTGGATATGTTAATAGGCGCACCATTAATTTTTAGTAATAATTACCTTTCTCATAAAGTGCATTCACATATATTCCTCATGCCATTATTTATTCTTTCTTTTTTTTTTTTTTAAAGATTTTATTTATTTATTTATTTGAGAGAGAGGGCGAGAAAGAGCATGAGAGGGGAGAAGGTCAGAGGGAGAAGCAGACTCCCCGTGGAGCTGGGAGCCCATGCGGGACTCGATCCCGGGACTCTGAGATCATGACCCGAGCCGAAGGCAGTCGCATAACCAACTGAGCCACCCAGGCGCCCCTATTTATTCTTTCTTTAAGAGTAGGATATTGGGGGGCGCCTGGGTGGCTCAGCTGGTTAAGCGACTGCCTTCTGCTCCAGTCATGATACCGGAGTCCCGGGATCGAGTCTCATATCAGGCTCCCAGCTCTACGGGGAGTCTGCTTCTCTCTCTATCTCTCTCTCTCTTTCTCAAATAAATAAATAATCTTAAAAAAAAATTAAAAAAAAAAGAGTAGGATATTGGGATTCATAAGGTTTCAGTGGCTTATACTTTTAGATTTTTTTTTTTAGAATTCTTTTTTTTTCTTCCCAAATATGTTTATTTTAATTTTTCAGTGTTACAAGATTGATTGTTCATGCACCACGCCCAGTGCTCCATGCAATACGTGTCCTTCTCAATACCCACCACCAGGCTCGCTCACCCCCCCCCACCGCCTCCCCTCCAAAACCCTCAGTTTGTTGCTCAGAGTCCACAGTCTCTCCTGGTTCATCACCCCCTCCAATTTCCCCCCATTCACCCTTCCCTTCACCAAGAACCATAAAATACCTGGGAATAAACCTAACCAAAGAGGTAAAGGATCTGTACTCGAGGAA
>CM052809.1:45628645-45723816 GCA_028533885.1 Nasua narica | reverse complement strand
ACAAACAATCCTAAAATTTGTATGGAACCAGAAAAGACCCCGAATTGCTAAGGAAATGTTGAAAAAGAAAAACAAAGCTGGGGGCCTCACATTGCCTGATTTCAAACTTTACTACAAAGCTGTGATCACCAAGACAGCATGGTACTGGCACAAAAACAGACACATAGGCCAGTGGAACAGAATAGAGAGCCCAGAGATAGACCCGCAACTCTATGGTGAAATCATCTTTGACAAAAGAGGCAAAAATATCCAGTGGAAAAAAGACAGTCTCTTCAATAAATGGTGCTGGAAAAATTGGACAGCTATATGTAGAAGAATGAAACTTGACCATTCTCTTACACCCTACATGAAGATAAACTCGAAATGGATAAAAGACCTCTATGTGAGGCAGGAATCTATCAAAACCCTAGAGGAGAACATAAGCAGTAACCTCTACGACCTTAGCCACAGCAACTTCTTTCAGGACATGTCTCCAAAGGCAAAGGAAACAAAAGCGAAAATGAACTTTTGGGACTTCATCAAGACTTCTAGATTTTTTTTTGTCCATCATTTCATCATGAAAAATTTCAAGCCATTTCTAATGTTCTTCTTTCCCTTCAGAAGATCCAAGTTTTCATCAGTCTGAAGAACTTCCTTCTGAAGAATTTTGTGGCTTTGGATGCATTATTAGTGTTGAGCTATCTTAGTGACATCTTGGACATTGGTGAAATTGGAGGATGAGGGTATTTAAGCTTAAAAGAATTTTGAGAGAAATAGTAGGCAGGAAATTATACAACTCTGTATATAACATTTCTTATCATACAGGGCTACTGTGGTAAATTCTCTGTTCCTTTTGTCTGACGATGTCTTCATTTTTGAAGGATATTTTCACTGAATCTAAAATTCTGGGTTTACAATTTTTTTTTCAGAACTTTAAGTGTATTGTTCTGTTTTCTGGTTTGTTTGTGATGAGGAGCCAACTATCATTTGGATTATTCTTTCCCTATATGTAATGCTTTTTCTAGATTTTTTTCTTTATCTTTGTGTTTTTAGCAGTTTATTATGTGTTCAGTCATGGTTTATATTTGTATTGATTCTGCTTGGGGTTCATTAAGCTTCTTGAACTTGTAAATTTATGTCTTTCACTGAATTTGTGGAATTTTTGGCTCTTAATTTTTTCACGTATGTTTTCTGTTTGTTCTCTCTTTCCTGTCCTCTAGAACTCCAGTTACCTATAGGTGTGGTAACTATTATTTTAATATTTTCCCATAAGTCTTCATTCACTTTTTCTCCAATCTTCTTTCTTTGCTTTTACATTATAGAATTTCTTTTAGTCTCTTTCTAAAGTTCACGGATTCTTTCCTCTCTGTCACCTCCATTCTGCTATCAAGGTAAATTTTTATTTTTTTTTACCCAGTAAAATGGCATAATTTTTTTTTAACCCAGTGGGAAAAACCATTTTTTTTTGTTACCCAGTGAAATTTTATTTTTCAGTTTTAGAATAGATTTATCTGGATATTTAAAAAAATAGTTTCTGGTTATCTGTTGTCCTGCCTATCTTTTCATCTATTAAGAGCACACTTTTCTTCCTGTCAATGAGTATCTGTCAAGTAGATCCTTTAACACACCTGGACCATCTCATGTTCAGTTTCTTGGGATTGTCTTTTCTCTTGAGAATGGGTTGCGTTTTCTATATGTGGAGTGTATCACTTATTCTGCTATTTTTCTTTTTGACTTGTTCTATTATAGGTGAAAATATGAATATGAAAATGAAAGGTGTTTTCAAAATTCTTTTTTAAAAGATTTTATTTATTTGTGAGAGAGAGAGAGAGAGCGAGCATGGGGTGAGGGAGGGACTGGCAGAGGGAGAGGGAGAAGCAGGAGGCTCCCCCCTGAGCAGGGAACCTGGACGCTGAGATCATGACTTGAGCCGAAGGCAGATGCTCAACTGACTAAACCACCCAGGTGTCACTGAAAGTTTAATCATAGTCTCTCCAAGACCTTTCAGAAGGTGATCAGTGTAATTGAAGTAGAAGTTCCAGTGTGAATGCATTTTTCCATACACAGGCTGATGTTTTATGTAGGAAATGTAGTTCTGGAATTTACGTTTTGACTTTATACGTAGTATATGATACATGACTCTTCTCCTTTGAAAAAAAGCTAAATCAATTTTTTTTGTTTTATTTTTATGGTACTATTCAGACTTGTTTATTCAAAGTATAAATAGTACTCTGCTTAAAAGTTCCATTGGTTAAATTGGTTATTGTAGTGTTATTTTTTAAGGGTAGAAATGACTTCTTTCTCCAGTAATTATGTGCCCTACACATAGTAGGTATTTAGTCAGGATATGTTTAACTTGTATCTAGTAGGATGGAAAAATCCTGAATAGTGTTCTTTGGCAATGTATTATTTTCATTTGAGAGTTTATTGAATTCATTTCCCTAAGTTTTTTTGGTTTTAGGATAATTAAATATTGATAGGCATGTTATGACAAGTAATATTGCTCCTTCATTTAATGGTATTTTTTATTTAGTGTAAAGATGGAAGACTTTTAAAAAAATATTCTTAGGCGCTTTCCCAGTAAGGGGGAAAAACCCCTAAAACTTTATATAAACTAATAAAATCCTTCTAATTCAAATGCCATTTAAAATGGAAACTATTAAACTTAGGTAAGGATATTGGGACAGAGTATTCATGCCATCAGTGCCTACCAAGTTGAACTGGGTGGTTTCAGATGCATTATTAGTGTTGAGGTATCTTAGTGACATCCTAGACATTGGTGAAATTAGAGGATGAGGGTATGTAACCTTAAAAAATCTTTGAGAGGAGCGGTGGGCAGGATATTTGACAACTCTGTGTATGAAAGCTCTTTTTCCCTTTGGATTTTAGCCTACTAACTTGGATATTTTTGGGAAAAATATTTGCTTTGTAATCTGTATAAAAGAGTTTATACTTTTCACTGTTTGTGACTGTCATTTTCATATTTATAAATCAATGAGCAATATTGCATTTCACCCCTATTCAGCTAGATTTTCTTCCTTCTGTCTAAATGGTATGACTGGACATTGACAGAATCCGGGGTTTGCATTTGCATTATGCTGCCATGGAAATCTCAAGGCTGCCTAATTACATTTTCAGTCTATACTAGGCACTGTCACCATCCCCTCTCCTTTCCCTTATTCCTACTTACTGCCTTATTGTTACTTGGGTCCAGGGAGTTGCTACCTTTTCGAAAGCAAGAGCTGGACTTTACTCATCTTACCCTGATACCTAACTCAGGACCTGGTACAGGGTAATGATTTTTGTGTAAATAAATTACCATAGTTGTAAAAGAAACAACAGTTGATATTTTCGTTGTCATTGACCAAATGAGTAAACTCATGTGAAAAGTAATGATATGTGGGATCTTCCTTGTTTTTTTTTTTTTTTTTAAGATTTTATTTATTTATTTGACAGAGAGAGAGAGAGAGAGAGAGATCACAAGTAGGCAGAGAGGCAGGCAGGGGGCTGGGGAAGCAGGCTCCTCACTGAGCAGAGAGCCCGATGCGGGGCTTGATTCCAGGACCCTGAGATCATGACCTGAGCTGAAGGCAGAGGCTTTAACCCACTGAGCCACCCAGGCGCCCCATGGGATCTTCCTTAACAGGAGTGTGTAAGTCACCGGGGGGAGTCTTACCCAGGATCCAGGATTGGAAACCCCATGCCAGGCACAACCAACCTAATAAGCATTGTGCTTCTCAGGTTGCTGCCAGTCTGAGAGTGGCCATATCCTTCACAGATACCACCAAACATAAGCTAACACATATTACCCTTGAGACTTGGATTGCTCAGTGTAATTATATGCATAAATTAAATTCTCCAAATGTTTGAGAGATTGAGAGGAAGAAATGAAAACTCTCCTGGTGTTAATGAAGTATGACAAAGAGAGATGTTTATGAGTAACAGTCAATCTGCCTGTCTGTTGTTTGGTCTGCCTAGAGTAGCAAGTCTGATTGTGATTTGGCTAAATTGAATTTAAGACCATTTGAATCTTATAGCTCTGTGTGTGGAATGTCAGCAGGGGTGAATTTTTCAGAATTATTCATGAAAAACACATTATACTCGGCATTCTAGGACAAAAGGAGCACAATTATCAAGCAAGAATTACTACTATCTTTATAGTTTGCCAACATCTTTAAGCAACACTATAGCTAATGTGTGAAGTAGGTCTAAAATTATTGACATTAACACCAAAGAAATTGTGAAGTAGGCATTAATAATCTTTAAATAACATCAGCTCATTTGTAGAGAGGGCAGAAAGTTGTTTCCTTAGTTCTGCCTTTAGGTTTGGCCAGGAGCCCCCTTCTGATTGACCTGCTTTTGAAGCAGTAGTTTCTTACTGAATGTGTGATCTGTACCGATGGCAGCTGCTTCACAGTCCTTGAAAAATAATGTCCACTGTGAAAATGGAGTTGCCATGAACAAGAATGTGTTGATCCTTATTTCTAATGGAGATACAAAGGACTAAAGAAAAGGAATTAGGGATGGAGTGGTAAATGAAGCATGCCGAAGGTGAATCTACCTTAGAAGGATAAAGAGAGAGAAAAAAGGATGATCAGAATTGTAGAATTGTGGAATTTTAGAGATAGGAAATACCTGAGATTTGGATTGGTGTAAATATGGACAGTAGAATTGTTAGACTTTCAAAGTTTTCTGGTAATGAGAATCAGTTAGATAGTAGAACTTCACTCTCAGGTATATGTAAGTCTGAATCTCAATCCTGAAACATCTAGTTATGTTTGGAACAGTGTTCCAGAGGATTTGTGCTATACTTTCAGTTACACTACTTTGGGACAGTTCATAAGGTAAAAAAAAAAAAAAACAAAACGCTATTAACACCTTTCTTATAGGACAAACTCATCCCTAATTCTTCAATAACCTTTGGATTTCAGAATGAGTTAATTGACGCTGACATCTTGCTCTAGGCAGTGAAAAACAACAGTTAAAACAAGAGTGAACATGGAACAGTGAATGGGGGCAGTAAGCCCAAGGTCTTAAAAATGACTTTCAGGAAGTCTCCTGGAAGTTATGTAATTGTCTACTTCTGCTAGTCCACACAGAAAAAACTATGAATAAGCCACATTTCTGAAGCACACATCTGTATGTTCTATTCTAAACCTCAATCTTATCTTTTGTACTTGCTCTTGTTATATGTTCCTAATGATTCTCACATAAATGAGGGGTCTTTCTGTATTCATCCCCACCAATCATTTCACAGATCTCATTAGGAATTAAAATATCAAGTTGAAGTCAAATGTCTGTCTTTACCCTTTTTATCTATTTTGAGATACTACCTTACCCTAAGACCCAAGTGGTTACTTGGAATACAGCATTTTGCTTTTTAGTGCTGGGTATCATACCCAGCATTTGGTAAGCAGCTCTAAATTGCCATGGTGTCATTATAAAATCTATTGGTTTAACTTCGTGCTGTGTGACTAAGTCCTAAGAATGGATTGCATTTTGATGTATGGACTTTAAGTCATCTCTGACTTTTGTGATTGGTTTTTCAAAGATATTTTGGTCAGTTCCCAGTGGTCTGCTGTCGGAGTACCAAGAGTCCAAAGCTTTCATATTGGGAGTTATCATTAACCTGCATATGTCTGAGGACATTTTTCTCCATGAAAATATTCTTTCGTTCTTTTCACTAAATACATCAATTAAGGAAGATGGTGGCATGAGTAAAAGATAGATGTGGACACGTAACTTGTAGTGAGAAACTTAGGTGAAGTGTGGATCCCCAGACACACATTTTGCTCAGTGCTTCCCATCAGAAGGTGTGTCCCGTTACGGATAAAGCTGGATTGCGTTTCTCTACCTGACCCAAACACTGATGCTGTGCCTTACATTCTGCCAAGAAAAGCTAGCCCTTCTCTGAAGTCAAGTGCAATTCTCCAATGTGTCAAGTGACAGTAACTGCAGGCTCTCCTGGAGGAATCAGAAAGTCTTTATTTGGGTGTGGGTGTTGGACCTGGCCGTAGGCACAGTGAGAACTCAGACACTTCAGTCAGGAGGGACCAGGAAGAGCTAGGGTTGTGATGTGTGTGTGGAGGTTTGGCTTTGGCTATCATCTGTTTGGACTGATTTAACACTGGGACAGAAAAAACACTCAATTTCTTCCCACCTTGGTCTCATTTTTTTGTACATGTATTTCTCTCTTCCTTAAGAAGAAGAATTCTTCAGGGCTAATTTAAGCAACACCAAATGCACTGAGCATAATTCTTTATTCTAAAGCAAAGCTCTTCTTCAATTGAAGAATGGCTCATTTAACTTCTGAATACCCTTTTGTACCTGTATTTGCTAAACTTATCTAATTACTATGAAGGCTTTCAGTACGAATCCTTCTTGGGCAGATGAAAGGCTTGTGGAAACAGCCGAAGCTGGCTTGACATTTTTGCTTCTCCTATTTAAACAGGATAACCTTCCAATCTGTGGAGTTGAAATTCACGATATGGCATTAACTTTTCTGAACAGAGTAGGGTAGGGATGGTGCTTAAAAAAAATTTTTTTATGCCAACTAACCGCTATGCAGCTGAACCAGGAAGCTTCCTGGCAGTATAATGGTCCTGAGGAGAAATGTGGTCACTGATCAATAAAACCCCAATGTGAGTAAAATAACAGGAGGCCAGTTGTAATATTGGGAATGCTCTTTTCAGCTTCTTTCTCGTGTCTTCTGTGTGTGTGTTTGTGTTTGGCAGCTCTCTTTTTTCTCACACAAAAGTTCAGTAGAGTAACTATTTTCTCACACAAAAGTTCGGTAATTGCTAATGGGCCAAATTGCTGGTGCTCACAAGGAGAGATTCTGGTGACAGGTAATTAAATAAGTAGTTGGAAGTGTCAGCAGAGAAAAATGACATCTTCACCTCACCACGTTCATTTTTTAAACTGTGTTAGTTGGGCTTGTTCTTTTTACCCTCGTTCACATCAGTAAGAAAAATCTAGAGAAACTGCAAAGATGATTTCCCTTGACTCCAGACTTTCCTTGCCCTTGACTTAGTTCTTAGATAAAAAGGGTACAGAGATGCTCATGGGAAGCCACGAGTGCTGGGATCCCTAAGACTTTTTCTCTCTCGGCCTGCCCATAGCCTCTGCTGAGCAGGTTTTTCATAATAAGTGGTGCTTTCTTAGGCCATTTCTTTTATGCAGTGAAAGTGGTGGTTAGGGGGATAGATGTGCTCCAGAACAGTGAAGGAACACACTAACAATGAAGTCCTCAAAAATTCAGAATAAATAAATGACTTGGTGGGAGGTGCTATGGGAGTTTTAGATTTAAAGGGAATCCTTCTGTGATTTTTTTTTTTAGTAAAATATTGAATCTTTTTTTGAAGCAAATTATCACATCCCAATTTATACTGTATAAATCTGGAGTGCCACATGGAGATTTGACTTTAACTGGAACATGCCTTCATTAAGCTAGTTCAAAGCCAGTTCCTCTCCTTCCCTGGTTAGAAAGGAAACTCCATGAAAGCAAAGTCCTTGCTGTGTTATGGACTTCACTGATGCTTGAGAACACATTGTAGGTGCCCACTAAGTATTTGTTGAATCAATGGACAAATGGGGAGCCAGACACAGAGCTAATGTTCTAAAATGTGATCAAAGAAACAAGATCTGACACTGATAAGAGGAATTTGAGAAACAAATCAGAGGATCATAGGGGAGAGGAGGGAAAAATGAAACAAGAAGAAACCAGAGAGGGAGACAAACCATAAGAGACTCTTAATCTTAGGAAACAAATGGAGGGTTGCTGGAGTGAAGGGGGGTGGGAGGCATAGGGTGGCTGGGTGATGGACACTGGGGGAGGGTATGTGCTATGGTGAGTGCCGTGGATTGTGTAAGACTGATGATTCACAGACATGTACCCCTGAAGGAAACAATACATTATGTGTTAATAAAAAAAACAAAATGAAAAACCATAAATTAGAAAAAAAAAAAAAAAGAAACAAGATCCAAGATCCAGAATTCTTTGTTAGTGCTAATATTTAAAAGAGGCCTCTTTGGGTTAAAATGAAAAGAATTTGGTTGGACATCTTAAAGGGATGAGTACTAATTTTACCTTAATGTAATTTCTCTAGACAAATGGAATCCTTTGTACATTTATGTAAGCCACAAAGAGTATCCACACAGAGAACTGACCTGTGGCCAGCTCCTGGGGGTGTTGGATCTCTCATTCTGGTTGGCTTCCTTTTTCTCTGTCAGGATGTGGTTGTAAATTCATGCACAGGTCATGAACTGTCAGCGTGCGCATTTATAGCACTTGTTGTTCCATGCCATGACCTTTCCTTGAGAAAGTTTAAATGGGAACTGATATGAGGTGTGGGCAGGTGGAACACCATTAAATGGAAACATGGTCCTGCCATATCTGTTACTTACAGTAGAGCTGAGGAGGCAGGCCCCATAACATGACTTTCTTGTTCATGTTATATTCGGGGAAAACCAGAGCCACATGTTTGAGTGGCACCTTCTGAGCTCCTGTTTCCAAATTCAAACTGAGCTGACACGTGGTATACATGATTTCAGCCCAAGAGCAGATTTCACTTAATCCACAGGGCATCTGAGTTACATGAGTACAAAATGAGAAACAGACGTGACTGCAGGTGCTTTCTGCCTGGTCTTGTGCAATTAACTCAAAGGTGTCTTTGATTTCAATAAGAAATTTGGCAGGGAGCTTTGTCCATAAAGTAGTTAAATCACATTGGTTTTTGGTTGAAAGGGCGTCTCTCTCCTCCCACCACACACGTTCAAACACACATATAATTCCCATTAGAAAGAGCAGAATGACTGCATTAAAAATAAAATTTAAGTTAAAGGCCAATCTCAGTAACCTGTAAATTTTCCATTTTCCCTGTAAATGGCCATTGGTTTTCTTGCTCTGGATGGCCTGATTTTAAATAGATAATAATTACTCAATAGTCCAAAATGGTTCCAAATCTATTGTGTAAATAATATGGCTTCTTAATATATTAATGAATAAATATTTAACCAACAAACCAAAGCAACTTCAAAGAAGTTAGTCAACTCCAACGGGGACATAACACATTAAAAAAAAGTCTAAATAAGGATTTGTTGAACAGATCATAACTATCACAGCCATTTGTGGCTCGACAAAGAGTGTGTTACCTTTGTCCTTGGAAATGTTTCTAGCCAAATCCTCATTTCCTGGACCAAAGTTCTTCGTGATTGGTATAAAACTCTGCTCTGTTGTTGCCTCATAGGCTGTGACCTTGGGAAAGACTCTTCTTGTGTTCTCGAGCTTTAGCATTTAGAAGGTACTCAGTAAATGTTTAATGGTGGTAATGATGAAGAAGGCTCAATTTGGGGTCTGGGTGGGCTGAATATCATTCACAGCAATGTGGCCTCTTTTGGCCATCTGTGGGAAGCAGAGAAATCTGTTTCATCTTTTTAGCATACGCTTGTTGACCTTGGGCAAGACACATTGTGTCTCTGGCCTTTGGTTTCCTCATCTGCAAAATGAAGGGATGGTCTGTTTGACTTCCAGTGTTCCCCCCTTCCACCCCCAGTAATAATTTAGGGTATGATTCTGTGGGAAGTTTGGGTTTTACTGTGTACATTAGGAATTTTATACAGAGTAATTCATAACAACTTAAATGTTTCGATAGCCTAAAGCTGTTACGCATATTATAGACACTCTTCGACCCGAATCAACTTTGTCTAAGTTTGGTTTCACCAGTTGTGCGCTGCACAACTCCAGGGGGCGCCATTCACATAGACTATGGAGTGAATCGCACCCCACCCCCCAAGTTATGCAACATTGCTTCTCTGCCTTAAATATACAATATATTTTCTTTCTGGCTAGTGAACAGATTCATGTTGTTAGATTTTTTTTTTAACGCCTATGTTTGTTGGAATACTGCCAACTTCTTCCTTCAGACTCCTTTTCCAAGAAGACTTTCTGCCTGATTCTCTTTGCAAGCCTTGATTAGAATGAAACTAACATCTAGTTTAAAAGGTAATCATTCTCAGTCAGATGGGTTCTCAGAAAAGATCCAGGATTGGGGCACTAATTTTTGCCTCCTTTCTGGCATTGTGCATGTAGAGTAGGACAGTATCAGATGGCACTAGAACATATGTTTTTGGCAGCTTGGGAGCTAGGTAGCTTTTATATTTTGTATGTTTTCAGTATAAAAAGGAGTCAGCAATAGATTTTTGTTTTTTGAAACTCTGCCCAGTGATTTGGCTAATGGGACTTTTCTGTCTTGTGCTGTGGAAAGAGTTGGATCTTTCAAATCAGGATGATCCCATTCCTAAGAGGATTTCACCTTGGTGGCCTGGGGAAGACACAAGTGCAATAATTGCTTCTCTGCTACTATACTCGGAAGAGGAAGAGATCACTGGGGTTTGCTCAAGCCTGTCTTCTCCCTTGTGGGGAGCAGAACTGGGCTCTTTAAAAAAACATTATTGCTTAAAAATAACAAGTAGGACCTGAAGTGCTTTTCAGCTAATGGGTAAAAACTAGCTCTTTCTTACCGAAGACAAATTAATATTTAAAGCCTGGATTCTGGGCTTCGAAATGTTCTC
This sequence comes from Nasua narica, assembly GCA_028533885.1. NCBI lineage: Eukaryota > Metazoa > Chordata > Mammalia > Carnivora > Procyonidae > Nasua > Nasua narica. The sequence goes on along the minus strand of CM052809.1, from coordinate 45,713,265 downwards.
ACTAACTTACTGGAGTTTTTACCACCCGCTACTCATGAGAATTCCTTTTTGCCAACTGTATTTCCCTCTAGAATGTGCTTTACTTTGCTGGCAGCACTTCCAGCTCTAGACACATAGCTCTAGGTTGTGCAGTGTGCAGAAGACAGAGTTGACTTCCCCTTGCCTATGCAGACTGTTTAACTCAAATGATGAGAGTATGTGGTGTTGGAGTTAGACCTGTCTTACAAACCAGCTGTATACACAAGCTTCTCAGAAATGAGTGGGCTAGGGTTCACATCATCATAGCGATACTTATTCCAAAACACGGAGACAGAATTCTGACTAGTTAATCTCCTCTGACGTTTACATGTTGCCCTTGACTAATGTATCAGTAATAATAATGGAAGTTTAACCCCAGCAGCCATACCTTTTGTTGAGACCATGTTTTGTATGAGCCACTTTGGATATATTATCACTAATCCCTACCCAGATCAAAGAGGTTGTGATATTATCCTATTTTATAGGAGAAGATATTAAATCTTAGAGAGGGGAGGCTTTTGATCAAGCCAGGGTCAGGCTTCAAGGCCAAGAGTAAAGCCTGGCTTCATCCTCCAAAGCATGTTGCCATCCCATCCTTCAGCCCAGTTGGAAACGCAAGCTTTCCTGCCACCTTCTCCCATGTGACCTTCTCTTTGTGGCCCAACCTCATTCTCTAGTCTCAGGACATTTTGTGGTTATACTGTTGGCCTCTTCCAGTTGCCCTGAGGAGTCTCCCTTCTTTCCATAAGATTCCTTTCCTTGGCCACTTTCTGTTCATGTGATCTTGAGAAAGTTGCTTAGTTCTCTGGCCTGAAATTTCCTCATCTATGGCAGGTATACCGAATTGTATATATCTCATTATAGGTTTTTTCAAGGCTTAAATGTGATAAAGTGTGGGACACCTTTAGCACAATGCTTGACACATAGTAGGGTCCCAGGCACTCATGTCTTGTAGAACTGGTGCCACATACGTTCCAGTGCCTGCCAGCCGGCATCTCTCCTGCTGTACTACCGTCCCTCTGCCCTGCGCATGCACTAACTCACATTTTCATGACTTAGTGATTCTCTGTATTGCAGCTGGTCCTCAGTTTTCTTCTCACATCTGTTTTTTCCTTTTACAATCTACCCCACACACTTCTGAAAAATTAATTTTACCAAAGCAAAGCTCTCATCACATCACTTTTCTGCTCTGAAACCTTTGATGACATCCAACTGCCCATTAACTTAGGCAAACATCATGTGGTAATATCCTAAGTGAAATGTCCAGATGTGCCTCATCTTATTGCCTAAATGGACCCTCACTAGATTCAAGTTTATCCTAGAGCTATGATCACATCTTCCCTGCCATCTCTTCTTTCCATGGAAACTGCCACACCCGCAGCCTTTGCTGAGCGACACATATGAGCACAGCTGGTTGGATCAGAGTCAGGCTCCTGATCCAAAAGCTGCCAATTCTTGAACTGTTTAGTGATCTATAATCTGACTCAGCTTTAAAAGATGGATGGTCCAGTTAGATCTTGTCTTGGGAATATCAAATAAAACTTAGGTAGAATTGTTTAGCTAACAGAAGGAACCGAAGCCGAAAAGTCATGAGAAAGACTGATGGGAACATGCAAAACCAAAGCCATGTAAATACAGAAGAAATAAAGGAGAAGCAGAAATGATAACCAAGCAGAGTTAGCATGGCTTAGCACATGTTGACCCTCAAGTAGATGATGAAGGAATGAATGTAAGTGCCATTTGGAATGGGAGAGGAAGAAGCAGATATACAGAGTGTGTTTTAATAATGCTAATGGCAGACCAAAAAGAAGACCCCTGAAGGGAGCTATTCAGGGCCACATTCGATCCAGAGCCCACCTTCAGTTTTGGTCTCTGTGAGGCTCAGGCCCTACCATGGCTTATGTTTTTGGATTTCAGAGACATTGTACTTTGTCACTCTGTAGGTGTCCCCACAAAATTCCCTTACTTGAACTGGCCCGAGTTGATTTCTGTTCCTGATAAACCAAAGGGCAGGAACGAAGCACCACTGGAATGGGAAAGGAATAGATTCGACTAATGGCTCTATTGCTGGATTTTTTTTTTTTTTTTTTTTTTTTTTAGCATCAGTCTGTGCATATATATTGAGCGCCTGTTCTGGGCCTGGCATTTTTCAGGAATAGGGGATAGAGTGGTGACCCAGAAAATCTGCTCTCTAGATGTTTACATTCTGTAAGGGAGATAGGCAGTAAGCACACGGACCAAAGAGTGAAATAGTTTCAGCCCCAGATAAGTGCTGTGAAGAACAGGGGAATGTCAGGGAGAGTGACGGTGGGGTGGCTTTAGCCAGGGATGAGATAGGTGGGAGCCATGTAAAGATCTTCGGAGAGAGCAATCTGAGCAGAAGGAGTTACAGAGCAGATCCAGAGCTAGAGCCAATGTGAACAGTCTGTTCAGAGAACGAAGATGGCCAGTCTGGACGGAGTGTAAAAGGACTGGAAGGAGCAGGAGGCAGGGATAGGTCGGGAGGGTGGACTGCATGGAAGCATGGGGAGGAGTTTAGACTTCATTTTAAGTGCAAAGGGGTATGAGATGATGTGTTTATGTATTAGAAAGATGATTCTGATTACTATGTACTTTATCTACTGGAAAGGGAAGGAGTCCAGGGAGAGAGGGCAATTCAGAGCTATTAGAATAGGCAGGAGTTGACTGTAGTGTGAACTAGGACCATAGTAGTAGACATTATGGAAAAGAGAAAAGAGTTGAATTAGTGCTTTATTTTTGGAGATTGAGCTAGTACCTCCACTTAGGGTGAATGCTGACTTAGATATGGGATATATGAGAAGTGGAGCACTAAATGATCATGGTGAGATTTTGGACCCAAGCAACTCTTGGGTGCTGGTACAATACACTGAAATGGAGAAAGTGTGGGGCAGAGATAGGATGGGGGAGGTTTGTGGTAGAAAAGCAACAGTGTGGTGGAGAGGTCTGGGCTGAGAGTTAGTAACATGCAGTGGCATTTAAACTCGAGGACTGAGTGAGCTTTCTCAAGAGAAAAAAATGTGGGATAAAGGGAAGAGGGGGGCCACACACAGAATGCTGGGCATTCTGGCTGACCTCAGGCTGTTCCCTTCGTGGTTTTGGATTTTAGTGCCTCTTAAAATGAGGGGCATGGACTTAGATCTCTAAGCTGCCCCGTCTCACTATAACATTCTTAGGCTCTATAATGGAAACAAGGACAAATACATATATCATCTGAAGTTGAACTTAAAATTACATATTGTTGAAGGCAAACATTCATCAGTGGTTTCTCTAGCCAAATAGCACTGTGCCATAAGGTCAGGCCCACTTGGTTGTGAGAAGGTGATTATTATTATGTTCTTTGCTCAGGAAGTGGCAAGAATAAGTTATTTATGGAAAGTCACTAGTTTTGTGCTGAAATCAATTATTGGGGATGGGGGCAAAGGTTGCAGTTATAAAGTGGAGACTCTTCCCACCTGTTAACTTAGGGTCTCAGTTGTCCAATTATTTGAATATTATCTGTGTTTCGTAAAGGGAGTCTGCCCAGCAAGAACAGCTTGTACTGACTATAGCACCATTTGTTGCTCTGGCTCCTTGGCCCATGCTGAACAAATGCCGAGGAACTAGCAGCAGATGAATTCCAGTTCAAAGGTATCTGTTATGGGGAGTGAAGTTGCTGATAGGATGCATGCCTTCTTGCTTCTCCATGGCGAGAGCTCTACTCTGGCTTTGTGATCTGCGAGGGGTGCATGGACACAAGCTTAAATGGGCACAGAGCGTAACTCGAGTGGAGGAGTGAGGGAGAGAGGAGCAATTAATCTTGGGACTTGTGCAGAAACTAATAACACCAGGCCCTGACACTCTGCGATTACTCAAGGAGCCCAAAGTACTTCATAAACATGGAATAATTTATTCATGTCTTCCAATTTTTCCTGCAAGACAGCTCAGCGTTGTGTTCCCCTCCTCCTACTTCTGTGACTAAATCACAGAGCTTAACTCACCTCCAGTCCCACCGCAAATTAGTTACCAGTTACAGGGCATGAACATCTCAATGCAAGTGTTGTCAGCCACCTTGCTCAATATTTCCCAATTTAATAAAAATCGTCCCAGTTACCTAGGAGACTTGCTAGAACTTTGTAGATAGGCTAAAAGCATTTTTGAGTCACAAAAGTGCTCGGCTGTCAGCTTGATTTTCCACCCTAGCTGAGACTTAACTGGAATTGCTTACATGGCTAAGCTGGAGTCACATGGCAGGCGACTTCCTAGCGTTGTGCTAAAGATGAAAACTGTAAGGCATTTCTTTTTTTCAGGATCTATATGCCCTCCATTTCAACACCATGTAGCTCACTGGTCCTCTTTCCAAAAAAATTTGGGACCCACTCCTGACCAGTTAAGTCAGACTCTGTGGGTGGGACTTGGTCCCCCATCCACAGATCGGGGAAGTTTTTAAAAGTTTCCCTGTTGACTCTCCTGTGCTGCCAGGGCTGACAACCATAGCTGGAGAAGAACGGACATGGACTCTCCACTTGTTTGCTGCAAGGATGCCAAGGAACCTCTCTGTACTTCACTTTCCTCGTAAATGGAAGATAGTAATACTTACTGCCTGGGGTTGTTGGCAAAATCAAGTGCAATTAAGTAAAACGAAATACCTTATGGTGGGTACATAGGTTTGACTCAAAAAAAGTTAACTCCCTGCTCTCCTTTACCTCAGCTGTTGTGGAAACAGTTTCCATCTGTAGTGTAATCAGATTTTTTTTTTTATTTTTTTTATTTTTTTTATTTTTTTTATTTTTTTTTAAAGATTTTATTTATTCATTTAACAGAGAGAGAACACAAGCAGGCAGAGAGGCAGGCAGAAGCAGAGAGAGGAGCAGGCTCCCTGCAGAGCAAGGAGCCCGATGCGGGACTCGATCCCAAGATGCTGGGATCATGACCTGAGCCAAAGGCAGTTGCCCAACCAACTGCGCCACCCAGGCGTCCCTCAGATTTTGTTTTTTTAAATTGAGGTATAATTGACATATGACATTATATTAATTTCGGAGGTACAACATAATGATTTGATATTTGTATATATTACGAAATGATCACCACAGTAAGTATAGTTAAAGAGATTTCTATAGTAGGCTAGAAATTCTATATGTCATTGTCAATTAAAACACCAGAACACAAGAGGGCCAAAATCTCTAGCTTTGGTTTACTTGAAATTAGTCAGTAAAGCCAAATGGGTAGTTGGTATTGCAGGAAGCCTCAGGTTTAGCTTTTGTAAAGGGCATGTTCTTTTGTTTCTAACTGGTTCTTAATTGTCCATTTCATGAAGCAGAAGCCAGGATGAAAGACCACAGCAGAAGGGATGTGCCCTCTACTAGATGGGCAGGGCCGGTAGCGTGCCTGTATCCCTGGGCGGCTTACTGACGAGGGTGGTTCAGGGTGTGCGAAGGAGAAATGATGGCTCTTGTCTTCTCCGAAGCTGGCAGAGGCAGAATTCTGGTCAGGAGGTAGTAAAATCTTACTCTAGCCTGACTTTGCCTTTGGTTAATTTCATTCCCTGCCCCTTAGTGATTCTGCTGCTGGTATCTCTCCCTTCCTGGTCAAAAGAGAACTGCCAGACTCCCAGTGCCTGAGGAGCTCAGCTGTCTCTACTTGATAACAAGGCTCTGCCTGGCTGGAAATAAAGCAAAGCCAGTGAAATAGCATTTCCACAAAACCAACTACCTTCCATTCAAAGGCTTATAGCCTTTTAGGCATCATCTCGGGGAAGAATGGAAACATTGCTGTCCAGTGCCACTGAAAAGGCTGTATCAGGCTCCACACCCTCCTCTGCCACGCCTGGCATGAGCAGACGGTGGGGCCCCTGTCCCGCTTTCCTGACCAGGCTGAGGGCCCAGGAGAGGCTACACTTCCATATCCCTATTCTCACAGAGGGGAGCAGCATGCACAGAAATGGGAAGCCTGCCTTGCATTGTGTTAGTGAGGGTCACTGTGTTCCACAGGTGATCCTAACACAGTTCCCTCCTGCACCCACTATGGCGGGGTGGGGGGAACAAGTGGATTTAGTTTTGGGCAGTAGCCATGGCACTGTCATGGTTTGGCTTGGAGCTCCTAGGGTTCTGTATGGGTTTCAGGATCATGCCTCAAGTAGCAGGGCACAGCTATAGTCAAGCTCTTCAAGCTGTACTTCCTATCATCTGTCCTTTTGTCTACCAAGTGCAACGCTGATGCAATTCCCCATCCATCCATCCATCCATCCCTCCATCCATCCCTCCAGCTATCACTCCGTCCCTCACTCCATCCTTCCCACCAGCCCTCCAGCATGTACTGGGCATCTACTATGTGCCTGGCGCTGGTGAAGGTCCATGGGTGGGAAGACAGCTCTGCTGTCAAAGATCTCAGGGTTATTGAGAGAGACTAACGATAGGCAGATACTGGTTGGTTAGTGGAACACCATCTGGTGAGTTAAGAATGATCACAGTTAGGAATAGGATATGTTGTGATTCTGAATTTTATGGCTGGAGCTCTGGGTCAAGGTGGAGGGAAAGGCACACTTCTCTAAAGATTTTCCTGAGGCTAATCAATGCCCTGGGACAACTGACTTTGAAAGGGACCCAGTGGAGACCTGAGGGCTTGGGGCTTGTGGCAACTCCTGGGTGGAAGATAGCTGTTGTTCACCTGTCCTTTCAGGGAAGGGTTGGGGGAGTGACAGTAGAAGGTTTCTCTCTTCTATCTCATTTCCCAGCCTTCCCTCCCAGGGAAAAAGCCCGAACACTCCCCCATGCCATTTTACTGTTTTGGAAGGAGAGAGGCTATAAGTGCAAGGATGATGGCAGAGGCTGCTTTAGGGTTATATTTAGAGATTGACTCCTACGTTCAAATGGAATCCTAAGCAGCCTTTCAGGTAGGTGGAACAGTTGCTTGGCTGGGCACTCTTTCTTTGGATACTGGGAACAGGACCTAAAGCTTGGTCAAGCAGTATCTTTAGTTTGTCACCAGGAGGAAATGCAAGAAGGTATACTTTCTGAGCTTAAATAAGCCCCCAGCCTCCACTCCAACTGGAGCAGATTAAAATTTGTGGTCTCTCAGTATTTCCTGAGGAAACAGAATATTTTTCTTTCTTCCCCAAATGACAGGTTTCTGGTTCTGTAATGAGGCATTAAGATTTGAGAATAAAGAAGGATGGACCTAAAATTTATTTTGATTGAAGCCAAACTTGTTCTGATGCCTATTTACAATGACATTAGATAATTTTTCCTCATTACTCAGTGTATTATGTTAGCATGGGGTAAGGGTTTTGGAAGAAATTACTTGCTGAAGATATGGCTGAGATATGGTCACTTGTCATTGTAGATTGGGCTAGTTCAACTTCTCTTGAGTATAGAAATACGGATGGGGATAGGTACGAGATGAGAGTTAAAGAAAGGTTGAGAGCCTGTATTCTACTTTAATCTTGTAAGGGGGCTCCAGAGTGATCCCTTTTTCCTCCTGTTACACAGGCCCTTGTTCCTCTTTCGCCTAAAGTCTCTTGGTTCATGGAGTCTCATTGCCCATCCCCTCGTGAACATCTTCATTGATCAGCACCAAGCAGAAAAATTAACTTATGTTGTTCATGTGTGGCTGCTCCTCTTGTCCTTGGCAGAGATTCTCCAGGAGAAAATGCAGAGAGGGGAATGGTTCCTTAGAACCACCATCTCATTTAGTGAACTGCCTCAGCCAGGGATCTGTGTAACCCAGCACTCCTTCCTTAAAGTCATCTTGTGAGAGTTTCTAGTTGTTGTACCCTAAAGGTAATTTTGCTGTTAGCATAAGAGCCTCCAGTTCTGTATTCTCCATTCTGTTATACAGAAGTTGGGCAATTGATATCAAGAAACAAAGATAGCATAAAAGTCAAATGTTTCTGGCACATGGCTGGTTATGAACACCTTGCCTCTCTCCATGTCCCTCGTTCCTGTCTCCTGTCCCAGCAGTTTATCAGAATTCTTCCACTTTTCCTCGACTGAGCTAGTGCTGCCAACACCATTTCTTCCACACTGAATTATCTATTCATTCAACAAACATTTAAGCCAACACTTCCTCTGTCTCAGGGATATGGGGATGGAAGAAGATCTGGCTCTGTTTTCAAGAAGCCGCTAGTTGAGTGAAAATCCGCATGTGTAGAGCTGGTGCATCTTACAGGGGTTGGTGTGGGCGGGGCGTAGGTGTGTACAAATGGTGGTAACATGGAGTGAAGTGAGGATGAGCTGCTGGGAGTATGGGAGCCGGGTAAGTTACCCGGGGGAAATTATCCTGAGGATTAAGGAATAATTAGGGGTTTTCTAGGAAGGTGAGAGAGAACAGAAGGAACAGTATGTACAAGGGCTTAGAGCCACAAAAGAGGATGGCAGTTTCTGGGACGTAGGTCCTACGGGGGAGATGGCACATGGGCTTTGGCCTCTACAGCCCCGGGCTTACTTAGGAAGCTGAGGAATTCCAGGGAGACTTTAATGTTCTCTCTTGAGAGCTGTACATAGACTGACAGAAGAATTGACATCCTCCTACTGCACTGTAGTGGATGCTGTAGACTGTCCCCTGATCTTAGGCCCTTGCTCCCTCAAGCCCCCAACTCCAGAAAGCTGTTGGGTGTATTACCTGTGGATGTCTCACAGCTGAGTCCTTTCCAGAAAAGTGGCTGAAGAGAGCTGCATGTATAAGACCCTGAAGGCCCATAAGGGCTTAGCTTCAGCTTGAGACAGCTCAGAAGGGGCATCCTGGCCCCATGGGGATCCACTGACACCTTTGTCATGACCACATCACAGCTCAGCTCCTCCTTTTGCCTAATTTTACTTCCTTTCCTCCCTGCCTGCTGATGTTCATAGAGCCCTGTTCAGTGAGCCACCTGCTGACAGATCCCTGTTTCCGAGTCCCGTCACAGGAATCTCAGCCCGCAGCGTTCTTCACCCATCTGTAGAGTTAGTGGCCTCTCCCTTCTCTCTTGGGTCACCCTCCAAGTCTTCATGGCAGAAGAGTGGTTGGGACTTTGGCACACCATGTTTTGCAAAGCTTCCCATTCTTTTACTGGGAAGAGAAATTTACCGTACCCCAAAATCTTTCTCTGGGCACTTAAAATTTTTTAAATTCAAGTATAATTAACATACAGTATTGTATTAGTCTGAGGTGTACAACATAGTGATTTACCAATTCTATACATCATTCCTCAGTGCTTATTAAGGTAAGTCTATTCTTAATCTTCTTTATCTGTTTTACCTATCCCGCCCCCCCAGACTCTTTTGAAGACTCTGTAAAAGAGGTGGCCCTTCACTGACCACCCCTTTCCTCCAGAGTTTGGCAAGAGACTTCCATGTGGGAAGAGCCTACATGAAAAGGGGAACCTTTGCTGCAGTGACCAGTGGGATCTATGGTTTTGTGGGATTCTTCTGGGAAATTGTGGCTTGGTTTGCTTGTTTAGGATCTTTCTTTGTTCTTAACCAATTCAAAGGGAATCTCTGACTTCATATTTACAAAAGGTCGTACAACTTAGAATTTGAAAAAATAGGGACACCTGGGTGGCTCTGTTGGTTGAGCAGCTGCCTTTGGCTCGGGTCATGATCCCGGGGTCTTGGGATCGAGTCCCGCATCGGGCTCCTTGCTCTGCAGGGAGCCTGCTCCTCTCTCTCTGCCTCTGCCTGCCTCTCTGCCTGCTTGTGTTCTCTCTCTGTTAAATGAATAAATAAAATCTTTTAAAAAAAAAGAATTAAAAAAATAGGCAATAAATGCATATAACACAACATTCATAAAGATTAAAAAATTTTTTTGGAGTCAGTAATACATGTATATAGCAAAACATTCAAAAGGTACATAATGGTATACATAATGTCAGTATGCTACTTTTTTCTTCTCTAACCTTTTCAATACTTCCCTTTCTCCTCATCTCTTACCCTGCACCTCAGACAACCACTCAGAGTAGTTTCTTTGCACTTTGTAAAGGTAAGAGATTTATCTTTTCCATCCTCTTAGAGGAATTGATCTCCATTGACAAGGCCTTAATATGTAAAGGCTGAGAACCAGGTGTGTTGTATAATCGAACTATTCTATTTCTCAGGCTGTAGCTAATTTATAGATTTTCAGTGTTGGAGGGGTCATTAATAGATGCTTAGTTTGAGAAACCTTTCCTAATTTCCCTCAGGAAACCTTTAACCACTTTGGGATGCTGTGCCTTTGTATTTACATCTCAAGACATACTCTCTTTTTTAATGTTAACCGTAGCTTTTATCTTTAAATTATAAAATCATATCACTTCATACCAGGCAATGTAGATAACCCATGCCTATACCACCACCATCCAGAGTAAACACCTACCCTGCTATACATACCTCTAGGAGAACTTTCTCTGTGTGTGTCTTTGTACATTTGTATACACGTTCTTTTAAGAAGTAATGTCATGCTCTAATAACAGTTTTTCAACTTACTCTAGTATACACTGTGAATATCTATTTCAGTAAATCATTTCAACATTTATATTAATTACAGCAACCTGACTGCTGTTATAAATAGACTCGATCATATGATGGATGCACACAGAAGTTGATTTCTTGCTCTTGTACCAGACCTGAACACGAATAGTCCACAAGAGCAGCTTTCCTTTAAGTTGGCATTCAGGGACTTCTGGGGTTTGGTGATCTTGCCATTTTAACAGATGGAGGGAAGGGCGTGCAGGATCTCACAAGTGCATCACTGGAAGTGGTGCACATCATTTCCATCCACTTTTTATTGACGAGGACTCGGGCACATGGCCTCACTTAACAGTAGCGGAGGTTGGGAGGTATATCTGACTGTGTAGCCGGGAATAAGAGGAGGAATTTGGTGAAAAGCTGTCAGTCACTGTCACGTATTTGGTAATGAAGCTTGTCTGGTCTCATCCCTACAGCACTTTGCACAATAATCGCTGCTGCTCTCCTGGTATTTGCTGAATGAATGAACGAAGCTTTCTAATTCTATTGTTCACGCTTAATAAGAATCTAGTATTTTTGTTAAGGAGTAAGCAAGAGACAGCTCTCAGATCAGGAAGGTATTATAGAGTAAAAACCTGCCACCTGAGAAGGAAAAGCCTCAAGGGAAAGGCAGGGTACTTGGCCTGGACTGGAAATAGAGGTGAAGAGAATATCAACTTTCTGGAAGCTAAGAAGGATCATGACCAGAAATAGTCTGGAATTGCATTGTTAGGGAACTTGTATGATTTTTTTTTTTTTTTTTGCCCAAAGCTGGATAAAACATATCTTTATAACCTTAATGGGCCCGAATTGTAATCCTGAAGTTTTTTGTAGTCTGTATATTCATACGTGCTTACTTTTGTGCAAGTTTTTTGTTGCCGTTCTGAGAAGACGAATCTGAAGATAGGTTGTTGAGGGCTTACTCTGAGAAGTGCGGAAGGCTTGCAGCTTAGAAAAATGCCACAGGCCCCATGGGACAGGCAGTGGAGCTCTGCAGTGATACCCAGAGAACGACTGGTTAGGACAGCTGGTATCCTGGCATTACTGGCAGAAAGCAGGATCAGAACTTTCACCGATAAAATAAATGTCAATTTTTCCATTTATTGGGTGATCTTGATAGTGATTCTGGGCAGGTGGGGAGAAGGAGGACTATGCCAATTCTCGACATGCCCTCTGTCCAGGAGAGCCTGAAAGGTTCATACTGTTTTGTTCCCCTTCTGCTAACCTCCGAAGTATAGTGGCTGGTGCCAAGGCAGCCGGCAAAGGCAGCTGAGGCTGGGCTCTGAATTTCCTCCTCACTCCAAGCCTGGGTTTACCCTCATGACAGGAGCCAGTGAGTTCGGCGCATGATCTCCCATTCTACCTTGACCACCTGTGCCCTTCATCTTTATTTTGGGAGATCCATTAGGGAATGGTTGATTTCTCACTGTGCAATCTGATCTCCCCCAGTATATACTTAACTCTTAGAAACTACCTTGATTCAGAGTTAGGTTTCCTCTTCCCTGTAAGAGGGTAGAAGCACTCCTCTCATAGATTTTCATTGCCAGTGGTCATCCTGTTACAAGACCAAGAGCACAATGGCTCTGCTCTGTAGTAGGCCTGGCTGGAGAGCGGACTGAGGACTTCTCGACATCCTAAAAGCCTTTTTTTTGTAGACTTGGTCACAGCTGTCTGGGACATACAGCTGAGGGCAATGGAGGGATGGAGAGAAATAACACTTAGCCCCCTCCCCCACTGTGTCTTCAGAGCTGGTGGCTAGCCAGCCAATATCTAGAGGCTGGTATATACCCTTTAGGACTTATGAATCCACATTCTTGCCTCCTGTGAAGGGAAAAGGGGGGTGGCTGAGCCAGGTAATTTCATTATTGGAAAGAAGTTCTGGTTATTTAATATTTTACAACTTACATGAAATCAGCTTAATGTGTTGAAGGCTACTTGCTTTTTCAGTGGAATTTTTAAATGGTGCAGCAGTTACTTTGGCTGTAGTAAAAGCTTGGAATGAGTCAGGTAAAGAGTATATATAGTTTCCTTTCAGTATTCCAAGTGGCACATGTAATTATTAAGATTTAAAGCATTTTGGCCTTCAGATCATAAAATTCCTAGAGCTGGGGGGTAGGGTGGGGTGGATATGAAGGGACAAAGGAAAGGAAGGAGAAGGGTAAGAGGATTCTTGTAAATGTCCTTAGCTGTTAAATAACTCTATTTTATAGAGCACCATCCATCTAAGAGCCTTGGAGCCCTTTGTGGGATCATACCATCAATCCTCATACCTTCCCCTCTAGGAGAAAAGAAGCAAATAGCAATGGACATAAAATATGAAAGAAGAAGAGGTGCTAAAGATGGAGATTGTAGTTGATTGTCTCCCAGGAAGTTTCTCCACCACGAGTGTGGGACCTGGTGTCCCAATCCCTTCTCGAATGTTCAGAATGCACATGGCTTTGCTCTGGGCTGAGTAAAGGATGAAGGCTACCGTCTTGCTTTATGATCCATTGGCAGTGGGAAGAAAGCACTAGAAAAAACGTGAAAAATCATTGAAGGTAGGAATAGGAGCGAGGCTCTTGGGCTGGGCCAAATGATAGCTTTACTTGCCTCTATTTTAATTATGAAGTTATTTGGATGTGGCTACCATTTGAGAGCCACAAAGAGCAACTGAGAGCATAAACATATTTACTATTAAAAAATCAGTGGAAAAAAATGCAGCAGGGGTGGGTGGGGGAAGGAGATATAACCTCTCTTATAACCCCTCCCCCAGCACTTACTCCCCATCCAGTGAATCTCATTAGTTGCTGTATAAGGAGAGAATTGTAATTTAGTCATGGTTGAATGTATCCCATTTCCTTTCAGTATTTAGAGACTTTTTTTTTTTTCATAATTATGCTTCTGTGACAAGAGAGGTACTGGGATTCTCTGGGGTTTGGGAATATCGTTGCTTTATCCTGAAAGCACCTGTCTATTCCCTCTGTGCAATGGTTTCTAATCCTGCCTAGGATGGAGAGATACAAAATGGGCTTCTAATTTCATGGTTGAAGTGAGAAGAGATAATATCAGCTCAGTTCCCTGCATAAAAATTATTTCTAATACAAACCTTCTAGAAGTTTCCTTTTGTGGCCGCAACATAAGTGGAAGCTTATCAGGAGGATAAGCATGTATTTGCGTGTAGTTTTCATCCATATATATTTATAAACAGGTCATGAGAAGAAATTCTTTCCTTAACCCGGGAATTAGGCAGGATGCTCTCTGTTATCAATGTGAGTGAGCAAGGTGATTTTTTCCAAGCATTTGTAAAATGCCTTAAGATAGAATCATGACCATTGTCAGGTTTATCTGCTTTAAATCAGGACTGGTATTTCAGGCACCCTTAGCAGTGGTTATCTCAGGATGGTTGTCCATGCACAGGCTCCACACGTGGATCATTGCCATTTGCTGCAGTGTGACCTAAAAGGAGCTGGGAGAGGAGAGGGTTAAAGAAAATAAATGGGGTCCTATGTGAACATCTTTCCCCTTTTTCAGCTTTTTAGAAGATAAATGTTTCAGATTTCAATCTGTGGTTCCCAGCAGTTCTTTGGGAACACTGCAGTCGGCCCACAAAAAATCACTACTGCTGAGCCAACCCTAGATAATGCGTCTCAGCAGGGATGACATAATGTGCTAAAAGAAGACTATGATGTAATGCCCATCTCAGAAATCAGAGCCAATTTCCGTTACAAAGCCTTGGAGTGTAGCAGGAGGTAATGAGCTAGCATAAATTGTGCAGCACGGAAAACTTCTAGGTCTGATATTACGATCTGCATGTTTAAAGGCAAAAAAAAAAAAAAAAAAGAAGAAAAGGAAGAAGAAATAAGAAATAAAATAGAGTTCCTAGATCTACTGGGCTCAAGAGCATCTGCTCGGCGAGAAGCTCTGCTCCCTTCCGATGTGGACAGACTGGTGCCCCAGGCTGCCCAGATCACCTTGGCCCATGTGGGAGATGGTTGTCTGGGTCCGTAATCTGCAGCAAGGTGGTGATGTAATGCCTAATGCTAAATTTGTTTCAGCAGATAATGTTTGAGAAGCGGGTGTGGTATTTGAAGGAGATCGTGCCTTCCCTGGAATGTGGGGGTAACTAGGCTAGAAATGCCTAGCAGGAAGCTGAGGATGAGGAGCACTGAGCAAAGTCAGATTCACCTTGAAAACTTTAGCATGTGCAGTGTGCTGTGGCTTGGAGAAGTACACGTATGGGGGTGCCTCAAGCCCCCAGATAACCGATCTTTGCAGCCTCACCTTAATTAATGTTACATCCCGGCCTGCTGGGGTGTAGATTGGCCAGCAACCAGAGTCCAGCTCTTGGTCATGCTTCCTATAAATGATGAAAACATTTACAAATTCATCTAAGTGATGATCCAGGGTCTCAGAGAACCAGGAAAGGGAAGCATGATCTTTGATTTAAAAAGCGTTCCACCCCATCCCCGCTGCAATTTTCTATTTTAGCTCATTCTTTCCTTCATTTTATTTTTAATTGCTCTGTTTGCATGAGGAACACATTTCTATTTTGTTTGCCTTCTGTGTTTTCCATTGCTTATTCCTCAGTGGGGGCTTGATCCTGTAACCCGCCCTACATCCCCCAGCTCCCTCTGGATGGAACAGCAGTGCTTTTGTGTCACTTCTTGCTGCAGATTGGGCCTTCAGCACCACAGACCTGGGTAGTGACAGCATTGGCAGAGAAGTGCTGGCTTCATAAATGGAATGCTGTCTTTAAATAGGGAATGAACATCGGGAGCAGATGAAATTTTTCTGGTATAAGAAAATGAGAGAAATAAAACAGAAAACATGACATTTGGCTAAAGAAGAATTGTTCCTGTGACATGCAAACTGAAATGGGCATTGCTTTCTAGACTTTTCTGTGAGGTGCTAGCAAGTCTTTAAAGGGTGTTCTTCCCTGCTGAAAAGACAAGCAGCAGCCCGGCCTCTGGTGGGCATTTGCAGACTGATCACGGGTCAGATAGTAATCCTACTAATGATCATTTTTATCATTTTATCCTGTTTTTTGGTGCACAGCAGGAGCTGTCCTAAAGTCCTTGCATTAATTATCTCATTAAATTCTTACCAAAACCCACTCATGGGTTAGGTACTGGTATTATTACATCCATTTTACAGAGGGGGAAACTGAGGCTCACGGTTTCCGTAACTCACCACGTTCACAGGTAGCATTTGGCCCAGCTGGCACTGACATCCCTCCCGTCGTTAGGACTCTGCAGTCCACAGGCTTCACCACTATGCAGCACTAATGCTCGGATGACATCGGGTTTAGGTAGAGATGGTTCCTGTCTTCAGGGTGAGATATTCCACATGGCAGATGAATTCTTTACATTACTATTTGTGCAAAGCAAAGGATTGTTGGCTTTTATCTTTTGATTTGCATCACTGAGCCCAATGCTGGGCATATACCAAGTGCTCCCTAAATGTTTGCTAAGGTGTATGTGTGGGGGGAGTGGTGGACAGGCTGAAGAATGAGTGCATGAAAGGACAAAATCCAAATCAGATAGAGGGCTCTCTGAGAAGGGTAAGAGTCAGGTTGCTTCCCATTTCTCAGGGAAAACCACCTGAAGAATTTGGCCAGTGATGTGCCTGCATTAACAGCTAAGTAAGACAAAAATGCTAGTATTATTTGTCACCAAATTTTTTAGCATCTGAGGCTGCCCGTTGGATAAGTGGCAGAGAAATGTTATGCACAGATTGTACTCTTTATTGAGGACTCTCCATAAGTGAGTTCTTACCAGTTCTGTAATGTCCATTTTTAAAAACAAATATGTATAAATTTTATATCACACACACACACACACACACGGGGATAGGAGCATAATCTAACACATAGGAAGAACATGGTAAAGCAGAATTACTGATTTAGACAATCTATGAGAGACCTGCTACTTTATATTCAGCAGCCATGGGTCTACTGCTATATAGTTACTGTTGTTTTTATACAACAGAAAAGAGATGACACTCCTTTGCTCTTCTTTAGTCTGAGATATGTGATATCTCATGTCTGTTTACTGGGGTCTTTCTAGGCTATAAAAAAGACATAGAAGGAAGAATACCATTAACAAAAATCTCACAAATATCCTTAACCCTCAAGAAAAATTCAATCAACAAACATTGGGCAATAATGAGACCATCTCGGTGGTAGGTTCAAAATATCATGCTTTCAAGTATCCATTTGATATGGCAGAATTTTGTTTTCATCGCAAGTATCCTAGGAAATGCTCTTCGGCCTTCACACCAATTTATGCCTGCTGTTTCTGCATCCTTAATGTCTTTTGAATCTGTTTCTTTTCCATTCTCACTGTGTGCTCTTTTTGTCTCATTTAGGTCGTTGTAAGAAGCTGATCCCTTCCTCTACCATCTTCCACACCAGATCACTGTAGACCAATTAATTTGTCTAAAGCCCTGCCCTCTAAAAATTTGCCATGTCTGTCCGTCACCAAGAGAATTTAGACTAAGCTTTCTAGGTCGTTCTTTTAGATACTCTGCAGTTTGGCTTCCAACAAGATTTTCCAGCCGTGTATCTCTCTTTATTTATCTGTCCTATGCTTTAGCCAAACCAGTCCACTTGCTGTTTCCCAAACAGCTATTTTGTTCTTGTGGCTTTGTGCCATTTCCTTTCTTTTCCAGGAAGCCCACTCTTCAGTGTCTTCTTTCTATTTAAGTGCTTTGGGTCCTTCAAGCTCCAGCTCAAGATACTACTTCTTTGATGAAGATTTCTGGCTCCTGCCACTTGTTGATGATATACTTCTTTTCTGCAATCCCATAATATTCAGGTCAAATCTCTCAGGGCACCTATCTGTTTCTTCCTTGTGTTATAATTGTTAGTGTGAAATGTCACAGTCTTAGAATTTTGCAGCCAAGAGGAATATTTTTCTTCCGTGTCTTATTAAGTTATAAATTTCTAGAGGCAAGACTATGTCTTCTTCATATTCATATCCCTTAGAATGTGCAGCAGAGTTCTTAGCACATGGCAGATGTTCAGTGGATGTAAGTCAAATGAAAGGTATGAGAATTTAGAATCCCCAGTTGCAATATTAATCGAGGCATATGCAGTCCCAAAGCTAGATAATTGGGGCTTACTTAGATATCCTTCTCTCTCTGCCACACTTTGTCCCATGGATATGGGGAACCACAGAATTCCAATGAGACTTGCTGATACCTGGTTTATCCAAGGAGGCCAAAGAGAACATAAGAAATGGTTGGGAAGGAAAGAGTGATGACAAGATGACAAGAAGATACTGACTAATTGACTGTTTTTCTCATCTGATTTTTTCACTCTTTGCTTGTCTCTTTTCTACTCTCCTTGTCTTCCTCCTGTTATCCAGACTTTTTGACCCACAGTAAGGACCAGAGGTGATTGATAAAAGTTCAGAAAGATAATATTAGATTACTTGCTGCATAGAAATTTTCTGGTTCTGCTGAATTACTGTGTCTGTTGAGAAAATTTAAGTCATGGTTTCCCATTCTATAAAATGAAAGGGTGATAACAGATTAGCCCTGAGTTTCCATATAGCATCAGAATCTGTTGAAATCTAGTAAGAGGCAGTACTAAAGACATTTTCCTTGTTGGTCGGGCTGTTGAGTTCTTGAGTGGAATATTGACATTTTCTTTGGTACAGATAGCTTTATAGAGCATATACAGAGCAGAAGCACACATTGCACCAAATAAAATCCATTTGTGTTAAACCTTGAGAATGTGGAAAAGAATTGAGTTGATTGGTACAAGAACTCATTGGGCTAAAGAAATTCTCTCTAATGAATATTAGGGTGATGAAATGCCCCTGTAAAATCTAACAAACTAGATAAAAGAGTGGATATTACTGTGATGAAACTTATATTAACCATAGGGATAACTAAATGCAGTGCTTCTTCTGGAAGCTGGCATAGGCGTACACTTCTCTGAATCCAAGAGAAAAGGATACTTTTCTGGTTTGTGCTCAAGCACCCGTTAAAAGACCTATCAGTGAACCTCTGCCCCTGGATAGCTATGATGCAAGAGCCACCTCTGACATCCTTAAAGCATTTCCTTTGACTGAAGATCACAACCTCAGCCTATCCAGGCTGACTTAAAGCCAGCCATTTCCTGCTCAAACCAAAATAACTAAGAGCTAAGCTAAAGGTTAGGACAGTTTGAATGGGTCAATACAAAAGATGATAATGAGACGAGGATCATCAAGATGTTGTTGCCTCCACTGATGGTTCCCAAGGTCTCCTGTCCATGATGAGTAAATAGGGAGGAGAGAGGAGACCTCCTGGGAGATGTATGTGGATCATGAACAGCCCCTAGTGACGACTTATTGACACTCTCCTTCCAGGAATGAACTCACCAGCTGACTTCAAAAGGAGCTCAGCCCACGCCTCCCATTGACCGAAGTCTTGTCACCAACACCTTATGGTTAACTGAATCAAAAGCTTCCGACAGGTCTAAAATTAGCTTGGCTAAACATATCATTAAGGAGTTAAGGAGGAGTGTGAATGACCTTTCTCAGCCTTGGTCTCCCAGATCCAGTCAGCTGTGGGGGCTCACTGGAGTGCTAAATTGGGTTTCTAGGTTCTTGAAATAAATGACCCTTTAGATTGATTTTTTTAATTGCCTGAAGGTAGATATTTTTAGAAAGTTTGGAAGCATTCCGTTCATCTATTTTGAATCATTTGAGTATAAATATGTGGCATTTTCACACTTTGGGATATTCAAGTCCCCTATTCCTTTTTTAAAAGTCTCTAATATTTTTTTAAATCTCTCAAATTAGTTTATTTAAAGGCCATGTTTGATTTCCTCAGAGATTCTGAGGTAAGAATGTAACTTTATCAGCTTTGAGAGAAAAGAAAATCATGGTAGTTCATTGTATAGAAGTTATAAATATGCGGGTACACTACTCCAAGCATTATATTTCTGGTAGGAATTTAAATACCCATGGAGAAGAGTGGCAAGGCTGGGCCTGTGTTTTTACTCCTTTACACCAACCTTTAATGGCAAATTAAAGAAAAAGATTTATTCTCTTTATCTTTGTTACTCAAGAAACTCAGGGACACCCTTATCCTCCATTTCTTTCCAAGTTCCAAGTGTAAAAGACCCCAGGGAAGAAAATGAAGATGACATGGTACCATTTCTGAACTCTTGTTTGACATGAGCCAGACTGTTTCAATTTCTTTACTTTCCAGCCCAATTATTTTGAAATTCATTTCTCTTCTTACTAAGTCAGCATGTCCCAATGTTTCCTAGAACACCAAGTCCATAGGATGTTAATAGATGTGACTTGAAAAAAGAGTTTTGAGTTAAACAGATTTCTTCACTGCTGGTCCTCTTTCTGAGATTCCCTAGTGTGTGATGTGATTCTCCAGGAAGGGAACATGGTACGTAGTATTTCTGATGCTTATGTGTCCTGGATGAACCTACTTTCTCTCTCTCTTTCTCCCTGTCTCTGTCTCCCTGTCTCTCTTCCTCTCTGCCCCACTCTCCCCTTTCTCTGTTTATTAAACCAAGTAGCTACCAAGTAGTAGAAACCAAGTAGTGTTTTCAGGAGCACAATCCGGGAAGTAATAGAGGATGATATTTGTAATTTCAAAATCCTCTCTCTCTTTCAGTTGACTGAGCGGTTCATTTTCCTGAGTAGCAAATATCTAGTGGCACTGGTATGTTCCGCCTTTCCCACCGATAGGCATTGGCCCTGGATGGTCACTTGTCTTCTCTGGGCTTCCATTCCTTTGTGTGTAATATGAGAGGTTGGGCCAGATGGTCCTTTAGACCATTGCATAAGTGGCTCCTCCCCAAGTTCCTGCATGGTTCCACAACTGCTTGGACTAGGGGTACAATTGCATTATCTTTTCAGGTTTGAGTGACGTACTTTTGGCTTATTCTTTTTCAGGTATTGCCAAAGAGTCATTAGTGTCAGAGAATAAACCTAAGACATTTCAGGCTAAAGGAAATTCTTTAACAAAGGGCAGGCATCTGAAAATAGGAACCTGGTTAGAAAATAGTTCCTCAGCCAGGATTTTAATATAGGCCTCATAGCACAGCTAAAGTCATTTTTGTGATTTTTAGTTAAAGTGTGTCTGTGCTAATGTTGTAATTATAAACAGGCTCTGTCAAGTCAGGAGCGTTTGCCCTTCAATCATTGTATTTCAAGGCACTGACTGCCCACTTTTGACAAGTGAAAAATGTATTTAGTTTGGAAGTCTGTGACAGGAGATGTAGCTTTTATAGTTAAGTGTCATAGTCTCTCTGGTTCTTTCTACCTCAAACCCAGAGGCTGCAACAAACATTTGAAGAGCCCTGCCCATGTTCTACCTAGACTCTAAATCCCACTGGGCTGCTAGTTTCCTGGTGTATGAAGTGAGATCCTAATTATACTTTCTCTGGAAGCATACCACCAAAGGCTTCTCTCTTCTTCTCTTGATCAAAATGTACCTGGCCCTGGGCGTTGCTCTCAGTTTCCCAAGCTAGGAGTCTACCATGACATTGTGGTAGGTTAGGTGTTCATGGCTGAGAGTTTCAGTGCTTTCTTAGGGACATGGCTCTCATTCCCTCACTCTTGTAGACACACTGCTGTAATGTGTTTCGGTGGCATTCTTCCTTAATGTCAGTATAGAGAAGTGAGGGTGAAGCATTATTGACACTCTGTCCCCACCTTGGCTCAAACGAGCAGCACAGGATCAGAGCAGTGAATACAACACCTGTGTGTGCATGGAGGCATGGTGGGGAAGATCCTCCTCCCCAGTAAAAATCATTGCGTGACTGTCTTGAGTCTACAAATCGTTCTCTAGGTCTGGAAAGGCAGGCTTTGCTGTGCTAGTCTCTCCCATTGCCCCCCGTCTTATAAATCGTCTCATAAATCAGCTCACCCTCTCCAAGTCTCCAGTGCAGACAGGAGACTGTGTGACTGGCCCTCCTCAGTTCTCCCAGCCAAAACTGATTGGATGAGGAGGAGGCATCTGATCCTGGAAGAATCATTCTGTTGGCTGAGTTGATCAGTGATGTGTCCTCTGCGAGACTTAGATTAACTGTGCTTGCAATCATAGAGACAAACCTGGCAACACCGAATCAGCATACCCTGTGTCCACACGTGGCAGAAGCTGGGTAGCTGCGGCTCTCCTTATAGGGCACTGTGTTCCTCTCCAGTCCACCCTGCCCCCACCTGTCCTCAGGTACCTGACTTGTCCGAGGTTCACCTTCCCATGAGGTGGCGTTTGCTCCTTATCTTGAAGGCTCTTCTCCATTATGCTTTTGCCTGACCTTCCTTTTCCTAAAATTTGAGCTGAGAAATTCTTTCAGAAATGACCTAGCTGTTGGTTTCTTTCCCATCTACGTGGAAGTTTGTCTATTTACCTATCAGTATATGATGCACAAACAAGTAGGTGGATTTTCATCCTATTTGGAGAGTCCATGCGGATGGACTGAGTTAAAATATAGTCTGGGTGACATCCCTGAAATTCACCTTGAATTACACTTGAGTTGTTTTGGGCAATTGGCTCTGGGTTGTGCCGAGTGATGTAAGTGGATGTAGAGACTGAGGCAGTTTGGGAACTACAGGTGAGCTGGTGGCTAAGGCTTCTCTCGCAGGAGTCTGCGGTGGGGTGTGGCCATCTCTGCCTGCTCACTCCCAGGGGTGGTTTGGTGTTCTGTGGAAAATATTGAATTGCTTTGAGACGAAAGCTGTGTTGAAGGAGAAAATGAGAGAGAGAGAGAGGAGAGGTGGCTTCCTGCGTTTAGTCTCTGAGAAGCTAGGATCTTCTAAAGTAAGAGGGTAGTGAGACTGATTCGCTGATGCATACAATCTGAGAGAAGGCTTCTGCCGAGGAACTCAAGAGACAGAGCCATGTGCGACTGAGATGTCGTCCTGGGGGCAGCATGATATCCTGAGGGACCAAGGGGCGAATTGCATGGCACATTGATGTGCTGGCTACCGTGTCCCACCAGGGATCTGGGATCATGTTTGGGTTCAACATTGTTTTTTTTTTTCCCCCCAGCGTGTTTCTCAGAAACTGTGGAAAGCAAATGCTCAGGCATATGGGCTGCTGTCAGTGATAACAAATGTATTGTATATTCTTTTTTCTAAATTCTGGAAACTGCATTACCACATGGCTGAATATAAAATAACCCTGCCCTTGTTTTAGATTGTTAGGTGGTGTTTGTTTGTTTGTTTGTTTGTTTGTTGAGAGAGAGGGGGGTAAAGAGGAGGGGTGAGGGAGAAGGAGAGACTCTTAATTGATGCGGAGTCCAGTGTCACAACCCTGAGATCATGACCTGAGTTGATATCAAGAGTCGGTTGCTTAACCAACTGAGCCACCCAGACACCCCTGTTAAATGGGTTTTAAAAGATGATGGCAATACATTTCTAAGAATTTAGAATTTGGGGTAGAATCTTGATGGTGCATTCTGCAACAGCTTCAAAGATATTTTGTAACTTTTCTGTTGGTGTGCCATACCATTCCATTCTGCAGTTAGTTGAATGTTGTTTTAAACATCATGAATTACAGACTTCATCAGGTGAGGGAAAATGGAAGTGGTTAGAAGTGTTCCTTATAAAAGTCCATTTAGTTTGTATGAACATTTAAAAATCTATGGATCTGCCTTTGTTATTAATAGTGGATATGAGAATAACATTTTTAATAAAGTGACAGTATGACTTAATATACTAATAATACTCCCTCATATCATATACAGTAGTCATTATTGACATCTATGTTTTACTGATGGTAATCAAAAAGATTAATTGACTTGCTCTAAATGACATTGCTGGTGTGGGAGTAAGTCTTTCCCTACAGTTCCTCACAGAATTCTGTGCCCTGCCTGGTGGCTTTTCTCTTTATAGTTTATTCTTAGTGGAAAATTAACCTATAATAATAAACAAAACAAAGCAAAACAATTTAAGTATCTAAGAGGAAAGGTACATTGGCCAACTCTTGTGCCCCACCTCCTACCATTTTCTCTAGTCATTACCATGGAAACCAGCTATGCCATCTATCTCCCTCTTTGCGTCTCCAGGATTTTCTGACTCGGCTGTGCAGGACAGCTACAGGAACCAGTAGGCCATTCTCGCACATGAACTCAGAATTAACACCTCTGGCAATCCTTGACCAGTGAAGGATGGCAGCTGGTCAATAAATGCCCCCTTCCTGGATTCCACCTCCTATATACCTCTGCAGTCTACTTTGCATTATTTTTTTCTCCTTTCCTGTTTTACTTTTTTTTTGTAAGATTTTTAAAATTTATTTGAGCGAGAGAGTAAGTGAGAGAGAGAAGGAGTAGGGGAAGGGACAAAGTGAGAAGGAGAAGCAGACTCCCCCTGAGCAAGGAGCCCTATGTTGGGCTGTATCCTGGGACTCCAGGATCATGATCTGAGCTGAAGGCAGATGCTTAACTGACTGAGCCACCCAGGTGCTCGTTTCACTCTTTTTTTTTTTTTTTAAGATTTTATTTATTTGACAGAGAGATCATAAGTGGGCAGAGAGGGAGGCAGAGAAAGAGGGGGAAGCAGGCTCCCTGCCAAGCAGAGAGCCTGATGTGGGGCTCTATCCCAGGGCCCTGAGATCCATCCCAGGGCTCTGAGATCATTACCTGAGCCAAAGGTCGAGGCTTTAACTCACTGAGCCCTCCCTGTTTCATTCTTATTAGCTGTCAACTTTCCTGGATTTATCTCTGTAAATTAATGACCTACAGGCGAGCCTTTACCTCATGGTTCCGTTTCCAAGGGGGAAACCTAAGCTAAGTCAAAAGGTTTCTGTAAACCAGTTTCAAGACCACTGACTAACTGTAGTGGGCATTTGTTGCTTTTGTCACTCGGTATTCACTCTTTCTTCTTCTTAAGATAGCCACAGCTTGAATTTCTCTTTTTCTAACTCAGTCCATGTGACTTTGGTGTATCTGATTCCATCCCTGATAAATCTGGTGTTGGAGGTGAACATGTTCTAAAACTTTTAGTAGGATCAAGACTTTTACTCTTGGGGCGCCTGGGTGGCTCAGTGGGTTAAAACCTCTGCCTTCGGCTCAGGTCATCATCTCAGGGTCCTGGGATCGAGCCCCACATCGGGCTCTCTGCTCAGCGGGGAGCCTGCTTCCCCTTCTCTCTGCCTGCCTCTCTGCCTACTTGTGGTCTCTTTCTCTCTGTCAAATAAATAAATAAAATCTTAAGGAAAAAAAAAAAAAGAGCCCTGTGCCCTGGGCTGGGCCCCTGAGTGGGTGAGAGGTCTGTGCTGCCAATGCCTTTGTGTGGGACTGGAGACTGGGGAACGTAGGACTAACTGAAAGGGGGTGGGGGAAGTCATGTCCTGATTATAGTATTTGAGTCCTGAATCCATCTGTGCACAAAACCAGATCCACCCCTGAACTTTTAGTTTGTATAAGCCCAGAATCACCTAATGGCCAAGCTGTTTACTTGTAATGAAAGCCTCTTACCCAGGGGCGCCTGGGTGGCTCAGTGGGTTAAAGCCTCTGCCTTCGGCTCAGGTCATCATCTCAGGGTCCTGGGATCGAGCCCTGCATCAGGCTCTCTGCTCAGCAGGGAGCGTGCTTCCCCCTCTCTCTCTGCTTGCCTCTCTGGCTGCTTGTGTGTGATCTCTCTCTCTCTGTCAAATTAATAGTTAAAAAAAAAAAAAAAGAAAGCATCTTACTCATTCTTCAAATCTTCAGGTTGTCTACGTTTGGGGGCTAGCAGACTTTGGGACACATCTCAGTTTCCATGACACAAGTACCCTCCCAACAACAGGATTAAGGAAATTACCATGGGGAGATAGATTTTTCCCCCCATCCGCATCCATCCAGCATCCATCCAATCAGACTGAAATGTTCTCGGTGAAATAATTTGTGGCATAGTTTCAATTTTCCCTCCTAGAGGAATAGCGGATTTTCAGTATCTTTGCTAATGAGATCATGGGAGCTGTGGCTAATATGGAGTAATTTCTGCCTTGGTGAAAGGGGTGGGTTAGCTGTGTAGTGATGGCTTTGGTATGACTCACTTCTCCTGGAGCCCCAGTGTCCTCCTTCACTTTCTAGAATTGCTGCTTTGGAGGAGTGCTCTGGACTGAGCTGTATACTGAGTCTGTACTAGGACACTGCTTACGTAGGCATCCCTGGCTCTAACTTTGGCCATACTTTGTGCCTCAGATTTCACCTTCTTGTTCTTACGTATGCTTATTTGGCTTTTCCAAATTCATGGCCTTCCTCCCTAATCTGAATCAGTATCTTCTGCAAACCTGTGTCTTCTGAGAAAAGATAACTCAGACTTAGAAGAGTTTTAGCAGAAAGACCTTTTCATTGAGGGGTGGTAGTTCATTGCCCTCCCTTTCTTCTTCTGCTTCTAGGTGCCAGCGCATTTATAACCTACTTAGGGTGTGACACACCTAAAGACTTCCTAGGTCCTACGGTAAGAACTTCATTCCAGTTTCAAGATCACCCAACAGGATGCCTGGGTGGCTCAGTTGGTTAGGTGTCTGCCTTCAGCTCAGGTCATCTTTCCAGGGTTCTGGGATTGAGTCCCACATCTTCTCCCTCTGCTTGCTGCTTCCCCTGCTTGTGCTTTCTCTCTCTCTGAAAAATAAATAAAAATCTTTAAAAAGAAAAGAAAAAAAAGATCACCCAAATGATTGAACATCTCAGAGGGAGCTACTGGAGTTTGTTTTGTTTCTATACTGCCTCAGACTCCACATCAAAGTATCTCTGTCTCCTTAAAGCATCAGTAAATCCATAAGCTCATCTCATCTCTTAACTATTTCAAAACCTTTTCTCCATAGGCTGAACAATTTTGTTGTTTTCTTAGTTCTCTGAGGTGTAGAAAGCCAAAGCGGAGTCCCTCAGAGTCACTGTGGGACAAATTTAAGGGCCTGCTGACAGGTGTCCTGAACTGAAAAGAGATGAATGGCCACAGAAGGTTTGTTTCTCTTGGTGGGCTCCCTGAACAATGCCTTTCTCCCAGAGCCCAGATCTACTAGGATCCATCCAATCATGTTCTTACTTTTGGTTCTGTCTCTTGAAGACAGTGCTTTCCTTTGAGAAAGACCTCTTAATCTCTGGTATCAGGGCTTCTGTTGTTTTTGCCAAGGACCCTGTGTCTCAGTCTTAAGTACTGAGTGTGCTTACATGTTCCTTTGAGTTATTGTTAATTTTTACTTCTGGGTAAAGAAGTATCATGTGACTGGTTAAGCTCTAGATATAAGACCCTGCTTTTGCCTGTTGGTATAACTTCAGTAAGCTTCCAGCTGAAAGAATGGGATTCTGATAAGAAAGAAGATAACCAAGCAACAGGGGGAAGGAGGAGGGCATTCCTGTTTATACTGGTAGCCTTGGACTGACCCAAGCCTTCAACTAGCTTCTCTCAGGCCATTGACGAGAATCCTGCTCTAACTAGGACTGCCTTTGGAGTCTGCAAATGTAACCTGTTAAAAGTTCTTACACCTACTTTATAAAAACAAATAGAATTGTGCAATTATTCTAAAAACGTCCCTTGGCCAGCTCTGTCAGCCACCCCTTAGGCATTTATAGATCAGAGGTCTAGAGAGCACACATGTGATGTCACAGAGCTGAGCAAGCTATCTCAACATGGCCAGTTTTAGCGATTTCTTAGACACCCTAATGCACAACTGCTGTGTTTATCACCAAGTCCTCCAATGGGCTTCTCATTAAAAGTTAATGAGCACCTTCTCTGTACAAGGCACTGTCCTTACCACACCAAGACAGTACAAAGAAAGGTAAGAAAGGGTTTCCTGCCTTTAACACAGCTATATATAATCTTGACTGGGAAGCCAGGGCACAAAACAGAGCAAGTTAGACAATGAAATAAATGTTTTGTAGCAACCCAAGACTGTGGTCCCAGAGATGTTACAAGGCAGTTTGTCATTATTAACTGGGTTTACTGAATAGAATTAACTTTTTCTTTGAAAAATACATCCATAGTTATTTTATATAACTTTTGTATTCATTACCACCCAAACACAGATTTTATTTCTGATGATGAATACCCTGTGATTTATTTTGCAGCTATAGAAACAAAGATGCTGTTGTTATTTTATTTACCAAAACTAACAGTTGATGGAACTAAGATTGGATATTTTTATGGCTCAGGAAAAGTTCTGAGCCACTGAAAGTACACTGTTACATGTCTTCAGAAGTCAAATAAGCAGCATGTAGTGACAAAAATAAAAATAAAAAAAATAATAAAAGGCTCAGAAGGACTAGGTTCCCACCTAAGTCTTAACTATTAGCAATGTGACCCTGGGCAATTTACTTAATCTCTCTAATGTTCTGGTTACACACTGATAAAGCAGAGGAATGATTTCTCTTGTGCAGAGATTTTGAGAGGATAGATGATTTAATACACATAACACACCTAGCACAATATATGAAACCAGTAGGCAACCTGTAATGACAGCTTTTATACTGATGTAACTATACACATCTGAATTGCCTCTTCTCAGATCATTTTGAGTCTTCACATGGAGTGACCGAGAATTATGACATGTGTGAGGGCCCTCATAACATGCTGGGCTGTATGTTGACTGCAGGTTATAGAGTTTTAAGTGCCAGATGTATTACCATAATCATTCAAGAAGACTTTATTGGTCTTAGTACATTCTTAAAAATCTGGAATTTGTTTTTACTAATTGGCACTTGGTAATTCACAATCGGTAAGAACATTTTCTATAGATATATGTGTTTGTGTGTGTGTATATGTATATGTGTGTGTGTGTATATATATATATTTTACAAGTGAGACCCATGATGTCTTTCTAAGATGAACTATTAATACACTTGATACTGTTGGTAACACTGAATAAGAACTATGTTTGGTCACAGAAAAACTTGTCTGTGTCATAAGGAAGAAGGAAGTAAC
Organism: Nasua narica; assembly: GCA_028533885.1. Lineage (NCBI taxonomy): Eukaryota > Metazoa > Chordata > Mammalia > Carnivora > Procyonidae > Nasua > Nasua narica. The sequence goes on along the minus strand of CM052809.1, from coordinate 45,684,947 downwards.
ACAAAATTATTTAGAGGAAGCAGTGGTTTAAATTCCTGGTTGTCGGGACGCCTGGGTGGCTCAGTTGGTTGGGCGACTGCCTTCGACTCAGGTCATGATCCTGGAGTCCAGGGATCGAGTCCCCTACTGGGCTCCCGGCTCTGCGGGAAGTCTGCTTCTCCCTTTGACCTTCTCCCCTCTCATTCTCTCTCTCTCTCTCAAATAAATGGATGAAATCTTTAAAAAAAAAAAAATTCCTGGTTGTCAGGGTTGCTGACATTTATATTACACAGTATAGACCCTTTGAACCAGGAAATTGTTAGGGTACTGCTATGGGCTGAGTTGTGTCTCCCTCTCACTCCACGTGCCAAATTCATACATCCAAGTTCTTAGGCCTAGTACCTCAGAATGTGACTATATTTAGGGACAGGTTTTAAAGATGTAATTATGATCAAATGAGGTCATATGGGTGGTCCCTAATCCAAAATGACTGATGTCCTTGTGAGAAAAGGAAATGTGGACACAGGTACAGAGAGAAGATGACGTTAAGACCCAGGGAGAAGATGGCCATCTGCACGCCAAGGAGAGAGACCTCGGGAGAAACCAACCCTGCTGACACTTTGATATCAGACTTAAAACCTGCAGAATAGTGACAAAATAAACTTCCTCTGTTTAAGCCACCCAGTCTGTGGCTCTTTGTTATGGTAGCTCTAAACACGGAAACATAGATACCAAGGTAGTCCTGAAGAATTGGGAGCTTGCAGTTTGGGGCCAGGATCATTCTACCCTAGATCTAGCCACTGTTCTTCTCAAAGGAAAACAAAGGGGAGTTTGGGAGTATGGGATTCCCTACCCCAGTTATGTGGGGTGCTGAGCCACACCCAAATCCGGTATGAAATATGGAAGTCTGAGAAAAGAGTACAAAGTATTTGAACTGATATCATTTAAAATGTGTGAAAAACAGCCAGACTAGCTGGGTGAATGAGAATTTGCCATTAAGATAAAGGTTGAAACCCTCTACCTTTCAAAATTTGACTTGTAAACAATTGTATAGAAATGAGATTAAATTCTTAAGGTGAGTAGCTCGGAAGATCTGAATTTGAACTTAATCTCTCTACACCTCTGTTTTCTCCTGTGCAAAAAGGGGTGCTTCATATGGTTGCTATAAGGATTAAGTGAGTTAATAATGAGTTATTATGTATAGGTACAATAAATAGAAGTGGTTAGTATTATTTATATCAATAATAAAAGATGAGAGTTGATTAAACAGTAACTCGCTGATGAGGAAGAAATCCATGTTTTATAGGCAAACTCAGTGGAGGAACTCATGATCGTCTGCAGTGGTTCGCACTAAGGGTACCATAAAGGCCATGAATGTGACGTGACATTCTTTTCTAATTACTGCAGTGGCTAATGTGGAGGCCCCCTTATGGTGGTTCTATAGTCTCACGTAGGATAGTGATGAATTATCTTACCATGATATAGCCTCATTGCTTAAAAACCCCTCTACCCTGTTAGGGGGGTAGGGTGGGTTTTTTCATGCCAGGGTGGGGTGTGGTTAATCATGGTGTTATTTACTGATTCTTTTGAACTGTGGTGGCTTTCTTTTCTAGGTACCTGAATGTGTATGTTAAAGGAAGTAGGATATGGTTAGTGACTTATTTTTAGATTTTGTCTTTTAGCTTTGCCTCTGTTATAATTCCAGACACCATTGCTTCCTTGGTTACCACTGCTTTGCTAACTCCTTTTAAACACTTTGTGGTAAACCAGATGATGATGGACGCTGAAGAAAATAAAGCATGCAAAGTTAAGACTGAGAAATGTATTTCTTTCACAGACCTTAGAGAGGAGTAGTGAGTCAGACCTGGTGAGTACATCACTGCTCAGGACCTCTTAAATTAGGAATGTTCTTCTCCCTGCAGCTGTAAGGATTAGTGCTGTGGGCCTGGGGGTTCCTGAAATGAGTGCCTCCCGGACTTCTCCAGGGCACAGCGTGGGCCCTGTACCTTCCTGGAGGAGGGTGGGGCCCCTCAGTCCTCGTGGACACCCTTCCTGCCACCTGCTGTGGTTGAGCTCCCCAGAAAGGAGAGTAGGACAGATTGCGGGGGAGGTGGAGAAAAGAAAGCAGGGTTTCCAGGCAACAAGGTGCCTGGGAGAAGCCTATGGCAGCTCCATGTAACCTCAGGGGAGGTGACTTTAATAGGGAAAGATTTCGTCTCTATAGTTTCAGGTATGGTTCATAGTCACTCTTCCTAAGTCATCAAAGCCTTTCTGAGGCAGATCCTGCTTGGAAGGTTATATTCCTTCTCCCAAATATTGTTTAAAATTACGATCCTGAAATCATAAGCAATTTTCCTGCTAGCATTCTCTTCCCAGAGTGGAAGGCTTTATAGAGCTCCTTTGGTAGAAATGTTCATAGAAATGTTGGGGCTATTTCCAAACCAAGATGATAATAAAGACTTTTTTTTCTGGGCATAATGACCAGTGGCCAGAAACCTGGAAAGCAGTAATGCCAAAGGGGAGCGGGGCTGATAGCGGATAGCCACCAAGCAGCCAGAATGCAATGAGAAGAGGTAGCCTGAAAGGCCAGGCCTATTCTGGGATACATACCCTGAGTCACAGAGTCATAGAGACCAGAGGTGACAGCTGGTCTCTCGGCTCCTTACTGAGCAAGCATCTGGAATATCACTCTGATTTTGTAAAGCTCAGTTTTGGAGCATAAAACCTTGGGGAATTTGGAAAAGAGCAAAGAGAAGGAGTAGCTGGAGGTGAGGAGGGCTCACGAATCTGATCAGAGGAAAGATTAAAGAGACTAAATGTGGGCAGCTAGTAGGGGAATGGTAACAGTCTACTAATTCCTGACACCTTAGAAGGCAAGAATTATTTGTAAAGGAGATGGTATAATTAGAAGATAAGAGACCAACACTGAAAGGCTGCATAGAACAAGAAAATGCTCTGGGCAATTGTATTAGGTTGCACAACAGGACCACCACTTCCCAAGGAAATTGAGTGTGTGTGTGTGTGTGTGTGTGTGTGTGTGTATGTGTGTGTACACCATTACTTAAGATATATGACAGTAGATTTTCAGTACAATGATACTAAAAACTTTTCTGGACCAGAGACTGTTGTAGCACAAAGTGACCTAATGGTCACCCGACCTCCAAACTTTGCAACAAGTGTCCTCATGCAGCTTCTAGAACCCAGACACTTAGCAAATTAACCTCAAAATGCTCCTGTGAAATGCAGGCTGCTTGCAGTAGATTTTGATTTGTTTTTTACAGTCCATTCTGCAATAGGAAAAGGATTCTACCAAGATTGAGATGTAGAGGGCTTAGATCTTACATGGAGGAAACATGGTCCTTCCATGGTGAATGCAGGGAGTCCCAGAGTGAAGTAGAGGGCAAGGGCCATGGTCTGGTAAAGAACCCATCAATAACTTTAATATGTGAATCTCAGAGGATGCTGTGACATAATCTGGTTCCCTGTTACAGGATTGGATATCTGGTTCTGTTTAGAAATTCATGCAAGAAGGTACAGTGTCTGTACAAGCAAGGGTTTTGATTCAGATGGAAATAAACCTACCTTTTCTTTTTTTCCCCCACATATGTTTATTTTATTTTTTCAGTGTTACAAGATTGATTGTTCATGCACCACACCAGTGCTCCATGCAATACATGCCCTTCTTAGTACCCACCTTTTCTTAATTCCAGTTTCAGAAACAAAAGTTTGCTGCTAGGTTTGGAGGACAGCTGGGAAAAGCCTCTGGACTTGGTTGGGTCCATGTAAGCCTTCTCAGACATCAGGGGCCTATGAGGGGCCAGATATTTTTGCTGTTTATTTTTATTTATAAATAAGTCCTACCTTCCAGGTGCTGGAAAGCTAATCCAGGCTGACAGATTTCCTTATTTGACTGCCTTGGCTTTCAGTGGCCAGTGTCACTACTATTAATAGTAAACTCTGTATTCTTAAAGAGCTTTTCTGTCTGCTCTGCCAGTCCTAGAGCAGACCTTGGTAAGAAAGATCAAGCTGGGGTTAGGCTGGAGGAAGACAGAAGCAATTAAGCAGAGGGGACAGAGAGGCACCAAAAGAAGAAAAGCCAGGAATTTCTTGAGTGAAATTAATCTTAAGCTGACTTTGAAACTTTCTTTGATACATTCTTCTAGCAATTGGTTTTAAGGTCTACATAATACAAGATTAAGGAGTTCAAGAGGACCCATGAGTAGATGGAAGGTGATTCTAATGACCAGATTAGTTGGCCTCTTGGAGAAAGGGACTCAAAGGATGATCTTGTTGAATGAGCTTCTTTTCTGGCCCCCTTTTCCTTAAGCAAATATAAAAATAGTCCTTTTAAAACAGAGCAATATGTATCTTTTAGCTAGTCTCTTCCTTTGATTTTCAAAGTGTACTGCATATTTTGAGAGAAATTCCAGTCAATTTTGGTGCTTTTGTGTCTTGCTTATTTATTCTACTGTGGTCCAAGGTCTCAAGCAAAGACAGTACAGTTCCCCCAAACACTTCAGAAGTAAAACCTTTATTAATAGAATTCTGGGGAAATAGAATTTATGCTTAACTCTTAGTTAAACATAAAACCCTTTTTGCTTTAATCCTTGATGTTGAAATCCTTTTTAAGATGTTTACATTTGCTTTTATGTCTGTGCATGGTACATGGAAATGATCTAATCTTGCTCTGATGATTCAGCATCTTGTAGCCCCTCCATTCTAAATATGTTTTATTGTAGGGATAAGGGGTACAGAAGATTAGAATTAATCTAAGCCTTGGTCCAAAAGACTCCTTTATCTAATTGTGTTTGAATCCCGGGACAGACGGACATTCTTGGTTCTGTTCTAAATACCTGCAGACTCCAGCCCCAAACACTGCCACTTCTTTAGCAAGTCCAGAATGAATTTTTGCTTCCATGTGATCTCCTCCTAGGAGAATTATGAAGCCCCATTAGTGAAGACTGGGGGAAGAACTGTGTCGACAGATAAGACACAATCATCACAGAACTGTTCTCCTGGGGCCTGGCTCAGTGCCACCTCACTTTTGGGCCTGAGGCCATGTGCTCCTGAGTTTCTGTCTTGACATGCAGGAGACCTGGATGGGTCCTTTAAGCACATGGAGACTCCTAGCTCCTTCCCAACGGGAACAGCTGAGGAAGGTGTAAATGTATTCATTTACGTGGGGTAGAGGAGTCACGCTGCTGGCTATCTTGGTGCTCCCTTTGAGTTCAAGGAAAAGTGCCAGGTGGGAAGACATAAATATCTCACCCAAAGACAATTTTTGAAAAATCTCCTCTTTCTCATCCTTTCCATCCTGATTACCAGAGTAATGGGGCAACGTGGATCACAAGGGAAGGACAAGAAAATGGTAGTAGGTCAGGGCTGCTAATCGCCTCGGCCTCTTTTGCTTGTTGTGACAACAAGGAAAGAGCCAACTGATCAAAACTTCTGCACAACCTCTTTTAGCTACAAGATTTACCACATTTATGAAGCAAATGGACAAAGGAATTAGAGCTGGGTCAAGGACGAGAGGATTTAGCCAAGGGAGTCCCGTGGTTTCTTGCTTGTCATGAATGATGTATAGAATGAGGTAATGCAACCAAAATTAAGTGAGAGCTTCAGAGTCACTTTCCACACAGCTGGGAGTAAAACTTTTTGATGACTATATGATTTTTGAAAAATGTCCTAGAGCATCAGAAGGCCTGAATTCTAAAATCACATTACTTTGCAACTTTATGTCACAGGTATATCTGGGCTTCAGGGAAGTGGGACTGTCTCCAAGGGGGAATGCCACAGATATTTTGACATTGGAAAGTTTGGAAAAGCCTTTCCTACAGTTGTTCCTCCCTCCGCACTTATGGTCTCAGTCTTCCAGCCTAGAGAATCAGCAAGATTGCTACTGGAAACTTAGGGGAAGGGAAGAGAAGGTTAGAGAGGATTAAGAAATGAAAATATGAAATGGAGCAGTATGTCCAGAGAGAACTCATAGGCTAAAGCAGAGTTTACAGAAAGAGCGCCATCCATGATACACATAGGAACAGGACTTTTCCTACTTTGAGCTTCCCTTTATTTGAGGTTCTGCTATTTCTGATGTTTACTATAGGCTCCACTTTTCTGACTCATGGACTTTCCTTCTGAGGAAAGGAGTTAGGGAGATATGGGTTAGACCTCTCTTCTAACTAAATAGCCTTGGCCCTTATCTGCAAACTGAGAAGGAATATCTGCCACAAAAAGTGGTTTTGAGGGTTATCAAATGTTGGTGTCCAACAAAGACAAATTCTCTCCTTGCTTCTATTTTCCCTTTCTGTTTTTTCTTTTCCTGTTGACTTTCTTCATTAAACATGCTAGTAGATGTTTACCTTGAGGCAGATAAAGCTTTTGCTTCTAATGTGGGCTGTGGGCCTGCTCTTTTGGGAAACTCTGCTTTAGTCAATTAGTTCTTTTGTGAGGAAAGTATTCTGAGGGTTGAGAGAGAGAGAGAGAGAGAGAAACAATACGTAGGGAATCATTTTGAGTGCATGGGAGGATTGAGAAAGGGGTGAGAAAGAGGACATTTTAAACACCATGGGTAAAAATGGAACAAGATTCTTATAATACACTTGTTTTTCTACAGTGTCTTGAGCATTAGCAAGATGCTGCTTGAAAGAGAGGGAAAAAAAATCTTCCAAGAACCTGTGCCTGTTTGCCATTGAATTTTATTTTGCCTACATTATTTGGAAAACCCCATGCTAAGAAATTTTTATAAAAAGAGCTATTTTCTTTTATAATTTTATAAATTTTTAAAATAATTTCATAAAAATTATTTTATAATTTTATGTCATATAAAATTTAAAATTAATATAAATTTAAACTTATATATTTATATAAAATATACAATTATATTTTATAATTTTATAAAAATTTTATAATTTTTATAAAAAGAGCTTTTATAAAAAGGAAGCAAACATAAAACTGGTATGGTGAGATGACCCCTTAATCTGGATCTCTCAGGATTCCTACATATAAATACCTGCTGAACATGAGCTCATGACACATAGGTGCAAAATACACAAGAAAGCAATCTACCGTGAGTGCACATTAGTAGACATAAAAAAAGTGCATTAGAAGTACACAGTTTCCAATAATTTAAAATAGTAGAACCTTAAGTAGAAACTATGACCATGATGTTTTAAATAATTAAAGACTTAAAGTAGAAAATTTAAAATACAAGAAAAGAACAAGTGGCTATAAAAAGTCATTGTAAAAAAAGGAAAGGCAGATTTTGAAAGAACTTACTAAAAATTTCTGGAAGGGAATGTTACTGAATGCCATTGTACTGGGAATTAGTAAATTGGAAAGTAGATCTCATAAATTTATCCAAAAACTAGAATTGAGAGATAAATTGACAGGAAATTTATAAGTCAGTTGAAAATACATGTAGAAATAGAATTAAAGGTTTCTATATGTTAATCACAGTTAATCATAGAAAGAATAAAGGGAATGCTTGAAGAGATAATGATTAAGAGCTTTCCAGAGTTAAAAGTAGACCTAAATCTTCATATTTGGGAAGCACAGCAAATTCCAAGAAGATTAAGTACAAAAGACACTAGACTTACTGAAATAAAATATCAGAACTCAAAAGACAAACAAAGAAGAAATCTTAGAAACAATAAAGAATAAGCAGTATATTATTTTTAGAATTACAACAGACTATTCAATAGCAAAAATAAAAAAATATTTTCAAAGTGCTAAGATAAAATCTGTATTATATCCTCCCTCACTCTTGAATGATAACTTGGCTTACCATAGAATTTTTCATTGATATATTAAATCCAGAAATCAGAAATGAGCTTCAGGAAGAAATGAAGAACACATGAGACAAATTTAAATTAGTATTTAAATTTATTTAAATAAATAAATTAGTATTTATTATGAAATTATATAGTTTATATAATTTTATTATATAATTAAAAAATTAAATTAGTATTTATTATAAAATAACAATATCAACAATGGGATGATTTAGAGGTAAAAAGACAAGGGAAAATTAAAAGCTGTAGAAAAGCAATATGTAAGACAGAAAGACACCGATTGGATTTAAATTGTTATAAATACTTGTTTCGGAGGAAGATAGAGCTATTGCTTAAATTTAGACTTCATTAAAATAAGTAGACATATTGAAACTTTAAGGGTAACCACCACTAAAAAAACAGAAATTAAATATGTAACTTCTAAACCAGGAGAAAATCGCAAGGAATAAAGAAAATTCATTAAATCCAGTAGAAGCCAAAATAGGAGATCTCTCTCTCTCTCTATATATATACTTATATATAGAGAGATATGTATCTTAGGGTAAATAGGAAATACAACATGAGATGGTAGTAATAAACACAAATATGTCAGTAATTAAAACAAATATAAATGGGCAAAACTCTCTTGTTAAAAAAATTAAGATCATGCTGGATTGAAAATAAAAACAAAACAAAAACCAGAGACATATCTAAAACATAAAGACACCCAGAGTTAAAGATAAAAAAGCATGCCAACATATATATCAGACAAATTTTAACCAAGGGGAAGCTGATATAGCTAAAATAATATACAAAGTGGTATTTAACTAATAGAGATTAAGATGAGTCTCAAATAAGGATAAAAGAAACACTATGCCAGGAAGATTCAAATCTTTTCAAGGACTCACAGGCCATTAAAAAAAAAACACAATTATTGTATCATTACAGAGAAAGTCTTTGTAAAAATAGTAAATACCAACCCCCCCCACACACAAAGTTCTTTAATTACAATGGGATTAAATGAGAAAACAGTAAGTGAAAATTCCTTTTAAAACACAATATTTCTGGAAATTAAAAGTATTTCTAAGTAAATCATGGGTCAAACAAAATGAATATATGGAAATATAATTAAACAGAAATGAAAATATTATAAATAAAAGTAGTGTGATGAAGCTAAAATGTTATTTAGTGTGTAATTTACAACCTTAGCTGCTTTCATTAGAAGTGAAGAAAACTGGGGGGTGCTTGGGTAGGCACAGTCTATTAAGTGTCTGACTCTTGTTTTTTTTTTTTTTTATAGATTTTATTTATTTATTTGAGAGATAGAGAGAGAGAGAATGAGAGAGAGGAAGAGGTCAGATGGAGAAGCAGACTCCCCACTGAGGAGGGAGCCCGGTGGGGGACTCGATCCAGGGACTCGAGGATCATGACCTGAGCCGAAGGCAGTTGCTCAACAACTGAGCCACCCAGGCGCCCCTGACTCTTGGTTTTGACTTAGTTACTGATCTTGGGGTCATGAGATTGAGCCATGTATTGGGCTCCCTGCTCATCAGGGAGTATGTTTGAAACTCTCTGACCCCAAATCTGTGCTCTCTCTCTCTCCAAAATAAATAAATAAATAAATCTTTAAAAAAAAAAAAAAAGAAGAAAACTGAGACTTAAGAATTTAGTAAAAGTGGGTGTGGTACATGAACAGTGAATCTTGGAACACTGAAAAAAATAAAATTAATTAATTGAAAAAAATTTAAAAATAAAGTAAAATAAAAGAATTTAGTAAAAGAACAGAGTAACTCAAAAGAATTAAAAGGAAGGAAAATATGAGGTTGGAAGTATAAAGTAATAAAATAAAAAGCTAAAACCGAGGAAGTTTCAACAAAATTCAAAAATTGACTTGTGTCCCCTTATGTATATTCTGCACCTAGGAAGGTGGAGTATTTTACCTAATCAGTAAATAGCAGAGGAATGAATACTGAGATTATTCATATCAGCTCTGCTCTTCTTTCAGAGCAAACCTGTCTGGAGTCAGGCTAAATTTTCTTCTGCTCTTTCATGTTCCTCCACGCCATAGATCTCAACCAGACAGCCCTTTTGGGGGGAATTTAGCTACCTGAGTCAGCATATCTATCTAATTTTGGCTCATATATTAAGCTACAATCTCCAGCCCAGGCATTATAAGTAACAAATGTACTTACTTCTTTGATTTCTCAATTTGTTCATAACCTGGGCAGGAAAGAGGGAAAATACAAAAACTTTTTAAGGATGAATAAGGAAACATTGGTAAAATATAGTCAATATTAAAAAATAAAGAGGATACTATGGTTATCCAAATGCCAACAAACCTAAACAGAAACTGTGTGTTTGTCTCTTTCATCTCACTAGTGAGCTTGTATATCCAGTTGCAGCAACTACAGAAAAATATAGGTTTACCAAAACTGACTCAAAGAGAAACAGATAAGTAGTTAAAATCATTAAAAAATTTCAGTCTTTTGTAAAAATCTACACATATGCATGTGCATGTGTATACACACACACACACACACACACACACACACATTTCAAACTCTTAATTTAGAGGCAAGTTCTAGCATACATTCAGTCTTAAACGAGTGTTTCAGATAATGAAAAGAGTATTCCCGACTCATTTATGAGGCCGGTATAACTTTGATAGAAAATCAGATAAACTTGATATGAAAAACAGAAAAAGTCAATAATGAAAAAAATTTGCAGACAAAAATTCACAAATAAACATAGGGTCAAAAATTGTAAATGAAATATAAGCAAGTCAGAATCTAGCTGTATCTTTATGAGTTTTATGTACATGTACTTGTATGTATGTGCACACGTGTATGTGTATGTGTGTAAACCTAGTAGGGCTTTTTAACATAAAGATGGTTTAACAATAGAACCACTTGTAATGTAATTTAGTGTATTGACTGAAGAAGAAATATACAATCATTTAAATTGAAGCAGGAAAAACTTTTTTTTAAGATTTTTTATTTATTTGACAGGGAGAAATCACAAGTAGACAGAGAGGCAGGCAGAGGGAGAGAGAGAGAGGGGGAAGCAGGCTCCCCACCGAGCAGAGTGCTTGGTGCGGGGCTCGATCCCAGGACCCTAGGACCATGACCTGAGCCGAAGGCAGAGGCTTTAACCCACTGAGCCACCCAGGCACCCTGAAGCAGGAAAAACTCTTAAAAATTCAATATATTTTCATGATAAATTCTTAGTAAAATGGAAAGGTGGGGAATATTTGATAAAAGATCTACCAACATTTTAGAGCAAACATTATGCACTATGGTATTCTCTTCAAAGAGGACTAAGATAAGAATGCTTCTCATCACAGCATCTGTTTATCAGTGTACTGCAGGTTCTAGTCAGTAATGTTAGACAAGAAAAAAAATGAAAAGATATAAGCATTGGAAGAAAAGAAAACACTTTTTCATGTGTGTGTTTAGACAATGTATATATCTAAGAGAAACTGCCAAATAATTCAAATAATAAAAAAGATTCTTGTAGGTTGGGCACCAGGGAAGCTGACTCTGACCTGGCAATCAGCATATAGTTTATTGGGTTGTATCCACACTTGGGGAGGGGATGGGTGAAAAGCAGGATTGTATGAAGGGAGAAGTTGAACTGTGATGCAGTTCTAAAGAAGGCCCCAGACAACACCCTGGGAAGATCTGAAGCTGCTGAGTCCCTTTAGAATTATTCCAGGTTAGGGTGAAGAGGCCAGGGCTTTATATTTGCAAGTTGACCAGTTACCCCATGTACAATCCCCTGGGAAGTGATGTGGCTCTGGGTTTGGCAGTTCTTTTGGCTAAGACTCTTAAAGAGGGCTTGTGGATGAGGTCTAACTGCCGGCATTACTTCTTGCACCAACAGGATCAGTTCTTTAGTCCTAAAGGGGGACCCAGGAAGCACAGGGATCTGCCTTATTTATTTAAGTTTTGGGTGCCATTCCTTCAGGATCTCAATGGGAGTCTTTTCCTTGGAGGGCGGGAACTTATAGGACGATGAGTTGGATAGAGTATGGCTCCCATTGGAGCAGCTGGTCTTGGGGCCACCACTGATACTCATTGATTACTGCTTTCCTATGCATTGTAGACTTTCCTCTCCCCTTACGTAGCACCTCTACTAGTCTCAATGGCAAACCTGCTGGGTGACCCAGATCCTCATTTCTGACAGGTCTCACACTCTGGTCATGTGTCATTTTTTAGGCCAGGATTGCTGCAACTGTCCGATTACCGTCAAAATTGGGCAAGATATTACCTAGAGGCACCAGGCACGTCACTTAAATGTCAAATGTAGTCTTCCCTGCCGACATTTTGTAACAGCAGCATTAACTTCTCCTGACAATTAGCATTAACACCCCCCACCATTTCAGAACCTGCTATTCATTATGATAATTCCATCTCCTTGGCTTCTAACTGTTAAGTGCTGCCATCTGGCCTGTATAATTTTGGGGTCCTGTATCCCCATTGCTATCAGTGAAACCAGTTCTGTTATGGCTTCTGCTACTGTCATTCCTGGCCTACAAAGGAAGCTACCACTGAACTTCAAGAGACTAGTGGTCTTCTCACCAGTGCTTTTTTTATTCCTTTGGCCCCCGTATGGAGAATTTTCATCCTGTGGGTTTTTCATTCTTCCATGGTAGTCCACTCTTCTATGCCTGCTTATCTAGGTCTTTTTACTATTTCTTCAACTTTCTGCCTTGGTAATTCAGGCATTTATGCATTCACTTAGTGTGGGTTAGAGTCAAATAACCTTGTTTTATAAAGGGCCATAGAGTAAATATTTTAGTCTTTGTGAGCTACAAACAGCCTTGCTTCTCTATCTTTGTTTATTTTTTTTATAGTGCTTTAAAAACAGAAAAAAACATTCTTAGCTTTCAGGTTGTACAAAAATAAGGCATTGAGATGATAATTTGTGAAGCCCTGGGCCATAGCTTTTGCATGCATCTGGGAGCCTTCCTTGGAGGTGTTTGCATAATTTCCCAACAGCTGTAATGAGGACCCATATTAAATCCCATGTCCTGCTACAGTGCCCTAAATTAATAAACTCTCCCTTCTTCTACTTTATATTGTGCCTCCAGTGAACACCAGCATCCTGAGATCCAGTCTAGTGCACAGTCCCCTGGCTCTTGCTGGGACAGGTTTCTGGGTCCCCTGCAGTTCCCTTTCAGCAAATTCTCTTTCTTTCTTTATCCAGGCCTTCCATGTTGAATTAAGCTTCATTATTGTCCTAGTGACCAGGAGGGGTGGTGGAGGCTGATCCCAAGAGGGAAGTGTGTTGTCCTACAGGAGAGAGGCTTCTTCTTTGAGAAGAAGAGACTTCTTTCTGAGACACGTCTTCTCTGCATCTCTGTAGGTGCAAGTAAGAGGGAAAGAATAGGTGTTATGAGTGAAGGGTGAGCCACTTGTGCAAGCTCTGATGGTTCTGGGGAATATAAAGATTAAAATGAGTTTCCAAAAAAAAATGAGTTTCAGGTGCATCACCAGGTATGCTCATTCATTCTCTGCCTGCCAGAGTTCTGAACTTAGATAGCTGACCAACCAGTAGGAACCGAGAGCTTCATCTTCTTTGGAATTCTGCTCCTCTTAAAGTTAAGTCCTTCTTTACTTTTTTCTTAGGCTGCGAGATATGAGGGTCACTTCACAAGATCCTTGGACTTTTACATTTAGTTTTTAATTAATAAGTAATTTCTATTGGTTTTTCTATATATTTTTCAAATGACTTATAAATCTTAGCTGTAGTCACCCAGTTCTACTGTCCCTGTAGTTATTATTTGCCCATGTTTTTCTTTTATTTTCTTTTAAAGATTTGTTTATTTATTTTAGAGAGAGAGAAAAAGAGAGTAAGAGAGCAAGGGGGCCAGAGGGAATGGGAAAGGGAGAGAGAACCTCAAGCAGATTCCACTCTGAACATGGAGCCTGATGCAGGGCTCGATCTTGCAACTCTGAGATCACAACCTGATCCAAAAACAGGAGTCAGGTGTTTAGACAACTGCACTACCTAGGGGCTCCCTACCCCCATGTTTTTCAAATGCTGGATCAATAACATTTTCTTGTGCACCCTCTTTTACCAGAGTACCCTCTCAGTTTACCACAGATGGAAGTTTTAACAATTTCACCTCTTACTTGTGCCAGTGACAGGTTCTCATCACCAGTCAGGCAGAAGATAACCCAATGGCAAAATCTCATCTTAGCACCTGCTTTGTTGGGCAGTTTCAGGTTCTCTTCTCCAGGAAGCAGACTCTGAGGTACAGATTAATATGCAGAAAGCATGCTTTTGAGGTTGATACCTATAGACAGGACAGGAAAGAAGAAGGACTGAATACAGGAGGAGATGGGGTGGGATGTGGTCTCAGTCAAGAGCTTGGTAAGGAAGCTCTAGAACTGGGATGGCCCTTCAGAGTTGTCCCAAACTGATGTGAAGAGAATGAGTCTTTATTCTCTGTTAATCAGTCCTTGCATGTGGAGTTTCCTAGGAAAGGGATGTAAGGTAAGGTAAGACACTCCTAAAGAGGGTCAATAGCATATCCTACTGCTGGGCAAATAAGCCCTTTTGTCTTAAAGGGACATCTGGGTGGTACATCACAGCATCTACTTCTAAGACCTTTATATACTGGGCACAAAGATGGAAAATATCAAAGTTAGAAAACATAATTTAAGTAATAATACCTTTTTAAAAAGTAACAAAAACTTCTAAGATGTCTAAGAATAAAGTTAACAAATATTCAAGCCACTTTAAGTAAAAAATTATATATAAATTTATTACATTTTATTAGGGGCATCTGGGTGGCTCAGTCGGTTAAGTGGCTAACTCTTGGTTTTGGCTCAGATCATGACCTTAGGGTCCTGGGATTTAGCCCTGCGTGGACTCTTCCCTCAGTGGGAAGTCTGCTTGGGGATTCTCTCTCTCTCCTTCTCCATCTGTCCCCCCCAACCCCCTGCCCCAGCCGGCTCATCTGCCTCTTTCTCTCTCTTTAAAATAGATAAATAAACTCTAAAAAAAAGTAGACTTAAGTAAATTAGATATATTGTGTCTATGGACGGCAATATTCAATATTTTAAAGATGTTAGTGCTCTGTACATTGATATAAAATTCAGAATCCCAACAGCTTTTTTTTTTTTTTAATATTTGACAATTTTATCCTAAGATTTATATGGAAAAACAGATGGCCAGGAATAGTCCAAACAATTTTAAAAGTAGAACAGGGGAAGGAAGACTTGCCCTACTGGATATCAAGACTTACTAAATGCTAAAATAATTAAAATAGATGGCAGTGCCATTGGAATATATAGATAGACCAGTGCAATCTAATAGAGATTTGACACTTATTTGAATAATTATTTAATATATGACAGTAGTAGCACTGTAAATTAGTGGGAAAAATGGATTTTTAATAAATACTATAATTGATCATTTCTATGGGAAAAGGAAACTGTATATCTGTCTCATTCTATGTATACAAGTTTGATTCCAAGTAGATTGGATATGTATAAATTATAAAACTTTAAAACTTTTACAACAAAATACATAGGAATACTTTTATGACTTCGAGGTAGGGAAAGATTTCTTAAGCAAAGCATGAAAAATAAATTTCCTTTATAAATAAATAATAAAAATAATTTTCCTTTATAAAGGAAAATACCGATCACTTCAACTCCTTGAAAGGTTTTATAAACAGAGACAACATAACTATATGTCAGATCATAATATGAGACAAGATATTTGCAATCTCTGTAACTGATAGAGGAATAATATCTGGAATATTTAAAGAGCTCCCAGAAAATAATAAGAAAAATACAAGTGAACATGTAAGTAGGCAGAGAATAAGAACAGGCAGTTATGAGAAGCTGAACATGGAATGGCTAATATATGTTTGAAAATTTTCTCACCCTTTCTAGAGATCCTGGAGAAGTTAATTAAAACAATGATGAAATAGTTTTTCATGCCCAATAGGTTTGTGAAAACTGATGAGTCTGCAAATTCTGGTGTTGGCGAGGATTTGGGACAAGAAAATATTCGTACTCTGCTAGTGGGTTTGTGAAGTGGGAGTGTATGTTGGAATAGCCACTTTGGAAAACAATTTGGTAACATCAAATAAAATTTAAAATGAACTTAATTTTCACCCAAGGAATTCTGTACCACCCTAGAGAAATTTTTTCACATGTGGATATGAATGTTCAATTTAGTATCATTTGTAATGGATGGAAATTGGAAACAACCTTAATTTCCACTCACTGGGGAATGGATAAGTTGAAGTAGATTCATACAAGGACATATTATACCGAAGTTAAGGTGATCTAGACCCACATGTTTCAGTGTGAATGGATGTAATATTTATGGTATACTGCAATATATTGTTTATGAATACATAATTTATATATTTCATATATGTAATATGATTGCATATTACATATATATTTAAATATACAAACTATACTCTATAATATATTGTAAAACATTATGAAAATGTGAATGAAAGTGAGAAACACCAAATTAAAGATAATATTCTTTCTGCAAAGAGGAGTGTAGGAAGAATAAAGGGATTGAGGAGGGGTCTGTCATCATATCTGTATTAATTTTTTTCCCCTTAGAGATCCTGATGCTCTAAAGATAGAAGGCAAAATTTAAGCTTTGACAAAGTTGAGCAGTGGATACATGAATTTTTGTAGTGTTTTAAAATTTTCTAATTTTGGGGGTGTATTTGAATTCCACCATGATTGAATTATAAAATTAAGACATTTAAATGGGATGTCCAAGGAAAAAAATCCATTATTGTCATCTGATGAAAATGAATGCTGCAAGTCCTTGTTTCTGACCAGTGAAACCCCACTTTCACGGACCATGGTATCTAGCTCGATGAGCTTCATCTTGGACTCTTTAGGGGCTCTGAAAAAGAACAGTTAGGTGAACATGAACAAATCAAATGTGCAAAGAGGAATGAGATGGGATATCTTTGGTCTTTCTTTGCTGGGGACACTGAGGATGGGATTGGGGAAAGAATGTTGATTTAGGAAGAAGCTCTACTCAGGAACTTCTAAAGAGATCCAGAAACTTACACCATTCCTTGCCTGAGACCTCTTAAGTTTTTGCCTTCAGGATCGGGCTTCCTGTGGTTCCTGTGATGGCTCCTGCTTCCTATGTCTCTGTGGGCTTATTAACGCACTGCTCTAGTCATCCTTGTCAAGAACAATGAAGCTGTGGTGTTTCAGGCTTTCCTGGTAGGCAAAGCTTATGGAAGCAGCAAAACTGATCATATCCCCTGGTGGGTTCAGCGGAAAGAGAAAGATTGGGCTGTGCTGGGAACTTTGGTGATCAGAGCCATATGTAGGGAAAACCTGGAAAGTCATAGTTGGAAGAGACCTTAGAGACCATCTGGCTAAGCTTTTGTATGTGTATGTTCAGACTTTTAATTGTAACAGAGTAGATGAAACCGGTGGTCATGACACTGCTCTGGTTAAAGCTAGTGGGAGGATCCCAAGGACCAGTCATTGGTGCTCCTGCTTCTTGCTCTCTCCCCTGACAGCCCCTGATAAGGCTTTGGGAAGCATATGGTGTAAAACCCTGTTCATGTCCAAAACCCTTCATTAGACATATGACGATGTTGATCTCCAGTGGGATGCTCTGATTGTTCAAGCTTATACTCATTTGGTGGAGGCAGAGCCCTTGACAGTACACTTCCTACTGCACCCTTCAATCACTTTCTTGATTTTCTTAGAATGGAGTCAGTATAAGCAGGCTATAGTGATTTTTTTCTCCTTTCCTTAATTTACTTATTTTTTATATTCTAGATTTTTTAAAAAAGATAGTTTTGAGTGTTCCATACCAAGGCATGATACTATCATCCTGTTATGTGACAACTTGTTTCTTCATTTCACTGAGCTCCATGTGGAGGAATCAGAGTTAGTTCTTAAGAGTTAGTGGTGACAGAGGAGGGAAGAGGAATCCAGACTAATTCTACGTGAGGGAGCTAAGAAATAAATATATTTTTAAATTATTATTAACATATAATGTATTCGCCCCAGAGGTACAGGTCTGTGAATTATGCTTACACATTTCACAGCACTCACCATAGCACATACCCTACCCAATGCCCATAACCCAGACACCCTATCCCTACCCCTCCACTCCCCAGCAATCCTCAGTTTGTTAGGTGAGATTAAGAGTCGCTTATGCTTTGGTTCTCTCCTGATCCCATCTTGTTTCATTTTTTTTTTCCCTCCATAACCCCCATGACCTCCTTCCCTGCCTCTCAAATTTTTGATGACGGCCTCAATCACCTTAGTGGTTATGGGTCTATTCAGGTTTTCTATTTCCTGGTTCAATTTTGGTCATTTATATGTCTCTAGGAATGCATCCATTTCTTCCAGGTTGTCAAATTTGCTGGCGTATAGTTGCTCATATTTTGTTCTTATAATTGTTTGTATTTCTTTGGTGTTGGTTGTGATCTCTCCTTTTTCATTCATGATTTTATTAATTTGGGTCCTTTCTCTTTTCTTTTTGATAAGTCTGGCCAGGGGTTTATCAATCTTATTAAAGTCTTTCAAAGAATTAGGTCCTAGTTTTGTCGATCTGTTCTACTGTTCTCTTGGTTTCTGTTTCATTGATTTCTGCTCTGATCTTTATTATTTCTCTCCTCCTGCTGGGTTTAGGCTTTCTTTGCTATTCTTTCTCTAGCTCCTTTAGGTATAGGTTAGGTTGTGTACTTGAGACCTTTCTTGTTTCTTGAGAAAGAAACTTTCCTCTCAGGTCCACCTTTGCTGTGTCCTAAAGATTTTGAATAGTTGTGTTTTCATTTTTCATTTTCATTTGTTTCTATGAATTTTTTTTAAAGATTTTATTTATTTATTTGTCAGAGAGAGCACAAGCAGGCAGAGTGGCAGCAGAGGCAGAGGAGAAGCAGGCTCCCCGCTGAGCAAGGAGCCCGATGTGGGACTCGATCCCAGGACTCCAGGATCATGACCCAAGCCAAAGGCAGCAGCCTAACCAACTGAGCCACCCAGTCGTCCCTGTTTCTATGAATTTTTTAAATTCTTCTTTAATTCCTGGTTGACTAATTCATTCTTTAGTAGGATGCTCTTTAGCATCCTCAGCATCCTCAGTTCTTTCCAACTTTCCTCTTGTGATTGAGTTCTAGTTTCAGAGAACTGTGGTCTGAAAATATGCAGGGAATGATCCCAGTCTTTTGGTACCAGTTGAGACCTGATCTGTGACCCAGGATGTGATCTATTCTGGAGAATGTTCCATGTGCACTAGAGAAGAATATGTATTCCGTTGCTTTGGAATGGAATGTTCTAAATATATGTGTAATGTCCATCTTGTCCAATGTGTCATTTAAAGCCTTTATTTCCCTGTTGCTCTTTTGCTTAGATGATCTGTCCATTTCAGTGAGGGGCATTAAAGTCCCCTACTATTATTGTATTATTGTTGATGTGTTTCTTTAATTTTGTTATTAATTGGTATATATTATTGGCTGCTCCCATGTTAGGGGCATAGATATTTAAAATTGTTAGATCTTCCTGTTGGACAGACCCTTTAAGTATGATATAGTGTCCTACCTCATCTCTTATTATAGTTTTGGCTTAAAATCCATTTTATCTGATGTAAGGATTGCCACTCCAGCTTTCTTTTGATGTCCATTAGCATGGCAAATTGTTTTCCACCCCCTCACTTTAAGTCTGGAAATGTCTTTGGGTCTAAAATGAGTTTCTTGTAGACAGCATATTGGTGGGTCTTGTTTTTTTTATCCATTCTGATACCCCATGTCTTTTGATTGGGGCATTTAGCCTATTTACATTCAGGATAACTATTGAAAGATATGAATTTAGTGCCACTGTATTGCTTGTAAGATGACTGTTACTGTATATTGTCTCTGTTCCTTTCTTGTCTATGTTACTTTTAGGCTCTCTATTTGCTTAAAGGACCCCTTTCTATATTTCTTGTAGGGTTGGTGTGGTATTTGCAAATTCTTTTAATTTTTATTTAGCCTGGTGGCTTTTTATCTCTCCTTCTATTTTCAATGACAGCCTAGCTGAATATAGTAATCTTGGCTGCCTATTTTTCTCATTTAGTGCTCTGAATATATCATGCCAGTCATTTCTGGCCTGCCAGATATCTGTGGATAGGTCTGCTGCCAATCCAATATTCTTACCATTGTATGTTACAGACCTCTTGTCCCTAGCTACTTTCAGGATTTTCTCTTTGTCACTAAGCTTGTAAATTTTACTATTAGATAATGGGGTGTGGACCTATTGATTTTGAGGGGTTTGGACCTTATTGATTTTGAGGGGTGTTCTCTGTGCCTCCTGGATTTTGATGCTTGTTCCCTTCTCCATAGTAGAGAAAATGCTCTGCTATAATTTGCTCCAATATACCTTCTACCTCCCTCTCTCTTTCTTCTTCTGGGATCCCAGTTATTCTAATATTGTTTTGTCTTATGGTATCACTTATCTCTCGAATTCTCTCCTTGTGGTCCAGTAGTTGTTTGTCTCTCTTTTGCTCAGCTTCTTTATTTTCTGTCATTTAGTCTTCTATATCACTAATTCTCTCTTCTGTCTCATTTATCCTAGCAGTAAGAGCCTCCATTTTTATTGCATCTCATTAATACTTTTTTGATTTCAACTTAGTTAGATTTTAGTTCTTTTATTTCTCCAGAAAGGGATTCTTTAATATCTTCCATGCTTTTTTTCAAGCCCAGCTAACACGCTGATATTTGTCATTCTGAAGTCTAGTTCTGACATATTACTAATGTCTGTATTGATGAGGTCCCTAGCCATCGGCACTCCTTCTTGTTCTTTTTTTTGTGGTGGGTTCTCCCATCTTGTCATTTTATCCAGGTAAGAATAGATGAATGAGAGAACAAAATACTAAAAGAGTAGCAATGACCCCAGAAAAATATACACTAACCAAATCAGAAGAGATCCAAAACTGGGGGAAGATAAGAGGGGGGAAAAAAGGCAAAAGAAAAAAAATATATATATATATTAGACTGGTGAATAGAACAGAGCCACACACTTGATTTTGAGTGTATTTTGCTCTGTTAAAAGAAACTACCTCCCAAAATTTTAAAGAAAGAAAAACTTATATATATACACAAAAATAAGGGTAAACACAATGAAGGGATGGAATATGACTGTAAATATGAAAATTAAAAAAGATTCTAAAAAAGGGATTGATAAGATTTGGTTGAAAGAAGAAAAAAAAAAGAAAAGAATGTGATCAGGCTGGAGACTAGAACAAAGCCATGTGCTAGATTTAGGGTATATTTTGATCTATTGGAATAAATTGTATCCCAAAATTTTAAAGGAAAAAACCTATACATATATACAAAAAATAAGGTTAAATACAGTGAAGGGATAAAATATGACTATATTAATGAAAATTAAAAAAGATTTTTAAAAAGATATCGATGAGATAAAATAGTTAAAAAACGTTACAATAAGAAGGAGGAAGTTAAAAAAATAGAATAAGAAAAAAATTAAAAAAATTTAACTTTGAAAGACTAAGGGATCATGGAAAAAAGCCATGAATTCTATTTGTTGCTTTCTCCTAGCTCTGGAGTACCACAGTTCTCTTTGATCGGTGAACTTGGTTTTGGCTGGATGTTCTTGCTTATCTTCTGGGGGTGGGGTCTGTTGCAGTGATTCTCAAATGTTTTTGCCCGAGGCGGAATTGCATCCCCCCTTGCCTGGAGCCAGGCTA
Source organism: Nasua narica (assembly GCA_028533885.1). NCBI lineage: Eukaryota > Metazoa > Chordata > Mammalia > Carnivora > Procyonidae > Nasua > Nasua narica. The sequence goes on along the minus strand of CM052809.1, from coordinate 45,663,489 downwards.
AGTAATCTACTTGGGTTCGCTCTTGGGAGCTTTTGTTCCCTGAATGCTTTCCATACCTCTTTGGAGGATGAGAATGAAGATGGCGGCCTCAGAGTCTCCGACCCCATAGGAGCCAAGAGCTCAGGGCCCCACTTCTCAGTGCGCCCTTAGAGAAAAGCAGTCAATCCCTTCTGTCTCCCTGGTCTCTGGCCGCACTCTGAGCATTTTTATCTCTGGTGCAAGGCCCCATTCGGATTCTCCGAGCCCAGCAGATTCCTGCAGCACACTCCTGTGCCTCTCCTCCCAGAGGAGGAAGGTGAGACTCTCTGGATCTGCCACTTGTGGGGTCCCTGCTTAAAGACCAGTGGCCTAACTGTGCCTCGGATCATGGTTTAAGGTAATCCTGAGCTGAGAGCCCACTTCTTGGCTCAGTCTCTGTAGCTGGCTTCCCTGCTCCATTACCTGGGTGCTGTGCCACACTGAGACACCCCTGGTCTTTATGTCACCCTGTGGGTCCTGAGACCACACTGTCCCTGTGAGGGCTCTACTCCCCGTTTAGCCTCTGGAGTGATGTCCCTCAGTAGAGCAGACTTCTGAAAGTTCCGATTTTGTGCTCTGCTGCTCTCTCACTTGCCGGAAGCTGGCCTCTCCCCCTGCGGTCTATCTGTAGCTTCAGATTTACTTCTTTGCTTGTCCTGCCTTCTGGAAAGTGGTCAATTTTCTGTTCCTAGAATTAAAGCTCTTCTTCTTCTCTATCTCCTGTTGAGTTTGTAGGTGTTCAGAATGGTTTGGTAACTAGCTTAACTCCTGGGACGTGATGATATTTCAGTCTCCTACTCCTCTGCCATCTTGCTCCTCCACTAGGAAATAAATATTAAAAGGGAGAATATCCCACTACGCCTGTTGTCCCCAAATAGCTCTCTCCTAAACTCCTTAATTAGGTAATAATTTGGTAATAATTAGGTAATAATTTGGTTTATCAAGCTGTACTTTTAAAATGCCAATATCTTCCCTCCAGGTCAAATCCATTGATCACTTGCACCATAAAGTGAATATTAATAGTATTACGACATGCTAGGCACAATGCCTAGTGTTTCACTTGCATTATTTTATATAATCCACATAATAATAATGTGAGATAAATACAACTGTTATCTTCACTTATGTAAGGATAAATGGAGGTTTACGGAGGTTAAATATTTCACCCTAAAGCACAGAGCCAGTAAATGGCAAGATCTGAGTCCATGCTGTTAGTGGCTATGCTATCCTGCAATGAACAGTCAGGTTTCATACCCAACTACCCAGTTGAGAACGGGTGTTTCTTTGGATGTATAGAAGAAGGGTTAATTAATTATAGAGTAGGTGAGCATGTTTGGTGGGGCTTTCCTCACCATTTTACAACCTGGCTTAAATTACTTCTGTATGGATTAGGATTAGAGATTCCCAAGAATAAAAAAAGTATAAAAGAAAAATGCTCACCTAAATATAACCAAAGTATAAGAACCAAAAACTACACTTAAAGATTTGCTGTAAAACACTTATATAAGTGAGAGCATAATTTTTGGGGGAGCTATATGCTATCAGCCCTGATTTCCTATTGTATTTTTAGGTTTTAAATTCTTAAAATCAGCTTTTGGTGAGAAGGGAATGTTAAATACATTTTTTTTTAAAGATTATGCATTTATTTGATAGAGATCACAAGTAGGCAGAGAGAGAGGAGGAAGCAGGCTCCCTGCCGAGCAGAGAGCCCGATGTGGGGCTCGATCCCAGGACCCTGAGATCATGACCTGAGCCGAAGGCAGAGGCTTTAACCCACTGAGCGACACAGGCGCCCCTATAAAGGACATTTAAGTAACATAATGTTAATTAATGATACCTATTTCAAAGGGAGGTAAACTGGATATTTGAAATAATTATATATTAAAAAAAACTTCTTTGTGCAAATGGTGTCTTCATATCATTCAAATTCATTTGCAAGAAATAGAATACTAAATTCAAACTGGCTTGAACAACAGGGATTTTAAGTCTGACGGTACTCAGTTCTGAAGTCGAGTGGTCTTTATGATTCAGTGAGTCACAAAATATCATTGAAGGGCCATATTCTCTCTGTCTCTTCATTCTGCTGTCATAATCTTTGGCTTCAGTCTCAGGTTAGTTTCTTTGTGCCACAAAATGGCTGCCACTTGGGGCTCAAGCTTCCTTATTCCCTTACAGTGAGGAAGAGAAAACTGGCTTCTTGTTGCTCTCTCTTCAGAACCAAGAAAAGCATGCCCAGAAACTTCTTTTCTTTTTCCCTGGCCAGAATCAAAGGCTACATGACCACTTCTTAGACAATCTCAGCAAAATGGGTTGAGATTACACATTATCAGCCAGTTCCGGCTCTTTAAATGAGGTCATTCGCTCAGACACCACTGCTTTTTCTCAATAAGAGAAAAGTGCAATGTATGTTACAGAGGCAACCACAATCCCCACTGTAGAATTTGCCTGTACCAGATGGGTACCATGATTCATTTACATATTCAAGAGACATGTATTAAATATCTGCCATCTGCTCAGAACCAAGAGATTCTAAAGAAAAGTTATACATGAATCCATTTTTCTATTAGGTGACAAAAATGACAAACTGTGGCTTATGCCCCTTCTGCTTTTTTCTCCCTACCCTTTGTTGTAAGCACTCAATAAAAACCTCAACCCAGCCAAAGATTGAAGATGAAAACTGAGTCTAAATTGATAGCTCCAAAACAAGAAACTGACCAAATTCAGTAAACCATTTAGTTACTAACCAATTATTTTATTAAATACAATCCTTTAAAAGAATTAATATTTCTTTTTACACAGATTAATTTCCCTTTATCAGGTGTGGATTACAATGACTTACCCTTGTAATTCTTGAGAGCACTGGGTATACATGTCCATTACCCACAAGTCATCAGTTTGTTAGCTAGCACCTTTACTCTTGGGCTTACTAGATTACATATTTAAATCTTTTATTTTTGAAGGGATAGGTGCAGGGCTCAAAAATTCTTATTTCCAAAGCTCAGCATGCTCTAGATTGGCAAAATAATTGCATTTGTAAATGTGAAATACCTCCAGGAGCACTTCCCTTGAAAGTGAATGAGATATGGGTGTTTGGAACAAGTTATGGGTTGTCTTATCTTGTGGCTTAGCAATTTTGAAGTTGGTCAAATAAGCCAATTTTTACTGTTCCCCCCACTTCTTTCTAACAGCCCAGTTAACGGCACCTGCCTCTTTATTAACCACAGAAAAGCAAAAACCTAGCAACATGAAATTACATCTTTCTGTGCTTTGGCACCAGTATGCCCACAGAGAATGCTAAAGACATGTGGAAGATTTAATGCTTAGGGAGAGCGAAAGATTATTTGCTTTTGCCCCAGCAACAGAGCTATTCTAATAGCTCTGATTGCTTGAGAGAGGCAAGGCACAGGCATGGTCTCTTTTTCTGTCTCTTTCTTAGACTTTTAAATTATTTCTTATTTATTTATTTGTTGAAGAGATTATATTATAGTCTAGAGCAGTGGTTTTTCTGAGTTTGCTTTTCGGGGTAACTTCTAGACTTCTAGACTGATAGCTAATAGTGCTTGTATTTTTAAAGACAGAATAATCTATAATTTTGCTTTTGGAATTATTTTATCATTTAACTATTAGTTTATAAAACTCAAGAAGCATCCTATTCTCATTTTAGAAAGTGTTTTGATGGTGGAAATGAACAGAGAGAGCTGAGGAGTGGAGGGACACGGGAGTAGGTGGCCTGAGGATTATTTTGCTCTGCCAAAATGGCAACATGGGACTTAGACTTGCTACAGTCCTACAGTCATGTGTTTTTTAGAGCTCGGCCTTTCACCTTCAAATGACTCTACATCTTATGAGTTTTATTTCTCATAGAGATTAGACAACAACTCTCCAAACTGTTCTATACTGCCCCACATGATTTTTAGCACATAAACCTTTATCCCAGTCTAAGTGTGATCCCACCTATGTCAGAATCTTTTGTCTGCAGAGCTGGACAGCTGCTGTTCCAGAACCCTAAAAATACTCTGAATACCCTGACGAATGAAATTAATGGCCAGTTGAGACAGCAAAATATGAGGCCTTCTGGTTGTGTCTACTTCCAACTTGTCTACATAACTATTTTTTTTTTCCTTAGCATCAAGAACTTGGTGAGTTGTTTTGGTGAGTTGTAGTCATTTTCTCTCCATTGTTCTTCAATTCAGGAAAAGGAATACCACCCACCCTTTGTTTAGATTAGATACACAGGAGCAATCCTTAATGTTTTCCCCCTTTTTAAATTCCTCACATCTAATTCCTTCTGAAATCCTATGGATTTCTTTATAGAACACACATCAAATATGTCAGCTTCATCTCTGAAGTCCTAGCCCAGGCCACCACCACCTCAAATCCTCAAGGATTTTCAGTCTTGTCTCCTGGCTCAACCTTGGCTCAGTCCTTGCTTATCTATGATGTATTCTTCAGCTTGAGGCCAGAATTTTCTTTTAAGAATGCAAATCAGAGAATGCCAGTCCCCCTCATGAAACTGTCTCTGGTTTCCCAGTACTCTGAATAAAACCCAACTCCTAACTACCATCTCATAAGCCCTCGTTGATTAGCTTCTGCCATCTCCTCCAAGTTCTCTATTGCCTTCCAACATTGTACCTGCAATTGTTACCTTCATTTCTTTTCTATGCTTGGAGAGTTTCTCCTTCACTTCTTACATGATCTTAGCTTAAATGTCACCTCCCCCAAGACATTCCCTGATTACCCTCCCCACCTGGTGTGAAAGTTACTATCGAATGGGTAGCTTAACATCCGTTCAAATTCTCTTTCCCTATGTTGAGAACACAAAACCAAAATTCACATTTCCTAGGCCTTCTTGAAGCTTGGATCCTAGAAATGACATAGTTTTCATGAACAAAATGCAGGGCATCCTTTCTGTGGTTCGCATCTTGATAGCACTGAGCATCGCTTTGCTGGCATGGATGGTGACTGGAGTGCTGTGATTCTAGATAAAGCAGTTATAGCCATGGCTGCAACACGAAGCAGCAGAAGGCAACTTCCTGATTCAGTGGCTCTGCTGCAGCAGCAACAGCTACTTTAATTGCTTTGGAGGCTGGGTTGGTTCTAGTCAGCAGGGGCAGAATGCCTTCCTAATAGCCAGCCTCTTCTAACGGATTGTGCAGAGGGTGGGGATTATTCTTGAGAAGTCAGTCTAGAGCCTGCTCTTCCAGCCCTTTTAACAGTTTTATAAGTCACTGAGTTCCCTATATAGAATCCTTTTCTGCTTAAAGTAGTTGGAATGGATTCTGTCGCTTGCAATAAAGTCTAGACCAATTAAAGTGCCTGCGATAGGTTACTCTGTACCTCATCTTTGAAATTTTTTATTCATCCCAATTCTAATTTAAATTATACTGTTCATGTATTGTCTCTCTTCATTGCAATATAAACTTTAGGAGCATAGGACTCTGATTCACTGCTCTGTCCCTAGCACCTAGGACAGTTCTTGACGTATGGGAGGTGTTCCAGAAACGTTTGTTGCATGAATGAATGAGGCCTAACTTTGGTAGAGGTTACTCCACGCCATGCCCAGGCTATCTTAGCAGCAGGGGGTTTGCTCCGCGGTTACAGTCTTTCATTTGACTCACCATTTGTTTCTGGTCCAGCTCCAATTGAGTTCTTTTGACTCAGCAATGGAAACATGCACTCCTGATGATGATGACAGAGTGAGTCCTTGAATTCTCTAAAAGCTCTGCATCAGGAAGCTTCTGCTAAATGGTGCCTCACACTGCTATCGATGGAGCATGGCTCAGCCAGAGTTCACTATCAGTGGTATCAGGCGTGGGGCAGAGAATGGACAAGGAGGGCTGGCCACTGCAGGCCCTTTTTGCTTGAAAGACTATTTCACAAACAGTGGCAAGTCTGGGCACTCCCCTGCTGAAAGACTGCCCAAGATCATCCTACCCATTCTGGCTGTGGCTCTTCTCTTTCCCATAACCCAACTGCTTTTCCTCTTTTGTAAAATGTTCACAAGTCTGCAGCATGCCCATGCTAATTTAATACTCTATTTGTATTTGCTCTTTCTAAGAGCCCTTCCTTTCTCTTTGTTTCCAAATGAAGCCAATGTCCAGAAATGCTTATAGTCTCTTTGCTTTGTTTATAACAAACTGAGAAGTTAGGTTCACAGCATAAAATGTTAAATAATAGAGTATTTGCCTAAAATAATCTATGCTTCATTCAGTTTTTTATCCTGGTGCTAGGTCCAGGGTCTGGTACATAATGGGTACTCAAAAATGTTTGAAGAATGATTGAATGCAGCACGTTCAATTTATCAAACAAACAAACAAACAAACAAACAAAACGAATGAATGAATCATCTTAGTTTTGTGCTTTTTCAAAGCTGGCGAAAGGTTAACATATGCAGAGAAGACTTAGTATATGAGAAAAGAATCCCACATATGACTTTGATTCTATTCAAATGTGTTCCTGCAGCTAGGCAGGATTTCATTAACATTTTCTCCACATCATGCCTGCTGAATATCATTGCAAGGTTTAGTTGACAAGTGCCATTCACAAGCCACATCCCTGAACCTGAGAGGGTACCCTGCCACGTGGGGCTTCCTTTTCTCGGTCCTGACACAAGTCAGATGGCAAATGGCAAATGTTCTTTTTTAGGAATCCTATACAGAACGATGTGCTTCTTCAAGGTCAGGACAGGCACAGGCACCCACTTTACTTTGCATTCATGAGCAAGAATGCCAGTGACAGGTAACCTTCAGAGAGGGAGGCTGTCATTGGCAGAAGGGTGAAGGCTGGGAATTGAATCCTCCTGAAAAAGTCACATCTGCTGGCTGGCAGGAGCAGGAACTCATGTCAGGGCAAGAGACTAGCTGGCACTGGAGGGCTCGTGGTTACTGATTAAGCTGGGCAAGGCATTTTAAAAGCAAAGAGCACTCCCTGAGTTGAGATTAGGCAGGCTCTCGCAGGCTCTCACAGCCGGGAGGGGAATGGAGTCGGGGGAGTGGTGGGTGGAAAAGGGTGAGGTCAGGAAAAGGACAGGGAATGGGTATGCCCTTGGCTTGGCGAGAGGGAGAAGTCTTACAGGGGTGGGAAGGCCCTGCGTTCTGTCTCTGGAGCTGCCAGAGACAGGTAATATCTACCTCTGGGGCAGAAATTCCTGTCCTTGAGATTGAGACACTTCACAGGTTTGCCAGCTGTCTCAAAGGGCACTGTGAAATTCTCAAACCCAAATGGTTTCTACATCTTGACTCCTAGGTATATTACGCAGCTACCTTTGAGTACCATTTGAAGGCTCTTTCTACTCTCAAAATGCCTGGCCATAGCTGCTGAAGCTGCTGTTATTTCCACTTGCTTATTATAAAATAAACCTTAAGTTATATGGTTTGCAGATATCATATAACTGTTCAATCACATCCTCACAAGCTGATGAGATGGGTGTATTTATCCTCATTTTGTACAGCCAGTGCCTGAGGCTCAGAGAGGCTGAACCACTTGTCCCATATCACAGAGCAGCAAGGTGACAGAGGTGACCCCCCAGAATGAAAGCAATTCTGCCCCTGTCTAGGGGAATGAATCCCTAAATAATGGTTCTTTGCCAACTGCAGAAGATTTTAATAGAAATTTGGCCCTAGGCATGCTATTTTCTGTACTTGGGAACTAACTGTACATTATTGCTCTTGTGTCCCTCAAACAGTTTATTAACTACAGAGCAAACTAAGTTATTTTCCAGACTCAAATGAATGAAACAAAACATGGGTGGAGCGTAGGATGGGCAGCAAGCGCAGGGGTGGGCAGCTGGCTTGTGAAATATGAATGGAGGAGAGCCAGAAGCTGTTATCTCACTGTCTTTCCCTCTCCTATGCCAACCAACCTTGTGGCCTGAAGTTCCCCCAAATAGAACCACTCATTTAGAGGAATGTTCTCACAGTCCCTACAAAAAAATGTTGTTTTTTTCCCTGTGAGGACTAATGCATTGATGATAATTTTTTTTTTTTGATCATAGTATTCGTGCTTAACCTGTGTATATTGGTTTCCCTCATTGGATTGTCTCAACCCACTGCAGGCAACTATTTCCTCTTGGCGCGGATTAGTTTATCAGAACAGACAGCCCTGAGCAAAGCCCTCAGGGAATGGAGCACAGGGCAACTAGGTTTGATGCCAAGAAAGATGATCAGGAGAAGTGGCCAGAAAAGGTCAAGAGCTTTAGACTGTTTCCCTTCAGGGCAGATCCTGAAAGAAGCTGAAGTGGCCAGACACAGCATGAAGGTTTGGTACCCCAGGAAGTAAAGCTGAAACCATGGCGAGTTGTGAAGCTAAAATGTGACGAGTATTTGCATATAGAGGCTATCCCCCAGACAGCTTGGGATATTTAGATTTTTTTTTTTTAGGTAAGATTTATCAATGTACCACTTGATAGTTATGTTTTATCAGAGAAGTAAACCATATCTTTTAGTGGTATCACCTTGGCAGTCCCAGAAGGAGTTTAGAGGAGGTGTGGGGAGAGAAAATGAGAAATGGGAAGAGGTGATGTGACACCGATGAACTTATTTCTCACACAGAGAACAGCATAGGGCTATCTCCAGTCACCAGCTTTTCCTCCCATGCTCTTTCCCTGGAAGATCAGAGATCCCAGATGGGATTGGAGAGGCACTTACAGAGGCTTGGCCACAGTGTGAACTGTGCGGGCACACCTCCCTCCCCAGGAGATGGGCTCACATGTGTTCACCCAGTGGGAAATCTGACTCGTTCCATTCCTCCCAACCTGGAAAACTTCTGGCCATTTCCTACATATTTCCCCTGTTTTTTTCTGCTCCTAACATTCAACCCAGTCTTCACAACTCTTTGAGAGCTTATTGTGCTCTTGGGAGTGGCACCAACGAGGGCAGGGTATCAAAGACATTACCGTCCAAGCAGTCACAGGACCCTTCCACTGATGTTCCCTCCCTGAGTGCAATGCCTGGAGTAAAGGCAATGCTGGCCCCTGGCGTATTTGTCAATTGACCAAGTCTGGTTTTCATATTCTCTGCTCCTCTGGCTCCATTTCAAGCCAGCCAAGTGTCTAGTGCCCTCATCCCTTTCCTCCCACCTCAGCACTACCCTCTTTATTATTTCATGTTTTCTGGCCCTAAACAACTGTCTCTTCTTTCCTTTTTAGCCTATTTCTCCAAAATTATCTGACCTGGATCTCCTTCTCTTTGTGGGTGATACTGGGTTGTCCAAATATTTGCATATTTATAAAGATACTAGCCAGTGTATGTGTCACTTCTTCCTAATCAGGACACCTTAAAACACTGCAGTATTGGTCTTTAGCTGTGTAAGAAAGCCATCCAAGGAGTAGCTCTAAGGGGAAACTCAAGAACTAACGCCAGCCAAAAGGGGAGACATCTCAATCACTGATCCCCTCCTCAGGGGTGTCAGCTGCCCCTTCTCTGTTTGTGTGGGATGGGCTCTATGGTGGAGGTATGGAAGTCCAGCCTTGTACTTGATTTAGGACTCCAGAACAGTCTTGGCACCTAGCTGTAAACCTCACTAGAGTCTCGAGGGTCTCCTTTTACAAAGTAAGGGTTGATAGTGAGAGCACAATCTCCTCTTTCTAGGTGGTGACCTGGGAGAAGTGTGCGAAGTTATTGCCAAGTGCTCTGCAAACACGGAGCACGTGAGGGGAGGCTTAATGAAAGATTTGGATGAAATTCCTCTAGAAGTGGGTTGGAAGGTTGAGATGGGATCCTTGGCAGAGTTCAGTGCTGAAGAGTGAACTTCTTGTGATGCATTAGGAAAAAAAGCCCTAAATGAAGTATTCATGACCATTAGATGCTTTCCACCCTAAAAAATACTCAAGTCTGGCAAGTTTGGGAGGCGATTGGAGCCAGTCATCGTCCATTTCTGTGATGCTGTTTTAAGGCGTCTTATTGTGCTATGCAGGTTTTTAGGCTGGTAGAGGAGGGGGGCGAGACAGAGTTAAAACTCTGTGGAGAACGCCTGTTTCCAGATGTTGGCCTGAATAAATCCTGACCACTTGCCTTGTTCCAGAAGCCACCTAGAATTAGATTTGCTAATATTTACAGGCAGGGCAGAGTGTCCCAGGAGAAATTCAATGACACGAAATTGCTCCTGAGGGCGTCTTGACTTTTCTGGTTTCTCAGAGCCTGGGGGGTATGAGTGCCTCACATCTGGCTGCTACTTTGCTTTATGTGGAAATGGACCTTTTTGAAGACCTGAGATTTCATCTCTGCAGAGTCTTCACTTGGACCCTATAGTCCATTCCCTAAAGCCCAGAATAAAATCAGGCCTCATTCTCAGCAACTAGGCTTGAAATCTTGACCAGGGCAGGTTTTAGATTAAGACATAAAGCATCAAGTGTGAAAAAAAACCTGAAGTGTTTTGCTTGGTAGAAGATAAGCACAATTACTTTTTTTTTTTTTTTTAAGGCTTCTAGTGAGATCTCATGTCTGTGTGTCATGACAAGAAAAAGCGAGAAAGCATTGAGAAACTGACAAAATCATTGTCTGTCCTCTCATTTTCTTGACTGTGTTACTCTGTGGACCCCGCTGTGGCTTCTGTGTCTGTACATCATGAACAGCAAGAGTGAGAGGCAGGGCCAGCTGGCGAGGCTTCTCCTGTCTAACTGCTTGTGGTCATGTTTCCTCAAGCAGCTGTTTGGGGGAAATTGTTAATGCTAATGTGGAGATGGAAATGGAGAGGACTCAGTCCCATCCATCATCTCTGGGGTTGACTTCCCATGCCAGGGAGGCAGTTCCATACTGGGAAAATCCATGTTCCTTTGTTCTCAACATTGGTGGTTCTGACAGTTACCTATTTTTAATTCCTTTACCATTTTTTGGGGGGTGCTCTTTTGGACCTTCCCAGTTTATTTAGGGAGGGAATCTCTTTAGGATACTTACACATCTTTATTATCTGGTCTTTTTAATCAGGAGGAGGTGACTTGCTGAAGGCAGTCTTGCTGTGAGAACAGGAGGAGCAGCTGTTGAAAGAAGAGGAGAGATAGAGAAACCGAAGTTTTGGTGATAAAATTGGATTGGAGAGGCCACTCATAGATTAAGGTAAGAGTGAATAGTCAAAACCAGAATGTTTGGATCTGCAAATTAGGATTGTGCTTGTGAGTCTTTTTTTAGAGACAGTATCACCCCAGTGCTGGTTACAAGATGGGCCCTTGATAGTGGCTGATTCCCTGGTAGCGTATGCGTTCTGCACCGAGCCAAGCCCCAAATGTCTGCATCTGTTTTTAGTTTCTTTTCATTTTATTCATGCTCATGTTCAAAAAAATTTAGAAGAATGGAAGGTGAGGCATCATCGCTTGTACATCTTTTGGATAACACTTTTTTTTTTTTAAGATTTTATTTATTTGAGATAGAGACAGTGAGAGAGAGCATGAGAGGGGAGAAGATCAGAGGGAGAAGCAGATTCCCCGTAGAGCCAGGAGCCCGATGCGGGACTCGATCCCAGAACTCCGGGATCATGACCCGAGCCGAAGGCAGTCGCCCACCCGAGCCTCCCAGGCGCCCCATCTTTTGGAAATCATGATTTTTCTAGCGAAGTCAAGGGTGTTAACCCCCATCTCTCTACTCCTGGAGCTTAATTGTATTAATGAAGACCTCTTGTCGTGGGCAGGGAAGAAGCTATGCAGGTTAGAGGAATAGACATTCTAGTCTCTTTCATGGAGGGTGAATGGCACAGACACGCAGAGGAAGGTCTTCTCAAATTCTGTCCCATGGAGACCAGTATTTATCAGCCTGATGAGAGCCAGGCACCCTTGTCTGGGATGGATGGAAGGATAGTAGAGAAGCTTTAGCCAAACACTTTGTCCCCTAGCTTCTCCTCTGCCCATAGAGCAAAACAAGCCTACAATAAAAGGTTTGGCAGAAGTAAGTGTTCCCCTGAGGGGTTTATCTTAATGTATAGGGTCTTGGTCTTTCCTTCCTCCTCCCTTCCTTCCTCCCTCCCTCCCTCCCTTCCTTCCCTCCCTCCCTCCCTCCCTCCCTCTCTTTCTTTCTTTCTTTCTCTTTTCTTCCTTCCTTCCTTCCTTCCTTCCTTCCTTCCTTCCTTCCCTCCCTCCCTCCATTCTTCCTTCCTTCCTTCCTTTCTAATTGCAAAGGTAGTTCAACACTGGCATTAATAAATATTTTGAAATACTAGAAATATTATTGATAGTGCCTTCTTCTAGTGTTCTTTTTTAGTGCTTTTGTATGTTTTCCAGAGTCTTTATAACTGATATGTATGCTTTAAAAAGATTGCAAAAATGAATCACTTATAAACCCTTAGGCTACTGCATCCATTTCCATTTTGAGATATTTTCTCTTTCAGTGTTTGTTAATTTTGTGCCATTTTGGCATACTTCAAAAAGTAATTTATTAAGGTGAAGTTTATATAACGTAAAATCAAGTATTTTAAATTAGTTCAGTGGCATTTGGTACACTAACAGTGTTGGACATCTATCTAATTCCAAAACATTTCCATCTTAATTTAAATGAGATGATAATCTGTATTAATGGGTAAAATTTCTTACCCATTAAACAGTTTTTCTATATTTCTTTGCATGTTGCCTTTCCCACAACCCCTGACAACTACTTGCCCACATTTTGTTTATATGGATCTATTTATTCTGAATATTTTATGCAAACAGAATTATGTTATGTGACCTTTCACTTAGCATGCTGTTTTTAGAGGTCCATTCAAGCTGTAGTGTGTGTGAGTACTTTGGCCTGTTTATGACTGAATAATATTCCATTGTATGGATATACCACAACCACTTAATTTGTTCATCTGTTGATGAACATTTGGGCTATTTGGACATTTTCGCTCTTGTGAATACGTATGTGCATGTTCTTAGCTGTCTGTTTTTAATTCTTTTGGGTGTATATCTAGGTTATACTGGTATTAACATAATCACTGGGTTATAGGGTGAGTTTATGTTTTGCTTTTTGAGGAATTGCCAAACAGTTCTGTACAGTGACTGAAGCATTTTGCCTTCCAGCCAACAGTGTGCAAGGGATTCAGTGTTTCCATATCCTCGCCAGCACTTTTAATTTCCCCTTGACATACTTCTAACCACTGTGAGCATATCATTTTATGCAACTGATTATTAAGTTTTAAAATTTATATTAACCTCTAGCATTATTTGTGTGTACTGGTGCACTTGACATTATCTGAGTTGTTAGTTTAGAAAAACTTTGTTTTGTTATCTCACTTTTGTTCTCAGATCCTCTCATTCATCCTGGTGACTTTACCTCTGATAATATTTGAGCACAGGTTTATTGTTGGAGTAGCTTCTCTTGCATCTCAGAGCAATCTCTGTCTTAGACATGTTGGCCCCAGGCCTGTTTTTTGGTTACATGAGCTTTTTGAAGCCTGATACTCAAAGCAGAGCTCTTTCCTGAAAGCTGAATAGTGGTGCTCGCATTTGGCTTCTGTGAAAGTTTTGCAGAACATAGGAATCATGTATGACACAGGAGACTGAACAAGACAGGAGATGCCTTGCACTGTGTACTTTTCTTCAGCCTCACCCACATTCCCTCATTTTAGCCTCATTCCTGGCACAAGGATGAGGAGGAATGAGGTTGTCCAGCTAAGCCAACAGGGTTTGGGGAACAGAATGAGGGGCAAGGATGGCCTCGTACCTACAGGAACAACCAAGACAAAAGAGAAGAATGATTTCCTTAAGCTGGATTTGCCTGCTTTAACTCAGCTGGCGAATTCAACAATCAGGGAAAAATGACAGAAGGTGAAATGTGAGGTTTCTTAACCTTGGTACTGTTGACATTTTGTGCTGGATAATTCTGTGTTGTGGGAAGGCAGTCTGGTGCATTGTCCAATGTTCAGTAACATCCCTGGCTTCTACGCACTGGATGCCAACAGTGCTCTCCACCACTGCCCCCAACCCCTGACCTGCTGCCCTGTCCAGACTTTGCCAACCATCCCTGGGGGACACAAAGACTCCCAGGTGAGAACCACCGGGTAAAGTGAATATTAATTTTTTCACTTATCAGTTGGCATTATCAGTTGGCATTATTATTTAAAAGCTACTATTTATTGACGCCCAACACTGGGCCAAGTGCTGCGCTTGGCATTTCCTTCATTTATTCCTCAGCAGATACATAAGTGTTTTTTTCTGCTGGGAACTGAATCCATGATGTGGAGTAAACACTGGCAAGGTCCTGTCCCCATGGAGCTTCCGTTCTAGTGCAGAGAGAGTCATATTGCAGTCATCACATGAATGTGTGATTGCACTGTGACAAGTGATAAGGAAGGCGAGGCCTTGGGGGACTTGATGAGAGCAGTTTTCCAGGGGTCCTTGTACCCCAGGCTTTGTGCTGAGATGGTCCCACATGTGAATTCATGCGGCCCTTCTAACAGTGTAGGTTCGAGTCACTGGTACTCGCACCCATCTCGCAGAAAGAAACTGACCCTTAGTGGGCTAGGTCGCTCAGACGGTAAGGGGTGGAGTTTGGGTTATGAGCCTGATGCGTTGTCTTCAGAGCCTGAGCTTCTAACCACCACCCACGATCAGGTGAGGAGAGAGCTGTGGAATGGATGGACTGGGTGAAGAGGGAAAGGCAAATGCTTCAGGGCAGAGGCACAGCAAAGGACAGAGATCAGAGGACTAGAAAAAAGGCCCGGGGGGCCGGAGTGGGGAGAAGGCGGTGGTGGTGCCTGTGGTGGGGGACATGCCATTGCCGCCTGGTGGGCCACCTAAAGAGATTCATTGTCACCCAGAAAGCCATGGGGGGGGTGCTGTGAAGGGGCACTCTTAGGGGCAGGCGACACTCAGGTGTGCCCTCACTGCCATGTTTAGTATTTCTACCCACTCAATGAAGAAAGAATGAAAGACTTTCACTTACGAAATGGAACTCAGGGAGCCAAATGCTTGGTGAAGCATGAAATCATGAAAGGAAAATGTGGCAGAGCTGACCTTATACTCAGCTTGTCCCATTTGAAACCCATTCTCTTCAGCACCATACTGTGCAGCACTGTCCTGCGCTGGGGCCATGGAGCCCAGCCGGGTCACTGCGCACGCGCACACCTCCCGCATCATAGCCAGTGAGGTGGGTCTGAGGTCTGCAAATTCTGTCCCCGTGCCTTCTGCTCACGGTGTGTGAATGCAGACACAGGTCCATGCATCTCAACAGTCATTTTCTAACTTTTGAATTTTCTAGTTGCTGTTGATTGTCTTTCATGACAATTCACCCTTTCACCCTGCACACCCCTCAGCCCTGCCATGCTGCTCTGGGACACTGTGCATGTGGCCTGTGATAAGAATCGCTCCATTCAGAGTAGCTGGCAGGTCGATGTCCTATTTGCTCAAACATGCGTGAAGGTCTCCACTCCTCACAGGTCACAACCATGGTGCCTGGAACTCTTTGGCCGGCCTTCTTCTGTTCTTGCGGAGATGGTATGATTCCCCCTCCAGGTAAAGTTCAAATTCGTGTTCATTTAAGTAGTCATTTGCAGTTGCCCAACCTCACTTGCGGTATTACCCCGTTTTGTGGGTCTTAGGCTGATCGAGCCTCCCTACTCCCTTGCATCACGCATTTTGGCAGCGCCGACCCTTGCTGCTGAGCCGGATCCTGGCCTTTTCACCATTGCAAACGCTCTGCCACACAAACCCAAGTGAAATGAGCCCCTTCATCTTGCACACGGATAATTAAACTTCAAACACTGTTTATCTCAGTCCTCAAATCCTCAGAATGCAGAAGCAAATTAATTTTAAATCTATATCTGCTTTAAATAGTAATTGTTTAATCAACAGGCTTGATGTTTAATTATATTCTTTGTTCGTACTCCCTGCAGGCTTGAATAGACCACATAATTCCTGGGTTGCTTTCATTTCTGTAATTAGATCATGTGACAGACCCGTACTATATTACGGGTACTGTAGTGGCTTCTCTCCCACCACCCTGTAAATGCTAAAATGGTTTCTCATGAATACTTAGGTTAGAACGGCTCAGCTAAACACAGAGCCGTGAGCGTTTTGCTTAAATCCTTTACTCTTCTTTCACCTAATAGTTGACTCGGGAGCAAGCGATTTTTACTGGTGGCTGCGACATTTTACTGACTGCTTTCCGAGTTGAAAGAAAACCTTTCCTGAAAGAAAACCCTTGTTTTCCTGAAAGAAAACCCTTCCTGACCACATAGAAACACACTGTATGGACACCTTGAAGTCAGTTTTGTCCTTAGAGAAATGATATTTTAAGGTTCAAATGGAATAAAAATTAGTCCACTGGGCTTTTCTTTTCTGACCATCTGGGGCTTCATGGAGAAAGAGGAAGTAATTTTCCATATTAGAAAGAGTCGTTTTGTCTCCAAGAATTTATTTTGCTTGTCTGGATTCATCCCCTAAAAATGAGAGCTGGACCTTAGATAATTAGGTCAACGTTGAAATCTATTCCCTAATTGGAATTTGTTTGTCCCACACAATACGCCTGATTTTCTATGGGTCTGTGCTAGAAATATGATTGTTTAGCCAATCTGGCTCTTTTTACTTCCTTTATCATTCATATCCTCCATCTCATTATCATTTGGCTTTTATTTCCCAGAGTTCTTGCAGTTCTTAATTTTTTCTCAATTTTGTTAATGAAGTATGCAGAATTTGGTAAGACATAGCAAGTGTGGCCTAATCGATGCCGTGTAAGTTGGGGAAAATGCTTGCAAGTTGGAGAGAACATCATTTTTTGGTTGATTTAAAAAAAACTATAGGGTGTCTATAGCTAAAGCTCAAAATAACTAGGCTCTTTTCCTCCATCCTATTTCAAAATTATATCCAAGTTTGTACTGTCACGTTCCTCAGTCTTCTTCAGCTTTATTCATTTCTTATTTTCTTTCCTACCCATGGAATAGCTGCGTTTTTGATTACTTTCTCTTACCTATACGTGTACGTTTTTCAGGCAGTATCTCATTTTGTTATTTTGATCCAGCTATGCATTTTTATGAGTTTCACCACCATATCCCGCCCGTATTTCTGTAACTGCCAGTTTTTTTTTTTTCTGGATCATTTCACCATCCTTTTGGGTATTTGCAACACTTCCCAATTATATCTGTGGAATTAATTTCTGCATTTGTTATTCACCTTTCCAGATCATCCATGCAAATGCTGAATTAAATGTGACATGCTCATAGATACCACTACATTCACAGATTAGTAATTATCCTGCATTAATGGATCTGGGTTGGTTTTTGGTTGGAGAATTCTGATCCTGATTTCTCTCCTACTCTGACTTGGGAAAGCAATCCTTATGTAGCTTTTATTTGTATATTTTCCAAGCTATAGAAATCCACGTAATCATGTGGAATAATCTGAGATATATTTTGATTCAGATGCTATGTCAGTTAAGTTCTAGTTGAGAAATAGAAACACTTTTGGTCTTCCTGATAGAGAGAATATAGTACAGGGAACTGATCTTGTCACTTAGGTGATGGTAAAACAGAGAAGCCAAAGAGGAGGGGGTACAGCAACCCTGAGGCTGGCCGTGGCAGGAAGCTGCTCTCATCTCGAGCTGGGTGGACAGCAGAGGGAAGAGGTGTTCCCAGAGCCCAGAGCTCGAGCTGCTGGGCAGAGCTGGGAGCACAGAGGGCAGGATGGCCTGTTGGAGCTGGTGGCTCCTAGGAGAAATAGCACTGCTTCGGATGCCACCCTGGGTGGGAAAGGAAAGGAAAAACCTCTTAGCTTCCTTCTTCCTTTCGGCCTCCCGTTGGCCAATCCTATCTGGAAGCTGGTCCCCAAATACACAGGTTAGAGCCAGGGGAAATACAGAAGTAGATCTGAGAGTAGAGTCAAATGACCAACATGGGTGTGATCAGATGTGCTGTGAAAGCTGGTACGTGTATGACAGTGAGCTTGCCACTTCATCACTCACTGTCACTTGCCTCTCTCATCCATTCTGGACACACCATCAGCCTGGTCCTCCTAAAATAACGTTTCTGTCTTTCCATGGTGATTCTTACTTCCTGCCACACCAAGCCTCGACTCGTCAGGACTTTGCAAATCTGGACGGTTTCTGCTAGCTCAGACCCAGATTTAGCTCACCTTCATCCTGGTTCAATTCTTTGCTGGAGGAAGGAGGGTGGAAAGATAAAGCAATACTGGTCAGCCATTAGGTGACAGACACTAACCTGGGAAGATGGTATACTTTCTCTTATTATGTAATTCTCAGGGATGACTCCCCATTTCAGGTGGTTTAGTGAGGCTCAGCAAGGGAAGGTAACTGCTCCAAGGTGACATAGTCTGGCTAGAATTGGAGCTGGGTCCATCCAACACCCAAGTTTTGTTTCCACTAGGCCACATCATCTTCCTGCTTTGATTAATGCTCAGAGAAAATAAGTGATTCACTGACGTTCACATGGTTGCTCAATGCTATCTAGCAACTCAGTACATCTGTTTGCATTTAGAAAATTTCCCTCGTAGTCATGTTTTAGCAAGATCTTACCCTCATCCTCAGTTCAAGGCCTACTTTCTCCATGGTATTTCCACCTGTCTGAAAATCGAGCTCTCCTTTCTTTGAATTTTTACCACATTTATCCCACAAATAAAGTAATGTCTTTTTTTTTTTTTTAATAATGTAATGTCTTGAGTCTGTAAGTGCTTCATATAAGGGATATAAATTCTGGAGTCAAGTTATAAATAGTAACTACAATAATTTCTTATGTATTTTGTCTATCTTTCTGTAGAATCCCATTCTAGTGACATAGTTAACAATGATCACTACCAACCTGTGTTCAGAAATTTAAACAGAGAATTTAGACAATTTAGACAGAATTCCAATTGTATTTCTTAGTGGGGATTTTTAAGCTTACATGTGCATAAGAATTACATGGGATTTTTGACTCAAATTTTGACTCAGTAGGCCGGGTGGGAGGCCTGGGGTTCTGTTGATGTTGCTAGTCCAAGAACCACACTTTGGGTAATGAGTCTAGAACACAGACTTACACATCAGAGGCAGGGACAACGTACATGGACCTTCACCACAATGGACAAGATGAACTGACAGCTACATATGCTCATATCTAGGGAAATGGGACAAATGGCTGGTCAAATTTAAGGGTCATAATTTTGGAAGATGAGAAGCCAAGAATAAATACATATTAGTGAGCATAAATTCAATGGGGACACCATTGGCAAAATGTGTTGTATGGGTAAAGATTTGCTTTCCTTGCAAGTATTATGGTCCATTATTGTTTTAACATTATATTTGAGGGCGGGTGGATGCAAGAAATGTAAGGAATGATGGTCTCTCAGGTGTTCCTGAAAGGGACGAAGAGAAGTCTGTCCTCAGGCTCAGCTCTGCCTTTGTGATCTCCAAAGAGGACCAGGAAGGTGATCTTCTGGATCTTTCTTTGAGGATATAGTGGGAGAGGCCTTTGATTTGCTATGGTGGCCTGAGTTTTTGATCTCTTTTGCCAAGTCCTAGCTAGATGGTAGGACAAATGAAATCACTCCTAAGAGAGGAAGGAGGGTAACTGGTGATGTATATGTACATGTGGTATACACATACACCCCTGCCATGTGCTTTTCTGGTGCAGGAAACTGGTGGATAGGGTTTAGCAGAGTCTCCCCACTCAGCCATCTCTCCTGACTGTGTTTGAGCCTTGAAGTCAGTTGGAAATTTCACTGGGGGCAGGTGTGTTGCCTCCAGGGTCATGAGGTAAAACTGCCGTGAGCACATTGTTGATTGGTTCTTGGGAATTCCTGGAGAAAAATGGGAACATGGACTCTTCTTTCTCCACCACCTCCCCTTGGGTCTTAGGAAAGAATGTCGAGATACCTCCTTGTTGGCTAGAATCAAACTGAATATTTTAATAGGGATCGAAGAAGTTTACCTGAGATACTGGCCAGAATCAATCATACTTCCATTTTCAAAAATCAATACCGTATTTCCTATAATTCAATCTGCACATCTCTCTCCCAAATCCCTGTTACTGATAAAAAAAAAATAATGATTACTGTCTTTGTCAAACATTTAACTATCTATGATCCATACCATCTGCTATAGATTTTTTAGCTTTATTTTAGGATTTTAATGAAGTTTTTATTTGTTCATTTTATATCTCTTATACTAACCATTACTTCTAGGACTCAGCTCACATTTCCTCAAACCATCTGGAAGAGGATTGGATCAATCTCATGTACACTGCTGATTTTGGAAGTGGATCAGGAAATTTTTTTTGAAGATTTATACAATTTTCCTTCACTGATCATGCTCCAGAATGTCTTTGCCCATTGCTGAAATTTTATTTGTAGTGTGGTCTTCCTTAGCTACCAAATACTAGCAATTTTTATTGGCCTTGATATTTTTTAGTGGTCATGTTTGAAAAACACTGGGGTGAATGAGTAGGGCAGAAAGAGAAAATCCTGTAGAAATACATATTAATGATAAAACATTACCACTCTCTTCTCCCATTTTCTGTTAACCTTTTAAGAATTTCTGACTCAAATTTGGCAAAGTACATTGCTTCTTTACTCTCTTTTAGAAAAGACTAAGCTTCACTAGTGTCAAGATAATGTATTTTCATATATGTATTTAGCACTTGGTACGTTAAGTGCTCACTAAATACTGATAAATGAATCAATAAATGACTTTATATGATTATCCTATGTTGTCCAGTGATAGAAGCTTTTGAATTCTGCTAAGGACTGACTAGGGGGTGTAGCCTAATCTTTTTCTTTATCGAATAATGGTCATTTTCCCTAAAGCTAATATTTTTGAAACATATATAGAAACACAAACCTGATATATGATTTCTGTTTCAAGTGAAGTATTTCACCTGAGAAGGCAGATAGAGCTGAAGAGGGAGACACATGGGATGGCAAAAATGATGCAGGCTTTTCCAGTAGAGAGAAGTGGGTTTGAGTGCTGGGATGCTTATACTTTCCAGTAATGGGACCCTGAGCATGTTACTAGTGCTCTGAGTCTATAAAGTGCAGATACTAATAAAGTACAAACGAGGTAATATATAGGGTCTGAATAAGGCCTTCAAGGCCTTGCCTGTCTTGGCCTTCATGTGCCCTACCATTCTTCCCTTGTTTTCTGAATTTATTTGATCCAAAGTACCTTGCACTTTTTAAAAAACTCTTAAGTTCCTACCCACTCACCTCAAGGCCTTTGCACAGTGGTTCCCTTTGCCATCCCTATTTTCTTTCTAACTAGGTCTTATTTATGCTTCGAAGGTCAGCCAGAGCATCATTTTCTCAAGGAAGTCCTCCCTGAGATCCCCGGGAAGGTGCCCCTGAACTTTGTAAGGCTTACCATGATTGTTGTTACATGATAATTGTGTAATTAGTTGTTCAATTCTCTCTAACCTTTCTCCATGTGACAATGTAAGTTCCATGAGGGCAGACACATGGCTATCTTATTCATCTTTGTATATGCAGTGTTTAGCAGAGTGCCTGGACAAAGTAGCTTAATATTATTGGATGAATGGATAAGTGAATGACAAGTGGTTAATAAAAGCAGAACACAAACTAGGTGCACAATAATTTTCATTTCCATCTCAGCCTCCCAAATGCCTTCTTTTTGGAGGTTTGTGTGGGAGAGTAAAATTAATTAATTAAAAAAAAAAAAGGGTTCATGATGGGAATGGGCACAACCTGACCTCCTTCTGCTGTCTGAAAATTTCTCCCTTTGCCATTCCTCTAAGTTCGTGATTCTCAAGCCTCACCTTGCACCAGGATTACCTGGGAAGCTTTTTAAAACTGCTAGTAACTAATCATGTACTTAACTAAACATAATAAAAAGAAATAAAAAGAAAATAAAAAAGAACCCTATAAAAAGAAAATAAAAAAGTTATTGTAGAAGAGGTCCTGCACATCAGCATTTTAGAATGCTGTCCAAGTGATTGTCACATGTAGCCAGGGTTGAAAAGCACTGTGTTAGGTAAGGAATTATTTTGTAAAGTCTTGTTAAAATTCAAGAATGGCTTTATCTGTATCTGTCATTGTCTGTCTGTTGCAGAGGGTCACACACCTTAGCATCTACCAGCACTTGTGTCCTGACTGAGCAGATTGGCCTTCAGAGAATGGGAGGGGGGAGAGAGTGATCATCAGACTGATAGGCCATCACATATCAGTAATGTCCTGAATGTGGACCAGTCCATCATGGGCAAAATCAGGTGGAAATCTGCAAAGGCAAACTTCGTCTTCTCAATGTTGCCACTATATAGGCTTTGCGCAAATACACCAGACTTCATATTATCTCTAAGGAGTGAATCACACTCGACTAGTTCTGGATGTGCATTTTCCTAGATGAGACAGTCTGGAATGGGTTTCCAATGTGGGAACAGCTTCAAGCACATGGATCCTGGAAGGTGCTATGGAGAGTAGTTGAAGTGTGCTACGTAACATGATTTTGGAAGCCACTTGGCAAAAATGATGGGAAAGACCAAGCAAACTTTGGGTTCAAAGAATGAAGTTGTAGTCTTATTAAATAATGAAAAAGGAAAATATAAAAAAAAAAGGAATAATAATTTAGAATATAAAAGCTCCCTGCTATAGCAGAAATGTTAAATCTCTATTAAAATAGGGGTTGACAAACTATGGCCAGTATTCCAAATCCTGCCTATTGCCTGTTTTTGTATGACTTATGAGCAAAGAATGATTTTTTATTTTCAAATGGTTGAAAAATAATCAAAAAAATAATATTTCATCAGCCATGAACATTATATGAAAATCAAATATCAGTGTTCATAAATAAAATGGTAATGGAACATAGCCATGCTCATTCTTTCATGCATTGCCTCTGGCTGCTTTGTTCTATAATGGCAGGGTTGAGCAGTGGTGACCGAGGCTGTGTAGCCCATGAAGCCTAAAATCCTGACTCTCTGGACCTCTGCAGAGAAAGTTTGCTGACTCCTCTGCTAAAGAATCAGTAGAGGAACTGGCTAGAAGTCATCACCATGGTTGAATAGAGGAGTGAGAAGTGAGAGAGGAGGATACAAATACCTATGTAATGATTGGTTTACTAAGTGCCAGGCACATTTAATCCTCTCAGCAGCCCTTAAGGTAGTAGAATCAGAGTCCCCAAAAAGTGCAGATGCCCACTCAAATTAAGATAATTGGAAGAAAGTTTAATAAATGCACTATTTCTAAAGCAAGAGCAGGTGTAGGGATCCATGAGAGAGAGTGTGTTATCCTCGGTCTAGTAACAAAGGAGTTGTTACCACCTCTGGGCCTGGAGGGTTGGGGGAAGGGGCAGGCTGAGTTTCCAGAATCCAGAAAGACATACTTATGTGTTTAGGGCTGCCTGGACAGCAGCAGTGACCTTCAGTTGAAGGACACAGCCAGTTAGATAGGATCCCACAGGTAGTGAGCCCATGACATCAACACCTTACCCTCATGCTTTTCCCTTCCTGCCATCTCCTGCAGCTGACTTTTCAAGTGGTCCTTTGGCTGCCACTTGAACATGGGGACTAACCACAGTCTTGTGGCATTTTTGTTTTCACTGAAGGAGCTCTCTTGTGACTATAGAGTTCTCCTTTAGATTGGACCAAACCAAGAGGTCACAGAGGCTAATTAAAAAAATCAAGGATAGATAGACAGACACCCAAAGCTCCGAGTTTTCTTTACCCACTTTATGTCTTCCTTTTCAGAGTTACTAGGAAGATTTCTCCATGTCTATTTTCCTTTCTGTGCCCACTTGGAGTCCTTTTGTATGATGGTTACTTCCCATAGCCTCCTTTGTCATTCGAAGTTACAGCCTTTCATCAGAAGGAACTCAGGGTACAAGTTCGTGTTCATTTTTCTTCTTTTAGAAGACTGGACTCTTAAAAGTGCTGGAAGGTGTATTACTGCATCTTTTGGCAGCTGCTCTGTGCCATGTGAATCAGTGAAATGGGTTGTCATCAAGGAAGTGCTGTGTCTTGGCAGGCTTTGTGCTGTGTCTCAGACACGCTCTAGAAAGAAGGCTCACCTTGTGAACGGCCCCATCGGCCCACAGATCTGCCTTTGTGTGCCCTCGTGCGAAGGCACGCCAGGCACCCTCCTATGCTGGATGTGGTGACCAGACACCAGACCTGCTGGTGCTTATGGGTTCTTGTATTGCACCATGGAACATAGGATGTGATTTCTTTTTCAGAATAAATCCGGAACTGGATGACACTCTCTGCACCCCGATGATGATACTGATGATAACAAAACTGTGTTACGTGCTGAATCCTTGGTATGCTAGGAATAGTTAGTTCCCAACACTTGCCATTTGAGTCCAATGAACCCTTTTTATGTTTATATATATATATATTTTAAAGATTTTATTTATTTATTTGAGAGACAGAGAAAGTGAGAGAGAGCATGAGAGGAGAGAAGGTTAGAGGAAGAAGCAGACTCCCCATGGAGCTGGGAGCCCAATGTGGGACTCGATCCCAGAACTCAAGGATCATGACCTGAGCCGAAGGCAGTCACTCAACCAACTGAGCCGTCCAGGCACTCATGTTTTTATATTTTTAAATCATCTTATGAGTAATTTGCAGAAGTAAAATCAGAAATATTATTAAAAACTTTGTTAGCAATTTTAACCAAAAAACATAGAAAATCCCAATTTTTAATTCCATGTTTTACTGGTTTAGAAGGTATGTATAACTAAAATGGGCAACTTCCTTTGAATGTCATTAACTGGTCATCACCTATCATGTTTGATTATGGAACATATCCATCTTGTAAATATGGATTCCAGCTTTCACATACGTCTCTAAAAGGGTTAGCTTATCATGACTTCCGATTTGATCTTCTTGAAGTCACATCATCAAAATATAGTACCTTTTTTTTTTTTTAAAGATTGATTTACTTATTTTAGAAAGAGAGCATGAAAGCAGGGAGAGGCAGAGGGAGAGGGAGGGAGATGCAGGCAGACTCCACGCTGAGTGCAGAACCCAAGTGGGGCTTGATGACACAACCTAGAGATCATAACCTGAGCCAAAATGAAAAGTCAGATGCTGACCTGACTGAGCCACCCAGGTGCCCCCAAATATAGTACTTTTGAAAACTCTAATGGCTCATAATTTTGTTTGAGAGGACAGCCATCATTGCTCCATAATTGCAAAACTTTTCAGATTTATAAACATCAGTTACAATGACCACTCAATAGATTTTGTTTTTTTTATATTATGTATTTTTCTTTCATCCACCTTTTTATATATACCTGCCTTTTCTACCTTTGACCCCTTCTAAACAAACTTTGGTGTACAATCATCATAGAAGATTAAAAATAACATTGTCACACATCTTTTTAGCAAAATAGAATGGTCCAGGTTCTGATCATAAAATACTGCATGATAAAGTTCTTATTGAGTGACTAACTCATTGAGAACACCATATTTCCTTTTTGTCCTTGGAAATAAGTGTCAACTCATTGATTCTAGAGTTTGAGGAAATTAATCTAGGAAATCATCTGAAGGCTCAGAATCTGAGATTTTAGTTATGTGATATCTCTTTTCATTAAGCTTCTGATTTGTTTAGTAATTGTGAAACATTGTCCTCTGTCAATGTCCTTATTTCTACTATTGTGGGTAGGAAATAAGAATTATGATTTCTTATCTGTGTTCACTGAAGAATTAAACTACAAAAGGACAGTGTGCCTGGGTCGCTTAGTAGGTTGAGCGTCTGACTCTTCATTTTGGCTCAGATCATAATCTCGGGGTCCTGGGATTGAGCCCTCTGTCAGGCTCCGTGCTCAGTGAGGAGTCTGCTTGAGGATTTCCTCAGGAAATATACCCCCTGCTCTCGTGCTCTCTCTCTGTCTCTCTCAATTAAATAAATAAATCTAGAATTAAAAAAAAAACTACAAAGGGTTATCTCTTGTCTTTCTTAATCCTTGAAAGACACTGCAGTACTTTAGTTACAACAGCGGGAAGACTGAGGGTGATTTAAACATGATGGTATCATTATTATATCACCTTTAGGCAATTCCATTGTTTTTTTATTTCACATAATTTTAGCATTTTTAAAGCGTAGTTCAGAATAATTGGTGAGTAATCTCCGATAATGCCTAAGGTTGTGAACTACAAAATATTTTAAGATA
This sequence comes from Nasua narica, assembly GCA_028533885.1. Taxonomy (NCBI): domain Eukaryota; kingdom Metazoa; phylum Chordata; class Mammalia; order Carnivora; family Procyonidae; genus Nasua; species Nasua narica. The sequence goes on along the minus strand of CM052809.1, from coordinate 45,637,465 downwards.
CAGGAAAAGTGACATTGCAGAGATTCCGTTATATATTTTAGATTTATAAAAATTCAAGATAGACTGTTTTTTTTCTATATTTTTAAAAGTAAAATTTCTCCTTGTTCTTTGGAAGAGTTCTGAGACAGAGAAAAAGCAAGCAATGAAATATTAATCCCTCCAAATATAACTGTTCAAAAATGAAATTCAAGAGCCGAAATGGAGCCCCATGATCCCTGATGTTATTCGTATAGTTAACATGTGTTAGATACCATGCCAAGAAATTTATGGACAGGACCCAAACCAGCTGATGGATCCAAAAAGTAGGAGTTTCAGTTTGGGATGATGACAAAGTTCTGAAGATGGATGCTGGTGACGGTCGCACAATGTTGGGAATGTGCTCAAGGCCCCTGAACTGTACACTTAGAAATGGTTAAAATGGTGGATTTTATAGCATGGATATTTTACCACAATAAAAATAATAGTAATATTTACTTAAAGGTTTTTGGATAGTATGCATGAGAATTTTCTTTCCATCACCCATCTTGCAGAAAACAAGTCCTTAGTCAATCATCACAATTACATGAGTTAAAATGATCCCTCTTCAAGTGCATGAGAGAGACTGAGTATCTCACCTAAGATCACAACTGGTAGGTGGCAAAGTGAGAGTGCAACTCCAGTGGAAAGACCTCAGGGCCTCACACTTAACCACTACACTTGTTACCGCTCTTGCGAGGGGTGGCATGTCAGGGTCTTGCTGTGGTCCTTTGGTGCTGAGGCTTCATTCACCTGTCTATGCCATGTACCCCACTTCCTCTTTCCCAGTTCTTAGTATAGTCTGGGATTCTTTATCTACCTCTTGAAAATCTTTACCTCTTTGAGACTCTTAAATCTTTACATGTAAAACCACATTCATTTTTGGCCAAAATAGCCTCTGACGCTTTCAGAAAAGACGATAAGGAAAGGAAAACACCCCTTCATCTCCAGCCATCCTGTGCCTTGACTGGTCTTGGCTTTGTTGCCTCCTTCATGCTCTGATTATGAATGGCTCCCAGACTTTCCACCCCTCCTATTTGCCACTCATCTGCCAGGTGGTAGAAATTCTAATTTGCAACAGCTCCAAAGACGTCAAGCCCAATTTGCTTTTATTATGTTTTTGAGGAAGGTAATATGTGATTAGCTGGATGTTAGTAGAATTGTTTCCTGCAAGTTGGGTGCTGAATTCTAAATATATATACCATCTAAATGTCTTTACAAATGAAATACACAGTTAAGCATTATTATTCTATTCCAATAAAAATCACATAAATGTGAATAAACAGAGTATGTGCAGGCAGCAGAATAATGCCCATTACTTGACTAGGAATTATTATTATTCATAGTTCAAAGATAAATTTATTTGAAGGTAAGAATATAATTGGGGTAAAGAACGCAGTGTGTCTTGGAGCTGTAGTTCCTACCAGGACCAGCTGAGGGCAGTATTTCTGGGGAGAATGATTGCCTAGATTCCACACATGATGTCTGGTGAATGGTCATTTTGAGTAATTAGGAGAAAGAATATCTCTAGCACTCAGAGGTTCCAGTTTGGGTACAGGGTGACAGAAATCATCCAGATAGCCTACTTATTGTGTTTCTTAAAGTGGTCTTAGGACCACCTTTCCAGGTATAGGCTGGAGACACAGATTCTAGGGCCCTACCCATGGCATACTGAGTCAGAACTTCCTCAGGTGATTCTTTTTCACAGTGAAGTATGAAAATCATTGTTCTCTTAGTATCTATTCAAATGGAAGGGAGGAGTGGAAGGCGATAGAAAGAACAAGACCAGGATTAAATATCAGGATTTATGGGCTTATTATAGTGCCATGTTGGGTCTGATATAGGATCCAAGAAATAGGAGTGCGCGAAGAGCATTCAAATGAAGAAACCTCTCAAGAGACTATTAATTGCTAGCCTGCATGGGAACACAAAAAAGCGAAGTAGGGTTGAGCCAGATAGAAGCTATGAGTTTGCAGGATTGGGAACTTGAGAGGCCTCAGGCAGGAAAGGCACTTGGTAGGGGATAGTGGACCTCACCATCAGGAGGGTTCAGGGATGCATCAAGGTGCAGGACCTATAAGCTGGGTCTAAGGGCTCTATTGTCATCACAATGAGCCTTTGTCTATCTGTCCTTGCCTCGAAGGTTAAACTGGTAAACCATTTCCCATCACACCTCTTTCTTACGTTAGGCGAGTAGTTGTACCCAAGTTTCAGACATGGGAAGCCATGCAGTATCGGAGGCCTTCTCAGGGCTCATAGAACAGACTTGCTTCACGGGGCTGAGCAAGGTGAAACCCACGCGCCTGACATCCTGGCTCACGTGGGTAAGATCATTTCAAGGAGCAGGATCAGTGTGAGAAAAGCAAATAACAAGATAAGAAAAGAACCAAGCTTTTGAAAATCACTAGCGTGTGCACGTGGGCACGTGAACTTGTGTGAGCCTGCAGTGTGCAGAGAGGGCAGCCTACTGAAGACTGTGTAAGTTTGGGGATTATTTTGAAGGCAGTGGGGAGGCATGGGAGGCTTTTCAGCTGGAGAGTAATACGATCAGATTTGTTTTTAGCCTATGAAATACTGTAGTTTGGTGGGTTATTTTGATCATACCAGTGATAAGAGTCTCCGTAGCGGGGCAAGTACTTGCTTTTTCGTTTGCTTCTCACGTGAAAAAATACACATTTTGAGGAATTTGTTGGTGCTTAGCCCCCTAAGTCACATGGCTGGGTTTGGCTTCCCTCATTCTCCCTATTCCCTACTGTTCACCTTTTATGATACCTTTTGTAAAGGAAAGAAAGACACTTCCTCTAATTCCAAGTAGGAAAAGGGAAGGAATGTTCTTGGAATGGATTTACGTTTTGGAATTTTCTCATGTAGTCTTTCAAAATTTGAAAACAATTACTATGAAAGGGATGCAAATGTTAATGGCTTTTTTTAAAGTTAAGGATTTTATTTATTTACTTGAGAGAGAGAGAGCATGCAAGTGGAAGGGGCTTGTTCTGAAGGGGGCTTGGATCCAATGGAGGCTTGATCCAACCAGGGGCTCCATCCCACAACCCTGAGATCATGACCTAAGTGGAAATCGATAGTCAGTTGCTCAAGCAACTGAGCTACCCATGGCTCCTGTTAATGGCTTTAAACACCTTTGTTGAGTGGTACTTGGGTGACTCAGTCGTTTAAGCATCTGCCTTTGGCTGAGGTCGTGATGTCAGGGTCGTGGGCTGGAGTCCTGCATCTGCCTCCCTGCTCAGCGGGGCACCTGCTTCTCCCTTTCCCTCTGCTGCCCCCCCTCTTGTGCTCTCTGGCTCTGTCAAATAAATGCATTAAATCTTTTACACCTTTGTTGAACCTGCTTATTTTTACCAAAAGAAAAAAACACAAGAAAAATAAGCCAGAAATCAATGAAATTAGTTATCTACAGGGGTGAATGGAAACAAATGTAAGGGGTAGTGGGAACCTCTCTTGAGTATATGTCTTGATTTGGTTTTGACTTGTAAGCCATTAATGGTTTACATGTATAAAAAATTAAATTAAATAAAAATAAAAGATGAAAAAAGGTAGGTATTGAATTCAACCAGAAAAAGAAGGATGTACCTTTATATCAAAAAGATGAAAATCACACATTAGGAAAAAATGTTCAGGTCACTTCTATGCGTAGTATTCTGTATATTCCCAGTGTGATATTTTCTAAGAACAAAAATTGCAAAGAAATCTTGAACTTTACCTAAGCTGTTGGTAACAGCAATGATGTAGCAATATTGAAAATGTATGTATTGCAGGACTGAACAAACAGGTACTGGGTTTGCTGGGAACTTGGGTTCTCAGTATGGGAGAGAGGAGATTTAAATATGGACTGGAGGTGATGGTTCTTTTCTGAATTATTACTATGATGGTTGTAAAATGGTAATTTGCTAATTTCCTTCCTCACTTATTATTCTTCTGTAATGAAGAGCTTCCATATCTCCTTCTTGTCACTTTTATTTTTTTCATATCAGAATGTATTCTTTTTCCCTCCAGTGTCTTATATAGCCATTCCTCTCATTAGCCATTTTGTTCAAATTATGTCTCTTTTCCTAGTGGGGATTCCTTCAAGCTAGATCCGATGTCCTCTTGTCTTATCTCCATTATATTAACAAATATCTTTTTTAAAAAAAAAATAATGAGTCTTTACTGATACTGTGAAGACCAAACCAGTCCCACAACACCAAACCAAAACGAAGCAAAAAGGAGACCAAAGTAAAAGAGACATGTCAACTAAATGCAGTGTGAAAGCCTTGATAAAATCCTGGAGATACAGCTTTCGATTTCTGTATTTCATTTTATATATATATAGATTTTAGATTTAGATTATATTAAATATAATTTAGATTATATTAAATACAACTTAAATGTTTACATATACACATACACATTTAAATAAGCTACATAAGACTCAATAAGGTCAATTGGAGAGCTAAGTTAAGGACTATGTACTAGATAATAGCATTGTATCAATGTTAAATTTCTTTTCTTTCTTTTTTTTTTTTTTTAAGATTTTATTTATTTGAGAGAAAGAGAGCACAAGCCAAGGGTGGGGGAGGTAGGGATGGGTAGAGGGAGAGAGACAAGCAGACTCCTTGCTGGGCAGGGAGCCAATGCTGGGCTGGATCCCCAGACCCTGGAATCATGACCTGAGCTAAAGGCAGATGCTTAACTGGCTGAGCTACCTAGGTGCTCTTTAGTGTCGAATAAGGTAATTGTACTGTGGAAATGAAGAGAATCTTTTTTTTTTTTTTAAGATTTATTTATTTATTTGCCAAAGAGAGAAAAAGAGAGTGAGAGAGAAAGCACAAGCAGGGGGAGCTGCAGGCAGGCGGAGTGAGAGGGAAAAGTGGGCTCCTGGCCCAGCAAGGAGCCTGATGTGGGACTCAACGATCCTCAGACCCTGAGATCATGACCTGAGCTGAAGGCAGATGCTTAATCAACTGAGCTACCCAGGCGCCCCAGGAGAATCTTTTAGTTCTTTTGAGATACACACTGACGTGGGCAGGGATGGAAGTGTCATGAAGTTGCTTAGGTAAAGCACCTCATTCTCAAATGGTTAAATGATAATATGTGTATATATGTTACAGAGACGTAAAGCAAATTTGAGACAATGGGAACAAGTGGTGAATCTAGGTGAAGCAGTGTTTGTTTCACTTTTCTTTTTTTTTTTTTAAAGATTTTATTTATTTATTTATTAGGAAAGAGAGAAAGTGAGAGAGAGCATGAGAAAGGAGAAGGTCAGAGTGAGAAGTGGACTCCCCGTGGAGCTGGGAGCCCGATGTGGGACTTGATCCCGGGACTCCGGGATCATGACCTGAGCCGAAGGCAGTCGCCCAACCAACTGAGCTACCCAGGCGCCCTTGTTTCACTTTTCTTACTAATTTTTCTTAAATTAGAAATGTTTCAAAATAAAGAGTTGCAGAGGAGGGAAAACATGTTGGATTGAATGAGAAAGACCATGGAAGGTAGGACTGGGGTTGAGCTGACAACTTTCAACATTTTCAGGACATCTTGGAGGAGTTCCAGAAGGCAGAGCTTCGTGGGAAGATGGTTAGAAACAAATGGCAGAAAACAGAACATCTGGGGCAGTATTGATTTAGGACGTGCAAGCTGTGGGATTTTAATGGTGCCGCTATTGGTTTTAAACACACATATAACATCATTTCATTTCACATCCATATTTCACACACAAAAACGGAGGTCATATTCCAGCTCTGTCCCAGTCTCACTCACTTAGTGGGGGGGTTCATTGATGGGCTTGTCTGGTACATGGGTTTTATTCCAAAGCCCCCTCTTCATGAGGGATTTCAATTCTTGCTTGTTAATCTTGCTATGGAATCACAGTTAAATGATTGTGGGAGAGTACATTTAAGATATCCAATCATCAGCAATGTGGCTTATTTTCTGTCAAATATGACTTTGTTCTTTTTATATGATACTCACCACATAGCCTCACACAAAACAGGTTTGCTTCACTGCCTCCCCTCCCCCCACAGCTCCTGATACAGATTTGTATTCCTGGCATCCTGCTCTTATTTGATGAGTTTTAGGAAGCCTCAATTGTTGTTTTGTCCCCAGGAGTAACACAGCGACTGCTTTAAACTGATAACGACACGATTTTGCTGCCCTATAGACAGTCATTTAAACACTGATATGTGGCCACTGCCTCAAAATTCAAGCAATGGAAATGACATCATTATCAGCCGACTCTTTATGATGAAAAATGACCCACATTAGGAAACAATCTGAACCCAAGGAAACTTAGGTGATCAATCATCACAATTATAATGTGCTGGTCTTTTATGTAAATCCAATCCACAGTGAAGCTCCGTTCGGGTGGAGGAGTTGGGGGAGGAGAAGTCCTGTGGAAAAGAACATTAGTACAATATAATTAAGCAAAAGGGAAAGCTTCAGATAATGTATGTTTCTCAGGGGACCATTTCGTGCCTTAGGGACCCTGACGGATCTAGGCAGAGAGAGTTGCATCATCATCATTAAAAGCATTTGTTAAATGCCCAGAGCTACACAGAAACGGGCTGGGCTTTGTGCTGCATGAAGTTAGTTGGAACAGGCTAAGGTCCTCCCTCCAGGAACTGGAGACCTGGATGGGCTACTTAGTCGATGAACAGGGGCAGAGGCTCCCCTTGCTGCGGGGAGGCCATTAAGATTGCAAGAGCATAATGTTCCATCTGGTGGGGGCCAGGGGCGCCTGGATGCCTTCATTCTATTTCAGTCCCTTCGGACTAGTCCTTTTCATCACTGTACGGCCAGTGACAGGCGTATACCTGAGTATGAGGTAGAAAGGAAGGGGATTGTCACTGTCCACCCACAATATGGCAGACAGCAAAGAGCACAAGCCCTCAGCCTTTGGTGATGCATCTTGCTATATCTTTGGGCACATATGATCACTCCTGGCCAGCATCACCTGGCCACTCGTGGTCTCTGGAGTTTGTGTTTTATCTGGTTCCTTTTTCTCAAATCTAGTAAAGGTGGGAGTATGTATGAATGTGTGAGGAGATGTAAGGGAGGTGAAGAGGGACAGAGAGATAATTGATGTGGCTGTGCTGGTCCCAGGAAATTGCAGAGAACAGACTTATCATGGTGTCTCTAAGTAGCCTTTGCCCTTGGATACATGAAAAGCACAGGGAAGTGAAAGTTTAGCTTCATCATCCTTCACCAAAAACTCCAGAACCCATAGACTTGTGGGCCACGCTGGTGGCCAGGTAACCCTGGGCTAATAAGTCCTGCCATCAGGGTCTCCACTTCTTGGTCCCCATCTGTGAATACTGGGTTCCTGTTAACCCTATATTTTTCTGGAAAGAACTTTGTGGTATCATCTCTTGCATACCTCTTGACTTAACTTACAAAACTTATCGCATGTGATCTTCTTAACCTAAAATCAATGTTAAGTTATGAGGTCCTGGTCTACTTCCTTCTCTTTTCTTTACTACTCTCCTGCACGTTATAAAAAACCTTTTCATCTGCAGACCAAGAATATCTGAGATTCCCTCCTAGGAGTTTATTACCTGTAGTTAACGTTTTGCCATCCTATGGAATAAAAATGCTCCTGTTGGACAGTGCATTAAATCCTTGGGTGGATTTGTGGGTGGTGGACCATTTTCCACATGGCAGCTAAAGGCACATACCCCAATGGTAAAAGGAGGAGCAGCCCAGAGCAGGAGCACTGCCCCCAGCAAGGCAGGCAGGTTGAAGCCTCCGGGAGAGGGAGACAGGGTGCGTCCAGTGCCTGGGAAGGCAAAAATCAAATCTGAGAGGACTCCATGTTTACTCCCAACTCAGGTGCTATTCTAAGCCATTATACCAGATGTGCCATTTAACCCCACGGCAACCTCACATGCACAGAGTTGAGATTCAAACCTCAGCAGCCCAACTTTTAACCCCCATCATTCACCATCACACTGCACCAGAAAGAGGAGAAGCACCTGTGAGGAAGAAGCCTACTAAGCCTCCTGGGAAAGAGGTTCATATGGCAGTCATCCAGCCCTGTGTCTAAGACCAAGGCACCTTAGTTGTCTGTGGTTGTAGGAGAGATGTGTGTCGTGGTGACAGCAGGAGGCCACACCCCATCTGGAAAAACCGATGGCTTGCCAGCAGAGGCCTCCCTCTGTGCTGGTGGGGTCAACTCCAGAGTAGCCATGGGGATCATTCTGTTGGCAGAAGCCAGGAACCCTCCCTGGGTGGCCTTTGGACTTGTAGCAGCCTCCTAATCTGACCTACCACAGCAAGTTAAACACTGCCAGCCACTGCCCAGCTGATTTGTCTACAGACGTTAATGAAATCAAATCTTGGGATCTTGTGCACGTCATGGGGCATGCTCCAGTTGGCCTCAGTTGTAGTCCAGTGGCTGCTTACAGAGAGCTCCATCAGTTAAGTTAGCTCAGGGAGGGAGTTGTGTTGAGCATTTTCTCACCATGTGGAGGGCAGGGGTGTATTTTCTGCATGGGAAAGAATCTCTTTTATTCTGGGCTAAAAATGAGGAAAGAAGACTGCTTTGGAACATGCCATAAAAAAGATAGTCTCCCTGGATAAAAGACCTCAACGTGAGGCAGGAATCTATCAAAACCCTAGAGGAGAACATAGGCAGTAACCTCTATGACATTAGCCACAGCAACTTCTTTCAGGACATGTCTCCAAAGGCAAAGGAAACTAAAGCGAAAATGAACTTTTGGGACTTCATCAAGATAAAAAGCTTCTGCACAGCAAAGGAAACAGTCCACAAAACAAACAGGCAACCCACAGAATGGGAGAAGATATTCGCAAATGACA
>CM052809.1:45574493-45628145 GCA_028533885.1 Nasua narica | reverse complement strand
CTGTGTTACAATTTCATTGGCCACTGACCCCTCTAAAACTGTTGTGCTCTTTGAAACTCGCTCTCTTTCTCTACACCACGCCGCTGTGTCGGTGAGTGTGAGGGAGAGCTCAAGCTAGCTTGAATAAAGGGCTCTTTTGCTTTTGCATCGGACTCGGCTCCCTGGTGGTATTTGGGGATCTCAAAATCTGGGCATAACATGGAGATAACAATCTCCACCTTTGGGAAGGCTCAAGTTAAGATAAGGTATGGGGAAGCACATTGGGAACTGGAAAATCTTACATATAGGCAAAGGGTGGCTTCTGCACTTAAGTTGGATCAAACAGTTCTTGAAAGAAGACAGTCTAAGTGTGGAGCTTTGTTGAACAGATACTCCTTATTGATTTTTCTCTAACGGGATTTAATCTGTACTCTGTTGTCTTGTGTCTAATTTTTTCCAAAGATAAGCAGGTTGAAAAGACCTGTACTTTAAATTGTGCTGGGCAGGGGCCCGTCCCTTGCTGTGGCCTATGTAGAAACTGGCCCTAGCCAGAGAATATCCTGTGTAGTCCAAGAAATAGATGTGTGTTACTTCCCGACTGCCCTTGTGGACCCCTTGCTCTGCCCCCCAAATCCCACCCCTGCCAGGCCTTTGAGCTGCCTCATCAGTTGGCCAAAGTCTGTAGGGGCTGAGGGCTGTGGTTACATCTGTGCTGAGAGTCTGCAGGCCTTTTAGAAAGAGAGGTGGTTTGACATTTGGAGAATTAATATAATTTCTACCACTTACTGTTTACTGCCTGCCAGGTGCTGAACTAAGCACTTTACATGCATTAACCCATTAAATCTTCACAATAGCCCTGTGAAGCAGGAACTCTTAGCATCCTCATTTTAGAGATAAGGAAACTGAGCTTAGAGAGTTTTCGGTCAATTGTCCTAAGTCAACAGTTAATGTAATGCAGATCAGGAGTCCCACGTGGGTCTGTCTGATTCCAAAGGCTGCTCTTAGTGGAATGCTTCTCCAGGGCCTAGCTGGCCTGGGATTGGACCCAGCAGCCAGGGCCTCAGATCACACAGCAAGATCAAACTCAGCTCTGGGGAGTGTCCTCCTCTTGCTAAAGGAAGGAAGGGCAGAGGGCTGGGACTGCATTTGACTTCCATTTGTAGTCCTGATGTACCAAACCTGACATCAGTCCCAATCTGAAAATGCCACAGGTCAACTCAGCAGGTGTGTGGCTGTACCTTTGCTTCAAAGTCTATTTATTAAACACTTAACTGGCCATTTGAAACATTTCTTTTCCAAATAGCTACCCCCACATTTTTTGGCAGTTTAAAGGGGCAGGGTGAACTACACAGATTATTACAACTCTTCTTTTGACTTCTTTGATTCTGACTTCTTACTGTTCATAATTTATAAGTTAATGTCTAAAGAAGGAAAGAAGAAAGAAAGAGAGAGGGAAAGAAAGGCAGAAAGAAAGAATGAATGAACAAGTGAACAAAAGAAAAGAAAGGAGAAAGTTTATTCAGGAAAGGTAAGTAATGGGAGAGAAGGAGTGGGAAAGCTGAATGCAAAGTAGCACCAAACCAAAGACTTTTATGTCTTTTGAACCCACCCAATATCATGCCATAAATCTTTACCTTATATTCTGCTAAATGTGTCAGAAATGCAACTGTGCTTGCAAATAATTGCTGCCATTGAATGAATCTCCCCTGGCATATGCATTGGAGCTCAAAATAACCCATGTAACCAAAGAGTAAATCAGTGACTGGACGTCCAGTGCCAAGCATAATCTCAGGCAACATTTAACTAGGTTCAATATTTATTTCCCAGCCTTGAGTCACTTTGAAATGATCTGGAATCAGTTCAGACAGGGCCAGCCCTAATTTTATGGTGCTCTTGGAACCCTTCCAGCAGCACGAGGGCTCAGATGTTAGGGAGTTCCAGAAAAATGAGATCCCTCACAGATTTCACAATTTAAGGCACCCTCCTTCCAATATTTTGTAGTGTGTGGGTCTTTTGACTGAAGATGCAACCTTTTGAGGGGACTTTGAGCACCTCTAAGAAGCATACCTCACCCGTACCCCATCTCCCACATCATCTGTAAGGATGGGGCAAGTAAAATTAACCTGGTTAATAGCTTGCATAAATAAAATCTCTGAATATCCACATGTGGAAAAAGATAGACTTCAATTTATTACCCTTTTTTTCCAAATAAATGACATTTTCCACACGATTAAGAAGGACAGATTTGGGAAGCTTTAAGACGCGTTAAAACAGCTGATAACGCTGCTCCAAGTTTAATGGATATAGGGACACGTCAAATAAATAGCGTCCAATTCTCAAGCTTTTGTATTTCAAATGCTCAATCAATAGAAAACCAAGCAATTTTAGTGTACATCAGAGATAAATCTCAAGATGGTAGGATTGACTTTTAGCTCCCTGTTAAAGGGTATCGAACTGACATTGAGTGACCTTACACTTAGCCAAAACATTTATTGTAAAAGTCTGACACGGTTAAGTGAAATGATTGATACTGGCCCATTTTGCTCTAAAATGCAGCCTTTCACCTTTCTTAGTTGGGAAAAGAGTAAGGGACCTCACCCATAAAATTAAACATTTTCCTTTTCTTTATTTCTCCTTAATCTGTGGATGATTAATGTCTTGCTTCAGAATAACGGTGTGCATTCTGGAGTCTGAGATAGCCAGGTTCATATCCTAGAAAAATCATTACCAGCTTTTGAGGCAATTTTTAAGCTCCTCTAGGAGCAGTTTCCTTATCTATAGAATTGAGAAGATTGGAATTAGATACTGTACTTAAAACAATTAGTAAAGTGCCCAGGCTCATACTAAAATTCTAGTTTTATTATTATTGTAATATTATTATTATTTATGTTGATTCCTAGCTTCATGATTTCATAAGTTATTATGCTATTAGCAGAGGTAATAACTATAATAATAATTACTGATACACTTGTTGATACCTCCTAGGTACCAGGCACTGTACTTAATGCTTTTAAGGAATTTTCTCATTTAATTCTTGTAATCAGTCTCTGAGGTAGGTGCTATTATTATCCCAGTTGTTAGAAATTAAGAAATTGAGGTTCAGGGAAATGAGTGACATTGCTTCAGATCACACAGTTGGTGAGGATCCAAACACACTGCGTTACCCTGGCCTCCCTGCCCTAAATCACATAGATTATTGCTTTTTGTGCTGTTACACTCTTAGAGGAACAGAAAACTATAATCTGGGAGAAGTCACTTTCTCTGGACCTTAGGTCTTCCATCTGTCAAATGAAAAACATTGGTAATGGATTGTATCAGACATTTTAGGATTCCAGGATTCTAGTAGAATCAGTTGCTGTCAAGGGAAACAGCTGAAAAAATGTGTAAATGGATTTTATAAATGTTGGAAAAGGAGCCTATGTAATGTGTGGCAAGTTCTATATGGTCACTCCTTCCAGTCAAGCTGGAAGGAGGAATGGTTTTGTACTTTCCATAATGGCTTAATTCCTTCTCCTTCAGCTATCCTTTCAAACTCTGCCATGGAGTAAGCTGTCCGCTCACCCAGACATGCCCATCCACGGTATACGTGGTTAGTCTAGCAGAACCTAGCACAGTCCTTTATTTGGATCAGCCTTAACTTCCTGCTCCCAACTTTGATTCCCCTGAGACGCTTTACAATGACCACTTCTTCCCAAATCCTAAAATATATTCTCCTGCCGTTCTGGGAATAATGTTGTGATTAAAAATGTATTTACATTTGGTCCTCACACTTCAGTATGGACATAAAATAAAACCACTGATCACTGTCGTTGCAGGGTTAGAGTGTTTAAAATATTTCATATCCTGGCCACAAGCTAAACAGTTTCCAGATATAGCTTGTTTTGAGGCTTGGTCTTCCAGGGTGGAGAAGGTGGGCAAAAGTAGGAAGAAGTAGATGGAGGATGGAAGAATCTGGAGGTGATGGAGGGAAGTCTGACCCTCAATTGACTGGACCCAAGTCCTGGGCATTTCATTTCCTAACAACGTACTGCTGGAGTCTGGTGCTGTGACAAAGACACAGTGTCCTATCTCTGAGCCCTCATTCACCTCTTCAACATAGTAGTCTGCTGGTCCTGGCCTTCTGAACCGCTGTTTCTTTCTGGTGGTGTGAAGGTCATGCAGAGATACTATATATGCTGAAATGGCTCTTCAGAAGGAGCCAGGAATCTACATTTTGGCCTTCCACTCTTTTGGGTTCAAACTAAAGAAATGGTGAGAGAGAGAAAAAAATCTGCCTTTAGTTCCTGTGCTTGTCCTTTTATAATGTGTTTATATACCCTACCCTGTCAGGATGATCATTTAATTTCCCCAGTAACTTTGATCGAACCAGAGATCATTGCAGGGAAATTAGCCTTAGTTAAATAATTAATTGACTCTAAGGAGACAAATAAGTAAAGTGGCTAAATGTGAAAAAAAATTTTTTTTAATGTATTTGCTTTAATTGACCTTAATGTATAGACACAGATCAAATGAGGACTCAGGCAGATGCATGACGAGAGACTCCAGTTGGCCGTCTCATGCCTTCTGCCAATGTGAGGAATTTAAACAGAAAATCTCAATTGGGTGAAGCCTTTTAGGAATGAGGGAGGAGGACATGAATTTATGGTGTGTTTTATGAACTATTCTTTCAACATCACGTATCAGAAACTAAGAAAACTCTTAATCTGAAAGTAACTAGCTTGATGGTTTATACCTATTAAAGGTCAGTCGAAAGTCATTCATGGTTGGCATTTTCCATGAGAGGATTGGAGTTCAGTTGTTAAGCATGATTTGGTGTCTTTTAAATATTATTTACCAAAAAAGTGACCCAGTTTTTCAGGGAAAATGTAGGAAAGAAATCCAAATCTTGATTTTCTTCTGAAAGGTCTTGAACTTTGCAGTTCAAGTCTTGTCAGAGATTTTACCAAACCTGTTTTTCAGGGATTTGAAATCTCTCATAAAAATTAACTGCAGCTTTTATGCAAGTTAAAAACAGAATTCATGTGGTTCTTTTAAAATCTCGCAAGTCTTTAAAAGAAGGACTAATAAAAATATACCTTCCAAATGGCTTTTCCTGTGGCTGTGCGGCCTGTTAAAGGACCCATTACTGGTCAGCAGCTCATCTTACCCCTGCCCCCCACCCAGCAGCACAAAGTATTTCCGGTTTTACTCGGAGCCCTCGATGGAAAATGTCAGCCATTATTCATTTATTTTTTTCCTTACTGAAGATTGAATTAAGGAGTCACAGAGTGACTTCACAGTGTAGAGCTTGAATTCCTGGGTGGACTGCCACAGGACTGAGGTCTCACTCACCCTGTGCTCAAGGCCAGCTTGTGTTGTCCTTGGAGCCTAGAGCCTGGAACATCGATCTCATCCTTTCAGGCTTTGCAGACCAGGTGACCCTGCACGACCCTGTTTCTTTTGCGCCCCCATAACAAAAAGAGGACATGGTTCCAAGGTCATATATCATATACCTGTTTAAGGACCGATTACAGTTCACCAACTCATCTTACTTCCGCTTTCTTTTGCACCCAGTAATAAAAGGAGGATGTGGTTCCAAAGTCATATGTCATATACCTGTCCGGGGTCTGTCTGGCCCAATGGGAACCTGAGAAAATACCCATATGGTTGCAGCCTACTTTAATCATTTTCAAAGAAGGGAAGGAGAAACCTCTGTGACTCTATGCGGACAATAGCCTCTTTGAACTCTGCTTAGTACAACCTCTGTGCTTTTGTCCTGTCTTAGAGTGATGTCACTGGGCCCTACCCTCTGCAGCATTATGGGAATGCACCAAGATTAGCTCTTTGGTGGAAAGAGAGATTATATTACAGAAAATGCAAAGATTCTTTCATTCACTTATTTATTCATTTAAACATATAGTAAACATGTACCATGCCCAATGTATAGTTCTAGGTACTGAAGTCAGGAGCCAGATATACAAACCTTGTTCTCATGGAGCTGAACCTCCAGATAAGGGAAGCACACAATTATAACACAGGGTGTACAGTAAGTAAGTCAGTACTAGGACAGGTGTTGGAGGGCAGAGGAGCACCATCTAACCCAAGGTGAGGAGGGCTTTATGGAAGGCTTCCTGGAGGGTGTAACTCGTGGGTGAGGTTGGAGCAACAGATACAATGGACAGTTCTAGTGTAATAATCATAATGAACAAATTCTTTTCCAAAGAAATGAGATTTTGATGACTCTAATTTAGTCCCAAAGGACCAAAAGCCTTTTAGGATATAGCTTGGTAGCTTTCCTTTCTAGCTGTTTCCTTGAGGAAGGAGCCATTTTATTCCCTAAGAACCAGTATGGTCTCTGTGGAGCTTTATTTTGCTTATGATCAAAACCCAAAATATTAGATTACAACTTTGCCAAGTTTGGATTCCTGTCCCCACCCCCTATATTTCTAGATGTAGGACTACTAACCTGGTCACTGCTTCTTGGCAAGGCCACAGCCTGGCACAATGAAGGATCTCACTGGAGATGCCACTCCGGAAGGCGACTCTCTTCATGACCTGTTTCGAGCATCGTGCTTTAACCGTGCCATGACTGTATTTTCCACAGAATAAGAAAGAAGTAGTGTATGCTATCAGGAGGGTCCCTTCTTTCAAAGCTAAGACAGAAACCTTAATGATGTTGCCTTCCAGACAGAGCAAAGCTTCTTCAGTCTGAAAGAGAGGAATCTGACAGCCTCACCTGTCTGTGACTCAGCTGAGAGCCTAGCAACCAGCAAGGGACAGAAGCCCACGTCCTTTCCTCCAAAGGGCAGCCCAGGTTCCCTTGAGTCCTGAAACTTTCTTCCTGATTTTCAAGGCTTGGTTGTCTTGTGTCCTGGCCCCTGGAATGTTAGAGAATGAAGCAGAGAAAGGAGAGGGGATGAAAGTATTGGCTTCTAAAGTTGGCCTGAAGAGGCTAGAGCCAGTGTGTCGATGGTAGCATATGGGGAAAAGGAGACCCATGGTATGTGGAGATACGAGAATTTAGTCAGGAAGTTTTGGCCAAGTGGGCTGGGGTGAAAATTTGGTATGATCTATGGCTTTTTCTCTGTTCAGTGAGTCTTGTATTCTTCTTTGCTGATATTTTGTCCACTTAAATAAATGCATTTAGCATGTTCCTAATTTATAACTGACATGAAAATTGTGGTGATTTGTGACAGTAAAGGATTTTCTCTAGTCACTTTATAAGTCATTACAAAGGTATTGCTGTCCTTGATGAGAAACGAGGTAGAACTGTCTTAAGTACTCGTAAAGGAAAGCAGCGTGGCTCAATGGATGAGCAGCAGATTGTATCAGGAAGCTATGCTGTCTCTGGCTTTGCTTCTATAACTCAGAAAATGATTCTCTCTTCCCATTCTTTTTGCTTTAAAATGTGGCTAGTTGTCCTCTCAGAAACTTCTGAATGAAACACATTTGTAATGGAGATATGTGTGCAGGGAGGTTTTTAGGAACATACTGTATGTTTACCTGACACTTGGAAAAGGAAGCTCAGGCCATCAGTGAATCTCAGGTGACCTCTCGAAGGTAACTGGAGAATGAAAGAGATGGGGAGACTGAGGCACAGCAAGGTCAAGTAAGCCGGCTGATGAACGTGCATACCATTCACATTTGTTGGACCCGCCCTTTAATTTTTATACATCCTCTTAATTTTATTTATTACATGTTAAAATTCTTCTCTTGACATTGCATTTGAAATTATATTATGGCTGACGCTTTGAAGGTTTATAATGCAGGGGCCTCCTAATGGCAGGGCAATCAGAAAGACTTTCCTTTGGCACTGTTTCCCAATGATCTAACTAAGCCATTTAAACTTTATATGGTAGCCCGGAAAAATGCTTCATTTCTGTCCTGGGGCTGATTGGCTGAGGTGACCTTGGCCCCTCAGAGAAACGTTAGGAACAATGACTGCCATAGCCACACTGCTTTTGTGGCAGGGAGGGTCCATGCTGGGGATTTCTTTGGCTGATGTGTCTGTGCCAGGTTTCACATGGCCTCACTTAACTACTGAGGGGTTGAGAAAACCATAGTGAACCCAATCATGATGAATTTATTGACTGGGAGCTCTTTTCACACATCGCCACCACCTACCTGCCCTTCTTCCTCCATGTCCTGTGGTCTAGCAAGATCATCCCATAAAGCTCTTTGAGAACTTCAAAAAAATATGCACATCCATTTGTTCCATATCCATTCACAAATATCAGGCACCTATTAAGTGCCTTGCCCCATAATAGACAAAATGGTGAGTATACACATATGTAACACACCATCCCTACTCACCAAAAGAGTAAATACCATCATGTAGATGAGGCATAAGCTCATGGAATAAGATAAAAAATGATAGAGAAAGCATTCAACGTAAGTATATTGTGAGGTAGCCCAGAGAATGAAATAAGGTATATGGGGAAGAAGATGGATGTTACTGATGACAGAAGTGGGTTAAACTCTCATCCCTGCCACTTACTAACTCTATAACCGCAGTGTCCTCAAATGTAAAATAGATGAGGATAGCTGCGAAAGTTAAGTAATATGTATGAACTGCTTAGCATAGGCCCTAATATGTAGTGAATACTCAGTACATATCTACATACCTACGTAAATACTACTGTTAACGGCAGTCTCCTCTTACCTGTGGGGGTTATGGTCCCAGACCCTCAGTGGATAGTACCAAAGCCTGTATGGATGATTTTTTCTTATGCATACATACCTATGATAAAGTTTAATTCATGACTTAGGCACAGTAAGAGATTGAAAACAATTATTAATAACAGAATAGAACAATTAGAAAATTATACTGTCATAAAAGTTAGGTGAATGTGATCTCCCTCTCAATGTCTTACGTGCTGTGAGGTGAATGATGTAGGCATTCTGACATAGCATTAGGCTACTACTGACCTTCTGATGATACATCAGGAGGAGCATCATTTCTTCTGGACCATGGTGGATCACAGGTAAACTGAAACTGTAGAAAGCAAAATCATGAATAAGGGGAGACTACTGTATTCTTCTTATTATTATTATTTGTTGTAAGAGCTATAAATTTCAGAGGAGGAGGCGCTCACAGCAGGCTGAGATGAAAGGAAAAGTCCTGTAAACCAGGAAGAGGTGGGTCCTTGAAGAAAGAGTTCAAATTAGACTAGGATGGAGTAAGGAGACACCACACAGGCAGGAGAGTAAGAGTCTGGAGGCAGCAATAGATGGGTGTTCTGGGAGAATTCACTGGAAGGGCCTGTGAGGAGGCCATGGGAGATGAGGTACAGGCAGATTTCAGCAAGAGGAAAGCCTCCCTTTCCTCTACCCGATGGCCCCCACTGGCCTTGGTCTGCTTTCCTCCATCTGACTGACACCCAGCAGGGGGAAAGCTGGGCTGTGGGCTTTTGGAATGTTCTTCACACAGTCATTGCTGGCCACAACTTAGCAGATGAGGACCTCCTACTCCACTGTAGGTAACCTCATGACTAATAATTGAGAATCTTGTTGTTGCTTTTGTTGTTGTGGAGGCAGTGGAGACACCAGATATGTTAACTGAGAAGAAAGAGCTGGCAGGTGAAAAAAATAAAAAATAAAAAAAATAAAGTCATGGAAATAAAACAGCATCTATGATTTTCTTATGGATCTTTCCCTCTCCTTTCACAGGCCCCTAGAAAGTCCTGCTCACTTGACTTTGGAAACCTTAACGTTAGAAAATCATCTCTGTTGGGGCACCTGGGTGGCTCAGTAGGTTAAGTGTCTGACTCTTGGTTTTGGTTCAAATCATGATCTCAGCATCCTGGGATCAAGCCCCATGTTGGGCTCCATGCTTAGTGGGGTCTCTGCTAGAGATTCTCTTCCTTTCCCTCCCCCTCTGCCCCTCTCCCAGCTTTCTCTCTCTATCTCAAATAAATAAATAAATAAATAAATAAATAAATAAATAAATAAAATCTTAAAAAGAAAAAAAAAAGAAATTCATCTCCTTCCTACAAAGGGACTCAGCAAATGTTGTTGATACTTGTTTGTTAGTGTATTTTCAGTTTGGTGTCCATTACAGTTGTCTTTTTTTGTTGTTTCTTACTAATTACATATAGTGGTGAGTTTCCCCTAGCCTCAGAAAGCCCAAAAGGCATTAGGTGCCTCCATTACCATTCACAGACCTGCTTAGCTGAAAATGAAGAAGGCTGCTACAGCCAAATTGCTGTTTTGAAAGAACGATTATGTGTCCCTTGGGAATTTTTTGAAGTGTGTTTCTTGATAGCCTCATGGAGAGGAGAAGCGATAGTACATTTCCCATCCAAATAGGTATGGAAAGCTCATTGCAAATGAGTTTCTGAAATTAGGGGTCAATAAAAGCTGGTACCTGGGCCATCTGTCTAGTGCTTTTCTTAAAATAGGATAATGGAAATAGCTCAGTTCCTAATGTGCATGTTTAATAACCCCTCCCTCGTTTATTTTAAAAAGGAATTAGTGTAGCCTTTGGAAGTGTCACTGAGACTCCTTAGGTCACAGAGAATCAGCCTACAAAATCCATGGGTTGCATACTCATTATATATTAGCTACAAACTGGAGAGACCAAGCTACTTGGTGCAAGAATGTTATTGTATTCCCTTTTACCCCCATGATTCACGTTGTGCAAATAGAGAAAATAGGATGTTATTTACCTACTGATCTCTTGGGATGAGGAAGCACTGTCCAAGAAGAACATGTAGGGGATTGTTTCAATTTTAAATTTGTAAGTTGATATTATTTACTTTATGTTTTCTATTTTTAAAATAATTGTTTCCTTTGTAACATTGGCTTCAGGCACAATGACAAAGAATGAACATTTCCTAATAAGTAAGATGTTCACTAGCAGCAGTGATTCAGCTAATTGACTTAAATACAGAAACATGGTGTTCTTGGTCTTTCCCAGGGAGAGGGGATAATGAAAATGAATGGCCCCTAAACTTGATGTCTGTTTGAGAGGTGTGGGGATTCTGTATCATTATTAAAAAGACAAGTGCTGTAACCTTAATAGACTTCTTAGTGACTCAGCGTTAACCAACCCCAAACGAGTCAGGAGATCTGTGATTAGGAAAGAGATAGCTTTCTATGTTAGGAATTTGTTAATATTTATTATGCTATGGGGGTTGGGTTCTTGGAGGGACTCTACTTGTAGCAAAAAAGACAGGAAAACCATTAGGCAGAGTCTTGGGAAGAAGGCAGTAGTCCTACTTTACCAGCACCATCCAAGAAATAAGAAGGCATTACCCTCTCATGTGTGAGTTAGAGGTCTCTTCAAGCCTTTCTCAGAGCATCATCTGCCACAGGAGACTGGCATCCTGTTTGCCAAAGGATTTGTGGTGAAAGAAGTCCCAAGGATAAACCCATCAGAGGGGAACAACAAAACAAAACAAAATACCTCTTTTTTAGAACTCAGCTATCTCTTGCATAAAATAAGCCATGCTTTGGATTTTAATGTTCTGCTTTTTATCATTACCTCTTTCAATTGCTAGTCCTGACAAAAGCAACAAGTGCTGGTATGCTAGATCTCTTTGGGTAAATGTTAAGAATGACTGCAAGGGTTAGCCTTATATCCTGCTCAGGTTATTCCATTTTCTTACAATCTTATTTATGTCAAGAAGCTCTTAAAAGTTTCTTTCGTATAAACACACCTTGGTCTGTTTCTCTAATTTGTTAGGTCCTGGTTAAATTTATAGTCTCCTTGGGTCCCCACTCCCCACCCCCCTTTCTGATTATTTTTCTCTGGGTTTTTATTTTCCGTTTCCATGTTATAGCAAGCCTCAAGTTGTTTCTCCTGTTATTTCTGTGGCTTCTGTCTGTCAGTTTCTCAGAACACATCAACCTAAGACTAAAACATAACATAAAGATAACATACTGCTGTACATAGGAAAGGAGGTCATGGATCACAATTACAAAAAAGAAAGTAGGTCCTCTACTATAGTGACCTATTAAAAACCCATCATCAGTATTAATTGGTGCAACTCTTGGAAAACAATTAGATGATGTCTAGCACATTGGAAATTGCACATGACTTTTGACTCAACAATTCCACTAGTAGGGATTTATGTTATTGATATAAGCTTGCAATACCTAAAGACATACATAGGAATTTCATTGGACATTGTTTGAATAAGAGTAAAAATGAAAACAACTTAAGTATCTTAGAAAATAGGACTGAATAAGTAAATTATATAATATTTTTACAATATTATATACTAATTAAAAGGAAATAGATCTATTTAGGCTGATATGGAAAAATAGTGTGGATTAGGTGAATCTGAAAGTTTCAGAACTTTTTACATAAAATGATTTCTTGTATGTTAAAAAGAATAGTGTAATATTGCACTATAAAGTGTGAAATAAATATATATGAGTCCATATGATAAAAAGAATTAAAAGGGCTATTTATGAAAAAACTAGTGAAATCTGAATATGGTCTGTAGTTCAGTTAATGGTAATAGTAATATGTCCATGTTAATTTGTTAGTTTTGACAAATGTACTGTGACAATGGGAAATATTAACAATAGAGAGACCTGGAAGGGAATTCTCTAACTTTTCTGTAAATCTAAAATTATTATTTTTTTAAGTTTATCTTCGAAAGGCAAGGGAGGGGCTTGAGAATATATAATAAACATAGAAACATATAAATAGAAATTTCTGAAATGATATCCAAGTAACTCTTAAGACCATTTACCATTGGGAAGTAGGATTAGGGCCTGGGGGTTGGAGCATGGAAAATGACAGAGAGAGAGGGAGAGGAGGGTGAAAGTAGGAATTTAACCTTTTCACTTTTATCCCTCTTCACTATTTAATTTTTTCACTGATGTTTGACATTTATAAGCCCACCATGTTTATCAGACCACTTTTATCCCTCAGCTGACTTTTAGCTCATCTTTCCAAAACAAAAGAGGAGACACTACATTTAGCTGTTGTGCTGGGGAATGTCTTAGGGCCTATAGCTCTGTGCAGTTGTATTAGCTTAAATTCAGTGTTTGTGCTTGCCATATGATGAATCTTCTACCATACATCTTACATCCTAAGGTTTGAGTGTCTCTTCAGATTGTAACTTGCTATAACATTAGTCATAGGGGACCAGTTCTTTAAATCAACAACCTTTCTTGCTTGAGATCTATTATAGTAAAAAACACTTTTGTACTTATATGTATCCCTATCACCTTTTTTTTTAATGAATTTTGCGTTTACTTTGTCATCCCCAGCTCACTGTAGTAATAACAGAAAAGTTTTCATTCCACACTGACATCCTCTTGAGATCATGGATTGGTTCAGCAGAGAACTTCCCAGAAAGAATCACTTCCATTTAATTGTGTAGGCCACGGAGAGAAGGATTATGTCAATTAGAGAAGATTAAACCTTCATCTGTATAAGAAACAGTAAAATAGATCATGAAAGTGAAAGCCAGTTGATGTAATTAATTTAGTTCATAAGTAGAAGTTAATCTGAGACAACCTTTCCTACCTCCTTTCAAGAGGCAATTAAGATTATAGCATTCAAAATGTATGTTTTGGGGTCAAGAATTTTTGATGATGTTTATGAAGAAACAGAGGTGCATAGACCTTGCCTCATGATTGGGCTTGAGGAGGGAGTAAAGAGGAGTATGTTTGTTTAAAGAGGACTTAGGAAGGAAGGGAATATGATAGGATGTCCCACTTCCATGAGGAGTAATTGTATGTTAATGGAGATACGTTGAATATAGAAAATTTTCTTGGTGTTTGGTTAAAATCAGTGAATTGTGTACTGAGTTCTGAAGGAAAAAGTAAAAAATTCACAGACGCTAATTCCTTAAAGATTTTTGTAGAGGTTTGTCAAGTTCTCTTCATAAATCCATTTTTCGTTTTGAATTTTGGGCTAGACTGGCACTTTTTTGTTTCTTGGTTTCTTTATATTTAAAGTACATCTCTAGTAACTGTGTCTTCTTAAAAATATCTATTCTGAAAATCTTTAGCCCATAAGCAATTAATAAAATTATTGCTATGGTTGGATTTAGGTCTACCATTTTACTATTTTTGTTTCATTGTCTTTCTGTTCTTTCTCTCTTTTCTCTTCTTTGGAAGTATTTGAATTGTTTTTAAAAATGCACTAATAGGGACGCCTGGGTGGCTCAGTCATTAAGTGTCTGGCTTTGGCTCAGGTCATGATTCCTGGGTCCTAGGATCGAGCCCCACATAGAGCCCCACATCGGGGTCCCTGCTTGGTGGGAAGCCTTCTTCTCCCTCTTCCACTCCCCCTGCTTGTGTTCTGTCTCTCACTGTGTCTCTGTCAGTTAAATAAATAGAATATTTTTTAAAATGTGCTTATAATTATCTGTTTTATTTTTAGATATACCTCTTTGTATCATTTTTAGTGTTATTTTAAAGATTATGATGCACATACTTAACTTTTCACATTCTACTACATGAATTAACATTGTACAAGTTCATGTAAAATGTAGAAACTCTACAACTATGAGTCCATTCTGCCACCCTATCCTTTGTGCTTTAATTATCACATGTATTTTATCAATATAACTTATGACCCCTAATAGACAATATTATATATTTTTGGTAAGCACTTACGAATTTAAAATAAAGGGGGAAAGTTTCTTTATATGTACTCAAATATTTACCATTTTTGGTGTTTCACAGTTCTTATTGTACACTTGAGTTTTCATTTGGTATCATTTCCTTTCAGCCTATAGTTTCCTTTAGCTTTTCAGCATATCAGCTGACAATAAATTCTCTTAGTTTTATTTTATCTTATTTTTTTTAAAGATTTTTATTTATTTGACAGAGTGACACACAGCGAGAGAGGGAACACAAGCAGAGGGAGTGGGAGAGGGAGAAGCAGGCTTCCTGCCGAGCAAGGAGCCCGATGCGGGGCTCGATCCCAGGACCCCGGGATCATGATCAGAGCTAAAGGGCAGATGCTTAATGACTGAGTCACCCAGGTGCCCCTCTTAGTTTTATTTTATATCAAAATGTCTTTGTCTTCATCCTTGAAAAATATTTTCAGTGGATACTGAATTCAGGATTAATAGTTTTTTCATGACCCACCCCCCACCTGTCCTTTTAAAAAAAGTCCCATTCTCTTCCAGCTGCTGTAATTTCTAATGAGAAGCCATTCAGTTTGAATCATGGTTCCTATGTGTAGTGTGTTTTTATCTTACTATTTTCAAGATTTTTTTCTTTATCTTTGCTTTTCAGCAATTTGGGTATAATAAAACTGGCATAGTTTTCCTGTTTGGAGTTCACTGAGCTACTTGGATCTGTGAATTTAAATCTTAACAGCAAATTTGTAAGATTTTCAGCCATTATACCTTTAAATATTTTTAATGCACCCTTTATCTCTCCTTTCCTCATGGAATTCTAGTTTCACACATATTAGAACTTTTTAAAAAAAATATTCTATGGGTCCATGTGTTAATGAAGATCTGTTTCATTTTTTTCCAGTCCTATTTCCCTCTGTCTTTTAGGTTGGATTTTTTTTCTCTATTTTCTTCAGACTTACTGACTTTTCTGTATTTTCCATTGCATTATTAAGCACATTCAGTGAATTTTTAATTTTAGATAGTGTTTTTTAGTTTTAGCATTTGTAGTTTTAAAAATAGTTTCTGTTTATCAGAAGATATTTACTGCCTTTTCATTTATCATGAGGATATTTTCCTTTATTTTGTTGAGGATACTTTATTTGGTAAGAAATTTTGAATTATACCCTGAACATTGTGAATGATTGGGGATGGACATTCTGAATTCTGTTACGGTTTTTTGTTTTGTTTCAGCAGGCAAATAACTTGGTGACTCAAACTACAAATGCTATCTCTTTTGTGGTGGCTTAACCTCCAGTTTAGTGTTGTTTTGTTTTTTTGCTGAGAAGCTTGGAGACTTCCATATGCATGTGTGGTTCATGGGTTATTCAGATACTTGGGAAGAACATACCTAAAAAATTGGGAGCCCTCCCTCTTTGGATCACTCTTTTCTGGAATTTCCTTCTCATTTTCTTAATAGCTCTGGTTGCCCCCACTTCTGTCTTTTGATCCTTTTTTCCCCAAAAATATGACTTTTCTATTAGAAATATAGTCACTCTGTGTGACAGTGACTTCAGCATGACTTCAAGCAGAAAGCATGGAAATTGTTAACTCACCCAGCATCAATCTCTTTTCTCAATCCTCAGCTTTTACCCAGGACTTATTTGCTTGGGTTCACTCTGGAAACCTTTGGATATTTGATTTGTGTTTGTATAATTTATCTGCCTTTTATAGTTATCTATGGCTACAGTCTGGTCAGAGACTTCTTGGTCATACTGAAAGTGGAAAAACAGTTTAAGATAAATCCATGTTCCCCTCTAATAAAGTAGAAAAGTGTGATCTGTTCGTTACCTATGGGAGTTCAAAATTTAGAACTAAGAGTATATTGGGAATAAAATATAAACTCAGTTAATGGGATGCCTGGGTGGCTCAGTTGATTAAGTGTCTGCCTTCAGCTCAGGTCATGATCCCAGAGTCCCGGGATCGAGCCCCGCATTGGGCCCCCTACTCAGTGTGGAGCCTTTTTCTCCCTCTGCCTGCCACTCTGCCTGCTTGTGCTCTCAGGCTCTCTCACTCTCTCTCTCTCTGGCAAATAAATAAATAATACCTTAAAAAAAAATAAAATATAAACTCAGGTGAGCTCCACAGTGGTTTCCACTTAGAAAAAGTCACCACAAAACTATGTAAACAGGTTAAACATAAATAAAAAATATTAGAAAATGCTCCAGACATAATTTTTCAATATTTGAGGGACTTCATTTGAAGTCTGTGATGTACATTCAAGAATAGGTGAGAGAAGATTTGTCTAAAGGTTCTGAAAATAGATACCAGTCCACTCATGTTCTCTAAGACTTTAAGTGGGTCTTCGAGGAACTTGAAAGCCTCAAAGTTCTCAGATGAAGTTATCTAAATTCTATAGAGTAGAAAAAGTCATACTAACGTGTGTGAATTCAGTAATGGCAGTGGGAAATAGTTATATGTGGAACAATGTCAGAAGCCCAAAGAAGTATTTATGGAAAGAATACAAGAACCACTGGTTTAAATTTTTATATGAAGAGAAAATATGAACAGAAAAGATTTAAATATAATTGAAAAGTTCTATGTGGAGTTAATTCTGGATGCATGACTTCTGAATCAGAAGTAGGAGGAATATTTTTGAAAGAAATGAAAGCTGAATTTCTTGATCTTTTCTGAAATGTAGAAGCTTCAGGATCCATTTTCTGTCTCTACCTCTACCTTTTTATTGCTGGTTGTCCAATGAAAGGACAAGACTCTGAGATGCTGAAAGGGAGGGAAACTGCATAGGGATGAGGGTCATTTCCAGACTCTGGCCCACAGCTGAAAAGCAATTCATTAAGCTTTTTTTTTTTTCTTTTTTATTTTTCTCCATTAAGCTTTGACAAGTATGAAATTTAGTTGCTGGTGGTGTGTGAAACTAAATTATTGAGGCTTGAATATCTTCATAGCCAATGAGCTTGGAGGAGAAAAATTAGATCAGGTGTGTTCATGAGCTGAACCAAGCTGGTTTACTGGTTTACGCATCTCTGCTGATGGTGTACTTGCTGTTGGTGAGGATGTGGCAATCTGTGAAAAGGTCTTTGAAAAGCTCCAGGGAATCTCCGTGTTTTGCTCCTAGAGGAAGTCCCCAGGCAAACAAACTTGGAGGGTCAGGAGTTTTATTGGGAACCAGGGATTTGTCATGGCTCAAAGAAGTTTTTGGAATTACTCATTATGGAGCCTCCCCTTGAAAGACCTCCATATTTTTATTCAGCTTGATGTTTTAGTTGGCTTGGGGTCACTTTGGCTGGAAAATTTCTTCCATTTTCTTTAGGTTGTTTCTGGAGGACAAAGTCACTCTTTGAGTTCCCTTTACAGAGGACTCAGGCAGCCTCCAGGCTCTATTGGGCCCTTCAAACCTCCCAGTATTCTCCTTCCTTTTTGGGGGAGATAGAATGGCCAAAGATTTGTTTATTGCCTTTGAGAAGGTATTTAACGGAACCAATGGGTGATTTGCTGCTTACATTAAAACAATTTAGTAGAAATTTCCCTAGGAAGGCACCTTCTCAATTATTTGCCCCTTACCTTTTTATAATTTCTGATCCTCTAGACTTTACCCATCATCCAACACTATGTTGCCATGTGATTTTGTGACAGCTAGGTTTCAAGTCTCTGTAGCAATGTGGATGCTGATTGAGACACTGGGGTTACTCTGGCAGAGATGGAGACATCACTGGAATAGCTAGACACCAAAGACATCTAAGCCCTCTCTTTTAATGGCTATCATACTTTTCACTTCAGTATTCCAGTCTGAACTGGTGGATTTCTACCATTTCTCTAGACTCTAACCTTGGAAATTCTGAATTTTACCCTGGAATTTCAAATTCCCTGTTTCTGCGTACTGCTGTGTTTACCTTGCACCAGAACCTATCTTGTATGTTCCTCACTCCAGACTTCAGAACTGATTTCTAATTTTGATCTTCCCAGAGAGAGGGTTTCAACAGGAAATCTTTTTTCTCCATACCAACAAGCTTTGATGAAATAAATTGTTCATAGCTATTCTGGGGAGACAGTTATCTTAAATGGAAAGAAAGGAAACATGGCAATTTGTTCTAGAATATTATGTGTTAAAAAAAACTATAAGGAGTTTCTTGCAGTTGGAGTGCAGTAAAAACAGAATGACAAACACTGCGGTGGGAATGTGGGTTGGTACAAGTTTTCTGAAGGGAATATGGAAAAATATTTGACGAACCTTAAAAATCTCCATATTCTCCTTATAGAAATTTTATCCAAATAAAATAAATAAAGATGCACTAAATACTTGTTTAAACTGATTCCATTATGAGTAATTAACAGAAGCCAAGGGCTCCAAATGGGAATTAGATAAATACAGTTAATCCTTGAACAACATGAGTTTGAGCTCTGCAGGTCCACTAATATTGCAGATTTTTTTCAATCAATAACAGTACTATAAATTTTCCTTATGATTTTCTTAACATTTTCTTTTCTCTAACTTTTTTTTATAAGAATACAGTATATAATGTATAAAACATTATATAAAACGTGTTAACTGTATTATCATTGAGGCTTCTGATCAATAACAGGCTATTGGTAGTTAAGTTTTTGAGGAATTGGAATTATACAAGGATTTCTGATTGTACAGAGGGTCAAAGCCCCTCACCCTCATGTTGTTCAAGGGTTACCTGTATTAAGTTGAAACATGAAATTACTGACAGTTGATAAATATTGACCTACAAAACACCTTTTTATATGATTCATGCTAATAAATTGTGGGATGGTCACATGATAGACTGCAGGTATTGAAATATATTTTAAAAAAAATACTTGATGTTCATAAAATATTATATATCAAAGGTAGGAAAAATAAGTATATAATATCTCCATTTTATTTTATGAGAATACATGTTTATATATATATGTACATACATGATTAGATAAATGACTGGAAGAAACATTCATGTTAATAGCATTTCTCTGGATGACTGGATTATTGATTTTTTGTCTTACTGTTTTCCCCAAATATGTGTGGTTATAATAATGCTAATATTCTGTATTTCCTCCAGAAGTCCTGTAACAAGCATTTATGGTAAGCATGTTATTGCATAGTCTTCAAAATGATTTGAATGAATTCACAATAATACCTTCAATAGAATTTCATCAATTATTTAAATATCCCTTAATGGAAGGTTTTTAAGTTGAGCCTTTCTTCTTCCTCCTTCCCTTTTTCTTATGTAAATAACTCAAGACTCCCTTTCCCATATTTTGGATTATTTCCATAACATATATTTCCAGAAGTAAAATCTCTGTTAGGCATGGAAGGGGGCAGGGAGAGATAAACTAGGACCTGAATGTTACCCGCATACTTCTTGAGAACCTCACCTCTGAACCCCATCAGCCTTTTGAAGTGCTGGAAAGACACTGGTCTAATACCATTTCTTGTTGTTAATGGAAACATTATCATTTCCCACAGTTCTGATTCCAAGGCAGCAACATTTAAAAAGCTCAGCTCAGGTGGAACAGCTTGGTGTTTGCATTCCAGCTTAACCTAGGAGAGAAACCTCACAAAATCAGATAAAAACGGTGCCAATCTGTCGGCAACATAACTTCCCAGTTCTCTTTGCTCAGGTGACATTTGTATACCTTTGGCTGCCCTGTGCTTGCTTGGCATAAACTCACATGGCGGCCCATGGCTATGGGGTTCAGAGGAAGACTCTGTGAGTGCTGGGCTGCCCAGAACCCTTTGAGGTGTAAGCAGCACCTCATGGTGCTGAGGTTCGGTGTGGTGAAAGAGGCTTTATGTTCTCCATCCATGGGTAAATCATGCATTGGAGGAATACTGTCTCTTCCTTCAGAAAGCTTTGGTGCCTGGACACATGACTTTAAATTGGTATCTACTCTTGGTTTTATTTGAACACAGAAGGGTGTAAGGCAGTCAGAGGACACAGAAGGGCAGCCTCCCATAGCCTTCATGATATTTGGGAGGTACACCATCTCCATCCCTCTGACCTGGATGCCCTCATGTGAATGGGTATCTGCTGAGGGCCTGGTACAGCTGGGGGGTTAGGTGGAGACAGCTTCAGGAGATCCTGGGGGCGTGGGTGGGAGCTTTCTTCAGGGACAGTAACAATTGTGTTACAAAGCCCAGGAGAAATCAGCTACTGTCTGCTGGTTCACAAGCTTTTGTTGAGCTCTTGTTATGTATCAGATGATGCGAGGCCTGAAAATAGCAGATGAATAAAACATGCTTCCTGCCCTGCAGGAGCTCACATGATTGGATAAGACATGCAAGTAAATGGATCATTGATAGCTGGAGAGATGGGGGACACAAGATGAATAAAGAGAGTGTTGTGGGGGACACAGAGGGAAAGCAGTAGAATTGGGGATGTTTTCAGGGGAGGTGAGATTTGAGTCAGGCGTTCAAGGATGAGGGGTAGCTGCTGCCAGGTGGTTGAAGAAGGGGAAGAACATCCGCTTTGTGGAGGGGCAGCAGAAACTCTATTGCTGGTGTTGGGGAGGCTGCTCATTGAGCTCTGGACAAACATACATTTGCTGACCCCTGGATTATGTCAACTGCCTTTGCACCTGTTGACAGTAGGCTGTGACTGCCTTGTTCGTACCCTCTGAACAGAGGAGAGCTACTTGCAAGAAATAAACCGCATGCATCCAAGTCCAATAGCCAGCCGCGTGCTGCTTTTCTCGTTTGGGTCTTTTCCTTGTTTTTGGAGTTTTTAGATGATAGTAATGTGATTAGCTACTTCGAGTTGTGAAACTGATTCACATTTATCATTAAAATTTCAAGTAGTCCAGGAAAATGTAAGAAAGAAAGAATTATGTCAAATCCTTCAGCATATATGATCATTGGTATTAACATTTGGCAAGCATCCTTCCACACACCCTTCTCTATACCCTCACTGAAACACTTCTGTAGAAATGTCATGCAATTCGATTTAGCAGGCATTTCCTGTACTGGGGCTGTGCAAGGAATTTGGCATATGCCAGTGAACTGATAGGGCCCTGCCTGGAGGAGTTCCACTTCAGTTTTAACTTAGGGTGGACTCTGGAAAGAACTGATTACAAAGTCTCATGTGGACCAGAATCCTTTCCTATCATCGGGCCTTTGCACAAGTGTGTTTCTCTGCTGTTTCCCTGCTTCCTCTATACTAGGGACAGATAACTGTGTCAACAAATATAATTGTACAATATATTTAATGGACGTATTTTTTCTCTTGTATGGAAAAATCATTGATCCCTTTTTATTTTTAACTAATCATATTAATGGATTTTCATTATTTAAAGGTTTTTTCTCTATTATGAACAGTTATGTGACAAATGTTCTTTATATACTTCTCAGCCGTTTATGTTAGGATAAATTCCTAAAAGTAGAATTACTAGATCAAATGTTATGTACATTAAACTTCTGATATGTGTTGCAAAATATACACTGCCCTTCTGTGAGGTTCCATAAACACTTTGTAAAGTACCATTTTCCCATACCCTACTAACACTAGGAATCCTCAATTTATAAAACCTTTGACGATCTGATGAAATTTCAGGTTTTTAAAAAATTTATTCACATTTCAGTTTTAATTGACTTTTATTTGTTACTAGTTCAATAATTTTTCATCCATTTATTCATTCTTTGTCTTCCTTTGTGAACATTCTATTCATATCCTTTGCTGGTTCTTTTTTTTTTTTTTTTAATATCCCCGTTGTGATACTCGTCTTTTTTATACTAATGACTTACAAGTGCTCCTCATATATCAAGGGCACTAACACTTTGCTGTACTTATTGCAGATATTTTTCCACATATCATTTGACATTTTATTTTTCATATTGTGTTTTTGTCATAGAGAGGTAAAACAACAACACAAAAATGTAGTCATATCTAATCACCTTTTCTTCTGTGGTTTTATATTTTTATGAAATTCTTTTCATCCATTTCTGACCATATTGACTCATTGCCTGTGCCTGACTGAATTTGAGGCTTGAATGAAAGCCAGATGGCTAAGAATTCATTCTAATAGCGCAGAGGCTATGTCGGTAAGAAGTGAGAAAACGTCAAGAAAATGTGTCTGAGATCGTTTCTGCCCTCTATCTCCACTGATTGCGGGGTCCCCACGCCGTGGTTCCTGAACAATCTGAGAGCAGACATAGGCAAGACAGCCTTTCCACAAACACACGAAATGAAGAAAACCATCTCTTCTCTGTGAAGAAGGTCCTCTGCCAGTACCAGTGTGGACTGGGCAGTACCGAGGGCTGAACCCAACCTAAGTAACAGAGACAATGGAAGCAAATGGATGTAGAAGATAAAATCCTTGCTGAAGAGCTAATGTGAAATAGCCATCATTTGTTAAGTGTCTACTCTGTGTCCTCCAGTGTCTTACAGGATAGATAATCTTGTTCTCATTTCACATATCTTAAAAACTAACCAACAAATAAGGCTTATAGAGGTGAAATGTTTGGTCCAAGGGCATATAACTAGTAAGTAGGGGAATTGGGATTTGAACTCTGATCTGAGCTGATTCAAAAACTAGTGTTATTAAGTATTCATTAGCCATTGCGCTAAGTGCTTTACATATACTAGCTCTTTTCATGTGGCAGTGATCGTTTGAGGTAAGCATTTCTATATTAAAGATGAGAATAGTGATGCCTAGAGCAGCTAAGTAGCATGCCCATGATCATACAGCTAAGAGGTTTTGTAATCAGGGATTGACCAAAACACTTTGTCTTTTCTTTCATTTTATATCTTATTTTTAAAAGGCAACTTAATTTATATTTATGAAATGCTTATGCTTATTAAAATTTCAAGTAATACATGGAACAGATCCTTGTTGTTTCCAACATTCCATTCTGCTTGCTCCCAATATATGTTCTGAATTAGCAGTCCTCCTTGGGAGAACTTAGCACAGTATTCCCACCCCATGCTTTGCAGGTTGTATCCCTGTTATCTTCATGAAAATATATATTTTTGGCAACTACTAAATGGGGAAAGGGAATAACTTATATAATTACCAGGCTATATTGGGGTTGTCAAGTGTGACCACAGTACCTGGGAAAAGTTAATAAGTGAGTGATTGTTTAATTACTTAACTACTAATGATTTTCCAGGAATCGAACCATTTGGTTTTGCACCTGAACATTTTCTGTTAAGTCAATTGGAAATAACCTGTGAGACAGCAGAGTTGTGAGCTCCAGAGGTCATTGTGTTGGGGTTGCCATTATTGATTCCACCATGGGGTTCCACTAAAACATCTATTGAGGATATTGACCAATTATTTTAATGCATCCTCTCTTTTATTAGGCATGAGTAACACACTGGGCAATCAAAATAAAATTGTGTCTTCCAAATCTTGCTCCTCAAGTCAGAACTTTTTTCTCTGATGTGCTTATATTTGCTTTCCTTCTGACCTTACTGGAAAATATTTCCCCCAAACTAGGTCATTAAATTTTAGTATATACATGAGGAACATTAGATTTCAGAAACTGTTTTGATGCATGGAGAGCATTTGTCTTTGGGCATTTCCCCACTCCTTTTTTCCCCAACACGCACTCGTAGAGACAATCCAAACCGCCCACACAGTTTCTCCCTCTCCTCAACTAATTGGTTTTGGGATATTCGGCAAGCACTGAGACATGAATAATTCAAGGAGAGTTATTAGAAAGAAACAAAGGTGAGATAATTTTTTTTCCTGGATACAAAGAAAATGTTTCTTATCCTCAGAGTTAGGCCTTTTAGCAAGTGTCAGAATCACCTGGAGGGCTTGTTAAAACACAGGTTCCTGGATCTCACCCCCAGATACTCTGATCCAGGAATCTACTGTGGACTCTTAAGAATTTGCATTTCTTCCAAGTTGCCTGTGCTGCCGATTGCCCTGGTTTTAAAACATGACCACAGATTCTTCTACACTTCTTCCCTTCGAGCTTTCCTCTACCTCTGCTTCTCTGTCACCTCCATGTTTAGTTAACCAATAAAGCCTGTAGATTTTACCCTTTAAATGTTTCTCACACTCGATGATTTCTGTGCGCTGATTACCACTGGCCTGCCCCTTCAACTCTCACCTGAGCTATTGTAATCATCTCTTTATTCTCCATGTCTCTAATATTGCTCCTGCTTTAAATCCATCTCCCACTCTGTGGAGACAGTGTAATCGTCTAATATTATAATCAATTCCTTCTTGTCTTTCTTTCCTATTAAGTTCTCATTTGTCTTTTAAAATTCACTTCAGAAATTATCTCCTCAAGCCTTCCTTGAAACCCCTCCTGGGTTCAATGGTTCTCTTCAGTCTCACATATTCCTCTGTGTATATTTTTAACTTAAGTTTATTTTCCATTTATTGCAAATGTGTATGGTGGTTTCTTCCCTTAGAATGTAAGTTGCTTCAGGCAGAAATTAGAGCTTACTCATCTTCTTACCACAACCACCTGAGGTAGGAACATAGTACATGGGAGACTGTACTAAGCTAAACAGTAACACTAGATTGGGCGGTGAGGACAAACTGAGCCAAATGCTATTCATTTGTTCAACAAATACTACTGGGCACTGTTATAGGCTGAATTGTATGTCCCTCCCACCCCATTCAAGTGTTAGAAGTCTTAACTCCCATTACCTCAGAATGTGACTGTATTTGGAGATAGGGTCTTTAAAGACGTAATTAAGTGAAAAGAAGACCTTTAGGGTGGGCCCTAATCCAAGTGGACTATTGTCCTTATAAGAAAAGGAGATTAAGACACAGACACAAGTAGAAAATGCTATCTACAAACACAGGGTAGAGGTCTCAGAAGAGGCCAAGCATGCCAACACCTTGATCTCAGACTCTTAGCTTTCAGAAAGTTAGAAAATACATCTGTTAAGTCACCCAATCTTTACTACTTGGTTATGGCAGCCCTAGAAGATACAAGTACCTATTAAGAATTAGGGGTTATTCCAGGTCCTGGGGAGATTTAGATGAATCCCACACACGGGGCCCTGCCCTCATGGAGTTTGCAATGTACTGGGTGTCTCTTAGATGCAAATGATTATTCAATTCAACACAATAAATGGGCTCTGCATGCACAGGCATGGATGGGCAATGATGATGTAACCAAATACTGATCTCAAGGAATTTATGGCATTACTGCAGGAGGCAATGCTTAACGTGCGTAGTAAAGTGAAGAGACAGTTCAAGACTACTTAAGACTGAAGACAAAAATGTCCTTAGGACTGCCAAAATGGGGAGGGGTTTTTAGGATAAAGTGTTTGGGGAGATGACCTAAACAGGCCTCAAGGAGGTGGAACTTCAGGTAGGTAGGGCTTAGACTGGGAGAAATGGAGCCTACGCCCAGGGAAAAGGGCAGCATGAGCAAAGATACAGCAGTGGTTAGCCCGATGCCTTTAGTGGTAGAGCGTGCACTTAGCAAATCATCTGTCGGAGAATAAGGAGAGTTATTAATAATTGCCAGGACTTCTCTGTATTTTCTCTGTGCCAAGTGCTGTGCTAAATGCTTTGTAAATGTTGTCTCATTTAATCTTTCAGACAAAGTTATAAGTAGATAGTATTATTTTCATTTTACAAGTTAAAGCCTAAGGCGCAGAGCAGTAAAATAATTATCTATGGCTGTTGGAGGTCATTTGTTAAAAGAATAAATGAAAGAGATTATATCTAACAGAAATTGGTAAGTAAAGAATGTGGTATCTTTTTGAAGAATCATTAAAATGAAAATAATTGAAAGCTTGCTCTGGTGGCCATTTGTAGAGTGATGTGGGTCAGTGGTTCTCAAACTTGGCTGCATGTTAGAATCATCCAAAGAACTTTGAAAACTCCCACTGCCCGCACTGTAACGGAGGACACAAGATCTTTACCAGAAATCTGTTCCCCCAAATCCTTCCTCCCTGTCTACTCTTCTCCCTCAACCCACACACACTCCAAACCTATTCCCTCCAGCTTTTCAATTTTTATTGTAGTTATTTTTGTTTTATCTTGTTTATTTCTCCCTATCTGACTGACTCTCTTAAAAATGGCGGTGCCCACTAGAGGCTTTCCTCTTGTAGCAAATCTTTGGAGTACTGCCTATCATTAGTAGGACCAGATTAAGAACAAGTTAGTCATAGACTTTCTTTAACTTTTTCCCTAGTTCTTGAGACTTTTTCTTCTCCTTTCCCCTCCCCTCCCCTCCAATCCTCTACTCCCCTCCCCTTTCATCATCCATCAATTTAACTTTAGCACTTGCATGGCAGGGTAACTCTGGTATATATTGTACATATTTACTCCTCTTGTTAAATTATTTGCATAGTTATTCCATATCCTATATCTATTGTAAGCTTCCTTTTGTTTGTCTGCCTATTTTTGTGCCTTTTACCCACCGAATCCCCCAAGCGGTAAGAACCACACCTGTTTTATTTACCCTGGACACCAGGTAGCACAAAGCAGCTTCACAGGTAGTAGTAAATATTTTTTCAAGGAGGTTGTCAATAGTCCTTTCTACAGAAAGAAAGGTTAAGGACCTGTGTAGCCTAGCTAAGCATTAGCTCTAGCTTCAGTGTGAATTTTAAATTATGATGGAAAACACAGCTGGCAGGGTGCAGGCTGTATGTTTTCTTCTGCCCGCCAAGGCTGGGCACAGTGAGCTGTTCTGTGATCACGGCAGGGGCACGGTACACAGGTAGGCTCGGAGAGCTCTCTGGTCTGGCTTGGAGCACAGTGACTCTGCCTGAATATCTCCCCTTCACTCCATTTCTGTTTTCCTGCAGGGGACACCATCAAACCTCTTAAACAGTTCTCAGATTTATTACCTCAGGAGTTCATGCAGCCTGAAAATATAAATAGGGTCAAGAAAACTTTAAATAAATTAAGGGAAGGCAGGTCTGTTGATTGGTGGTTAGTTTTGAAGGGAAAGGGTGGTTAGGGGTGGGAGTTATCTCTACCTCTGATAATATCCTCCAGAGTAGCCCTCCCTTAACAAATGTCTGCTTGGTCCTGTCCTCAGAGATGGCCAAACTGCATTTCTTTTGTGTTTCAGGGGTACAGAAATATAGTGAGGTCACCAATTCTACATGTTTCTGGGACATAATTTCAGTCAGGGACCTATGGGAGCAACTGATGCTGCCTTACGTGTCATCACTGAATCCCTAACAAGAAGTGGAGATTTCAGAAAATCCCAAAGGTGTTTCTTGTTCTGATAGTCCTTAAGTTTTATTGTGTTTTGTTGGCTTACAACAGCAGAAATTTATTTTCCATAGTCCTGGAAGCCAGAAGTCTGGAATCAGTCTCCTTGGACAGAAATTAAAGTGTCAGCAGGGCTGCATTCCTTCAGGAGGTGTGAGGGCAGATGGAATCTGTGCCCTGTCTCTGCCGGCTTCTGGTGGCTGCTCGCATTCTTTAGCTTGTGGCCACATCACTGTGATCTTTGCTCCTATTCTCAGTTTTCTTCTCCTCTGTGTTTCTAATCTACTTCTGCCTTTCTTTTCTAAACTCTTGGGATGGTACTTAGCATCCACCAAAATAATCCTACACCATTATTTTAAGAAGGTCACCTTAAAGGTCATCGCTGCACCATTATTTTAAGCATGCCTGCAGGAACTTTGTTACTCAGGGTAACCTTCACAGGTTCCAGAGATTAGGGCCAGGGAGTAAGACAGCTTAATCTAAAGATTATGGTAAAAATTGATTTCTCTCGTAGAAGAGTCCTGGAGATTAGCAACCCAGGGTTGGTAAGGTAGTTGTACACTATCAGCAGAGTGATAGTTCTGAAGTAATTGGCCAAATATATTCTGAAGCAAATTTCTAATCAGAGCTGTACAAAGGCTTAAGAAAGTGCTGATCAAGAATTCTGTTGTTGATTCTATTAATACCAATAAGAAAAGCATCAGGAGAACCCCAGGGGCCATTTTGAAGAAGATGCCTCCATTTCTGCAGCAAAGATGCCCATCCAAAGAGATTCTTTATTTAAGAAGGGTGGAGACAGAGCTTGCCATCATGTCACTTCACTACTACTTTTCTGGGAAAGTGGAAAGGACAGCTTAGAATTTCTTTTAAAACGTGTTGACTTTAGGCCTCCTTATTTTACTTTTCAGAAATGTTCCAGACATTGTAAATAACTTAGGCAGAATGAAGGATGACAGGTCAGTTTGCTGCCAAATCAAGAATGAGCAACTGGGGGACGTTTGTGCGGGAAAATTCCATTTAGCCCAAGCAGCCAGGGTCTAGGGGAAGCTGACATTTCAGGGAGGATGAATACAAACAGCATTTTCCTGGTGCTGTTAATCACGTGGACACTGAAAGAGCAGGCTAAAGAAACTCATCCAAAACCAGACAATAGCAACTTCCTGTCACTTTGAAAAGTAACAATGACCACAATGGACCATGGGATGAAACTCTGGCAGTAACAATAGACAAAAGAGAGGAAGTACGCCTTTGAGACTTGAGATTCCAAATGGCAGTAACCACTTGTCAAGGATTATTGTGTGACCACTGACCACAAACTATTTCCTTGGCCATCCAACAGTGAAAGCCAAAAAGCATGAGGGCACCAGGGATTCCTCCTATGTGAAAGGTGGGGCCCAGTGCTCAAATGCTCACAGGCCTGATCTCTGTCACTAAAGCTGTGAAAGGCATTATTTTCTTAGCAAATGACTTTCCCGTGGGGGGAGGGCCACGGGCTGCTTTGTTGGGAGCAAGCATCCATAACTCTGTCTTTAGTTAAGTGGAGAACAGTTTTTAGCATTCTCTGAAATTAGAAAAACAAAATGCTCATACTTTAAGGAAATCAGCCCCAAATCAGAAATGGCAAATATCATTAGGGTATTCAATTTAATATATTGGCTGTGAATGCTAATATGATTGAACAGATGTGGGATGAGCTGCAAAATTATACGTTCTGCTCTAAATTTTCATGACCTTGTTCACTGTTTTATAAGAGTGAGTCAGGGTACTCTATGAGTTTCATGCATCCTAAGCACCCCTAAAGCAGGGGTGTGCCCCCTAGCAGGCGAGGCCTGCTGCCATATTAAAACGAGTTCCTGGTTATTCTTGCTGCCAAATATGAGATGATTTTTCCCTACATGTAGGATAAGCAGTGATAAAACTGCCCAATCTGAGCTTTTTATTCTGAATAAAAAATGAAAACTTCTTAAAGATGAGGTAACAGAGCATCTTAATCGTGGATCCGGACAATTTTATAAAAAAAGACCCTATGGCATAATGGAAAAGAGAGAACTTGATGCCATTTCTGGTAATTATAGTCCAGAGGGAGAAGTAGTGAATAGGCTGAAGGATGTTCAATGTCGAGGTTAGGGATGACAGTTGTTCTTTTGAATTATATGTATCTTTAAGGCTTTTCTCTTTACAGTTTTTTGAAGCTGGTAACATCAATTTAAACTCTAGACATATAAGCAAAATTTTATGAAATCCAGCTCTGATAACACCCCTTATGTTTATTTTTATGTGTGCTAGGAAGAGATAGGGTGGAGGATGGAAGTTGCTTATGCTTAGATCCCAAGTTCAGCAAGATATGTAGTTAAAATCAACTGAAATTGTATAAGTTCACATGGATTTCCCTGATTTATGTTTATGTTTAACTGCTTTGTCAAGGTTGTAGAAGAACTGCACATATTTAAAAGTGTAATTAAATTTTGATACATTCTGACATTTATTTTTTCGATACATTCTGACATATTTATATACTCAAGAAACTATCACTTTTTTGATACATTTTGATACATTCTGACATATTTATATACTCAAGAAACTATCACTATAATCATGATAGTGAACATAGCCATCACCCCCAGAAGTTTGGGTCCCTTTATAATCCCTCCCTCTTTCCCCTCCACCCCCATCTCCAGATAGTCTCTGTTTTGTCATTATGGATTGG
Organism: Nasua narica; assembly: GCA_028533885.1. NCBI lineage: Eukaryota > Metazoa > Chordata > Mammalia > Carnivora > Procyonidae > Nasua > Nasua narica. The sequence continues at coordinate 45,597,788 of CM052809.1, read as the reverse complement.
TTTGTATTTTCTAGAATCTTACATAAATGGAATCATATAATATGAATTCTGTTTTGCTTGGCTTTTCCCCCTCAGCATAACAGTTTTAATATTCACCCATACTGTTGTATGCATTTAAAAAAATAAATAAAATCAAACAAACAAACAAACAAATAAATAAATAAATTCCTTTCTATTCCAGGCAGTATGACTTTGTATGAATACAATAGAATTTGTTTATCCTTTTTTATTATAGATAGTATTCCACTGTGTGGATATACCAAAATTTAACTGTTCACCTGTTAATAGACATTTGGGTTGTTTCTAATTTTTGGCAATTATAAATAAAGATTTTAAGGGCATTCATGTAAAAATCATTGCATGGACATAGTTTTCTTTTTTCTTTTCTCATAGGTATTTGTATTTACCTGAATGGAAGAGCTAGATTGTATGTTAGGTACATGTTTAATTTTTAGATTTTGATGTTATACTTCCTTTTCATTGAATTCAGAATATTTTAATATTTCTCTTGAGAATTCTTTGACTCATGGTTTATTGAGAGGTATGATGTTTGATTTCCAAATATTTGTGAATTTTCCAGATACCATTCTGTTTTTTATTTCTAGCTTAATTTTACTATGTTCAGAAAGTATGTGGTATAATTTCTATTCTTTTGAATTTGTGAAGACTTATTTTATGGCACAGAATATGGTCTATCTTGATGAATATTCATGTACACTTGAGAAGAGTGTATTCTGCTGTTGTTGGATGGCATATCTATAAATGTCAGGTCAAGTGTTTTGGTTATGTTGGTAGACTTTTCTATATCTCTACTTATTTTTGTCCATTTTTCCTGTCAGTGATTGAAAGACAAGTGTTGAAACTTCAGATATAATTGCAGATTTGTGTATTTATCCTTTATTTTAAATTCCCGTTCTTAAGTAGATACACATTTAGGATTTTTACGTCTTTGTGAAGAAGTGGCTCCTTTATCATTATTTGTTGTCTCACTTTATCCGCTGCAATATTTCTCATTCTTAAGTCTTTTTTTTCTTGATATCAATATAGTTTTCTGGCTTTCTTTTTTATTAGTGTTTGCATGCCATATCTGTTTCCATTTTTTTTACTTTTAACTTAGTTATTAATTTATAGTTGATAAATTATAATTTATTGATAAGTTAATTGAGAGGTGATTTTCTTGTGGATAGCATATAGTTGGCTCTTATTTTTGTTTTTATCTAATTGGATAATCTCTATCTTTTCACTGATATGTTCAGATGGTATACATTTAATGTAATTGAGCACAGTCTACCTTCAAGTAATGATATACTGCCTCACTTATAAGATTAGAACTTTGCAATAATATATTTCTAATTCTCAACCTTGTGGCCTTTATACTGTAATAGTCCAACCTTTTACTTCTATATGTATTATAAGTCTTGCACTGCATCATTATTATTTTTGCTTTAAATCAGGGATTGGCAAACTAAGGTCCAGCATCAAGCCAAACTGCCACTTGTTTTGGTAAATGAAATTTTACAGTATCATAGCCATACCAGTTCATTACATACTTTTTCATGGATGCTTTCATGATAGAACTACAGAGCTGAGTAGTGCCACAGAGACTGTATGGCCCACAATGCCTAAAATATGTACTCTCTGACCATTTCCAGAGAAGTTTGCCATTCCCTGTTTTGAGTGGCCAATTATCTTTTAAAGTTATTCCTATAATAAATAAATGATAAGGGACACTTGGTTGGCTCAGTTGGTTAAGTGTCTGCCTTTGGCTCAGGTCATGATCCCAGGGTCCTGGGTTTGAGTCCCATATCAGGCTCCTTTCTCAGTGGGAGCTGACTCCTCCCTCCACCTGCCACTCTCTCTGCTTGTGCTCTCTTTCTCTAACAAATAAAATCTTAAAACAAACAAACAAACAAATAAATAAATGATAAATATTTATCTTGTAGTTACCATTTCTGGTGTTATTTTTTCTTTTACGTAGATACATATTTCTATCTGGTATCGTTTTCCCTCTGACTGAAAGATTTCTTTTAACATTCCTTTTTGTGCAGGTTTGATGGTGATGGAATCTTTCAATGTTGTATATCTAAAAAAATCTTTATTTCACCTTCGTTTAAAATAGATATTTTTTTAAACTTTTTTTAAAAAGATTTTATTTATTTAAAGTAAAAGAGAGACAGAGAGAGAGAGACATCACAAGTAGGCAAAGAGGCGGGCAGAGAGAAAGGGGAAAGCATGCTCCCTGCTGAGCAGAGAGCCCGATGCAGGGCTCGATCCCAGGACCCCGAGATCATGACCTGAGCTGAAGGCAGAGGTTTTAACCCACTGAGCCACCCAGGCACCCCTAAAATAGATATTTTTGTTGGGTGTAGAATTCTATCTTGATAGTAATTTTTTATTACTTTAAAGGTGTTGCTCCACTGTCTTCTTACTTCCATTCTGTTTGATGAGAAATATGCTTTCATGCTTTGTTCTTCTATATATATTATGATCATTTTTTGTGGCAGCTTTTAAGATTTTTTTATCACCATATTTAGAAATTTGATTGTGATTATGTAATTTGAATTATGTTATGAAATTTGAAGATAGTCTTCCTCGTATTTCTTATGCTTGGGAGTTTGTTGAGCTTCTTGAATCTTTGGATTTGTAGTTTCCAACAAATTTGGAAGTTTCTCAGCCATTTTTTCTTACACTGTTCATGTTACCCTTTGAAGATTCCAATTATATATATGTTGGGCTCTTGAAGTTGCCCACGTCTCATGAATATTTTGTTTATTTTTATTTTTTTCTCTGTGTGTTTTGTTTTGGGTAGTGTCTATTACTTTTCTTTAGTTCACTAATATTTTCTTCTGCAGTATCTAATATGACATCAATTCTCATAGTGTATTTTTCTTCTCTAAAGGATCATTGTGTGTCTTTTAAAAATAATATATATATATATTTCAAATGCCGTGAAATGTGTAAGCCTGATGATTCACAGACATGTACCCTGGAGCAAATAATACATTATATGTTAATGAAAATTTTAAAAAATAATATATACATTTCTACTTAGCATGGTCAGTTTTCCCTGTAGCATTTTTGTCATGTGGAATATAGATGTAGTAACTATGTTGAGATCTTTGTCCCTAATTCTGTCATTGCTGTCAGTTCTGAGTTAGTATTGATGGTTTTATTTATCTTTTCAATATAGGTCAGACGTTCTTGCTGATTTGCATGTCTGGCTTTTTTTTTTTTTTTTTTTTTGGATACCAGACACTGTGATTTTTACGTTTTTTGGCTGCTAAATTTTTTTGGTGTTCCTATAGGTATCCTAGAGTTTTGTTCTGGAATGTGGTTAAGTAACCTGAAAATAGTTTGGTGCTTTTAGGTCTCAATTTTAAACGTTGTTAATCTGGATCAGGGAAGCAGTTAGTGGAGGGCTGTTTTTACCATTGATAAAGGAAGACTCTTCTGAGTACTTCTGTTTGGCAGAATGCTGATAGCTTCCATGTTTTTGACCTCTGGTATTACTCCCATTATGTTCCAATACACGGGAAAAGAGATTTTGTTGATATAATTGTTACTACTAAGTTGAATTTAAGATAGGAGATGATCCAGGTAGACCTAACTTATATGAGACTTTTAAAAGCAGATACTTGTTTCTGAATGGTTGCAGAAGCATAGGCCAAATATTCTAAGCACAAGAGTGATTGATGTGTCATATATGTCATTACTGGCTTAAAATGTCAGGGGGTCATGGGGAAAGGATATGTGAGTGTCCTCTAAGAACTGAGAGCAATCCTTGGCTAACAGCCAGAAAGAAAATGGGGACCTCAGTCATATAAGTGCAAATAACCAAATTCGGCCAGTAACCAGAATGAACTTGGAAACAGATTCTTCCCCAGAGCCTCCAGATAAGATACCAGCCCAACTATGCCTTGATTTTGGCTTTATGATATCCAGATACGCAGAGAACCCAGTCAAGCCTGCCTGGGCTTTTGATCTATGTAACTAAAATAATAAATGGGTATTACTTTCAAGCTTCTCAATTTGTGGTAAACTATTACACAGTATTAGAAAACTAATATGGTAGCCTCTCCAATATCCTGCAAATTATGAGGTTTTTCCATTTCAGGTCAGTGGAAATAGGCACTATTCCCTGCTCCATGTATGCTCTAAGTTTTGTTCCCTTTAATCGTCTATGGTTCTTTCCCTTTCCATCTGATGGTTACCTTACAGTCCTGTGCTGATCAGTGCTCAGGTGAATACCCCAGGGGAGGGTCCTTTTGCAGATCTCACATTCTCTCTCTGGACATCTCTTTCCTCGCTGGCCCTCTGTCCTGCAAACCCTAGACTCCCCCTACTCCCGGGTCTGTCACCTCAACTTGGGGAGAATATCAGGCTCTATCTTGGTATTTTCTCCTGGTGCTGCAGCCTGAAATCTCTGCCCAGGAAGTAAGTTGGTGATTAGGGCTTACTGAGTTTGTTTAATGTTTCTCAGAGATCACTGTCATTTGTTGCCTCATGTCCTATGTCTTGAAATCCATTGTTTCTTATATTTTGTCTAGGTTTTGATTGCTTCAGGAGTGCAGGTAAATTCATTTTCTAGTACTTGATCTTGATCAGAAGCAAAGGTCCTCAGTTAAATACGGTTAGGGTCAGGCTGTTTAAATCCAAGTTTGGGGACTAAAAGTCTCAAAAGTGCTCACCCTGCAGAAGGTGGGGTATCAGCATCCTCTGTGTTTATAGATTGAAGATATCATATTAATTATAGCACTCTATCAATACTTTTTATGTAGATGGAGATTAAAATATCAAAACAAATTCTAGTACAGTCAACTGAGTTCTGAAAGAGTAGTAGGATAGATTGTCTGAAATTGTTGGTTTCTTTACAGTTTGATTTGCCTATCCCACTCTAAGAGTCAGGTTAATTTGATTTCTAATTTCAAGAGCAGGGATCTGCAGTGATCTGATCTCCCTCCATGCTGAGTGAGTGCATTTTCCTTATAGTGATATCAGCTGGTTGTTTAGAAAGGGATTCCTCAGTCTTGGCATCCCCAACCACCCTTTAGATTCTTTAGAAGGCATTTTCTTGGATGATCTATATCATACTCTTCTTTACTCACAAGTTTCTGCAGCCAGGTGCCACAGGGTCTGGAGGTGAGGGCGAGAAAGTGAAGTGGTTGCTATGAAACTGTCTGAATGGTTGAAACATTAGGGGCTTTATTTTATATCATAGTGATGAGCAGCTTCCTTCCCTGTACCAGGGAGAGGCTTCCAGTCCTTGCTGTATCTGGGCTGCTGCTTTCTCCAGCTCACTCGCAGTGCAGCCTGCTAAAGTGTGCTTGGGGGCAGGGGAGATTCTCGTGTACTTGATTTGAAGCAAAAAAAAAAAAAAAAAAAGCTACTAATGTTTTCCTTAAGTAACAATGCTCTTCTCACATAGAAATAAATGCTTTGAAAATGAATAGCTTTTATGAAACTGGACAAAACATTTAACTTTAGACTTAGGATGGAAGTTAAAGAGGCCACAGCATTCAAATGTATAAAGGGGTGAGAGAACCATGTAGATATTGTGAAATAAATTTGTTAAATCTAAATATGTGCTTTAAAGGGTGGGTTTCAAACTTTAATGTGCATGTAAATCACATGGGAAACTTATTAAAATGCAGATTCTGATTTTGTAGGTCTGGTGTGGGGCCTGAGAGTCTCCATTTCTCATAACTCTCCAGGTGATTCCTATGATGCTAATTTGGGGACCACACATTGAGTAGCAAGGTTCTGAAGGCATATATTCAGGAAAGATATATGAGAAAAACAGAAATAACAGTTATGATCAGTTTTCATTTATTTATTCAGCACCTAAAGGGCTATCATATATAATACACTATGCTCAGTGATTTGGGAAAAAAGGGATAAAAAAACCTCCTCGGGGTGCCTGGGTGGTTCAGTCAGTTAAGTGTCTGCCTTCTGCTCAGGTCATGATCTCAGGGTCCTAGGATCAAGCCCAGCATTGGGCTCACCGCTCTGCGGGGAGCCTGCTTCTCCCTCTTCCTCTGCCCCTCCTCTCCTCCCTGCTTATACTCTCTGTGCTCTTTCTCTGTCAAATAAATAAGTAAAATCTTAAAAAAAAAAAAAAAAGAGTAAAGTCTCTTCTTATAGAAGAAGTTCAAAGTGTATATAAAGCATTAGCCTGTAAATAGTATAGTATAGTACCCAGTAGTTAAAGATACCTGGGCTTGAATCCTAGTCTGTGAAAAAACAATTTTTTTTCAAGATTTTATTTACTTATTTGGGAGAGAGAGAGAGAGTGTGTGTGTGTGTGAGAGAGAGAGAGAAAGAGATCATGAGCGGGGCCGGGGGGAGAGGGATAGAGGGAGAAGCAGACTCCCCACTGAGCAGGGAACCTGACATGGGACTCTCAGAACCCTGAGCTCATGACCTGAGCTGAAGGCAGTTGCTTAACTGACTAAGCCGCCCAGGCACTGAGTCTGTGAAAAATTAATCAAATTACTTAACCATTATATGGTTCAATTTTCTCATTTGTGAAATGGAAAAAAGTGATAGTACCTACAGCTTAGGCATGTTTGAGGATTAAATGATTTAATGCATATAAGGATACTTATAATAGTGACCAGCACATTGAAAGAACCAAAAAATGCCTTTATAATATAAGCTGAAAGGTGAGAAAAGTCATAAAAGGGATTTAGGTAAAATATGAATTTTTCAGTCCCAGCCAGTTGTCAGTGACCATTTTTTTCCAATCCCACATCTGGAAATCGAAATTTTTGTTCTGTCAAATGCCAGACAGATGTAAAAGGAATTGGTTTTCCCTGCTGTATAAGGAGAAGATGGGGAAAGAATTTGAGAAAAAAGATGTGAAAAAGTTATCATCAGTGTTGCTTTGTATTTCTGATTTTCCCTCTGTTCTTCCATAAACCTGGAAGAATTGGATTTGAAATTTGGCTCTGCGTTTCTGAATCTGTCTGTGGCTCAGTGGCCTTATTTGTAGAAAGGAGATAACAGTGTCTGTGTGATGGTATAGTGGTGAAAATTAAAAGCAAAAATACAGTAAGTTGAATAATGGCCCCCAAAAGATATCTAAGTCCTTACCCCTGGAAAGGGTGCATGCTATCTTAGATGGCAAGAGACTTCAAAGATGTGATAAAGAATTTTGAGATAGAGGGCCATCTGGATGGCTCAGTTGACAGAGCATCTGACTCTTGGTTTTGGCTCAGGTTGTGATATCATGGGTTGTGAGATCAAGCCCAGAGCTGGGCTCCACACTCACTGGGGAGTCTGCTTGAAGGTTCTCTCCCTCTGACCCTCCCCCCACTCTCTCTTTCTTTCTCTCTAAAACAAGTAAATAAATCTTTTTAAAAAAAATTTTTGAGGGGCGCCTGGGTGGCTCAGTGGGTTAAAGCCTCTGCCTTCAGCTCAGGTCATGATCTCAGGGTCCTGGGATTGAGCCCTGCATCGGGCTCTCTGCTCAGCAGGAAGCCTGCTTCCTCCTCTCTCTCTGCCTGCCTCTCTGTCTACTTGTGATCTCTCTCCTCTCTGTCAAATAAATAAATAAAATCTTAAAAAAAATTGAGATAGAGAAATTATTCTGGATTATCTGGGCAGACCCAATATGATTATAGTTACCCTTGTAAAAGGGAGTCAGAATAAGATTTGACATAGAAAAAGGCACCATGACCACTGAATCCAAGATGCCACGTGGCTGGTTTTGATGATGACAGAAGGGGTCATGAGCCAAGAAATACAAGCCGTACAGCTCTGGAAGATGGAAAAGTCAAGAAAACAGATTCTTCTCTAGAGCCAGCTGAGGTACAGGGGGAGTAAGGCTGACATCTTGGTTTTGCCACAGTGAAACTGATTTCAGACTTCTGACCTCCAAATCTGTAAGACAGTAAATGTGCATTGTTTTAAGCCAGAAGGGTTGTGGTGATTTGTTACAGCTATCACAGGAAACAAATATAAAAATTATGAAAAGCAGCCATGGAGCACTTCCCAAATGTTATTTTTCATCCCTTTTCTAATTAGAGAGCCATCACTATCTTAAAAAATGTTTAAGGCCCCGGTAACAATCTTAGTTTTCCCTGAAGAAGTCTAAAGTCATGAAATATACCCTCTTTGTCTGTGAGATTACATTGTAAATGAAGCAGTCCTCATCATTCCCCAAAAGGATATTAAGAAATCTGGGGACTATACTGCTCTGGGAAGTCAGAAGACTAGGTGACCAGATGTACCAAGTGAAAACACTTGTGTATTTCACTTTGCCACAGCAGGGTATTTGTCTTATGGTCTGAATCAAGTCATATGGATCCTGGCAAAAACTTTAGAAGCTTCAAAATACAAAGATCTAGTTATTTCGGAAGAGAACTTCAGAAGGGAGGAAAAAGGAAGGGATAATGGTTTGTAAAGTGATTGAAAAGCATTGCTTATGTATCCTTTCAAATTTCAATTTGGAGTCTAAAACACATTTTGTTTAGTTCCATTTCTTTAAGTTGATGTTGACAAAATTTTGGTGTTTGAGTCAAGGAGAAATGTTTGTGAAAAACTCAGTTTTTAATATTCTTGATATAAACCGATCACTAATTCAGTCATACAGTATTAAACTCATGATCCCTTAAATCTCCAAGAAAAATGTTCGAAAATCTTAGTTATTCCATTAATTATAGAATAAAAGGATCTTTTCTTCCCTTCCTGCATATTCCTTCCCCACCCTTACATGCAGGAACACACCCAGACCAGTCTGACGCTTAAGGAGAACAAATAGAGAACAAATAACAAACAGCAGTCAACCCCAGGCTTCGTGTGTTCTCCACACTACCTACTCGCTTTGATCTTCCATACTCCTCTAGCTGATTTTCTAAAAGACATGATCTGAGTTCCTAGCATAAAGGTTTGTGATTATTCATTCATTTAAGTATTTTTGAGACTCTACGATGTTACGATGTTAGCTTTAAGTAACACCTAATTAGACACATTAGTTTTGCCAAGACTTAATAGAGAGTTCAAAGCCTCATAAAAACATGGCATATGATAACCATTTTAGTTAACCTGGCAAGTAGCCTGGGCACCCTTTGAAAGCTCTCTCCTTTAATTTGGAGGGCCCAGAAGTTGATCCTTAAATGAGATATTTATGGCAGCATTTGGGAAAATGTAATGTGCTATGTTAGATAATTTTTATAATAATTGCAACAACCACATCCCACCCCAGAACATTTGGAGAACAATCTGTACAGTGGAAGTTCGTGAGATCAAGTAAGGCTTCTCTCTAAAAGGATTCTTCCTCCATCCTATAAAAGGATTCAGACTGTTCCTGACTTCTGGTGTCCATGTAGAAAAGAAGAATCTTCCTTGCGCTGACTCTTCATGGAGTGCTCTCCCCACCCCCACCCTGCCCCCAGTGCATATCTGACATATCTGACAATAAGTTTGAGTTGGGACTCCCATATGCAGTATCACATAAACCAGGTGATCCAAATGGCACGTTTTACCTTTCTGCTTTCTCTTTTGTACTTTTTTTTCTCTTTTACTCTTTCCAATCAGCCTTTTGTTCCCAAGGTCACCAGTCTCCCAGTTCTCGTCCCTCATTGTAAGGGTCACAGCTATACTACTGAAAACCATCATGAATCAGGAAGGGAAAAAATGCTGTTTTGAGTATTGTACATAGGTGTCATGAAGTTATGCATAAAGGCACATCCCTACATTTCAGTTTAGAGACGGAGGCTGGGGCCAAATCAAGGAGGACCTTGTGAAGGCATTTCAACTTCATCCTGAAATTAGAGGTTGTTTTCTGAAGAGATTTTAAATAGATGATTGTGCAATCTAGAATTTGCATTCAAGATAGATTATTCTAAGAGTAGTACAGAGGACAGAAGAACCTTCTACAAGGTTGTGGGTTGGGTGGGGTGAGGTGGTCAGTATGACGAGGTCAGGCTTAGGGGTAGACAGGTTCATGAGGAAGGTATTGCAGTGGCGTAGGCCAACAGTGATCAGACTCTGAATTAAAACAATTACAAGGGGAATGGAGTAAAAGGAATTGGATGGGTAATTGATGGCATTAACATGACAACATCTATAGGAAATACATGAAAAGTACATGAAAGTGGGAGTCCAGGAATCAAAGAGAAGAATCAGACAGAAGATGAGAGAGAGCTGGGTGAAAAAAACCTTCCACATTTCTCCAGATGGAAATAATAGTTCTTCTAGATTAAATTGTTACTGTCTGTACTTCATTATGGCCCTTATGATAGTCTACTTTATGTCTTGGTTTTTTTATTAATTTACTCTGCTACTGAGTGGTAAATATCTAGGGCACAGTAACTGTTGTTTGTCTTGAAGTTACTCTCCTGAAATGTCTAATTCTGTGCCCTAGAATAAATAAGCACTAACTGTGGTGAAAGAATGGATTAAATTTTATAGTATACTATAGTTTGTGAAGCACTTTTAAATGTAGAAATTATTAGATACTTGCAACATCTTTGGGAAAGGAAGGTATGGCAGTTATTATTCCCATTTTTCAGATGAGAAAAACTTTGGTCAGAAATATTAATATAGTATAGCTAGTAATTGGCAGAACTGGGTTCATATATCTGATCCAGCATCTATCGCTCACCTACACTGTTTTTCATAAATGTCTCATTGTCTTCACTCATGGCTGTTTATTTTTAATAAATAAGGTGGCAGATTTTCTGGCCATTGCCACGTTAACTACCACGAAGATAGGAGATGGAAAGGAATGGAGTGGGCTGTGGGGGAAAACCCCCCTGAGTAAGCGATAGGGTGCTCAGCAACATTCGACATCATTTTCTTCCTTCCAAGCTCTCTTCCATGTGTAAGCACTGGAAGTCCGGAAACTCTTACTTCCTATTACTAGAAGGGTTTAGGTTTTGATTTTACCAATGAAAGGTACTTGCACAAAATATAGAATGTGAAAAGGGAGAGGCCGTTTTCTAAAGAGAGTTTGGACAGGCATGTGGCTTTCTCAAGGATTTCCAGATAACTCCCTGAGAGTCACCTGCCTTTGTTAGCTCAGGTCATGGCTACCAGTCTTCTATGAAGCCTTCATTTCCCGAGTTATTAAATGCTAGCAATGGTATCCCTGATCTTCACACCACCTAGCCTTATCCAATGCTTGCATAAGCTGATAAATCCTTATATTTAATCCCTTTGTGCTTTAAATACCTATAGTGGTTCCGTTGTACTGATTCATGCACCATACAAAGAAAATACAAGTATTAGAGAAAAGTGTTATGGGGCACCTGGGTGGTTCAGTTGGTTAAGCGTCTGCCTTTGGCTCAGGTCGTGATCCCGGGGTCCTGGGACCCAGCCCCACATTGGGATCCCTGCTTAGCAGGGAGTCTGCTTCTCTCTCTCCTCCCTGCACATGCTTTTTCTCACTATCTCTGTTGCTCTATCTGCCTGTCTCTCTCTGAAATAAATAAATAAAATCTTAAAAAAAAATGTGATCAAGCTGAGATCATGTAGTTAAGAGGCAAACAGCTGTGTTGGCCTCATCCACCTTTATAACACTCTTGCAGTAGTCCCTTATGTGAGAATAATACAGGGGAACCGATCGTAGATTGACACATACTTCCACTTAAAGTGGTTTTAATACAGACCTCGGTGGCTTGATGCTGGGGTTTGGTACTTAGAATGTTTAGTTTCCCAGAAAACTTGGCTCTTCAGGTGAGCCCACTCCCCTAAAACATTGCAGGAACCTGAAATTTTGCCATGGGTAGAATGTTTCACAAGGGCCATGTGCAGGAATGAGAGATTGCTAAATTTGAAATTTCATGTATAGTCATGTTCAGATAGGTTGCTGATAGATGGATTAAAAAAAAGATTTTTCCAGTAACCCAGGGGTTGATGGAAAGATATTCAAATAGATTGGCATTAGAGTGCTAAAAATTTCCATGCATTCCTTTGTTTTCTTTTTTTTTTCACATAAGTAAAATGAAATTCTTGATGTCTAGAAAGAAATATCCAACAATATGACCTTACCTTTCATCAATACTGTTATTGTCCTTTGCTTTTCTGAATTCTTCTGGTCAAGTCAGATAATAAAAGGCCTTTGTCAGCCATCCAGCTACGGTGATGACCTTTCTCTCAAATGAGCATTTCCTATTCAGTTGCTGCTTTGTGCTAATTTTCTAGGCTAGACAGCATAATTGCAAACACAGAATACACTGGCTTTGGTTCAGTTCTTAATATCTTGGTGAGGGAGGAGGGGGGCAGCTCACCTTTTTCTCAGGTCACTGGATTGCTGCCTTTTATGGTGCTGGATAGGCTGAGTTATTCAGTAACTATTGGGCATTTCCACTGCTCTCCTAAGGCACGTAGGCAATTTTGGTGTTGTAGAAACTTATTTCCCCACAAAGATATTTGACACTGAATCAAACCTTGATGAGCCAGATTTCATTTTTCCAAACTCTAGGGATGGGTGAACCTGGCTTCGTGTTCAGTTCACTGAATATCTCAAAACTATTTTTCAAATGTCCTGGGTTTGGCCAAAACCAAATATACTTTGCCAAACATTTTACTTAATTTAATAATAAAAAACCCCATCTGTATTATAATGAAAATTTAATCCATATGTTTGATTCACTTTTTGCACTCAATCCATCAAAATATTTTGTAAGAGTTATCTGGGTCCAAGAGGCCTTCTCTGCCATTAAAAAAAAAAAAATGAAGCCAGTGTAAGCCTTTCTGCCCCCACCCCAACATGTTTTTCTCTACTATTGGGGAAGTTCTGTTTTCCCGGTCCCTGTCTGACTCAAGCCTTATCTGTACTCTTTCTCTGACTCCCATTCCACATCATTTCCACTCTGGTCTGATCACTAATCAACGTGGCTCATGAAGACCTTCTCCATTTTGCCTTGTGGTGTTTCTTGAAGAAGAAAAGAAGTGAAAGGGGGGAAGAGACAAAGAAAAAGACCCTAGCTCTTCCTTTGATGAGGAACCTAGTTACATAAACTCAAGCTATAATGACATGTATCTTCTTTGACCCCAACATGGAATGACAAACCATGCACCACATTGATGGGGGTACCTTTAATGTTGAAGAAGGGCTGGAGAGATGATTAAATTTCCCCTCGCTGTGGGGTGTAGAGGTAACCCCAACAGAGACTTTATGGGGAAAAAAGAAGACTGACTGGCTAATTTGAAAGCATTTGAAAGCTGGATAATTTCTATTCATTTAAATTTTAAGAGGGATCTGAATAGAAAGATACTTAGGTGGTCGATTGGAGAAGAAACCATAGGTTTGATATATCAGTTTACTTTGCAGACTAGCTATGCTTCACCAGGTAATTGGCAATCCAGTGGTGGCTGAGGATGGGGAGGGCAGGCTCAGCGAGGGAGGGTCAGAAAGGGAGATTGGTAGCCACGGCTGCTCTTTTCAGTGAGGTAATCCTTCCTCAGCACTGCACTGCTGTCCCCGTGCCTATTGCCAGTAGCCAAAGATCTCCAGATGCAATTGATCTCATAGATCAGAGCAGAATTGGCTTGGACAGCCTGTTCTTTCCCAGTGATTAAGACATAGCATATTTTTCATCCCCCTCCCCCTCAGCCCTATCTTAGTCTCTTGGCTGAAAGTTCTTTTGTCTTTGGATTAATCTAGGGTTAATCTAAGTTTACTCACTTGCTGCAAGCCGTGAGCTGGCAAGGTAGAGAAAATCTTCAAATAACTTTGAAAACCGTGTTCTCATCATTCATGTGTGCTCTGATTTGTTTAACCTCTGTCGATATTGGACTCCAGCTAACCTGAAAAAACTGGGCACAGGACTTAGTAGGATTAAATCAGAGATTAGTTCTGCATCTTATCTAAGATGAAATTCTCATTTCGATGTCAACATGCTAGGAGGCCTCTTGACACTTTACTTTTATCATAGAGAGCATCTAACGAAGAATCATGGGACATGAAAGGAATTGCAGAAGACAGCTCTTCTATGCCTCTGCCTCTAGTAAAGACTGCATTTAAAAATATCCCCTTAATAGAGAGCTCCTTCTCCTTCTTTAAACCCTCCCTAGAGACACCCACAAACTCTTTGCTAATGTGTTCTGTATCTCTCTAATGTAAGGCAATTCCCTAATGAAGCTGATTATGAGATTTTGGGGAGTGGAAGTGAGTACATAGTGAGATACTTCTGTCCTGCAAAGAAACTAAGAAGTAAACAGCAAGAGCTGAAAACAATGCTGTGGTCTGCAAGTCGGGAGACCCATGTCCTTACTGGACCTAGAAACAAATTCTGGTTTGACTCTGAGTTAGCAACATAACCCATTTTGGCCTTAGTTTCCTCATTGGCATAATGAAGAAGATCCCTCAAGCTGTAGGATCCCTTAAAGCTCTGAGAGTTTTCTAGCTTGTGATTTAATTCTTTCAGGAAATAAGTTGCAGGGCTGAGAAGGAAAATATAATCAGTTCCCACTGGTTAATTAACCTCTGTCTCAGAATTCCTTACTCACACATGCAGCAATATACACACCAACCAGGACATAGACTTTTGGTTTTTTTGTTACGTCCCAGTTTCATTCTTAGAGTTACTAATAGAGTTTCCTAAACTTGCTACCACCAAAGACAAATGTTGGTCCTTTGGAAACCAGAGTAAAGAGCCTGAGAATCTGAGTGTCCTCAGCAATTGCTATGATATGTGAGCACTGAAGGCAAGCCTTTATCCACTGACTTCCAGCTTGCTCAGAATGGGCCTTCATTATCAAGGGGCTTAGGCGCTCTAGGTTCTTTCTCACTGTATTCCCCCGTCCCTTCTGTTTTGTTTCTCTCTAACTAAGGAACTTATTTTTTTTTCTAACTAAGGAACTTCTAATAGACTGTAGATTCCAAGGGAAAAGATATAATAAGCAGAAAAGACATGGTTTTTACGTAAGGAAAATCCCCAACGTTTTAGGATTATTGATTTTAATGTTTTAGTGATATTACTACTGCTTGGCAGCCTTTACTCAGGGAAAGACAGAGTTCCCACCTGGGCCTGAGTAACGCTGAGCAAGCCACTTACAAAGCAATTTCGAAGTTATGAACGGAAAGTGTAGGTTTGGTGTAATTTGAGGCTGACAAATAAGAATTGAAGAGTTGAAACTTGTGCCACACTAACAATTTAGAGTCTCCATTTTAAGTGGAATGACATAAACACGACTGAAACAGACACAGGAACCTTCTAAGAAAATCCTCTTTCTCTTCTCCTCAAGGACTGAGAGGGAGATGAATAGCACAGGGAGGAGATAAAAAGAGAGAGGGTTACAAAGCAAAAGTGCACGGTGCTAGTTCGTATTATTTCAATTTGCATGTGCCATCTTCACATTGGTTACCTCCCACTGGACTGAACCAGGCCTGACTGGGCAAACAGTGACCCGTGTGGAGGTCACACATTGCCAAGAAGCCTTCGTTGCAAGAAGCTACTTTGTTTATTTCAGATGAGATACATTCGAATATTGTGCTTATTTTAAGCATGCTACAATTATTAGCAAATTATTGAGACCCCTTCAAAAAAATTTCAGCTGATAGACTACCAAAAGAAAATATATTTCGTGCTTTCTCAAGTCTTCTGTCTGCTGACATTAAACTGTGTTACTAGTTGTATTTAAGACTTATTTTCAAAAGCCCTTCAACACTGAGAAAAACTCTTACATCCTCTAGGAATTGTGACAATTGTCATTATACTACTAATAATCCTAACAGCATTTAGTGAATGCTTGCTGGGTGCCAGGCCCCGTGCTGAGTACTCTGCAGGTTTTCTCATTTAACCTTCACAAAAGCCCAGTAAAATAGATAACTACTTTATTGCCATGTGGCTGTGAGGAAACGTAGGCTCAAAGATGTTAAGTAACTTGCACAAAGTGAATCATCACCTTTGAGGTTGTTCAAAAAAAAAAAAAAAAGTCTCAGACTCTGAAGGAAATTCCAAAAGTATTTCCCGGTCATCTTTAGACAATGGAATCATTGTGGGAATGTTTATAGCTTTGTGGGTATCTTCTGTAAAGGAAACAATAGTTGTCTGGATACATAAATATTAGAACTTTTGTTGAAAATCAGAATTATGAGTTTATAGTCTCACTCCTTGAATTTCTTCCCTTTTGATGTTTCCCCCCTGAGCCTAGCATATATTTTAAAGAGAGAGGCGTTGATGTTTCTCGTCTGATAATATGCAAGCCATAACTTTTAAGGATTAGGTTTTAGTTATACTTGTGGCAACATAAATGCTCATCTTTCTCTCGAATTACAATTTACAATAATAAAAATAAATATCTCTGGGGCGCCTGGGTGGCTCAGTGGGTTAAAGCCTCTGCCTTCGGCTCAGGTCATGATCTCAGGGTCCTGGGATCAAGCCCTGCATCGGGCTCTCTGCTCAGCGGGGAGCCTGCTTCCCCCTCTCTCTCTGCCTGCCTCTCTGCCTCCTTGTGATCTCTGTCAAATAAATAAATAAAATCTTTTAAAATAAATAAATAAATTTCTCAGAGGAAACATCTCTTGGTCCAGTGAGCGAAGAGAAAGATGCCTTCAGTTCCTGACAGAGTGGAGTTGGTAGGGGTCGGTAGCAGAAAGGAGCAGAGCTTGCAAGCCAGGCCTGCATCCTGTTCAATGGTTACAGCCCCCACCAGTTCTTCCCAGGCTAGCTTTCCTGCTCTGCTGCTGGGCTGCGCCTCCTTAACCTAGTGCAGTGTCTTGTACACACATATTTGATATATTTGATGACACAGTGATTCTTCTGTTTTTTAAAGGCTAAGTAAATGCCCAAACTTTAAATTAATTTGAAGTAGACTTGAAAATCATTTCAGTGGCTGTTGTGTTCCAGAGTATTCTGGACTTAATACCTTTGCAGAATCCTCCCCCCAGGTCATACATAATCCCCAACTATCAAACTCCAGCCTCCTAAAAAACTTATAAACTCAAATATTGTTGGTTGTTTTTTAAAATGACTGGAACAAACTAATCCCCATTGCTTTTCTTTTTATTCTTTATTTATTAGAAAAACTTCGTATTTTTAATTTTGCTAAGACTCCTTCAATCTATTATTCCAAGCCTGGGGAATACAGACCATAGGGATTTGAAATTTAAAAATGGAAATCATTATCTCTTTGCAGTATTTCAAACAGAAAGAAAATCTTGACACTTACTAAGACCGTACAGGGTGACATTGCTTTTTGGCCTGAAAGTTAAATAAATTTTTATTGGATATTGTATGTCTTGATTATTAAAAATGAACTAATTAGTCAGCTTCTACTTAAAAATTTCAGTTTTTCATTAAAGTCTTAAATGAGAGGCCTGAATCCATAAAAATCCCAGAAGAGAACATAAGCAGTAATCTCTCTAACATTGACAGTAGCAACATTTTTCTAGATATGTCTCCTCTGGCAAGTAAAACTAAAGCAAAAATAAACTATTGGGGCCATATCAAAAAGCTTTTGCACAGTGAAAGAAACCATCAACAAAACAAAAAGGCAACCTACTGCATGGGAGAACATATTTGCAAATGATATATTTGATAACAGTTTAATATCCAAACTACATAAAGAGCTTATACTATGCAACACCAAAGAACAATCTGATTAGAAAATGGGCAGAGGGCCTACATAGACATTTTCCCAAGAAAGGGATACAGTTGGCCAACAGGCACATGAAAAGATGTTCAACATCATAGTCATTAGGGAAATGCAAATTGTAACTACAATGAGATATCAGTTAACACCTGTCAGAATGGTTACAATAAAAAAGATAACCATAAGTGTTAGCAAGGATGTGAAGAACCTGGAACCCTTGTGCACTATTAGTGGGAATGTAAATTGGTGCAACCACTATGGAAAACAGTATGGAGGTTCCTCAAAAAATTAAAAGTAGAAATACCGTATGATCCAATAATTCCACTATTGGGTATATACCCAAAGAAAATGAAAGCACTAACTCCAAAAGATACATGTACCTTTATGTTTATTGAAGCATTATTTGCACTACCCAAGAAAAGGAAACAATCTAAGCATTCCTCAGTAGGCAAATGGGTAAGGAAGATGTGGCATATATATACACATATATATGTACATGTACGGAATATTACACAGCCATAAAAAGGATAAGATCATGCCATTTGGAACAACATGGATGGTCCTAGAAGTTACTACACTAAGTTAAATAAGTCAGATTGACAAATCCTAATACCATATGATTTCATTTACATGTGGAATCTAAAAAACATAAATGAATAAACAAATTAAAAAAGCAGAATTAGACCTATAAGTTTGGAGAACAAACTGGTGGTTGCCAGAGGGGAGGAGAGAGTCAGAAGATGGGTAAAGTGGGTGAAGGGAAGTGGTAGATACAGGTTTCCAGTTATGAAATGAATAAGTGATGGAAATAAAAGGCACAGCAAAGTGAATATAGTCAATGATATTGTAATAGTTTTGTATGTAGAGATATGGTAGCTACCTTTGTGAGGATAGAATAATGTACAAACTTGTCAGATCTGTATGTTGTACACTTGAAACTAATCTAACATTGTGTGTCAACTATTCAGATTAAAAATTTTTTTAATTTCAAATTTTCCATTTAACCTAGTATTTTAAAATATAGGATTCTTGTGGGACAATTCAGTTGGTCCATGGCTTTTAAAATGTTGCTTGGCACATAGTAGTGACTTGATAAAATTGTATCAAATGAAGAAATAGGCTTTATTTATTTATTTTAAAAATATTTTATTTATTTATTTGACAGAGAGAGAGGTCACAAGTAGGCAGAGAGGCAGGCAGAAAGAGAGGGGGAAGCAGGCTCCCCGCCAAGCAGAGAGTCCAATGTGGGGCTTGATCCCAGGACCCTGAGATCACGACCCTAGCCGAAGGCAGAGGCTTTAACCCAATGTGCCACCCAGGTGCCCCGAAATAAGCTTTATTTTTAAATCAATATTCTTGACCTTCTAAAATGCAATGGAAATTTTTCTTCAAACAGCATCTGAGTTTGAACACAAATTCTGCAATAGAGAAAAGTGGACTGGCTTTCATTAAAGTTGGGGTGTGTGTGAAGGTGACAGAGCTCCAGAGTTCTGCTCTCTGTCCCCTTTTTGACTTCATGGAACATGCCTCTTCAGGTAACTGTATGGACTCTTAGGGCTCCGTATACTATAGTTTTAAAAGGACTGCTCTAGGGATGCCTGGGTGGCTCAGTCAATTAAGTGGTTGTCTTTAGCTCAGGTCACGATCCCGGAGTCCTGGGATCGAGTCCCGCATTGGGCTCCCTGCTCAGTCGGGAGCCTGCTTCTCCCTCTGCCTGCTGTTCCCCCTGCTTGTATGCGCTCTTCCTCTGACAAATAAATAAGATCTTAAAAAAAAAAAAAAAAAGACTGCTCTAAACCATCCCTTCCCATTGCAAATCTCTACGCTTCACCTTACTCCTACATACATTTCAATCTCAGCTATTTAGTTTGAGCAAAATTAATTTTTGTTATGTAGATAAACAATGGTAACTTTAAAGCAATAAAGTCTCGTGTTAGTTTGTTTGGGCTCCCTTAACAAAGTATCGCAAACTAGAAGTCAAAGATGAAGCTGTTGGCAGTGTTAGTTCATTTTGAGACATGAGAGAGAGAAGTGTTTCCATGTCTGTCCTAGCTTCTGGTGGTCTGCTCTCAGTCTTTGGTGTTCCTTGGCTTGCAGAAGCCCTGGTCCATCTCCGTCTCCGTCTTCACATAGCACCCTCTGTTTGTGTGTGTATGTGCGTGCATCTCCAAATTTCCCCTTTTTATAAGTACACAGACAGATTAGGGCATACTCTAATGATCTCGTTTGAACTTTTTACCTCAGTAAAAATCCAGCCTCCAAATAAGCTCACATTCTGAGACACTAGGGGTGGGGGATAGGACCTCTATGTACAAATTTTTGGAGGGCACAATTCAACCCATACAGATACTTTTGATAATGTGCAGGAGTCAGGGGATACAAGTGAGATTCTTGGTTTTCTTCACTGGTCTATGATTAGAACTCAGAGAAGCCTAATAAATGAGTTTCAAAGTGAACTAAGTAGTAGAAATTAGATTACAAGAGACGATTATAAATATGATTAAGAATACAGGCTATGGGGCCAGACTGCCTGGGCTGTATTTCTGACTCACTATCTGGGTGATCTTGGGTAAGTCATCTAATTTCTTTGTACTTCCGTTTTTCCATTTGTGAAATAAGGATGATAACAGCACATGCCCTTTGGGCTGTTGTGAATATTGAATAAGTTAATACATTTAAGCACTTAGGGTCAAGCCAAAGGTAAGCACTTTATTAAGCTTAAATTATTTGTTCTAGTTCATTTCAGGCTGATTCTATAGTAATAGAACTATACTATAACCCTGTTACCTAGAGAGTACTGTTACTTAGGGAAGGCCAGGAATGGTCTACCTTGCCTTATTTAGTCTTTATGCAGTGTTATAATTGACAACTTAGGTGAAGTGTCACAAATGCATTCCTAATATGGAGGGCACTATGGGAAGCAGATATCCAACTTCTTTCCTCTTTGGGGAGGTGTCACGAGATGCTCATCATCGTGGTGGGAGACCCTTAAATTCCTTTCATTTCCCAAGCTAATTGCCTCTCCACCACCTTGCTGAGGCCGGATGAAGATCCAAGTTTGACAGGACGGATGAGCCCCAAGTTTCTTCACATGGCACCAAAGCCCAGAAGGAAGATAATCGCTCGTAGGGCAGTGCGGAGGGAGGGTGTGCAGTGAACAGGGTGGGTTGGGCTCTACGGTAACCCAGGAGTGCCATAAAGACACACGAATTGAAGTTCTCTCCAGGTCTCCACTAAGAAAGGAATTGACTATTTGGACGTTTAACGTGGGAAACTGTCATGAGCAAAGAGTTTTCTCATGGCAGGGCCGGGTGGGGGAGATTTAAAAACACTGCATTTTATTATTTATATGACAACTCTTGTTAATTGGGTGTCTTAGCGCTCATGATATTTTGAATATTCTAGTTATAGAATAAGCAGTTTCCTATTTAGTTTTTTCACTGTATTTTTAGTGGTCACATAAAATCCTTCAAATGATGCATGGTAATTTAACTATTTCCTTATTAGAAATTTGGATTGTTTCTATTTTTTTGTAATTACAAATAATGCTGTGATGAACATCTTGGTAAATAAACCTTTTTCCATATTTTGGATTGTTTCCATAGGACAGGTTTCCAGAAGTGAAATTATTGGATCAAAAAGTAACTTCATTTCTATGTTTCTTCATACATATTGCCAAACTGCTTTCCTAAAGAGCTGCATCAATTATGATCATAGCAGCTATAGATGAAAGTGCAATTATTACTGTAAGTCTCCAGCAGTGGATTTTTTTTATTAAAAGTAAATTAAAATTTATTTTTAAAAAAATGGAGATATAATTGACATATAACATATTAGTTCCAGGTATAACATAATGATGCCATATATGTATGTATTATAAAATGATCACTATAGTAAGTTGAGAGCATAGATCATCCCACATATTTACAAATTTTAAAAAATGTTTTTGGATTAATATTTGCATGATGTATCTTTTTCCATCCTTTTGCCTGTATTTATGTTTGAAGTGAATCTTTTGTAGATAGCATACATATGGTTTGTGTTCTAGAGAAACTCATGCACATGTAGTAGGTGACATGTACAGAAAGTTTATAGTAGTATTGTTCATACTAGTCCGAAAGTGGAAGCAATTCAATAGTAGAATGGGTAAATTGTGCCAAATATTTTAACATTTTTGCCAAGGTGGGAGTTGTGTAATGGTATCTCCCAGGGTTTCAGGTTCTATTTTTCTGACTGCTAGTGAGGTTGAACATGTTCATACATTTATCGGCCATATAGGATTTCTCCTGGAACATTGAAGGAGTGGATTTTATATCATTTTTATTTTGATATTTTTTCCAGTAAAGTGGTAAATTAATTTATTTTTAATTTGGATTTTATTGCTAGTGAGATTGGCCATCTTTCTAATTTTTTCTAGTTTTTTCCTGTCATGAACTGTCCTTCCTTTGTCCATTGAGATATATTGTTATCTCTTTTAACAATTTGTTTAAGCGCTTTTTACCTTAAAGATATTAACCCTGGGTACATTAAATATGTTACAAATAATTTCTTTAGTCTGTGACTTCTTTTAATACACTTACTTGTTTCTTATTTATGTATGGTCATTTAGGATTTAGTAGTAAGCCTGTTGAACTTTCCCTTTTAAAATATCTTTATTGTTTCTAAGCTTGCAAAGCCATCCTCTCTTCAGATGTTTGTGGGCTATCTGATTCCACTTTTTTTCTGTGACTTGAGTTTTTAAAACAATTTACTCTCTAATCCATCTGGAATTTATTTTATAAGAAAGAAGTTTTTTTTTTCTCATTGATTTGAAGGGATTCTTAATTTAGAATTCTCTTTTGGAGAAAGTAACTTTAACATGAAGAACTTAATTTAAGAGTACCTAGTAGAAGTCACAAGGAACAGTGAGATGAGATCTTAGCTGGTTGGAAGAAATGAAACAGGGAGTTGAGGGAGTAAAGAAATTGGAGTGGGGGCAGGGCTGTGAAACTTAACAGCTGCAATTTGGTTGAAAGTAGGAAGGTGAACAAAGAAATTACCTTGAGCTATATTTATTTCCAGAATACCCATTTGCCTAGAAAGTTTAGTGAAGATGTTTTCTATAAGATCAAAAGTCAACAGCATTATCAGTCTTCAGTGATATATTTTTTTTACTATGAATTAATAGCAAGTTCTAAAATAAAAAAGGAAAAAATTAGGAAAGTATTCATCTCTTCTTTCATTCATATAATATTTATTGAATACCTGCATGTGTGAAGCATTAGACTAACAGCTGAGGTCATAATGTGAGCAAAACCATTGAGATGGACTTGGACTACACCTCTACATATGAAATATCTCAGCAAGAGACTTCATACCCAAAATATTAAAGGTCCTGCCAGTATGACCCCAGCTTATTGTTCCAGTTACAATGCCCATTCTTCTCCTAAGTATATCATATATTTTAATCACACCAGACTCTCCTATTTTCTGAGAACCTCTATTATTTTGGCCTTTGAACTTTTATTTACAGTGCTCCCTTCTCTCTCTCTTTTTTAAATTTTTTTATTAACATATAATGTATTATTTGCCCCAGGGTACATGCTGTGAATCATCAGGCTTACACATTTCACAGCATTTGCCATAGCACATTCCCTCCCCAATGTCCATATCCCTACCCGCCCCCACCTCCCAGCCACCCTTAGTTTGTTTCATGAGTTTAGGAGTCTCTCATGGTTTGTCTCCTTCCGCATCCCATCTTGTTTCATTTCT
>CM052809.1:45475188-45573993 GCA_028533885.1 Nasua narica | reverse complement strand
TCTGTAACTCAGCCACCCTATCCCTACCTCCCCTACCCCCCAGCCACCCTCAGTTTGTTTCGTGAGTTTAGGAGTCTCTTATGGTTTGTCTCCTTCCTGATCCCATCTTGTTTCATTTCCCTCCCCCATCCCCTCATAACCCCCCACCCTGCCCTTCAAATTCTTCATATCAGAGAGAGCATATGATAATTGACTTTCTCTGACTGATTTATTTCGCTTAGCATAATACCCTCTAGTTCCATCCATGTCTCTCTCTTCTAATACTCCCTACCCCATATTTCCAGTTACGAGTTCTTGAGTGCTACTCCCACTCAAAGCTTTTGTTTATGTTCTGAGAGAGATATGATCACTTCTTCCTTCTTTTGTCTTTTTATGGAACTTTGCTCCTCTGGATGGAACGTACTTGGATTTTAGCTGATTATTTTTCTTTCCTTTCATTTCCTCCTTATTAAACTGTAAGCTCCCAAGAGTGAAGATAAGAGCTTCTTTCATTTTCCTAATTTTTACAGTTCTAAAGATGGTACTATATGACAAATTTTGGCCAATGGGACCTGAGTGGAAGTGGTATGTGTCCCTAGAAGAATGTGTGTTCCACATAGTACATCTACAAGATCAATAGTGTCCATCAATGTGTCCCTGAGTAGATATTGGAACACGTGCCCTTGCTGACATATGTTGGATAGGTAGTTTAAGCAAGAAATAAACATTCATTATTTTAAGCAAGTAATATTTTAGAATTGTCACTGAAATATACTCTAGAACTGGAGATTGAAATTTTTTTTCTGTAAAGAATTCGATAGTAAATATTTTCCATGAAAGCATCCATGGACAGTATATAAACAAATGAATATGGCTCTTTCCCAATAATACTTAATTTATAAAAACAGGCAGTAATCTGGATTTGGCCATGGACGTAATTTGTAAATACTTGGTCCATCATATCCTGACCATATGTTTCCATGCATCTTTTTCTTTGCCCAAAAGCTCATTAAAATGCTTTGGTGTGAGTGTTGAGGGGGAGGGGGAGCATAAGAAATATTTGCCATTAAATTCATGAACAAAGTAAGGAAGTTCCCACACCATACTGTAATTTAATGCCCACTGTTCCAGAAGTCCAAACTGATGCAATTGAACAGGAAAAATAAATCCAAAAAGTTCAACTGTAAAATTATTATAAAAAATAACAAATTCAGAAAGATGTCTGCATATAAAATTAACATCACAAAGTCAAAAGTCTTTCCTCCACACTGAATATTTATGTTCCTCCAAAATTAGTACATTTGAAACCTGATTACCAATGTGACAAAATTTTAAGGTGGGATTTTTGTGCTTAGGTCATGAGGGTGGAATCTCCATGAATGGAATTAGGGCCTTTCTAAAAGACAGAGAACTCCCTCACCCCTTGCACCATATGAGGATACAGAAAAGATGTCTGTCCATGAACCAGGAAGCTCTCACCAGACACTGAATCTGCTGGTGTTTTGATTTTGAGCTTACCAGCCTCCAGAACTGTGAGAATTGTTTCTGCAGTTCATAACCCACCCAATCTTTGGTCTTCTCTTTTAACAGCCCCAAAAGATTAAGACATTCTCTATATAGAAACAGTAATCTCTTAGAAGTTATAAAAAGAGAAGAATAATTTATAACACAACCAAAAATAAAAAATATTTAGCAATAAGTGCACTAAGAAATGTTTTAAGATTGATGGAAAGAAATTTTTGAAAATCTAGAGACTGATAAGAAGGAAAACATGAATAGAATGGAAAAGGATACCTTATTTCTGCATAGGAAGGCTCATTAGGGTAAAGATAATAATTTTTACCTGAATTAATCTATTAATTCTGTTTACACCAATAAAAAGAAAAGGAAGTGTAAATTCGATCCTTTGAGTTAGCAATAAATTCATTTAGTTGTTAAAACAAATCTAAAAGTTAATAATTATTCTCATTCTGTTTCTAACTCATATAGCCCCCTACCAGTATAACCTATTTTTCATTTTTAATGTGTCTTCCAGTGTTTTTTATAAAATATAAGCAGATATGAATATATATTCATATTCAGCTCTTCTAACCCCCAAGTTATTATGCTTATACTCTGTTTTATATCTTATTCTTTTTACTTAATATATCCTGGAAATACTTTAATATCAATATATAGCTCCTAAATACACACACACACACACACACACACACACATACACACGTGCACATGTATATGTATCTCTCTCTCTCTCTCTCTCTATATATATATATACATACATACATACATACATACATGGCTTCTAAATTTTTTTTAAGCTTCATAGTGTTCTCTGAATGGATGTCCTATTACTTATTTAACTAGTCACTAGTCATCCTTACACCTGGGTAGGTTTTACTATTATAGTGTCACAAAAATAATATCGAAGGCAACATTTTCATGTAGGATAATTCTCCCATGCAATCGGGTCAAGGTATATATACATTTATATGCTTTTGTACTTTTTGATGTTGCCAAAAGAAAGTCTTTTTAAACATTTGGATTTTTTGTCAATCTGCTATGTTAAAAAACTGCATCTCAGTGTAGTTATAATACCTCTTACTTATATTGGAAATCTTATGTTAAGTGTTGTTTGTATTTCATATTCTTTGAACTTCTATGCAGATGATTTGTACATTTTTTTCTATTTGATTGTTGATTATTTTCTCAAGTTTCTAGGAGTTTTTTGAACAGAAAAATTGGCCCTTTGTGATACAAGTTGTAAATATTTTTTTCCAGTTCATCTTTCATCTTTTAACCTTGTTCATGATAATTTTGCCATTCAAAAGTTCTTTTAAATATAGTTACATTTACCTGTCCTTTTTTTAAAAAAAAAAGATGTATTTATTGATTTGAGAGATAGAGAGAGAGAGAGAGGGAAGAGAGAGAGAAAGAGAGAGAGAGAGAATGCATGGGGGAGGGAAAGAAGGAGAGGGAGAGAGGAAAACCTAAGCAGACTCCCCATTGAGTGTGGAGTCCCACATGGGGCTTCATCTCACCACTCTGAGATCCTGACCTCAGATGAAATCAAAAGTCAGCTGCTTAATCCATTGTGCCACCCAGCTGCCCCTATCTGTCCTTTTTAAATGGCTTTTAGAATATGTTTCATAAACTTGAAGGCCATTCTCATTTTAAAATTCAAAAGAAATTCACATGCTTTTTTCTAGGATTTTTATGGTTTAATTTTGCATTTAAGTCTTTGATCCATTTGAAATATAGTCTATTAAATTGTAACTACTTGATGTAACAACATTTTTGTAAGATAGCTACTCTGTTCTCCTAACACCATTAATCTGAAATGTCATTTTTTATCATATGCCAAATTTCCATATTGATTTAGGCTATTTCTCTTTCTATTCTGTTCCATTGGTCTATATGTTTATTGCCAGTATCGTGCAATATGAATTACTGTAGCACCATGCCAGTTTGAATTATTGTAGCTTTATAATGTATCTTAATATTCATTTGGGCTTGTTACCCCTTTATTGCTCCTCCTACCCAGAGTTTTATGGTATATTTCTATTATTCTTTCACATGAGATTTAAAATCTTTCTAGTTTCAAATGAGAAAGTACTTGCATGTTATAATAAAAATGTGTTGGTATGTTATAAATCAATGTTGTAGCATTAAGTTATAAAATAACTTGACATTCTAATTACCTTTTTATCTCAGAAAACAGTGTGCCTTTTTATTAGTTCAAATCTTCCTATGTACTTTTCAGGAGTTTTAAAATTTTTATCTTTTTTTTCCCCATGAATTTTTGAAAATTTTTGTTTTATTTTCTCCTATTTTATTGTGATAATTGTTATTGCAAATGTTTTGGTGTGTTTTTTTCCAATGTGTCTTCTGATTTGTGTACATTTGAAAGAAACTATTTTATATATTTTAACTTAATGAATTTTCTAATTGTTAAAAGTAGTTTTTGATTCAGTTGATTCTCTTAGGGTTTCTAGGTATATAATTTTACCTCCTGTGTGCAATATTTATACCACTTACTCTTTTCTCTCAGATTATTGCCCTAGTGGTTACAATGGACAACGGTGTATTATTTCTGATCATAATGGAAATGCATTTACTGTTTTCCCGCTGAACATGCCATGGCTTTGGAACTGAAATACATTTTTGATAAGATTTAGGCAGTCTTCACCAACTGTTACTTTAGAAGAATTTTGTTTGAAATTGTATACTTAGAAACTCATGGGAATTACTGAACAAGAGACCAATTAAGTAGTAGGGTTCAAAATTAATATACAAGTATCAGCAAGTCACATAATAAAATACGCTGTAAAAAACTATAAGAAGCATAAAACAAAAATAAAATAATGACAGCACTAAAGCTAAACATATTTAACGTATTAATAAATATAAGTTGAAATTGATGCATCTCTTAAACAAACAAACAAAAAAAACCATTCCAAATTGAATTACATAGCAAAACCCAATCTGGATGTTATATACAGGAGAAGCACCTACAATTAACCTATAAGATGTTTGAAAATAGAAGGGTAAACAAAATACAAAATAGAAGGGTAAACAAGATACCATAATAGAGCAAGTTAAAAGACAAAACAAAAACAAAAACGCTTGTCTCTGATACCAATTTCCTATATAAAATGTAGGGACTCAAATAATTTCAAAGAAGACTATTGAATGCTGAAGAATACAGTTCATAATGAAAATATTAGCTACAAATATCTATCTATAATTAGCACACCAGCAACATTAATGAAGCAAAAGTGATAGGAAATATAGGGAAAAGGGACCAAAATGAGGAAAAAAATAAGTGAGAATAAAAAAGACCAATATAACATACATTGGTATAGATAAGATTTATATGAAGAAACTGGTTTTTGGGAATACACCATCTTTTGGGTGATGGATGTTAGGGAGGGCACTTGTTGAGTTGAGCACTGAGTGTTTTATGTAAGTGATGAATCATTGAATTCTTCTCTCCTGAAACTAATATTGTGCCGTTTGCTAGTTAACTAGAGTTTAAGTAAAAATTTGGAAGAAAAAAAGGAACTATACTGTCTTTTTAAATGCCCATGAAAATGGACAAATACTAACCTCATATTAATCAGATAGTGATCTCAATAAATTCCCCAAATTAGAAATACTATAGTCAATACTTTCTGATCACAACTCAATAAAATGGGAAATTAATAATATCAAAAAACATACTTACCTGTCTATTGATGCTTTTTAATAGAGTTGGGGCCCAGAAGGTTTGTTTAGTGCGATGAAATCCTCGTTTTCTCTGAAGTCTATTTTTACTTCTGTTCACGTCTTACTTCAGCAGTTCCTGTGTTTAAAGAATTTCATCAAAGTTTTTTGTGTGTGTGCTTAGTCAGTATTTGATGTGTGACAACTGAAAAGAACATTCTCTCTAATAAAATTGAGATAAGCATCGAATGATACTATTAGTATGAATGGAAAGATATTACTGCAGACTTAAGTTAGTTATTCCAAGGGACACTGAGCCTGCTTCCCCTGTCTGATAGTTTTGCTAATAGCATCAACTGCTTGCTCTTTAGTTGATGATGAAAAGTATGGAATGTGTGAGAAGGACACCAAGATTGACACATATATTATGCTTACCTGTTTGTGATTTTATAGCCAGCTTACAAGGCTGTAGATGTAGCAAAAACTTTGTTGTGGTTTCAAGAGACTGAATCTTAAATACTTCCCAAATGAATGGAGGGTGTGATTTAATGTTATCAGATATATATATGTGTGCACATAGAAAGATTTTCACTTATACATATATAAATATATGCATACATACATGTGTGTATACACATCCACATAACATATATGTGTATGTATATCTATAACAAAACTGTTACTTCCTTCTTGTAATTATCTAAAACAACAAAAATAATGAAAAACAGAGCCAAAAGCTTTATTATCATTGAAACAAGAAGGCATATGAAATCCTAAACCCTAAATCAGAGAAAGCACTGCCTCAAACAGTGAAAGTCAAACAGAAGTGCAGAAAGACAGAGAAAGGATGCTATGAGCTATACATCTTACAAAAAGCTACAAACACACATCTTTAAAATAAATAGTATTGGCTGAGGTATAAAACAAACACTCCTTTATTTGTATCAGTGGAAATGAAATGAGCAGACTGGCAGATGAAGGTCTCTGATTCCATGTGGAAAGAGGTTTTGAGAAGCTGAGAAGTCAGAACTGAAAAGTAATTAAATAGACAAGCCATATTTACCAGAAGTGGAGGCATCTATCGGTGAGACTGGAGAGGAGCCACTCCCAAGTTACAATGGGAGCGATGCAGTGTGATGTTTGTTATCTGGGGAGAAGTAAAGATTAAACAGTCTCACTCGTGAACACAGCCCTGTTCTGAGAATTATTTTATCTTGGAACAAAATTGTAGACCATTTCCTACAACAAACTGACTCAGATAGCTGAATTATTCATCTTATTAAAAGGTGAACTACAACATCAACAATAAAAGAACCACCACAGGATCTATACAGAAATACTGCAAGAAAAAAATGTGGAAATAAAAACCAAGAAAAACTATCAGGTGGGAAAAGTACTTGTCACTAAAAGGGCCTGGCATAGATAAAAATTGTGATTCGGCATATTGCTATCAAGTAGAGGAGAAATTATAGATCTGGAAGACAAAGGAGAGTCCAAATATTGGATATTAAAGGCATATTAAAGGTGTCTCTAAAGTGGAAAACCAAAGGCAACTATGATTCAAGAAAACTTACTGGAGTGAAATCTAGAAATTTTAAGGGCATGTCATGTCTCAGGAAGAAGTTGGCATAGAACAATAACACCAAAATGTCCTTATAAAGTTAGTAGGCTTAAAGCTAAAGGATATTGTTGGAACCAAGGAAAAGATGAAGTCACCTAGAAGACAGAGAATGATGCTGGCCTCAGACTTCTTCACAGCAACATTCAGTGGTGAAGTAATGTCTTTCAAGTACTGAAAGAAAGACTGTATGAGTCAAGAATATTATACTCAAACTAATTTTTCACTTACATATAAAAACAAGAAGAACAACAACAAAATATTGCTTAACATGAAAAAGATGGTAAGGGAATTTTTTTTCATATAAGCCCTTTCTGAATATAGCAGCAAAAGAAGAATTTTAGGCAAACAGTAAATAGCTGAATTAAGAAATAAAAAGAAATGGAGATGATCAATAGAATATAAATATTATAAACCCTGAAAATGTAGAAATAATATAAATAACAAAAATTGATGGGGAAGAGGAATAAAAAGCTACAAGTAGTGAAGTTATGCCTGACTTTCTAAAACTAGAATTATTTAATAACCTGATGAATAATAGAGATAGAATTATAGAAGTATAAAGGCAAACATTAAAAAAATAGGAAAAATTATTCATATAACTTAGTGGGAAAGAGGAATTTAATTATTTATAAGCGATCAGGTGGGCAATAATAAGGAAAGAAGACCCAATTATTGAACTAGATTATATTGATATTTAAAATCTCTGTATCATGAAGATTGAAGATAAACTCACTCTTCTCTGTACCTGGAATATTTGTAAAAATTGACCAAATTTCAAATTATAAGGCAAAACTGAGTAAGTTTCAATTGGTTGAAATAGTTCTAACCAATATATTCTAATTACTGTGCAGTAGAATTATAAATTAAAACCATAGAACAAAACCAAATACTACTTGAGAAAGAAAAACTCTCTCTTAAACAATATTTTAAGACAAAGAGGGCCTCAAAATTGCAATTGCTAAATATCTAGAAAATAGTGACAGTGGTGAATAAAGTATCCAGTTTTAGCAGAGTAACAATATAAAAGCAAAACAAAGCAAAGGAAAGCCAAAGGAAGGAAAATGAGAATAAAACAGCAGTTAGTAAATTAAAAAGCGGATAACAGATATAAGAAATCCAACAGTTGGTTCTATGGGGGAAATTTTTTTTAAAGACATGTTAGTTGACCTAAATGAGAGAAAAAGGAAGAAGGCACAAATACAAAATAAGAAGTGACACTAGTGAAACAGCCATATATATAGAAGAAAATTAAGGAATTACAAGACTGTTTATTTACATTTATAAAAATACATTTGAGAATCCAGATGCACTGTGTAATTTTCTAGAAAAGTATAAATTGCCAGAACTGATGAAGAGGAGATAAATTGTCATCCTACCATTACCATAGTAAAAAAGAGAAAACTATTCAAGATAGCTCCCCCTCTTAAAGAGATTGATGAACTCAGGGGGAAATTCTATCAAACCAGAAAAGGATAGAGAACTATGCCATTTAAACTCTTCTTAACCACAGAATAAGAAGGTAAGCTTCCAAATCATTTTATAACAAGTATAGCATTGGTTTTAGGATCCCACACTTACTGTGGTGAGCATTTCATAATGAATATAATTGTCAAATCAATGTGTCGGACACTTGAAATTAATATAATATTGTCAACTGCATTTCAATACTAAATTTACTCCTAAATTTATAATATTAATAGATAAAACATAATATTACAATCCGCACAGAGGTTTTAAAAGCATTTAATGGGGCGGCCGGGTGACTCAGTGGGTTAAAGCCTCTGCCTTTGGCTCAGGTCATGATCTCAGGGTCCTAGGATCAAGCCCCACATCAGGCTCTCTGCTCAGCAGGGAGCCTGATGGAGCCTGTTTCTCCATCTCTCTCTGCCTGCTTCTCTGCCTGCCTGTGATCTCTCTCTTTCTGTCAAATGAATAAATAAAATCTTAAAAAAAATAAAAAGCATTTAATAAAGTTCATTTCTTATTCTTGAATTTAAGAATCTCATAATAGGTAGAAATAGGTCTGTGTTTGTGGTATATATATTTTGCTCAAAAATATGATTCTAACTAGGAAAATATTAGAAACACTAAAATATTAAAATATTAGGAATATTAAAATTAAGAATAAGACAAAGATGCCCTCTATTATCAGTTTTATTTCTGAACTTCTAAGAAGTTCTACCCCATGCAATTAGATAAAAGAAATATACAAGATTTATAAAGAAGAAAATTGAAATGTTAGGACAAGATTTGAAGACTATTAAAAAGACAAGATTTGAAGACTGTTAAAAAAAATGAAAAGGTACTGTAATCAATTTTGTACAGGAAGCATCAAAATCAGAAAGATGTCAATTTCCTGTAATCTATAAATTTTATATGATTCCAATAAAAACTATCAAAAGGGTTTTTTTTTGTGGAACTGTACAAGCTGTTGCTAAAGTTCAAATGGAAAATAAGCAAGGATAGGTAGGAAAAATTCTGATAAAGAAGGTAAAAGGAAAGAGAAGCTAGCCTGTTAGTTATTAGCTCGTCTTATAAAGCAATGATAAGTAGAACAGTCTGTTACCATGACATGAATCAGCAGATTAGTAATACAAAATAGAAAGTGTAGAAATAGATCTAAGTCCATATGGTTATGTACTACATGATAAAGATGATACTTCAAATCAATGGAGAAAAGATGCATTACTCAATAAATGGTATTGGAACAACTGAGTGGCCATCTGGAAAAAATTTGAGAACGTTGCATTTTACAGTTTAAAGTATATTGCCTAATGATTGCAGGTTTGGACACAAAATATGAAACCGTGAAAATAACTTAGAAAACTCTGGTGAATTATTTTTATAGCTGTGGAATGGGAAAGACCTAAATTTAATACAGAACCCAGAAGTCATGAAAGAGCGATAAATTAGACTGTACTAAAAGTATTTTGTAAAATGCATAATCCAAGACAAAATATAAAGGACACACCGGAAGAAATATTTGCATCTCACAACACACGTAAAGGATAATTTACTTATATAGAAAGAGCTTCCACAAATAAATAAGTACATGTCTAAGACTATAATAGAAAAATAGACAAAAGGTTACAAATGGTGGTTAACAGTAAAGGAAATGCAAATGATTCTGACAACTATGAGCAGACACACAGTCCTCCCCAAAATTATAGAAATATAAATTCAAGGGGCGCCTGGGTGACTCAGCTGTTAAGCATCTGCCTTTGGCTCAGGTTATGGTCCCAGGGTCCTGGAATTGAACCCCGCATCGGGCTCCCTGTTCTGAGGGAAGCCTGCTTCTCCCTCTCCCACTCCCCCTGCTTGTGTTCTCTCTCTCGGTGTCTCTCTTTCTGCCAAATAAATAAAATCTTAAAAACAAAACAAAATGAAACAAAATAATATTAAAAAAGAAATATAAATTCAAGTAAATTAGATAATATTTTTACTTATATTCTCAAAGGTCCACAAAACCAATAACTTCAAAATATTTTAAGTGAAAAAATGAAAGTGTGTAAGAGTGTGTATAGTATGCTACCTTTGTTTTCGGAACGGAAAAATAACGTATATAAGAATATACTTACATATGCGTAAATATATCTAAGAGAATATGTAAGAAGTTGGTAATGTTGCATCTGGGATTGGGAAAAGAGCACCATAGCTAGAAGGGAGACCTTTTAGTGTTCACTCTTTATAAAAGCAACCTGAATGATTTTCATAAAGTAAACTGCGTTTGTTGAAAGTGTACAACTCAGTGAATTTTCACAGTTGCCAACACCCCTGAAAACACTGACACGATAAAGATAAAAAACATTTTAATCACCACCAGATTTCTTGTGCTCTTTGCTATCCACTTTTGGCCTCAAGTAACAATTGGTCTGCTTAGTTTTTTTACATAATAGCTTTACTGTGATAAAGCTACCTACCATATAATTTACTCATTTAAAGTATATGACTCAAGGGGTCTGAGTATATTCAGAAAGCTGTGCAACCATTATCACAATAAATTTGGGAATTTTTCAATACCCCAAAAAGAGAGCCTATACCCATTAGCAGTCACTCTCCATTTTGGCCCAACCTCAGAGCTATAGGAAACCACTACTCTCTGTCTCTATGGATTTGCTTATTCTGGACATTTCATATTAGTGAAATCATATGGGTATGTGATCTTTGTGACTGGCTTCTTTCACTTGGTAGTATGTTTCAGGATTCATATGTTGTAGCATGTATCAGTATTTCATTTCTTTTTATTGTTGAATAATATTCTGTTTTATTGATAACCAAATTTTATTTATTTATCCATTTATCAGTTAATAGATAGTTGGTTTGTTTTCAGTTTGGGGCTATTATGAATAATGTTGTTATTATATGAATATTCATGTAAGTTTTTGTGTGAACATATATTTTATTTCTTTTGGGCATATAACTAGGAGTGGAATCACTGATCTGTTTTGTCACTACAGATTAGTTTGTATTTTCTAGAATTTTGTGTAAGTGGAACCCTTCATATACTATTTTGTATCTCATTTCTTTCATGCAGCGAAATGATTTTGAGACTTATCTATTGTGTTAACATGTATGAGTAGTCCATTCCTTTTTATTGAGTGGTGTTTGGTTATGGAAATGTAATACATTATATTTATTCATTCACTTGTTTATGGTCGTTTGAATTGATCTAGCTTTTGGCTTTCATTAATAAAACTGCTATAAAGCAGGACAAAATAAAACTGCTATAAATCTATAGGACACCTGGGTGGCTCAGTCAGTTAAGCGTCTACCTTCAGCTCAGGTCATGATCCGAGGGTCCTAGGATCAAGTTCCGAATTGGGCTCCTTGCTTACAGGGAACCTGTTTCTCCTTCTGCCTACTGCTCCCCCTGCTTGTGCTCTCTCTCTCTGAAAAACACATAAAATATTAAAAAAAAAAAAAACCGAAACCAAAAAAACCCTACTATAAACCTTTATATGTAAATTTTATGGACATATGTTTTAATTTCTCTTGTACAAATAGTAGTCCAAGAGTGATACGGTAAATACTTCATGTTTCACTTCCAAAGAATTGGCCAACAGTTTTCTAAAACGATTGTACCATTTTTCATGAGTACTCCACAACATCATCACATTTGGTTTCATAAATCTTTTAAATTTTATCCATTCTAATATGTGTGACGATATTTCACAATTCCCTGATGACTAATGATGAGACTTTTTAATGCGCTAACTGGCCATATACCGTCTTTTGTAAAATGTCTGTTTAAACCCTTTGCCCATTTTTAATGTGGTTGTTTGTTTTTTTATTATTGAGTTTTGAGTTCTTCATTATGGATACAAGTACTTTGCCATTTATGTATTACAATTATTTTCCCCATATTGTCTTTACTTTTTGATTCCTTGATGATGATTGTTGAAGAGTGATAGTTTTCAATTCAGATAATGGCTAATTTATCATTTTGCCTTTATAGTTTGTGGTTTTGTGTACTATGCTAAGAAATCTTTGCCTGCCTCAAGAACACAAAGATTTTTCTTTGAGGAATTTTATAGTTTCAGGGTATATACTTAGTTCTATGACCATTTTTGGCTAACTTTTGGATATGATGTGAGATAAAAGTTGATGTTCATTTTTTTTCCACCAAAGGCTATCCAGTAATTTCAGTATCATATGTTAAAACATCTTCCTTTTTCCACTGAAATGTTTTAGCGCTCTTGCTAATACCACTTGAATCTATATGTGTGGACTAGTTCTGGACTCTGTATTCTGTCTCATTCACCTATAGGTCTGTTTTTATGCTGATAACACATTGTCTTGTATACTGTAGCTATATAATAATTCAGAAATAAGATAATTTAAGACCTCCCTCCAAATTTATTGTTCTTATTTCAAGATTTATTAGCTATCCTGGATTATTTACATTTCCATATTAATTTTAGCATTAGCTTGTCAATTCCTATAAAAATACTGCTTTTTTCACTCAATCATGGATTCTGATTGAGGTCACAGCTAAGTCTCTACATTAATTTAGGGAGAACTGATATTTTAACAATACTATGTCTTCCAATCCATGAACATGGTAGATAGCTCTATTTATTTAGATCTTTTTAAGATTTTATTTATTTATTTGACAGAGAGAGAGAGAGATCACAAGTAGGCAGACAGGCAGGCAGAGAGAGGGGGTAGCAGGCTCCCTGCTGAGCAGAGAGCCTGATGTGGGGCTTGATTCCAGCATCTTGAGATCATGACCTGAGCTGAAGGCAGATGCTTTAACCCACTGAGCCACCCAGGCTCCCCATAGATCTTTAATTTATTTTAGGAATGCTCTGTAATTTTAGTGAAAGATTTTCACTTATTTTGTTGTATTTATCTCTAAGTATTTCATGTGGTTTTGATGCAGTTATAAACTTTTTTTGGAATTTCCAGTTTTATTTTAGTAACAAGTAGAAACACAATTATTGCTGTATAAAATTTTACTCACAAAATCAAATGGCTATAAACAATAATCAACATTTCTTATGTCTCACTGTTTCTGTGGGTCAGAAATTCAGGTATTGTTTACCTGGATGGTTCAGCCGTGGACCTCACATTTCACTCATTTCATACATTTCACTCAAGATGTTGGTTGGGGCTGCAGTCATCTGAGGGCTTGACTGGAGCTGAAAGATCTGCTTCCAAGATGGCTCGCTTATGTGGCTGGCAGGTTGGTGCTATCTTGGGTGGAACACCTCAATTTCTTTTTATATGAGCCTCTGCAAAGCAAGTGATTCAAAAGAGCTGGGAAAAAATTGAAGTGTCTCTTATAACCTAGACTCATAAGTCACATGCTGTTACCTCCACAATATCTAATTGGTTACCTAAGTCAGCACTATTTTATATGGGAGGGAAATACACAAGAGTATAAATACCAGAAGATGAGGATCATTGGGAGCCATTTTGGGTATAGTCATCACATTTGGTGTGTGTGATAAGACTTTAAAGACTTAATTAGATTTTTGGAGAAATTTTAGGTTCACAGAAAAATTGAGAGGGAGGTACAGAGATTCCTATATATCTCTGTTCCCATACATGAATAGCTTCCCTATTAACATCTTACACCAGAGTGGTATATTTGTTACAAATGATGAACCTACATTGACACATCATAATCACCTAAAGTTCATAGTTTACATTAAGGCTCTCTCATGGTGCTGTACATTCTGTCGATTTGAACAAATGTTTAATGACATGTATCCATCATTACAGTATCATTTATTTTCATTACCTTAAAAATCCTCTGTCCTTGGGGCACCTGGGTGGCTCAGTCATTAAATGTCTGCCTTTGGCTCCAGTCATGGTCCCAGGGTCCTGGGATCAAGCCCTGCTTTGGGCTCCCTGCTTGGCGGGAAGCCTGTTTCTCCCTCTCCCACTCCCCCTGCTTGTGTTCCCTCTCTTGCCTTATCTCTTTCTGTCAAATAAATAAATAAAATCTTAAAAAGAAAAAATCCTCCGTGTTCCACCTATTCATCCCTTTTCTACCTGCCTCCCCACTCAAGACTGAGCAACCATTGATCTTTTTACTATCTCCATAGTTTTGCCCTTTCCAATATGTCATATAGTTGAAATCATACATTATGTAGCCTTTTCAGATTGGCTTCTTTCATGTAGTAATACACACTTAAAGTTCCTTTGTGTCTTTTCATGGCTTGATAACATTTCTTTTTGTACTAATTAGTATTCCATTGTCTGGATGCACCATGGTTTATCAAGTAACCTACTGAAGAATATCTTGGTTGTTTCTAATTTTTGGTAATTGTAAATAAAGCTTCTTTAAACATCTGTATGCAGATGCGTGCACATAAGTTTTCAAACGTCTTTGGGTAAATACCAAGGAGATCAATTGCTGGATCATATGGTAAGAGCATGTTTAGGTTTTTTTTTTTTTAATAATTCTTAAAAAGATTTTATTTATTTATTTGAGAGAGAGAGAGAGAACATGGGGGGGGCAGAGGGAGAAGGAGAGACAAGCAGACTCCCCACTGAGCAGGGATCCCTATGCTGGGCTCCATCCCGGGACGCTGGGATCATGACCTGAACTGAAGGGGGATGCTTAATTGACTGAGCCACCCAGGTGTCCTGAGCATGTTTAGTTTTGTGAGAAACCACACAATTATCTTCCAGAGTGGCTGTACCATTTTGTATTATGACCAGGGGTGAATGAGCGTTCCTTTTGTTTGACATGCTCAGCAGCATTGGTGTTGTTTTCATATTTTGGCCATTCTAATAGACGTGCGGTGGTATCTCATTGTTGTTTTAACTTGCATTTCTTGATGACATATGATGTGGAACATCTTTTTA
Organism: Nasua narica; assembly: GCA_028533885.1. Taxonomy (NCBI): domain Eukaryota; kingdom Metazoa; phylum Chordata; class Mammalia; order Carnivora; family Procyonidae; genus Nasua; species Nasua narica. Next base: position 45,558,872 of record CM052809.1, on the reverse strand, counting down.
TATGCTTACTTGCCATCAGTGTATTTTCTTTGAGGAAGTGTTGGTTAAGGTGTTTCGCCCAATTTTTAACTGGGTAGTTTTTTTTTTTTTTTTTTTAAAGATTTTATTCATTCATTTAACAGAGAGAGAACACAAGCAGGCAGAGAGGCAGGCAGAGGCAGAGAGAGGAGCAGGCCCCCCGCGGAGCAAGGAGCCCGATGCGGGACTCGATCCCAAGACGCTGGGATCATGACCTGAGCCAAAGGCTCAACCAACTGAGCCACCCAGGCGTCCCTAGTTTTTTTTTTAATTGCGGAATTTTAAGAGTTCTTGTACATTGTTGGATAATAGTCTTTTTATCAGATATGTCTTTTGTAGATATTTCCTCCTTGTCTGTAACTTGTCTTCTTATTCTCTTGACAGCCTTTCTCAGACCAGAAATTTTTAATTTTTTTTAAAGATTTTATTTATTTATTTGACAAAGAGAGATAGATCACAAGTAGGCAGAGAGGCAGACAGAGAGAGAGGGGAAAGCAGGCTCCCCACTGAGCAGAGAGCTTCTGTGGGGCTCGATCCCAGGACCCTGAGATCATGAGCTGAGCCGAAGGCAGAGGCTTTAACCTACTGAGCCACCCAGGTGCCCCCAGAAGTTTTTAATTTTAATGAAGTTTAGCTTATCAGTTATTTCCCTCATGATCATGCCTTTGATGTTGTGTATAAAAAAGTCATTGCCATACCCAAGGTCATCTAGATTTTTTTCCTTTGTTATGCTCTACAAGTTTTATAGTTTTGAGTTTTACAATTAGCTATAGATCCATTTTATGTTGATTTTTGTGAAGGATGTAAGGTCTATGTCTAGATTCATTTGTAATTTATTTTGCACATGGATGTTCAGTTGTTCAGACACCCATGTTAAGAAGACTATTTTGCTCCATTGTATTGTCTTCACTCCTTTGTCAACAATGTATTGACATATTTGTATGGGTCTACTTATGGGTTCCCTATTTTATTCCATTGATCTCTTTGTCTTGTCTGACCAATACCATACTGTCATGATTATTGTAGCTTTATAGTATGTCTTGAAATCAGGTAGTGTCAGTCTTCCAATTTTGTCTTTTTTGATATTGTGTTGGCTATACTGTGACTTTTTCCTCTTCAGATAAACTTTACCATCATTTTGTCAACATCCACAATATAACATACTGGAATTTTTATTGGGTTTGCAATGAATCTGTAGAACAAGTTGGCAAGTGCTGACATCTTGACCATATTGGGTCTTCCTATATATGAACATGGAATATCTCTCCATTTATTTTGTTCATCAGAATTTTGTAGTTTTCCTCAAATAGATCTCATGCATACTTTTAAAATTTGCATGCAACTATTTCATTTTGGGGGTTTCTAATTTAAATGTATTGTGTTTTTAATGTCAAATTCCACTTATTCTCTGTTGGTATATAGGAAAGTGACTGACTTCTGTATATTAATTTTGTATTTTAAATTTTCTCTTGAAATTTTTTCTTTGACCTGTGTATTGTTTAATCTCCACATATTTTGAGATTTTTCTAGTTATCTTTCTGTTATTACTTTTTTATTTAATTCTACTGTGGTCTGAGAACAAACATGTATGATTTCTATTCTTTAACACTTGTTAAGATGTGTTTTATGGCCCAGAATATGGTCCGTCTTTATGGATGTAGTATTTTTTGTATTTATCCTGCTTGGGATTTTTCATGTTTTATGAATGTGTAAGTGTATAATTGTTTTTTAAAGATTTTATTCATTTATTTGGCAGAGAGAGAGAGAGAGAGAGATCCCATGTAGGCAGAGAAGCAGGCGGAGGAGGGGTGGGGAACCAGGCTCCCCGCTGAGCAGAGAGCCCAATGCGGGACTCGATCCCAGGACCTTGAGATCATGACCTGAGCCAAAGTCAGAGGCTTTAACCCACTGAGCCACCCAGGTGTCCCAAAGTGTATAATTTTTAAAATCAGTTTTGGGATATGGTCAGCCATTATTTCTTTAAATATTTTTTTCTGCTTCTTTCTTTCTCATTTCTTGGTCTAGGACTCCAATTATATACATGTTATACTGCTTGATATTTTCCCACATGTTACTGAAGTCCCACTCTTTTTTTCCCCCCAGCCTCTCTATTTTTGAAGCTTGATTTTAGATAGTTTCTATTACTATGTCTTCAAATTCACTGATCCTTTCTTCTGTAATATCAACTCCTAATCCCATTAAGTGAATTTTTGCATTTCATATAATATATCTTGGGCCTCTAGAGTATTTATGTGGCTTCTTTTTATATTTTCAACTGCTTTCTTCTTTATATATCCTTTTTTTTCTTTTAAATTGTTGAACTTTCGTAATCATTCCTTTAAAGTCTTTGTCTGCTAATTCTACATCTCTGCCCCTTCTAGATGTCTTACCATTAACTGATTTCATTCCACTGGGGGTTACATTTGCTACTTCTTGACATATCTAGTAATTTTGGGGGGATGTTGGATATTAGGAATGTAACATTATTGAGTGTACTTTGTTGTTGTCCTTTAAAGAGTGTTGAAATTTATTTTGGCAGAAAATTATGCTGCTTGTATCCTGCTTGATCCTTCTGAGAATTGTTGTTAAATTTTCTTAGGACAGGTCTAGAGTAGCCTTATTATATGACTAGTCTATTGCTACTACTAAGGCTTAGCTGTTCTTAGAATTTTTGCTATTGTTTTTTTGTTTTTGCCTGATTGTGGCATTCATTTATACGTGTGCAGTCTTGGATTTGGCCTGAGATTCAATGAGACTCCTAGGCATATTTCTGAAGCATTTGCTTTGTGTAGCTCTCAGGAATGCTTCTCTGCAATTTCCAGGTGCTTTAACCTTTCTAAGTTGCTGTCTTTTTCTCCTTTACTCAGAGATAGCCTCCTCCTCCCTGCCTTGAGGTTAGGAAATTGACTCTAGGCAGCAAGTCATGCTCTCAAAAATCATAGGTCTGTACCCCCTGTTATCTAATACCTGAAAAGAGGCATTTTATATATTTTGTCTAATTCTGTAATTTATTATTTATGGAGGAAGGGATGCAAACACCATAAAGTTACATTCCTTCATGGGTGGAAGCAAAATCCTTCCCCTTTTGATTTTAAAAGTAAAGTAAATGGAAAGAATTATTAAAAGGAAGAGAAAACCCCAGATAGTAAAAATAGTAACAATTAATACTATTAGAGTGTATGGAAGCAGGCCACATTAAAAATTATTGGTTGGTATTTGAATCTGAACAATCTTTCAGAAAAGCATTTTGGCAAGATGAAAAAGAACTTAAACATTTTATTTTTGAACTAGCAATTCTTTTAGGGATTTATCCAGAGGAAATAATCAGATATATATAAAAATATTCATTACAGAATTAATTATAATAAGTAAAAATTTTAACCTATAATAAGGAAAAAATTTAACCTATATTCCCAACGGGATAAAATTGGTGAAACGAATTTGTTGCTGCATCCACATGATTTACTATTTACAAAAAACAATTTTGTGTAAATATAACTTAATGATATAGGAAAGTATTTTAACAACTTCATTAAGATGAAAAAATCAGATTACAAAAAAGTTTTCTGAACTTAAGCACAATGATATTAGTATATAATAAATATGATATAGAGAATATAAAAATATTATCAGTAACCATCCCTGGCGATGTGCTTATAGAAATGTTTTTCTGCTTTGTGGTTTTTTTTGGGGGGTTTACCAAATTTTCTGCAACAAACACAAACTCATTTAAAACATTTTTAAAGCATTAGTTTGAGATGCTTTATTAGATTGATCCACAGTTACATAATAATTGGAAGTGGGATAAAAATGGCCCTAAGGGATCCAATATGGTGTCGTGTGTAAGGGGACAAGCCATGAAATCTGGCTTTGAATTCCCTTCCACAATTTTTTTTAAGGATTTTATTTATTTATTTATTTGACACAGAGAGAGAGAGATCACAAGTAGGCAGAGAGGCAGGCATAGAGAGAGGGGGAAGCAGGCTCCCTGCTGAGCAGAGAGCCCGATGTGGTGCTCGATCCCAGGACCCTGAGATCATGACCTGAGCCGAAGTCAGAGGCTTTAACTCACTGAGCCACCCAGGCGCCCCTCCCTTCCACAATTCTTTAGATGCAATACTCTTGAACAAGTTTTATAACTTCTTGGAACCTTTATTGCCATACCTGAAAAATGGGGCTATAGCTACCTCTTAGGGTTCCTGTAAGTATTAAATGATATAATCTGAAGAAACCTTCAGCCTGGTGATATTCTATGGATGACAGTTACTGCATTGTATTACTACTATTATTTCTAGTACAACTAGATATATCTAGTACAACTATACTACTAACTAGTACTACTACTATTATCAATACAATTATTAGGATAAATGACCTTATGAGAATATAGAACTATTTCAGGATAAGAGAATCCTGAAAAGGGAGAAAGGATAAGAACCAGAGAAGAACTTTATGAACTTTTCTCTAGTTTTTGTTATTTTATGTTTTTATTATGACCAGCACTGTTCGAAAAAAACTCAAATGGGGAATTATTTTCAAGATAATTAAGACACTTATGTTTTTAAGATCCTTAAGATGGATAGAAATCAAATCCCTGCTTAGTTTACAAAGAGGATTGGAGTTATTTTTGGTTTTAGGTTCTTTTTTTTTTTTTTTGACAGAGAATAACACTTTATGTAAGAAAATGTATTTTTGGTAGGCTTTTAAATGAAATATAAAAATGATACCTTAAAAACATGTGTAGATCTGAATACCCTTCTCTACCTTCACTTCTAGTGTCATGGGCCAGGCCACCAACAATTCTGGTTTCCCTGCTTCTGCCTTTGCATCACTGAAACCTATCCTCTATATAGTACCAGAATGGATACTTTTTTTTTTAAGATTTTATTTAATTTATTTGACAGAGAGAGAGAGAGAGATGACAAGTAGGCAGAGAGGAAGTTGGGGGGTTGTGGGGTGGGGGTGGGAAGCAGGCTCCCTGCCAATGCAGGGCTCGATCCTAGAACCCTGAGATCATGACCCAAGCCAAAGGCAGAGGCTTTAACCCACCCACGTGCCCCCAGAATGGATACTTTTAAAACATTAGTGAAGTTGAATCAGTAGGAGGCCAAGACAGCTGCATGTACAAAAACAAGGAGGTACAGAACTATAATGTATAGTTGGAAAGCTCTAACTTTGGCATTACTAGAGCATCATGTAAAATTTGGGGACCAAGGAAGGGAGAGAAGATGAAAGAAGTCAAGAGATATCATATCCTGAAATTTCACGCATGGTCAAGCAAGATTTATGTTTTAGGTGATAAAAATCCATTGAACAAATTTCAACAAAAGCATGACAACATCAAGTGAATATTTTAGGAAGATAATTCTGAGACTTCATAGAACAAACTTGGGAGGAAGAAGAGAGAGGGGAAAAGGATGAAATTAGAGTTAGTACATTTAAGAACTCATTGTGGTGCAATATGATAGTGGTGCACAAGCTTTTTTGACCTGAGTTCACTGAGAGAGGACAAAAGATGTCTTAACACATCTATTCTAAGAATTTCACTCTGTAGTAATAAAAGAATTTAGAGGGTGCCTGGGTGGCTCAGTTGGTTAAGCAACTACCTTCGGCTCAGGTCATGATCCCGGAGTCCCGGGATCGAGTCCCACATCGGGCTTACAGCTCCATGGGGAGTCCGCTTCTCACTCTGACCTTCTCCCTTTTCATGCTCTCTCTTATTCTCCCTCTTTCCTAATAAAATACATAAACAAAATCTTTAAAAAAAATAAAAATAAAAGAATTTAGAGAAACACAGATTCTGAATAGAACTATATTTTTACTCAATGTGTGTTTAAATGTATGTGAGTTTAGATATGATGTTTATTATTCAACAATTCCCTCTAAACTTATTTGATCATTATGCAGCTTATTGGGAGAACTTTCACAGCCAGCCAGCATGCTGAAGATCCTATGCTTAAAATCATGGGTTACAAAAGAATGGTTATTATATAGATAAAGGGGGAAAGACATGGTTTCTGATTTGAAAAGACATGGTTATTAGTTGATGTGGGATTTGAAGAAGGAGGAGTGAAGGTTGATAACTATGTTTCTGGCTTTGATGAGTATGTGTGGCCCAACAGTATGTGTGATAGGAATTCAGTATGTGTGCTGCTGAAGCAAGTACAGAGATAGGAATTCAAGAGGAAAATCAGATTGAGGGAAGTGGGAGATGATAGTTTCTGCTTCAGACAGAAATTCGACATTTATTCTGCATTATCCAAGTAAAAAATAGTCGACAATGGACTAAAGCGTAGGGAAGATATTTGGGCTGGGTATGGTAAAATAACACAATTTCTCAAAACATATAAGTGATGTAGCCTCTCCGGGCAGCCTTCTGAAATATGCAAGGATGTGTTTTGCTGATAAAATGACCAGGGGTGGTTCTGCTGGCATGACTGAGTGAGGACCAAGGAAGCTAAGTGTCCTATAATACAGAGGACAGCTGCAAACAATGAATTACCCCAGCCAAAATGCCAATAGTATCCCCATTGGAAAATATTGATATAGTAGAGAGGAGAGGGTGTAAAGTGATTAGAGAAGAGACGATAGTTAAGACAGAGAAGGAGGAGTGAGCACAGAAAGCAAGATAATTGGCAGAGAAAAGGCAGAGTGGTGGAAGCCAATGGAAAGAGAGAGTTTCAAGAAGATTAAGCAGAATCAAAGGCAAATGAGAAGTAAAGAGGCCAAGCAGAGTAAGTCCTAAAATGTAAAATAGATTGTACCAAGATTAGTTCTTTCTAAGGGGAACAGAGCAGGGCAAAGAAAGTTCTTGGGTGCTTTGAACTACTTATACTCATTTCCATAATTATCATGTATTAATCAGAAACACAGAGGACATTTTCTAATGTGGAATTAATAATTGTGGTTCTGCCTAGATAATAGTGACAAATGACTGTATTCTTCCAACAATTAGCAAACTGCTCAGAACAGAGTTTTTCATTTACCTTAATAATGCTACTTTGTATTTGTAATGGCAGTATTTTATGAGAACCTGTCTTACCTTAGTTATTGTGGTCCAGTTCCATAATTCCCATCTCATTTTACAGATGGGAAAAGAAGCAGAGAGTTTAATTCACCTATGATGATGTACACAGAATATAAGAAATTTAAGCTATTCACTTCTTATGTATGGTATTTCAAAGCTTTCTGCTTCTTGGTCACCTCTTGCTTTGCTTAGATGGAAAAGCTAAATTTGCTAAGGCATTCTGAGCTTATTTGCTATGGACAGAGTTATGTCTTGAATTTTTTTTATATTAACATACAATTATTATTTGCCCCAGGTGTACAGGTCTGTGAATCATAAGGCTTACACATTTCACAGCACTCACCATCTGTCTTGAATTTCTTAATTTATTTGCATCTTCCCTCTTTTTTTTTTTAGGATTTATTTTTTTAGAGATAGCAGAAGTGGGAGGAGCAGAGGGAGAGGAAGAGAGACTCTCAATCAGGCTCCATGCTCAGCACAGAGCCTGACATTGGGCTTGATCCCAGGACTCCGAGATCATGACCTGAGCCGAAACCAAGAGTCAGTCACTTAATGGACTGTGCCACCCAGGCACCCCTCCTTCCCTCTTTATTTCCTTTCTTTGCTCCTTTTTTTGTTCTTTTGTTCCTTTCTTCTTTAATTTCTTCCTTTGCTCCTTCTACCACCACTTATAATCAGAAAGTATTGAAATCAGTTTTTGAAGATACATGAAATATACAAAGTAGCATATATAAAAAGCAGAGATTAAAAAAGAAAATAGAGCAAGGGAGGGTCATCAAGTCAAAAGAACAAACCTTTTGTTTTGGAACAGTGAAATAAGGCATAGGGGGTAAAGTTGACATTGAAGGTGTTCCAAGAAATAAAAGTAGAGGCATGACTTTATGTCCACATGGATTGTTGGTAACCTAGTAATAGTGAACACAACTGGCTCCTGGGTATGTTCTTAGCATGAAAATTAAGACTGCAAGCCACAATCTCCTGTTTGTTAAATACTAATATCCTGCCCTGGACCACACAGAGTTGACAAAACTGTCACATCCAAATCCCCTTCCTAAGGGGAAAGAAAAGCTTGCAAGCTTAAATGGCACCACCCAATGAGGGATTAAGAGTGGTGGGATGAGTGGGGATGGAATGTGCCCAGGAAAGGTGGGGCTCCCCAAGTGTCAGGGAAGGCCAGTGGGAACATGGAATATGTTGATTGCAAGAATTCCAAGTTGTTCTTGGCAGCCCTAAGTGTCAAGAGGTCCCATGACAAGCCTGGGTTAAAGACACAAGGAATCATCTAGAATGCAGTCCTCTTTGGGACAGAATGGAATTTTTAGCAGGCTATGCAGGCCTGGGGTGTGTGAAGATTAAGGAGGTGTGGCTTGAAGTGAGGGAGGGAAGCATCTAACACATTAGTCAAATAACATTCAGCTTGGGAGCAGAGGTCTTCTATCAAGAAGTATTTACTGTCGGCAAGCTGTTGCATCAGAAGGGAAAGCAGCATGCATTGCAGAATTCTGGGGTATGTGGAATGTATGTTGCCAGAGTGAATGGTATGTGACAAGTATGCATTTGGGGCTGTGGCATACCATGAAGTGCACTGTGTCCTTGCTAGTTTGTGGTATGCCACAGGGCCACGAGCAGGTGGATGAGAGCCATGCTTGCCTGTGTCCCTTGTCTGAAGCTTGCCGCATACCATATCCCCTCAAAAACATTTTTGGATGGGTAGCAACTTTTTGCTTGCCCTCTTTCATCATGGAATTTGTAAGTTGACAGAAGATGTTGGTTTATGTGGACAAGGCACTGTCACTTGACTCTTAAGACAAGAACCAAAGGTTGATTTATAGGCAGCACAGCTGTTGCTGTGACATGCTTCCCACCCCGTATGGGCCCTTCTCCTCAGCATGCAAATGATTTGGATCTGAATTAGTAGGAAGGGAACACAGAACTCTCTCTCTTAAGGTTTGTAGAACCTGACACTACAAAATTCTATTCATTTGAGAAGGAACAATGTGGTTAAATGTATGGACTCTGAAGTTGGTTGCTTGGGTTTAAATCCCTTTGCTATTTCAGGCTTCATATCCCTCCCTTGAAGAATGGAGGAAAGAATAGAATTTTCTCTTCCATGTGGCTATGAGTATTTTGGGAGCTAATACATGGGAAGTATATTTGAAAAGTCCCTGGCCCACATCAGATATTCCATAAATGATAGTTGGCATTGTTATACTTGTGATCAAGATGCTCACACCAAGGAAAGGCCTGGCCCAAATGGTGAACTCCTAGTGCTAAGGCTGCATCTGGCCCTGTGTGGACTCTCCTGTGGGCAGGCTCCTCTTCCAGCCTTGCTCTCTTCGGGCCTGCACTCTCTGTCCTTGCACAGTTCTGTGTCACTCCTGGAAAAATAGGAACGGACACAAAGCTGTCCCTTGGGCCTGGAAAGAGCGAGTGGCTAAGTGCTGGCATAGGTCCCTGGGGCCGGAGGCCCAGCTCTTCTGTCCGAGGTGCTGAGTCATGAGCTGTGCTTGCAGGCCCGACTGCACCACTGCACTTGGCATGGCATCTGGGGAGGATTAGGAGATTATGATCAGAACAAGACACAAAGGAATTGCAGCTCATGTTGATAAGTGATTTGGAAGGTACTCAGAGGAAGGAAAAACACGAAGGCAGTGTGCAGAACCAGAGTGAGCGTGGGCAGAGAGAGCTGAATAGCTGACGGAGGGCAGGCATAAACCATGCAACTCCAACAGGACAAGGGCTTCCCTTTCTGTTATTGCTTCTTTGGGTGCTTAGAGGAAACTGTCAGAAAGACTTTGATTTTGACATTAGTAAAAAAAAATATTTAAAATGTAAAGAATCACTCATACATTGCTGGTGGGAACCAGAATCAAGTTTCTTTAGGAATGTTTTGTGAAAAATGGCTTAGTGCTTCACCCTTTTATGGTTGCATTTCACAGATTCCTTCAATGACTTAAAGAAAGGGGTTATGGTAGAGCTTTCAGAGACCTTGAGATGTGAGTGGGTTTATAGATGTATTTCACCCAGATGACTTTTCCAGAGTTCTTCCAATCACATTCCCTCTGTCAAAATTAGTGCTTTTCCTGGCCAGGACTTGGGCTTCCTAGGAGATGAGAGGTCAGATTAGAGCAAAATCCATGTCCCTTAAGCCTGAGTGGAGCTAAGAGAGGGCAGTAAGCTCCACCCCTGGCCATGTTCTTTTACCTGCAAACAGCCCACGGGTGATTATTCTTGGCTCACACCGCTTGTGACCTCCAGGAGCTGTCCTGTTCGTGGTGTTTCTGTTAGTAATGGGGACTGAGGCTAAAAAAGGGGAATAGTCATTATCCAATTCACTGTTTTCCTCTTAAGCTCACAATTACCAGAAATCCAGTCTTTCTTCCTAATGGCTCTCACTTAGCCATCTCTGAATTCAGGCTTTCCTATGTGGGGAGCAACCAAGTAGGACTTGCCCTATGAAAGGGACACCAACTCTGCAGAGCTCTCCCTTGCAAAGCAGGATCACTCTGGTAGGTTAGAGGTGAAATTGGTCAAAAAGCAGGCTGAGGCCAGCATGTTGAGTGGGTCCAGGGTCCTAGTATTCAGAAAACTTTGCCTTATTTTTTATCACTGGTAGGAAGACTTCTCATATTTCTTATTGACTCAAGATGTATTTGGTATGGTTGCTTGGCCCCAAAGCCTGTCTGCCTCGACAACTGCAGAAGATCCAGAGATACACAGCCATCCATCAAATCTGACAGGACTGCCTCCAACAGCAGCTGTATTGTTGATGAAATGAATCACTTTCATAGCAAACCCAAAAGCAAACTTGTGCTGGATTTGACAGACGTATCCCCCTTCCTTCTTCTCATTTCCTCCCTTCACATGCTTGCCCAGCTCCTGAGTAGCAGCCTAATTTTGGTAAGGTTATTTTTCTCGAAGAAAATCATTACATCTGACTTCTAGGTTTAGAGTAGTTCAACAAGCATGTGTCTTCTCTTTGCTTACCAAGAGTCTGCAGGGGAGGAAAAATGAGTGGAGTGGAGTGGTGGTTGCCCCATGTGTACCCTGAGAAATAGGATCCCATTATTCTATAGTTCTGTTTAGTGGCCACATAGAAAAGTGTCTAAAATTCTTTCTACAGCATCCATTTCTCAGTAGCGATCAAGCTTCCCACCTTTAGGAACAGTAATAACAAAATGGAAACCACTAAAGATAGGGTGTTTGTTGGCCATTTGACTCCAAGAGTCATAGATTAATTTAACATAGATTATTTTAAAAGTGGCCAAGGTGTTGGGTGATAAAGTCACTCAGTCAGGCTCAGCCTCATACATAGAAAAAATAGGTTTACAGATAGAATTTGAGAGACTCCCAAGGATTCAGTCCTTAGCTCCTTTTTGCAAATAAAACTATTTTTGGAGTGGAGTCAGACTTCATCATCTTAATGCCATGTGACTGGTGGGCTCATGATGTTATCAGATGCTGAGCTCTGAATAATCTGAGAGGACTTAGTACGTGAGATACTGGAAGGATAAGGGGCACCCAAAGGACAGGAAAGGCCCAGATGATGATATTCAAGAGGATAGTTATTGAACACCTGTTGCTTGCCAGCCACTGCATTAAGCTCCAGGCTACAGCGCTGAACAAGAGACATAGTCCCTACCTTCAGTGGAGGTTGGTCTGATGAGAGACATAGACATCTACTCAGAAAATTACATAAAATATGATAAACATGATAAATAGAAGTGCTGCCTGGTGCTATTAAGGGATATTGCAAGGCCACTCTGAGAAAATAAAACCTATCCCATAAGGAGCCTGTGCAGTTCCTCAGGGCTCCTAAAGAAGTCAGACAGGAACAATTCCTGATACAGGAAGCGGGGGGACAGAAGATGCCACTAGGGGATTAGTGAAGCTCCTAAGAGGAAAACACATGTGAACAGTAAAAGATAAATAGGAAAAGACTTATTACTTGACTACATAAATATTTAAACATTTGGCAGGGAAGAAATAAATAAAACTAAAACTTGGAAACTTGGGGGGTGGGAAAGAACCACATTAAGTCCTATCTTGATGCAGCCACTGAGGATGGAGATTCCTCAAAACATTAAAAATGGAAATACCATATGATTCAGTAATTCCACTACTGGGTATTTACCCAAAGGAAATGAAAACAGTAATTCGAAAAGATACATATGTATATACATCCCTATGTTTACTGCAGCAGTGTTTACAATAGCCAAGATATGGAAGCAACCCATGTCCACCAGTAGATAAACAGATAAAGAAGATGTAGTGTACACACACACAGGAATATTATTCAACCATCAAAAAAGGTGAGATTTTGTCATTTGTAACAACATGGATGGGCTTAGAGGGTATTCTGCTCAATGAAATAAGTCAGAGATCAACAAATACTGTATGAATTCACTTACACATAGGATCTAAAAAACAAACAAATGAATAAATAAATAACAGAAATAAAGAAATGAAAAACAGAATCAGACCTATAAATACAGAGAACAAACTGATGGTTACCAGGCTGGGGAGATGGGCAAAATGGATGAAGGGTAGAGGGAGATACAGGCTTCCAGTTACGGAATGAATTGGTCACAGGAATAACAGGTACAGCATAGGGAATATAGTGGAATGGTATTATAATAGCATTGTATGGTGGAAGATGGTAGTTACCTTGTGGAGATCGTAGCATAATATATAAAGTTGTCAAATCACTGTTATACACCTGAAAATAATGTAACATTGTGTGTTAACCATACTCAACACACACACACACACACACACACACATTCATATGTAAAGAGCACTAACAAAAGAGGGAATAGGAGTTGCCTCATAAGTATATAGATAGGTGCTCAATATCACTCACAGCGCAAATGCTGATTGAAACCAATGGAAGCAAATGGGAGGCTGTTTAGAAGTCTGCTGGATTCTGGCCTTTCTGGGAAAGGGACCCAGAGAAGAAATGCTGAATCAGCAAAAAGAGACCATGTAGCTCTAAGAGACCTTAGCTGATTACCTACCAGTTTATGGCTCAAATTCTAACTTCAAAGTTACTCTGGAAATAATAGTGTGAGTTTAGAGCAAGGAATGGAAACCTCATAACTCTTTTGGAAAACTCAGTTTCCTTTTGTTTCTTGTCATGGTCACAGGAATGATCATGAGGGGAAAGAGGTACAGTTCTTTGACTGTAACAGGTGATCTGGAGTGTTCCTTAAGCAAGGTGTTTCTACAACACCTGTGTTGTGATTGAACACTACAGTGGAGGGTCTTGAAGATAGGAATGCTTGAATTTGAAAAAGATTATATCCCTAGAATATGCTACCCCGCCTGGATTTCCAAGCCCTACAAAAAAGTGACCATATCCAGTCTGCAGAGAAAGATGAGGTATTTTTATTTTATTGTGATTTTAGGCTTTCAAGTGGCCAGGTATAGTTGCAATGACTTCCACTATCCGTGTCATCCCCTCAAATCCATATGTTTAAGTGCTAATCCCTAGTACCTCAGAATGTGGCCCTGTTTGGAGATATGGTCTTTACAGATGTTATCAAGTTAAAAAGGAGTTCATTAGGGAGGGGCCTAATCCAATGACTAGTGTCCTTATAAAAAGGAGGAAATTTGGAGAGAGACATACAGGGAGAATGCCATTTGAGCATGAAGACAGGCATCTGCAAGCAAAAGAGGGAGGCCTGTAACAGGTCCTTCTTTCATAGCCCACAGTAGGAACCAACTCTGTGGATATCTTGATTTTAGCCTTCTAGCCTCCAGAACTGTGAGACAATAAATTTCAGTTGTTTAAGCTACCTAGTCTTTGTTACTGAGTTATGTCAGCCCTAGCAGACTAATCCAGTCCCCATGTTCAGGCAGAGAGAGGGAGAAAGCAGGCTTCCTGCTGAGCAGAGAGCCTGATGTGGGACTCGATCCCAGGACCCTGAGATCGTGACCTGAGCTGAGGACAGAGGCTTTAACCCACTGAGCCACCCAGGCACCCTGGTCCCCATGTTCAGTCATATTCTTCCATATGTCCACATATAGAGTACAATAATTTTTTAATTTGAAATGGAAAAGAAGTATACTCTATGAAACTGTTTTCAGATACGAAAAGCAATGGAGAAATGGTGAGAAGGAAGAAGAGGGACATCTGGTGATTTAACAAGTGTTTGTTGTACAAACATCCCTCTATATTCCTGTCACCATCTTGTATGCGAGAGGTATGACAGTAAATAAGACAACATGGCTCCTGCCTTCCTGGAGCTTGTAGTCCAGCAGGAACCACCCTGATCCTAGACAATTCTGAGAGTATGATGAATGTTTTCTATGAACAAGGGTATGCATAGTCTCTTGGAGCAGATCCTACTTTTAGGATCCAGAAAGACTTCTCTGATTTGGAAGTGACTTCTGACCTGAATAATAGGCAGGAGTTAGCTGGCGAAAGGGGTGGAAGATAAAGCAAAGACAATGAGGGGAATGAGAGGAATGTTTCTAGGTGGAGGCAAAAGCCTCTGTGCTCACATATAAAGAGGGAAGAAAACTTTTCTTCCATTTTGGAGCTGGGGAAATGGCCCCCGAGTCATGAAGGAACTGAGGAAAGGGGGTAAAGATGTGTGAGTGGGAAAAAAGTTCTCAGTTGTAGCCCCTATTGTAGGCAGGATGCAGGTGTGGAGGTGGCCTTGGTTTAGGTTAGTGACCTCGTGCAGGAGGAATAAATTGGCTGCCTTCAGCGACCCCTCAGGTGTGATATGTAGTCTTCCTGATCCACCGGCCTAGTATTCTCATGCAACACTTTCACAGCCTGGTCTGGAAGCTTCTAATTTTTTTTTTTTTTTTTAACAGGGCTAAACAACAAAGAAAACCCCACTTAGCTGATGGGAGAATTGTTGGGGCTTGTCCTCAGATGGGAGAGGCCACTCCCTTCTTTTCCATTCCCTTCCAAGAACCATAAAACTGAAAGGGCCTTTTATGTTTCTGATAAATGGTTTGGCAAACATTTTGAGTTTTGGAATTATACCTTACCTGACTTGCCTTCCAGTAATCCCCCATCCCTACACCCCCAACAGAATAAGTTGTGTCTCTGGGCGACACAGCCTGAGGAATGAATGGTGTCTCGCGGAAGTTAATGTTCTCATGGTGGCTTCTAGATTTTCATCCTGGTTTTGCCATTTATCAGTCCTGTGACTGAAAAAAGTCACCTCTCATCCCTGAATCTCAGTTTCTGAGATAATAAACCAGTTGGATGAGAAAGGCTGCTAATAGGATCCCTCCCAACCTGAATGTTAGGATTCTATTCTTTCTATATCCAAAGGCAATTTAATTCATCTCCACTCAACCTAACTGTCATTGTCAGAGGTCAGGGGAAGCAGCCTTTGGCAGTGTTGGGTAGTCCTACAGCTCCCGTGTTGTCTTTAGTAAGTGTAGTGAAGAGTGGGTAAACATGAACCAGCAGAAACCCCATTTTCCCCTCGGCTCGCTCACCTGCCACCATCAACGATGTCGACCTTCCCCCTCCACCTCCCTCCCACCGTCTTCCACCCACAAATTCATCCAAAAACCTTTGCCTAGAGGGGAATTCAAGACTTATTTCTTTAATGGTCAGAATTGTGCTAGGTCAAGACTTTTAACTGTGTATTTAATTAGTCATCTGTATGCATGTAACTTAAAGGCGTTCAGCTGTGCCTTTTTTATAGGATCAATAAAGCGGGTTATAAATCACCTATGCAGCCTATAAAAGTATTTATAGCAGCTTTTCTCTCCTTTCGCCATTACAGAAGCTCTGTTTGAACTAGCTGAGGTTTGCATGGGGAGAATTCTACCCAGTTCTAGGAGGAAAGCGTTAACAGTCCCTTCCTGGCAAACCACAACTCCATCATTAGGCAATGCTAAATGTGCTGAAATGTTAAGCTCCGGCAAGGACGTTCTAAGGCGTTATTGCCAACAGCAAGCCTTCTATGTTAATGAAAATCAAAATACAAAAAGCCAGTCAACTGCAAGCACAAAACTTAAGCCGAACTGGAGAAATAGGACCAGAGCTGGAATGCCATGGCTTCTTGACTTCTATAAACCTTAACAGGATTTGGCAAGCCCTTCTCCAAGCTCATACATTTGCACTGGCTGAACACCGTTTGGATTCACCTCAGCCAATTCCACAGTATCACTGAGTCTGTAAAGGAACAAACCTCCTTTTGTCTGATAGACTCGCAGAGCTTTTGTGGGTAAAATAAACAGTTACCAGAACTGCTTCTTTGTGTCAGGAGAAGGTTCACTTCTGACACCCTTCTCTCCAGCCTACCAAAACAAAGTTCCCAGGTCTTAAAAGAAAATTAGATCCATGTCATGTTCCCAGTATCACTGCTCTTCAAGTCCTGCCCGGCTGGAATTGTTCCTCTAGTTGAATGTGATAGGAAAGAGCATTGACTGGGACCCTGTCACAGAGGTTGACAATTACTTAAACACAGATATACCTTGGTTATCATTTCAGGGCTAGCCCTGGAAAGAAGAGGCCAGAGATTTTGCTTTTGTAGACACGTGTGTATTCTTTAGAAGAATCCTCACTCTCTAATGATCAGCACCTTCTCAAAAGGCAAAAAAAAAAAAACCCAAAACCAAAAAACAAAACAAAAAAAACCCAAACCTATAAAGAACTAGATTGTTAAAGAGGTCATAGCAGCCTATGAAGAATCATCTGGATTCGGGTTTGGGCACTGAAGGCAAAGGACAGGCTGCCTTCTCAGAACTGAGGGCTTCCGTAAGTGGGTGGTAGTTTGCGTATTTCCCTGGCCATCAGAGAGTAGGGTGCTTGATCACTTTGGTGGCTCCTAGGGCTAATCAACCTGTGTGTGTGGGGGGGTGGCAGCTGAACTTTTGCCTGCAATCCTACAGCATAACTTGTGTGTTTGTGTTCATTCAGGAAGAGAGTGTAAGGGAGCCTGTGTGCTAAGGAAGTAGAGTGGCACTGGGTTCTTCTTCCTAAAAATTGGCCCTGAGAGTTAGAGCTATGGCAGTTTGGCTCACCAACTTTTAAAATTTGTTCAGCCTTGGAGTTTGGCTTGAGGTTCTTCAAATATCAAAAGCTTTGTCTGTTCTTCTAGCTTATTAGCTTTTTTTCTCCCTCCCTCCCTTCCTTCTCTTTTCCCACATCCTTCCTTCCTTGTTTTCCTTCTGTTTGGAAAAGGTCTTTGGGGAAAATATGAGTGATTGCTCTAATATGTAACTTAAGAATATGAGATTCCGGGGGTGCCTGGGTGGCTTAGTAGTGAAGCATCTGCTTTCGGCTCAGGTCATGATCCCAGGGTCCTGGGATCGAGCCCCGCATCAGGCTCCCAGCTCAGTGGGAAGCCTGCTTCTCCCTGTCCCACTCCCCCTGCTTGTGTTCGGTCTCTTGCTGTCTCTCCCTCTGTCAAATAAATAAATAAAATCTTAGGGGAAAAAAAGTATATGAGATTTGGGACTGATTCTTACCGAGATGGGATGTCTTCTACAAAGAAAAAGTGTGGACGATAACTAGCATTCTCTTTGACTATGGCTAGGTTAGTTTGAACTTGTTTTTTATTAATGGATCATTGTATGCTTTCAGAAAAGACATCCTCCTTTTTATTTGTTTATTTTTTTAAAAGTTTTTTTTTTCTCTCTCTCTCAGGGTCGATAAGGATTAGAAAATTTTTGAGATTGAGATTGAGAGTTTCATTTACAGTTTTCTTTCATTGTATTTACTTTGGTTGTGACTGACTTAACTTTATTGAGGTACAGTTTACATATCATGAAATTCCTTTTAAGTATGTCATTCAGTGATTTATTTTTGTAGATTTATTAAATGGTATAACAGCACAATAATCAGTTTTAAAACATCTTCACTGCTACAATAGGATCTCTTGTATCTGTTTACAATTAATTCTGTTTCTAACCCTAGCTACAAGCACCATTAATCTACTTTCTGCTTCTGTAGATCTGCCTTTTCTGCACATTTCATACACATAGAATTATTCAGTATATAATCTTTTGTGTCTGGCTTCTTTCACTCAAAATAATGTTTTGAGATTTATTAATGCTGTAGCATGTTTCAATGTTTCATTCCCTTTTATTGCTGAGACCATTTTATTGTTGTAAAACTACCTTTTGTTTATCTATTCACCAACTTATGGACGTTTGGGTTATGTTCACTTTTAGATGATTATGAATAATGTTTGCCATGAACATTTGAGTCCAAATCTTAGTTTGGATATATGTTGTCCTTTCTCTTGTATATGTAACCTACATGTATAGGTAACCAAGAATTGATGGGTCATATGGTAAATTTATGTTTAACTTTTAAGAAACTGTCAAACATTTTTCCAAAGCATCTATACCATTTTACATTCCCACCAGCACCGTATGAAGGTTTCCACTTCTCCCCAGCCTGGACAACATTTCTATAATCTTGTCTTTTAACAGCAATTCTAGTGAATATAATGTGATATCTCAGTGTGGTTTCAATTTGCATTTTTCTGGTGACTAATGATGCGGACCATCTTT
Source organism: Nasua narica (assembly GCA_028533885.1). NCBI lineage: Eukaryota > Metazoa > Chordata > Mammalia > Carnivora > Procyonidae > Nasua > Nasua narica. The sequence goes on along the minus strand of CM052809.1, from coordinate 45,540,328 downwards.
TTTGTGCTTATTAACCATTCAATATCTTTTTTGGTGAAATGTTTATTTATGTCTTTGGTCGATGTTTAATTGAGTTCTTTGTGTTTTTATTATTGAATTTTAAGAGTTTTTTGGGGTATATTCTGGATATAAGCACTTTACCAGTTATGTAATTTGCAAAAATATTTTCTCCCATTTTGTGGTTTAGTTTCATTTTTAGTTGATATCTTTTGAGGCACAAAAATATTGAATTTTGATGAAGTCCAATTTATTATTTTTTTCTTTTTTAAAATCATGCTTTTAATGTTGTATTTGAGAAATCTTTGCTAACCCATGTTCCTGAAGATTTTCTCCTGTTTTCTTCTAAATGTGTGATATTTCAGCTTTTAAATTTAGGTCTCTGATTCATCTTAAATTAATTTTTGTGTATAATGTGAGGTTCAAGTTCACCCTTTTATGTGAATATAAAATCTTCCTAGCATCGTATATGAAAAAGATGATTCTTTCCCTACTGAATTTTCTTGACACCACTGTCAAAAATCAATTGAGTATAACTATAAGGATTTATTTCTCTCAATTCATTTGTATCTGTATATGTATCCTTATGCCAGTGGTTAGTACTGATTTAGATTATTCTGAAATTCTGATTGTCTAAAGAGAATCACTGCAATTGGACATAAGACACTGAACTGAATTTTTTTTAAATACAACTCCTCCCACGGACAGAAATGGAAGAAGTGAGGTGAGCTAAGAAATGGTTTGCATGGAAGGAGAACCCAGAACCAGAGCCAACTGTGGAACTCAAATGATTCTCCTGTAGAGAAGACCCACCGTATGAAATGAAAGCACAAAGCAAATATAAGACTTGAGTTAAGTAAGGAAGCTCTCCAGACAGGAGATGAGACAGCTGAGCCAAGTGGCCAGTTAGGGAAAATATTTCTCTCTCCCTCTTGCCCAAACTCTTCAAAGATTGGAGTCGTGGAGCAAGTTAATAAGAACCTCTGTTTTTTAATGGAGATATCTCTACAAAACTATGATTTATGAAAAAAGAAATATCTTCCCATTTTCCTAAGAGAAGGAAAATAGGCAAAAACAAAGGCACCTTGATAAAGAAGAGTGGTGGGCGGGGGGAGACTCTAGCTTTTAGTTTTCCTTTCTTCTCACTGTTTCCATCCTTTTCCCAGTTTTTGTATGTCAGGGATCTGCTTCTGTTCTAGGCACAGGCAGAACCAGCTTCTGTGATCTTTTTAAAAATGGATATATTATCACAAATACTTTTGAAGGTGGCAACAATATAGCAAGTCTGGTTTATTTTTGTTTTGCTTATAACTTAGAACAGCATGCAAGGGACAAAGAAGACATTTGTACATGATTGAAGTCCATTCATAGCAGATGTTTCCAAGAAGTTTCCTTTACTGAATCGTGAGTTCTTGAAATTGCTTCCTCAAAGGGATCAGTGTTTCCTAAGCTCCTTATAGACCAATGGGAGAAGTTCATTGAAGCGAAAGAAGCTGACAATACGGAATAAAAGGGCTTTTCCTGGAATCATGTTGAGAAGATGTGGCTGTGGTTCTTGAAGGTGCCTTGTCTAGAGCAACCTGAGGTCCTTGAGGCTTAGAGGGTAGGCCTGAGCCAGAATTAGTTTGGGGGCCTTCTATATCTGTAGGTGAAATGAGTTCCACATCACCCAATACTGTGGTCTGAGTCTCTTCCTTGACCTACTGGGTTAGGTGCAAATAATAGGGCCGCTGCGATCAGGAACACATCACAATGTATGTGGGCCAATATATTACTGGCATCTAGTGATATTCAGTAATGTTGATTCTCTGAAAAATGTTGATCTCCCTGAAGAAGGAGGCTTTCAGAGAACTAGATTATTGGACAGGTAAGTTTTGATGAGTAACAAAGGAGACAGAAAGCCCTTAAGCAAGGCACAGGTGAGTACTTGCCACCGAAGCAAAAGCTTTGGATCTAAATGTGTGAAAATGAATTGGCCCTTCTAAATGTCAAACCCGTATGGATTTTATATTAAATTTCCCTCTAAACAGTCAAGCTTATAATGACTGTTACCTAAAAGGCAGAACCAGAATTGGATGGAACTCAGCTGAATAGCACTACACTGAGCCCAACTCACAGCAAATCAAACAGTGAGCTCTTATTTCCCTGTGTACCACTCCACTAAGGCAGGCGCTGAGGACAGGGAGGAAACCCATACCCAGGGCTGGCCTAGGGCAAAAAGTCAGGAAAACTATGTCTCTGAACCTCTTTACCCTGCTTTTGTTTTTTCCTCTCCCCTGTTGGCCCCAGAGCCCTGCAGTGGCCCCTTAGGCATGGTCTCCTCCTAGATCCGTTCACTTGGGAAACGCCTTCACCGTCCCACTCCTTCCTCAGAACGCACCTGCCCGTGTGCCCTCCTGGGAAATGGCAGCAAACCCGCTCGTAGGGAGTGCTATGGAGTGCCCGTGTTAAGGTGTCTAGAAGTGATTTTATTTGACAGAAGCTAGTTGGAGAGAGACCTACTTAGGGACTGTTTTGTAGCCGGGAACCCACTCTACCCACTCTACCTACTGTTCCTGTCCTCTCCCTCTTTTCTTACAGAAGTCCAGAGAAGCCAGGCCCATCCAGGCCAAGTGCACGGGGGTGGGGTGGGAGGGGGTGCGAAGGGGGGGTGGCGGACAGTGGCAGTGCCTTCTGAGTTTTGTTCTGGATAATTAACCTCAATTATTGCAGTAAGACTCTGGTCTGGTTGTGAACAAATCATCCCAGGCTGGCCTCAGATGCTCTGGTTAGTCCCTGCTGTTCCACAGGGCTCTGTTGTCAGCCGTGGACACACAGATACTGACAGGAGTCGCCACAGGCTGCACTCCATTCTGTAGCTCGGACACTCTGTTCTGACCACGCTGGGCTCTGGGCTTGGCTTCCTTTCCACAGAAGCTGTGAGGTTCCCATTGTGCTGGGGTTGGCAGAGGCTCCGGAGTGTCACATGGGGATGAGTCTGCTAGAGCATGTGCGCCTATGGGTCTAGGGCAGAAGATTGGAGCTGCTGTCAAAGCCCAAGGCCTGACGGGGCTTCCCAGCCCTTTCTTTATCCTAGGAACCCAGGAAAGAGCTCACAGGAGGAGCTGTTTGTGTGCAAAGTATCCGAAGGAGCCCTCTGGTGATGCAGGGCATGGGAGAAGGGCTAGGTGGGCCGTGATGGGGGAGGAGAGGGAAACCCCAGTAGACCTGGCTTTGGCTGTGAGCCAAGCTCATTACCAGCAATCTTGGGGAAACAACATTTAGTAACTGTCATGAAAGGCCTCAGATCATTTCTTTAATAGTGGATTTTCTTTTCTTGTTTATAAAAATATCCACACTCACTATAACAAACATGGAAAAGACAAAAATCACCAATAGAAAAACAAAAATCATTCAAATAGGGATAACTGTTGTTAATGTGTGGATATTTTTGTATGAATTCATCTTTTTTCTTATATGTAAAAAATTGTATATTATATATGTATACTTATTTTTAACCAAAGGAGGAGTCACATTCTATTATATCCTTTTTTGTTCACTCAGTGTTACATATTTTTCTGCAGAATGATTTCAATAGCTAAATATTCAATTTTTTTTTACCGTAATTTTCTCAATCGAACATCGATAGTTGGACATTAAGCTTGTCTCTAATTTTTTTCTTTTCTTCTTTTTTAAGATTTGATTTATTTATTTGAAAGAGAGAGAGGGGGGAGAGGAGAGCACAGAGGGAGAAACAGACTCCCTGCCCAGCAGAGAGTCCAATGTGGGGCTCGATCCCAGGAACCCAAGACCATGACCCAAGCTGAAGACAGACACTTAACCGACTGAGCTACCCAGGCGCCCTATTTTTTTTTTTTCTTTTTAAAGTGGGCTCCATGCATAGCACAGAGCCCAGTATGCGTCTTGAACTCATAACCCTAAGATCAAGACCTGAGCTCAGATTGAGTCAGATGCTTAATTGAATGAGCCACTCAGGCACCCCTATGTTGTCTCTAATTTTAACATAAGTCTTTGCTCACTTTCATAATTATATCTTTAAAATATATTTCTAGAAGTGGAATATGCATGTTAAATTTTTTACACATACTGCAAAATTTCCCTCCAGTAGGATTGTTTTAAATTTTATTTGCATCAGTAGTATATGAAATATATTTTTTACAGTCTAACATTGGATAGACTGCATCTTTGTTAATCTTCGTCAAATTGAAAAGCATGAAGTTCTATCTCATGACTTTAATTTGAATCATTTTGCCTATTAGTGTGATTTGGTGTTTTTTTCATGTATTTAATGATGAAATATATAGATACATATCACCAATAAATGGGAACTTCCTATTTTTAATTGCTCTATTAGAGCTGTTTATATATTGGGATATTTTCTGTTTGTTTGATGCAGATACTTTGCTAATTGGTCATTTCCCTTTAATTTTAGTTTATAATTACTTAAATGTTATATAATCAAATGTATTAATCTTTTTCCTTTAGAGTATCTTGATGTTTTCATGTATACTTGATGCTACTTAGGAAGATTGTTTCCACTGTAGGATTTAATATTCATCTCCGCCCCCCCGGTACCGTAAAATAATTTCTTAATTTCACAACTAACTCTTTAATCTAATTGTAATTTAAGGCTCTGTGGTATAAGGTAGGAAATCTAATTTCCTTTCCCAAACTATTTTCCCAACTCCATTTATTGAATAATAGAGTCATCCTTCATTGATAGAAATGCCACCTTGTTAGGATAGGAAATACTTATACATGAACTCCGTTACTGGGTCTATCTGCACAATTCTCAAGCATTTCCACTCTCCTTTAGTGATCATAGATTTATGCTGCCCTTCTATTTATTTGTCAAGTTTTTTCTTTTCTTCCAATATCAGTTTATTAGTTTTTGATGCTTCTTTATTGAGTCCTTTTCCTCTTCATTTTGGTATTTTGGCTTTCTTTATAATGTCTTCAATAAATCTTTAGTACACTTGTTTTACTCTTTCTTTAAAAATGCATTTGATGTTACAAATATGCTTCTGATTACATCAGTCTCATACTTCAGATTGTAAAACACGATATTCTCATTATTACTATTTTCTAAGTATTCTTTAATCATAGTTTTGATTTTTCTCTGTCCTGAGAGTAATTTTTAAAAGCATGTTTGAATAATCAAGTAGTGACTTAAAGGTTTTATACTTTTATTATTAAGATAAAGCATAAAATATCTTATTTGGGAAACTAGGGCTGTTTTCTCTGTCACCCAAAGCATGTCAATTATGGGGGAAAATATTTATTTGTTTATTTGGTCCAGAAGTCAATATATAGAGAATGAGACAGTCATGTCAATTATATTTCTCAAGTTCTCTTTCTCCTTCCATACTTTTTTTGCCCTTTGATCTATCAATAACAAAGAGGATTTTGTAAAGGCTTTGTGCTTCTGTAAATTCTTTCAGAAGTTCTAGGTTCATAAGTGCTATATGTATTTTCACATTGTGTTATTCTGTTATTCTGACGTTGTGTTATACCTGATAAGATACGGGAGCATCAATTCTGTTTTTTCTGTCCAAAACATAGAACTTAATCTAATCACAAAGAAACAGCAGACAAACCCAAATTGAGGAATTTTCTATAAATAATTGGCCTGTAATATTTTCAAAGGTTTTAAAGTCACAAAGGTCAAGGAAGGACTGTAGAATTGCTCTAAATTGGTGGGGATTAAAAGACATGACAATTTAAGTATGATTCTGGATTGGATGCTTTTGTCATAAAGAGCATTTGGGGGACAATTGGTAAAACTTGTGCGGGGTCTGTGAATTTAGATACTAGTAATGTATCAGTGGGAATGTCTGGATTTTGATGCTTGCATTGTAGTTCCATAGAAAAATATCTTTAGTAAGAGTTACACACTAGAGTCTTTGTGGGTTATGGTGCATCATGTGAGTCAGTTATTCTCAAAAAGGTCAAGGAAAAAGTTTTCAAGAAGCTTTTCTTTAAGTTTGAAATTGTTTGAAAAGGAAAAGATCAACACAAGTGTGTTCTGAGACGTCTGGAACTCCTCCTACTAAGTCCTATTGTACAGTTTGTCTTCATGGTCATATTGATGCCAGTTAACATCATGATAGGTAGTGCTCTGTGTCCAGATGGGTCCCAGCTAGTGACCTGAGCAGGGAAATGCAGAGCTGGGGAGAAAGGGAAGAGAGTGAACAGCAAGGGCTCAGGACAGAACTTGCTGGAGATGCTCAAAGCAAGGTGTTGTTGAGTGCTGTGAGAATGTAGTTGGAGGCAAGAGTCTGATTCACGGTGGAATGAAATGAATTCTGCTGAAAGTGGTGGCCCCTTTGCCTAAATTGCTTTTTAGGGAGACCACATGATGCCCTTGGTTATCTCCAGGCATCTCTGTCTCTGGCAATCTTTGAGGGCAAGGAGGTAAGGCAGATCATTGTCAGGAGATTCGAATTCTTCTCTTGCCCTACCACAAACTAGCTGTGACACAGGGAAAATCACTTAGGGTCACAGTGACTCAATTTGCTATTTTGTAAATGGAGAGGGTTGGACTTTAAGGCTCTTCCCAAGTTCAAAGTTATGATTTTGAACATCAGTGAGAAGGAACATTTTAATAATTTAAAGAGAAGTGAGATCCAGGCGGGCTGGAGCAGATAGAAAAGCCTCATAGAGTGGGGCCTTCAATGTGGGGCAGGATATAAATCTTTGGACAAGAGGAGAGAGCACTGGAGAAAACCTGTGCCTTGGAGACAGACTTTCTGAAAGACAGAGAGGTCTAGGGAGAGGTAGAGAGCATGGAGAAGGGCAAGGAGGCAACGGGACTGGCTTCGAGCATGGTTACTCATCTTTCATCCACATGAAAACTGTGGCTGCGAAGATCCTGGCACAAGTTTCTGCTTTTAAGGTTGTTGTGTGAATGAAATGCATGAATGTTTTCAGTATCATTAGGAGATGATCAGCTGTTAAAAGTAGACCAAATCTATCTTCTTATATTGGAATAATTAATGTAGTGTTTTAAGGATGTATTGTCTTTTTCCCCCCCTCCTTAAACTAGTGGGGAGAATTGAGGAGAACAAAGGCAACTGGAAAGAAAGAACTATAAAAATTAATTTAGTGTTTTCTTAGGAAATGTAATATGCCATAGTTAGGCCTTGGGGGTGCTTTGTTACTATACCCCCTCTCTCCAAGAAAGGGTCTGGGCCAGGTACATGCAGAAGAACAGAGGGCAAAAAAAATACATCTTCCAAACTGTGCAATGACCCATGGGACCTCCATAGACCAATACTTCTCTTTTCAGTGACCCCGATACCAAAGAACCACAGTCAGCCATGCTCACACCTTCTCTGTAGAGGCAACCATGTGTCAGTAGTGGATGGGAAACTGCCAAGGGGTAACAGATCCGGCTGCAATGGTGAGGACACAGGTTGGGACAAAGGACCCAGCAGGTTGCTGACTCTTTCTCGGTGACGGTGGAGTGTGATACCTCTTGGCTCTCTGCACTTCAGTGGCCATGAGGGAGGAATCTGTCCCACGGGGCAAATGTTAGGCTTGGTTGGGCACTGAGGCTTGGTTGGGCACAAATAAATTCTTTATTTGTCTAAAGGAAATCAGAATGTGGGCAGACTATTTTGTGAAAAGCAGACACATGCAGCCTGAGGAGAGAAGAGCCTGTACCCAATGGCTAAGTGGAGCGTGGAGTCCTGGCAAGGAAAGGAAGAAAAGCAGGCCTGGGCTGAGGGCCATGAGTGGCCTGCCGGGTGGGAGCCCCATTATTCCACCCCCTCCTGCTCTTTGTGGCTGGGAACACAAAGAGAAAGAGGGTGGGGTGGGAGGGCTTGGCCCTTCTCCCTGCAGAGGTCGGTCCACTGGCCTCAAATGATTATTGCCTTTAATGAATTGCAGCTTGTAAAAGGCTTTGAAGCTAGAAGGCAGAGCCTGGGTCCTGAGGATTCTTGTTCTTAAATCATTTTATTCTATGACTCAAAAAACAAAATCGCTCTTGAGCGGAGAGCAACAGTCAAGCCTGCCAACCTCCACTCGTGCTAACTTTTTTTTTCTCTTTCAAACTGCTGTTAAAAGGTGAAGACTACAAAATGTGGCAAAACCAAAGCACAGGAAGACAATGGGTCTGACGTTTAGGCAGGAGGTAGGGGAACGTGTTAAAGGGGCGGCCACTGGAGCAATAGCAGTTGGCTCCATTAGCTTGTGCATAACCCATATGTGTAAGGAGCACATAAATGGTGAGAGCCGATCACTGTGGTGCCCCTGGGAAAAGATCTTGGTGCTGGAACCATCTCACTAAACGGACATAAAAAGATCATACAGTGTGTGTCTTTCGGTGGTAATTAACCTCAATTACTATCCTGTAGTCCATAAAAACAGCTGCATCAGATAGATTCCATGCGGGATCTGTGTCTGAGTCTGGGCTGTCCCCACCAGTTATCCTATAGATGGTGAATGCGTTTGGGGCATTTTCAGACACAGTATAAAATCCTCCCCAGCATTGTTGGCTCCTAACGATAAAAGCAAGAGTAGCAGGTGTGACTTCCCAACCAACCCTTGATAGCCTGGGCATTCTGACAGCATTTGCTGGCTTGCACCTCGGTAATGAGGTAGAGAAAAGCAAAGAAGGGAAGGCAGTTGAATTCACCAGGGTTCTTTCAGGCACCTTGAAGAGAGAAGTTCAGCCCAGTGTTTCAATTCATATAGTTCCTTTCTCTGAAGAACACTTTGTTGATATTATCACTTTAAGCCGCCTGTGTAGCTTTTTTTTTTGAAATTATTATAGGTATTTCGTATTGGTATTTTCCCTCATTAACAGCAAATCAGTGTTTGTAGAAACATCAGAATAATTGCATGTCTCTTCCTTGGAAGCATTTTAAAAATTATGTCTCTTCGGGGCGCCTGGGTGGCTCAGTGGGTTAAGCCTCTGCCTTCAGCTCAGGTCATGATCTTGGGGTCCTGGGATCAAGCCCCGCATCGGGCTCTCTGCTCAGTGGGGAGCCTGCTTCTCCTTGCCTCTCTGCCTACTTGTGATCTCTCTCTTCTCTGTCAAATAAATAAAATCTTTAAAAAAAAATTATGTCTCTTCCTCAGTGTCTTGTCCCTCTGCTCTCCCCTCTTCTGCCCTCCCCCTCTTTTCTCTTCACCTCCTCCTCCTCCTTCTCCTCTCCTTGCTCTGCTCTAGGCAATTTATTTTAATTCTTTTACATATTTCTAGGTTTTACTGTTTATATAACGTGCTTATTTCTATTTCCTGTTCCACTTCCTTTTTAACAAAACCAAAGAAATACTTTATTTTAGTTGGCTTTGTCCACATTCCCTGTCTTCATAAAAGTGGTTATGTTTCCCTATGTCTTCATAATGGTGTATTCATATATTCACGGGCAAGCCCATTCTCCTTTTATACTTGTTAATCGTACTCTAATCTTTACTGAAACTTTCTGTTAGTATCTCTTAATACTTTTTTTTTAAGATTTTACTTATTTATTTGCCAGAGAGACAGCGAGAGGGAACACAAACAGGGGGATTGGGAGAGGGAGAAGCAGACTCCCTGCTGAGCAGGGAACTGGAGGCAGGGCTGGATGGGAGGACCCTGGGATCCTGGCCTGATCCGAAGGCAGATATTTATGGACTGATCTACCCAGGTGCCCCAGTATCTCTTAATATTCTCAAATATGTCTTTATTTAAAAAATTTTAGTGTTGTTAATCGTTTTTAAATGTTGTGATATAATGATTTTTAATAAGAAATACATGTTTGGTCTTCTGTCCCATTCCTGGCACAGAGCACCAAAATCCCTTGGAATTTTCTGAGAAGCTATCAATTGATCAAGGTGTCTTTTATTATGTAAATGAGGGAACCTTAGGAAAGCTCCAGGTAACCCAAGTGTGGGGGCCTGATTGCCAGGGGAACCAACCCTGATTAGGGGATTGGAAGTCCAGCCCCACCCTGTGACCTTGGGTAGTGAGACTGGAGACTGACTGAATTCAGTTACCAATGGCCAGTGATTTAACCAATCCTGCCTGGGTAATGAAGCCTCCCCAAAACCCTGAAAGAACGGGATTTCGGAGAGCTTCCCTGTTGATGAACTAGAATGCATCCCCGTGCCAGGGCCCAAACTCCATAGAGACAAATCTTCTGCCTTGGAACCTCACCCTGTGTATTTTCATCTGGCTGTAGATTCATATCCTGTGATTTCCTTTGTAATAGACTGGCAATCTAGTAAGTAAACTGATTTCCTGAGATCTGTTGCAAATTAATTGAACCCAGGGAGGGGCTTGTGGGAACTTCTCATTTGTAACCAGTCTGTCAGAAGCAGAGGTAACAAACTTCACTTGTATTTGACACCTGAAGTGGGGAGAAGGAGGGTACAGTCTCGTGGAACTGGGCCCTTAACCTGTGGCATCTAATGTTAGCTCTAGGTAGATAGTATCAGAATTGAGTTAAATTTGTGGGACATCTGGTCAGCATCCACAGAGAATTGAGTTAATTGCTTGGTGGTATGTCGAAGATAAAACACATTGGAAATGGTGTCAGAATTGGAAGTGTCCTGTGTCTGTGATCCATGTAAATGGCTTTGATATTTTTCCATTGTATGCTCTATTTAATTTTCCTTGCTAGGTTGCTTATCTTTGTCCTCCACTTGGCCATCCTTTACTGTGTCCTTTTTCAAGAAAGCTACATAATATGGAAGAAAGAGAAGTCTCATTTCCAGCCTTGGCTCAATTTGATCTTGGGCAAATTACACAACTTCTTAGCCTCAGCTTTCTTGACTATGAAATGGGAATAATAAAGCCTAGCTCTCAGAGCTATTACGAGGACTAAATTGAATAGCATAGGTGGAACTTCTATATTGTGGGTTTCCACAAATGTTGGTTCTCCTTGCCATTTCAGGCAAATGGTGTCCATTTTATAAACTGTTAGTAAGGAAATAACTTCTGATAAGTCTTTCAGTATAGACAGGTGAACCCTCAAGTGTTGTCTCCCATTATTATCGTGTGGCTTTTTGGTATTAAAACATAAAACCTTAGTCCATAGGTAAAATAGGCTTTTTTGTCACATCAAGCTTCCTTTTTGAGGAGCATACCTGCTTCACAATAGCTCCAGGAGCTACAGAGGTATGGTAAACCCTGTTTATAGAGGTTCAGGAGTGTTACAGAAGTCCCATTAATCACTGGAGGGAATTATATAATTGTAGTCCGTTTTGAAAGTCTTCGCTTTGCCAAATGAATGGGGGAGAGGAAAAGGGTGGCTGTTTCAGGTCCAGGACATGGATGTTATTGGGGAAAGAGAAGCGTGAGAAGAGAGAGTCTTGTTAGATCCTTGCCCAGTGTAGTCCAAGTATTCGGCTATGTCTCTGTTGGTTGTTTCCTTTTATGGCACTGTGTCAGATTCACTATTGAATCAACCAATGGTTAGCTAATACATGAGAAAACAGTGAGCAATAATAATGCCAGAAAGAACAATAGTGATGCAAGAAAAAAAAATGTGAGACAGTGGGACCTACCCTCAGAGAGACAGAAAGGCTCCACTTCACAGAGAACATGGTAGTAAAGTTGCTGCTATTGTGGTACATCGGTGGCTCAGTTCACTTTGGCTTCAGAATGGTAGGACCTGGGTAGCTTAAGACCTAGAATCCATGGGGCACCTGGGTGCCTCAGGTCATGGTCTCTTAGGTGGTGGAATTGAACCCCATGTGGGGCTCCATGCTTAGCAGGGAGTCTGCTCAAGATTCTCTCTCTCCCTCTCCCCCTCTGTCCCTGCCCCTCCACCACACACTTTTGCTATCTCAAATAAATAAATCTTAAAAAAAAAAAAAAAGGAGAGAGAGATAGAAAACAGAAATTACTTGAAATCATGAAAACCTGAGAATTATTGCAAGAGCTGGAATGGTAGAGAAGAGAGAGTCATTACCATAGAATTAATTCCTGCCCATTGGGAAGGAGTATTCACTTCAAAGGGCATAGCTACACCATCTTGACGATGGGTGTCTTGGGCCACTCTAGAGAGTTTTATTTGAACTGAGAAATTGTTAGAAGAGAAGTAGGTGTCTCTAATTTCCTACTTTTTCCTATTTCTCTACCTAGCCTTGGGTACACCAGCCATTGTTCTCAGATTCTCTCTTAGGAAGCAGAGAAGGGAACAGAAGTCCTAGAATGGCATTCTGTAGTTGAGGTTCTTCCTTGGATAGAGTTTTTAGAGACTATTGATCGTTAGAGTCAGATATTAGAATAGTAGTTCTCAAAGTGTGAATCCCCAGTGTACTGAATCAGAAATTCTGGGGTTAGGCTCAGCATTCTGGTTTCACAAGCCTATTGGATGATTCTGATTTGTGGCAGTGTGTGGGAACTGCTGGATGAGAGCTCAGGGTTTAGGAATGCAGACTGTGTTACCTGGGTTCTAATCTCAATTCTGCATTTTGGTAATTATGGGATGTCTAAGGACTCTTACAAGCATTAGGTAAGAAAGTGTCTCTTGACAGAGTCTTAGCAGGATCAGAATCCTAGCTGGCCCTCAGTAGATAGTACCTGTAACCTTGGGTGGAGTGAGTAAGGGGTGTTGAGTTTGTTTGTTGAAAGGCTTGCCAAAGGAACCAGTTATTTTTGCATATTAAGCCTCTCCACCTTGTACAGAGCTGTGGGTTCTGAGTGACTTTGCCATCCTTGTGTCCCGCTATTATCTAAGAATAGTGGAGAATGTTTCTTCTCTGAGTACATTGCTAGTGAGTCGAATGGCTGCACCAATAGTGAAAACACAGGCTGGCTGAGGCCAGAGCTGCATCTTACTTTGTTTTTTGGAAGCTGAGTGGAGGGAGCAATAGTTACCTAGTTTTTTCCCCCTTTGGCAACACTGTTCTTCCTGAACCCTGAGGAGTAATGAAAAGAGAAAAATGAACATTTTTGTGGTTCAGCTGACATTAAAATGGGAAAAAGCACATCACTGGAATTAGAATGTTCTGTTCATTTGTCACTTTTTCTTCAATTAAAATGTCTCTGCAAGCAGGAAAAAGAACAAGCCCTCGATGACTTCATAATTCATTATTTCTAAGGAATATACTTAATTCCCAGTGGAGATAAATCTGAAATCGATTTTCCATTTCTGTTGGCCATTGACTGGCGGCCTCTCAGGTCCTTGTGGAGGAGAGTGTGTACTTTTTGTTCAGTTGGCAGGGGCTGCTTGGGAGAGGGGGTTGATAACCTTGAAGGCAGCTGCCGAAGATCCGTTTTCCTTCGCAAGCCATTCTGAGCCTTTTAGAGACTGAAGAGGAGGAACTTGGACAGGCATTTTCATGGTAAGGCTTTGCTAACTGTAGTCAGGGCCACTCTTAAAACTGAGATCCCCTTTCTAGACCATTAGAAAAGAATGTGAAAGGCACCAACTGCTGATAGGGGGCAAGAGGGAAGGGCAGTAGAGCCTTCATTGATTGGACCACCTAGAAAGAGGGTATTGTCTGATGCTTTCTAGAACATCCTTTGCCTGCACATCCTCAAGACCTCTGGACTTGAGGTTAACTAGAGCTATAATTGAACTTTGAACTCTCTGAGCCACACACCCCCCCTTCCCCAATGCCAGGATTATACCTTTCCTTACAGGTATGGTAAGGGGATGGCTTACCATCCATGGCTTAGCCATGGGGATGGCTCAGCATTCATCTCTGTGGTTAGACTGGGAAAAATTTCTGGGCATGGTTCATATATCTTGTGCCGTGACAAGCTGGATCAACATTGGACCCCCCATGTGAGTAACACCATAGCCTTTACCTCCCTGCAAAGTCAACAGACTAGAGTATAGATCATCACAGAATTCAGTAATGACAAATTCACCTCCAAGGTCAGTGAAATGTCTGCTGATTTTTCAAAGAGTGTTTTCATGTTGAATTTACACTTACCAGCTGTGCAAACACAAGATGTTAGGAACGGAAGTCACAAATGAGCCACACCTCAGAAAATGTATACTAAATTTAACACTTTGTAACTTGACTCCACATAAATACAGTCACCTTCCTTTTTACAGCATTAATTAAATTGAGATAATGCTCCAGGCAAAACCCAAATAATTCTGGGGTTGACTATGCTATGGCAAGTAGCTGAATGATGATCAAATCTATTTCTTTAGCTATCATAACAACCATAACAAATTGCACTTAAATAGCAAATTTACATGTAACCCTGTAATTAGAGCCATTATTTAGCAGCAGTCCCTCATTAGAATGATAGAATAACTTCTGGGGACCTGGCCAGGAGTGTGTTCCCTACAGACTCCAGGGTCAGGCTTATGCTCCTGTAGTAGGCTGAATAATAGTCCCCAAAGATACTAGGTCTTAATCCTTGGAATATATGAACATTAATTTATATGGCAAAATCTTTGCAGCTGTGATTTAGTGCAAGGCTCTTGACATGGGGAGATTGACCTGAGTAGCAAAGTGGGATCCCATCGTAATCACATGTATCCTAATAAGAGTGATGCAGAGGAGAACACTGTGTGAAGCCAGAGCAGAAAGAGGTCTGAGGATGCTGACCTTGGGTAGTGAAGTGATGTGGCCACAGGCCAAGGAGTGCTGTAGCCCCCAGAAGCTGGAAGAAGCAGGGAGCAGATTTTCTCTGACAGCCTCCCTTGTGGCCCTGCCAAAACCTTAATTTCAGCCCAATGATAGTGACTTTGAACTTGTGGACTGCAGAGCTGTAAGAGAAAGTGTTTTTTCAGCCCCCGGTTTGTGGTAATTTGTTATAGCAGCCACAGGAAACTAGTACAGAACCTACAGTCTCTTCCTGAGGGTAAATCTGAGTGGAGGACTGGGGTGCTAGGACAGACTTCATTTTAACAGTTGAGTCTTTTCACAAACCTCACTGCATTCAGTTCCTCCTGTAGGACACCTGGGATCCTTATGCAAATGAACCATGTCTCATCTCCTTTCTTCTAACACCCAGATGCACAGCTGAGACCTTCATTCAGGATTCTGTTACACACACCAGCCACTGTATTTAGGACACAGAAGTAAGGCTCAGAGAATGTAACCCATCCCCTTCTCCATGCCTCATAAGCCACTCAGTGTGGTTCTTTCATTTATTCATTTGGTCATTTAGCAATTATTCTTATGAGCAATTTCTGTGTCTTGAAATATGCACTTTCAGAAATTCAGCAATAATTTATCTTCCAGCTCTTTACGTCTAAGCCAAAACTCAATCTCATTTAGAGCCAAGTTTACATGGAAAGGAAAAGTGCCTTTCCTGCTTAAAGAAAGACCCTTCCTAAAATATAATCTCATTTAAAAATTATTTCTGGTCACGTGGATGAATAGTAATTTGTTTATTCTCCCACCTACTACATCAGGTGAGCCATTCCAACACAAACCTGTGATGATAGTATACACAGGCTTATCAGGTTTGCTTTTGTCATGAAATGATTTCAGAGGATGTTACTATCTGTATTTGTACTTTGAAAATGTCCGTTGCATTTAGAATAGGGACTTTAGCGTGGATCTAGGGCGACATCACATTAATTTGTGTTGTGTGACTGCTAACAGTATCAGGTCTAGGAGCATGTGTGTGACTAAATTAATTATAACAGAGAGGAATATGGTGAATTCAGCAGACTGATTCTACTGAGCTTTATCTATTAAGGTATAATTCATATGGATTCTAAATGTTAAAATCCATAAGTCACTTTTGCAATATGTGCTCATTTTCATACCTCTGTGGATCTCTATACTTGCTGAAAAGCCTGAGTATCTCTGAATCTTGATACTTTATAAAGGTTGTCTTAGTACCTAAAATAGTAGTTAAGAAACCAGATACTGGGGCGCCTAGGTGGCTCAGTGGGTTAAAGCCTCTGCCTTTCGCTCGGGTCATGATCTCTGGGTCCTGGGATCGAGCCCTGCATTGGGCTCTCTGCTCAATGGGGAGCCTGCTTCCCCCTCTCTCTCTGCCTCTGTACCTACTTGTGATCTCTCTCCTCTCTGTCAAACAAACAAACAAATAAATAAATAAAATCTTTAAAAAAAAAAAAAAGCCAGATACTGGAGGCAGAATTGGGAGTTTAAATCTCACATCTGACCACTTATAAGATATGTAACCTTGGGCCCAACCTCACTTGGTTTTAGTATCCTTATATGAAATTACAAGAATTACAGTAGTTCTTATCTCACAGGGACTTTGCAAGGATTTTCTGAGACGTGCATGTCAAGTATATAGCATAATGTCTCCCACTAAAATAAGAAACAAGGTAACAACATCCCCCCCATCACTGTTTTTGACAAAACAGATTATAGAACATATACCAGTAAAAGTAGCAGGGGATGAGAAAGATAAAGAAATGGAAAAAAATAAAAAAATGTAAAAAATTTTTATTGACTTTATTGGCAATAGATGGGAATTGAGTATGCAGTACTTGACCTGAGGGCTTTAGGGTTTTTGTGGGGGAAGCAGTGTCTATCAAGTTACCTAAAAAATATAAAGAAGGAGCCATTATATTTTTTTCCTTTTCTCTTTCTCCTTCCCTTTCCTTATTTATTTATTTATTTATTTAGACAGAAGCCTCCATGATATGGGAAGCTGGTGGCACATGTCAATCCCCGCTCTATCCTTTGCTCTTAGTGGAGTGTCTCTCTAGGATGAACCTACATCAGTTAGGATTAGTACTGGCTTCCAGTAACAAAGACCCAAATTACAGTAGCTCAAATAAGATAGACATTTATTCCTCTGTTGTGAACATGTAGGAGGTAGACAGTACAGGACTGACTTGCAACTCTGCTTCACCAAGTCCTCGGGGAGTTGGACTCTTCCAACTCACTGCTCTGCTGTCTCTAGAGTGAGATTTTGTTCTCAGGGTCCAACATGGTGGTTAGAATTCAAGCCATCATACCCAAGTTCTAAGAGAGGAAGAAGGGATGGAAAATAAAGGGACAAAAGGTATCTTAAGCTTTCTTTGAGAAAATTCACAGAAATGGCATGACAGATCCATCTATTTCCCAGTGGTCAGCAACTAGAGACATGGTTACATCAAGCTGTAAAGGAAACCAAGACATCTGGTCGTGAGTCTAAAAATTGGAGGTTCTGTTACTCTGGTGAAAGGAAAGTGCCATGGTAACTTCCTGAGTCCCAGTTGTCAGTAAATCATTATTTTAATCAGTACATGTTGGTCTAGCCTTTTTTGTAGCAACATTTGTATAACCTTGCCATTATGCAAAGTAGAAGATGTGGCTATCTACAATTTTAAGTTAGTAATAAAAGAAACTAGCTTCCTTCCTTGATTCTGATAAATCTTGACATGTGCTTCTGAAGGGCGATGTAATATTTAAGTTCTCATTACAAGTGAGGATCTGATGTAACTGGATTCAAATCCTAGCTCTTCTGCTTAGTACCTGGGTGAGTTGGAGCAGATTACTTAAACTTTCAGAACTGCAGTTTTGTTTTCCTGTTATGGTCATAGCACCCATATCTAATAATTTTGTTGGGGTTGGATATCAGTAGAGATGTTAAATACCCGGCATACAGGTACAGTTGGTAGAATAAATGAGAACTTTTGTTCCCTCCTCTTTGCATGCACTTCTGGAACTTGCTCTTTTACTCTCTGACAATTTCTCCACTTCCAGCCTCCCAAGACATCTTCTCTTCCAGGTTTGGATGTTTTCCAACCAGTTCACCTAAAAGGGTAACCCCAGCATATTCAGGGTTCATTGTCAACTACAGGAATTGCCATGCTGTCATTGTAAGCAGGAAATAGACTACAGCCAGGAGCACATTCCATGGACTAATGTTCACCCAGAAACATGCACAACACACACAGCTATACCTAAGACTTCCATAAATATAAATGCTAATGTGCACAGGGATGAGAATTTATCTTTTTATAAGAGTAGGTCATCATAGCTGAAACAAATTTCCTGGATGAGCTGGAGCAAATGTGGTCCCTAAATTAGTTGCCTGTTGGAGATTCAAGAGCTTCTAGATTGACCAAGGACCAGGGCTCTAGACTGAATATTTGTGTTCCCCAACATTCATTTAAAATCTAATATATTTGGAGTTGGGCCCTTTGAGGAGTGTTAGGTCATGAGAGTGCTTACGTAGAGTCCTAACAATTTATTTAAAAAAAAATACTTCAGAGAGCTCCCTTCCCTGCCCTGCCATATGAGGTTGTAGGGCCCTTACCAGACCTTGAATCTACTGGTGTCTTGATCTTGAACTTCCCAGCCTCCAGAACTATGAGAATTAAATGTGTATTATTTATAAACCACACAGTTGATGGGATTCTGCTACAGCAGCTGGAACTGATTAAGGCAACCAGGCTCCTACCCAGCCTGGCTCCTGTGTTCTCTCCTCATCCTTGTCTTTGCTAACAACAGGCCATTTTGTCTCCTTGGTCATGATGCTCATTCCAGGTAATTTATTTTAATACTTACTGTTTTTGTTTCCTAGGGCTGCCATAACAAGGTGCTCTAAATTGGATGGTTTAAACAATAGGCATTTATTTTCTCACAGTTCTGGAGTTGAGAAGTCTAATATCAAGCTATCAGCAGGACCATGCTTCCTCTGACACTGGAAAGTGATTCCTCACTGCTGCCTAGTTTCTGATGGTAGCTGGTGGCTGCAACACTCCAGTCTCTGCCTTTGTTGTCTCATGGTGTCCTCTCTGTGTATCTCCGAACTTTTCCTCTTAAGAGGATTAGGTGCCAGCCTAAAGATCTCATTTTCACTTGGTTACATCTGCAAAAACCCTGTTTTCAAATATGGTCGCATTCACAAGTACTAAGAGTTAGGATTTAACATATGTTTTTGGGGGACACATTTCAATCTGTAACACTTAATGTAGAATTTTGAGAAATTAATAATAAATTAGAAAATATTCAAGGTTAACCATATGCAATTTTCACTGGCTTCTAGTTGCTTTCTGATAGTCTTGTTTAGCAGAAAAGAATGGGCCAGAGTCACGTGCTGTTGGCAGTGGAGAAGTTGAAGTTGAGCTTTTGAAGTGAGTCTTGAATGTGAATATTGCTATTACCAGGTAGATCCCAAAAGGTGGAAGATTTTTCTCCTGCTTATGAGTTGACCTGGCATGTTCAAGGAAGAGATGGCCAAATAGTTAAATTGGCGGTCGAAGTCAGGATGGGTTGTATTAAGTTTGTGTGTGTGCATGCGTGCACATGTGCACATGTGCATAACTTTGTGCGTGACTGTGTAAATGTGAATGACTGTGTGTGAAAGTTCATGTATGTGAGTGAATGTGTACATGTGGGGTGAATGAATGTGTGTGTGTGTGTGTGTGAGTAAAATTTCTAGAAGGCAGTAATGGGAACCCTGGGATGTTAACAGCAGTTAGGTGGGTGGAGAGTAAGGACCATCACAGGGGCAGAGCATCTAACTATAGGAAGTTAGAATGTGACTTTCTAATGAAAGGGAACACAGAAGATTATGTAAAATTAGAAACCTGAAAGTCTGTGCCAGGTCTATATCCAGTTGCCTTATGTTTCTCTTCCTCCATTATTTAGGATGAATGGCTATAGGCCAGATCCAATTGTAGTTTTTGCCTCTGATTTTTTTTATCTAATGAGAAACAAACACTAGTATTTTTTATTCTGTCATTTTTAGAAAACTATATCCCTTCCTCCCTCTTTCTTGATTCTACTCTAAGAACCACCAGATTGAGATCAGTCTTGCCAAGAAAGTTTTATTATAAAGATGAAAATGCACAGAGAAAAGTTTTAGTCTGAAAATACAAGGTAGTTAGATAGCTAAAAAGAAAAGAAAAGAAAAGAAAAGAAAATCTAAATTTTAATGCATGGGCATATTTTGCTATAATTATTTTATTTGCCATTAGCAATAAGTCTCAATAAATCTTAAGCTGTAGACCAACCAAAAACCTATTTGAGAACTTAGTACCAATGAATGAGCCATTATCTCTCCCTATCCCACTTACTCTCACTTTTTTTTCCAATCTCTTTGATGTCACACTCAAAGAGTTTGACTATAATGAAGTAATGCAAAAGAACAAGACAGAATTGAAAGTGAAACTAGCTTTGAAGCTATTTTTCCTGGAAAAAAAAATGAAAGAATTCCCAAGAACAAGATACACCAACGGGAGATGAATATCCTGTAACTTTTTCTATAAAATAAATATGAATCAGAATATGGTGCCCTCCACATGGAAGACACTAAATAAGAACTTGTTTATGATGATGGTGGTGGGCGTGGTGATTTGAGATCTGGAATAACTTGAACCAAAAAGAATATTCATGTGGCAGATTGGGTTTCTCAAAGATGGCCGTAATAAGATGGCCTCAATTAGATGGCCATCTCTTCCCACAATATATTCTTACGATGTGACTCTGACATACCTATATTATTATGTCAAGGTATGACCTTAATGTACATTGGTGTATCTTTCCTCCCTCTCATCCTGGGCAGACCTTTGTAACTACTGTGCCCAACAGAATGTGACAGCAGTGGTGCTGGATGACTTCCAAAGCTAGGACACAGTATGTAACAGGGCTTCTCTTTGGTGTTCTTGCTCTCTCTGATTGCCCTTGAAGCCCAGCCACCACTTTCTGAGAAATACAGCCTACATGGAGAAGCTATGTGTGGGTTTTCCAACTGACAGTGCTAACTAGGCCCCCAGCTGATAGCCAGCATCACTGCCAGACCATGGTTGAAGGAGCCTTCAGATGATTCCAACCTCCAGCCTGCAAGCCTTCCGGCTGAAGCTCCAGATCCAATGACCTGTCTGAATTTCTGACCCACAGAAAATGGGAAAGATAATAAATAACTATTGTTTAAATCATTATTCCTGGGGAGTAATTTGTTATGCAGCAGTAGCATGCCTCCCTAGAGAATTCACCGGTACTACCAGATCACCCACACAGAGAGCTGGCTGATTCTACTTTTTGTGGCATTACCTTGCTTGAATGGTCCAAGTGCTTTCTCTCTATCCTGGGTGTTATTTCTTGACCCAAGTTCCTGTCATTGCTGGCCTAAGCCACTAGGCTCTCATAGGCTTGTCAAGTTGAGGCCTCAAAGTTATGGTTAGGGTTTCATAGTTCACTACTGAAATTTTTACTGTATGGTCACATAATATACTTGTTTTGAGTTTTGGCTTATGCTGTACGGATTAATGCTTTCCAACCTTTAATGTGCATATAGATCACCTGGGGATCTTGTTAAAATGTAAGTTCTGATTCAATAACTGTGGGGTGGGACCCAAGAGTCTGCTTTTCTAACAAGATTCCAGGTGCTGCAGCTGGGGCTGATCTGTGAACCACACTTTGAATCAAGAGTGTAGAAGGTTGTGTGGACAAAACAAACTTTTGTATGATTGATCCCCAAGGAAAGAAACCAAGGCCAGTATTGTCATTGATCATCTTGTGATAAGACCCTACCTAGGTGTTCACTGTACATCAACTCTAGTCTTCATGACACCAGCAAGGTGTAAATATTATCTCCACATTGACTATGTAGAAACTAAGGTTCATAGAGGTTATGTAAGCAAGCAGAGCTGGGACTCAACCAAAACTTTATCTTTGCCATTGTGTGGTCCATCTTTAATGCTTCCTAAGCCTATGATTAGTTTGCTGGTTATCATTTTATTTTTAATAAAGAGATACTCTTGTAATGGGTCTGTGCAGTAGAACTTTCTGCAGTGACAAAACTGTTCTATATCAGTTCTGTCAAATATGATAACCACATGTGGCTATGGAGAATTAAAATGTGGCAGCGTAACCGAAAAACTAAAATTTTTGTTAAATTAGATTTTAATTAAAATTTAAATATATAGGGCGCCTGGGTGGCGCAGTTGGTTGAGCGACTGCCTTCGGCTCAGGTCATGATCCCGGAGTCCCGAGATCGAGTCCCACATCGGGCTCCCAGCTCCATGGGGAGTCCGCTTCTCACTCTGACCTTCTCCCTTCTCATGCTCTCTCTCACTCTCTCTTTCCTAATAAATAAATAAATAAAATCTTTAAAAAAATTTAAATATATATAGCTACTGGCCAAGAAAAGTGACTAATTGCTGTTGGCTGCTGTATAGGACAGCACAGCTTTATAGAAAGAGTCCTAGGGTCATTGAATTTGAAAGGTGACTTGGACTTGCACTGTAGGTATATGTGCATGACCACCCCTCTGTGTGGGACATTGTAAGCATTTAATACAGTGCTCATAATTTTCATCCATAATCTTTACTCCATCTTCTTCTCGTTCCTAATTCAGAAGGCATCAAACAACTTCTTCCTTTTGGAGTCAGATCATTTAAACAGAAGTTTTAAGCATGGTACAAATACTGGAGGCTACAAAGAGGAGGAAATGCCAATTTAGGAAGAGGGGAGATTTGATGCGGGAGTCCCTGAGAGACTGGACTAGCAAGTGGAAGCCAGTGTTGCATTCTTTGAAGATTTGGGAAAAGAATGGAAAAGATGTGATCAGATTCTTTATTTTTCTCCTGGGACTTATGCCAATTAAAATGCTATCAGGTACTAAGAAAAGAAACCTTGATTCAGATTGCTCTGAACAAAGAAGAAGTGTATTATTTCAAATAGTTGGAAGTCTAAGGCAGAGTAGACTTCAGAGTCTGTTGACACAGTTATTCCACAGTGTCTTAAAAGATCTGTGTTCTCACCATCACTCTTCCCTTTCACCTTTAATGCTGACATCCTCATCTTGCAGGCAGTGAGGTGGCCACAGCAGTTCTGGGCAGTATATCCAGGCATGGCAATCTACAGAGGAAGGGGGAAACTTTTTCTTCCTGCCACTCGCTCTTGGAAGATTGAGAAGTTTCTCCAGATTTCCCCTCATGTTTCTTTGGCTGGAATTTGGTCCCATAACCACTTCTGAAATCTTCCTTATACCAGTCAGGTCTGCTTCTGGGGCTGGGAGTGATATCAGCTTTTTCTAAATCATGGGTTCCTAAACAAAATTGGGTTTCTGTTAGAAGGAAAAAAGAGGAGGCAATCCCATTGTCCGCTACAAGACAGCTATTGAAATATCTAGTTTGGTAAAGGCAAACCAGAGAATATCAGACAAGGTTAGTGGCTTGTTTCTCTGATGATGACCATGGGCCACATTTGCCTCACTGCCACATCCACTGCATTTTTGGACTGAAAGCATCTGTGGAGTCTAGACTGATGGACTTATTCTGGGACTACTAATTCCCTGTGGCCTGAGCAGGGCACACAGGGACACAAGATTCCCATATGCTATAGTGAAGGCCAAAGAGGGCCCAGAGAGGTACTGAGAGGTCCTGTGGCCCAGCAGAGGCCCAAGGAATATCAGCAGCAACTGTAATGTACCTGGAACAGAGTTCAAAATGGGATCTCATTTTCACACATAGAACTCTTCTTGTCTCTAAGAATATTTCCAAGTTGTGTGTCTCATCCTACCATCCTGGAGCTGATGTTTTGCTAGTCTCTGAGATAACTCCATGGTGTCAGGGGACTGCTTTTGCCTGGCTTCTTGATTCTTGTTCCATTTAGAGAACATCCCCATCTGGCTCAACTTGTGCCTTTAGGAATTCATCCCCAGACCTCTGTGTGGAAGCAGAGGCTTGGGAACAATGTAATTTGGATATCTTTTTTCTCCACTTAAAAACCTGAAAAATGTTTAGTGAAATATTGGCAGATTACCTCAGCATCAAATATTTTCTACTTAAAGAAATCATTTCCTTGAGTCACATTCTCTGATTTTACTGTTCTACAAATTCACCTGGATTATTCTAGAGCTCTCAGAGTAAGACATCCAAGATGGCTGACACCGGCCCTAGGTGGCATTCACAACTTTACATATTGGAACAAGAAAGGAGCCTAACCTTGAGCCAGTCTCTGTGCATTCAAGCTGGAACCACTTACTGCTATGCCTGTGAAATCTCTCCTGTCTTGTGCACTGGAAATCCCCAGAACTGAACCTCTCTACAGCCTTTCTTGAATTGCTACATGGCTTCCTTAGGCTTCCTTCCTTGCTTGCTCCTTAAAAATTCTGTTTGTGGACTTACCTTATTATTTTTTAATATTAATTCATAACCTATCCTGAATTCCTCCCTAGCTTCCTGAATTCAGCATTTGGTTTATGCTGTCACATTCCATGCCATTATACCCACGTATCTCTGCCAAAGGTATCTCTCTACCTGACAGATCCTATTGGCTGAGAATTGCCACAGCACTCCCCATGTCCCCATGTGTGTCCTTCCCATTTCCTTGGATCTACATCCCTTTGTAACACAATGGACCACTGGGTTTAAAAAAGTCTTAACTGAGCCCTAATGGATGACCCAACTGTATTTCTAAAGGTGATTCCACTCATTAGAACCAGAAGGCTCTTTCAGAACTACCTGTGGAGTTTTTGGAAAATACATCTTCCTAGGCCCAGACTAGTATAGGCCCATACTATACTACTGAATAAAACACCTGGGGTGAGGGTCAGGGAAAGGGACAGGAGAAGAGTCTATTTTTGAAATATACTTCCCAGGTGATACTGCAGACCTAGGCATGGGGAGCGCTAGTTTGGTGGCTTAGTTCTCAAGTGGCTCTCTGATTCCTATGTTGAAATCACTCTTATGGTGGTGGTAAGTTAGGAACTGAAACCTCTTTTAGACTCAGGGCCAACACGGTGCCTTCAGGATAATAGGGGTGAGAGAGTAAATTCACGTACAAGCCAGACCATGAGTCCACGCACTCTGAACAGCCACTCACACGGGTCAGCAATAAGGCTGCAGACATTTTGTTTGTTTGTTTGAGGGATAGGTGTTTAGGAACTTGGGTTATTGATAACACCTAGAATTTTGTCTAGGTTTGAACAGTTCTTAGGTAACGTTAACTCAGTTATAATTGTCAACAAACATTCTTTGAGTGTCAACCATGTACAGAATACTGGGGCATGGTACTGGAGACTAAAAAAAATATTAAACACCTTCACCTGGAGTTGGAGAAGACCACAGACGCCTCAGAAGATGTCTGAAATCTACTTTCCAAGGAAAATTGGAATCTACTTGTTTCGGGTCTATTTTTCCTCTTAACTCACTCATTTAAGTATTCCTAGGGGTTGTGATACACCAGGTGCTGTGCTAAGCCAAGGGTGATGTAGAGTGATGTGGGTACAGAGATAGCAAGAGATGGTCCCAGTGTAGCAGGGAGTAGTACAATTTCCACACAGTGTAGTCAGAGCTAAACTAATCATACAAATCTTTGTTGGAGCCCAGAGAAGCAGCTCTTTTGCTGTGGTGTTTAGAGCACCGGTTGCTTATATCTGCCTAAGAATGAAGTATGTACCTGGGAGTGTACCAGGCATTTGAAATTATCTCATTTAATATAATTTATCATTTTCTGGGATCCCTTTAGGTAAATATTCTTACCCCAATTTTATGATCACATAGATTCTCCCTGGATGGTAACTGAAGCTTCTTTGAAAGGACATAAAATACTATCCCTGTAACATTCCCAGTATTCATTTGAATGTGCTGATTTGCATGAGGATCTGAGGCTTAAGAAGAACTTGAACTCTTAGGTGGGAACAGTGGGAGAACCTTTGGGGGAAAAAGTCCTAAAGGGATGGAGGTAGCCTACTGAGTTGATCCAATTAAAGATTTGTTCGAATAAAAAAAACAAAAGGGAAAAAAAGAGAAAAGATTTGTTCAAGGTTTAAGGTTTGGAGATTTCTGGATAAAGTGGGCCCTGTATTTCCAATCCATCAGTATCTGGGGAAGAAGAGCTATCAAACTTTGGAATCCAGTCAGTACCGTTGCATCGTTTGGGAAATCCTTGACTGACCAAAACATATATGATGGGAAATTCCTCTCTTGTTCCAAAAATAACTGTTAAGACATGGTAGCGGTGGTGCCCAAAGGCTTGAGCAAGGACCATTAAGATGGTGGCAGGGATGGTGGTGGATTTTCTTCCTAACTGGCAGCCAGTCTGCTCTACCTGACAGGAAAAGTCAGTTACCTTTAGGTGACTGAGATGACTGTGGCTTTAACAATGACAAAATTCCAATTTCTGTATGCACTACATGCGTCAGCTTGGTTTGGATTTAGAGTATGTGTTCAATAATCTTCCTTAGCAATTCCTAAAAATAGTTGGGGAGAGGGGATCTATTTGAAAAACAAAACAAAACAAAATCATGAAACCAGAACTGAATTTGCCTTTAAACTGGATGGGGGAGGGACAGGGTGGTCAAGCCAGTGAGAGTCAGGGATTGCTAAATGCCTAGATTTTTATTCCTAGTGTAGTGGAGCTTTTTGTGCCACCTACAGATGAGAAAACTGAAGATTATTTGTTGCTCATGGTCATGGAACCAGGACACAGCAGAGCCAGGATTTAAACCCAGACTCTTTGGACTACAGATCTGTTCCTCTTGTGAGGTGACCTTTGAATAGAGGCTTTGTAAATGGAAAGGGAGCTGTTAGGTCATTCCAGAGATGGTTGTAGCCAAGTATGCAAAGACCTAAAGGTTGAAAGAACAGGGTATTTGGGAGCCTAGGCTACATAATTTGTAATTCAGTGAGACTGATGGTAGACATCATAGAGGAAGTGATAATAGGTGAGCCTGAAAAGACACATTGGGCTGTACTCTGCAGACTCTGTGTGCTTTGCTAAGGCACAACACTTAGGGCTCTTGTAACTCACCCTCTTGCTTTTTGATAAACACAAAAATCTAATTTCCTTCTTTATAGTTACTTGAAATATCAACTACAGTCAATATGTTGACAAAGAAATCACAGCAATGGAAATTTTTACAATGCAAATTTCTAAATGACTATGTTCTTTTTTTAAAATATTTTATTTATTTATTTGACAGAGATCACACGTAAGCAGAGAGGCAGGCAGAGAGAGAGGGGGAAGCAGGCTCCCCGCTGAGCAGAGAGCCTGATGTGGGGCTCGATCCCAGGACCCTAAGATCATGACCTGAGCCAAAGACAGAGGCTTTAACCCACTGAGCCACCCAGGCGCCCCTAAATGACTGTTTTCTTGAGTTCATTTAGTATTTTCTATCTCTGTTGCCTGGAGGTAGACCTTTATAGTTAGGGAGATTAGGATGAAGCCATTACAACTCTAAAAAGCAGTGCGGAAGGAGAAGGAACAGATTCAAGAACCATTTCAGATAAAGAATTGAGAAGAGCTCTCCCGGAAGAGAACTATTAGATTTTTAAGCTGCCTTAATTATTGAAGACTTCTGCTTTAAACTTGGAAGCTGCCATATTCCAACTCTGCATAGACACTGGAATTTGATTCTAAGTTCAGGCATGACTCGAAGAGAATTCTAGACTCTGCTTTTCACAACATCAATATAAATTGGTGTTTTGTGTCAAAGTGAAAGAATCTAAGACTTCAATGATTTCTCTCTCAGAGCAACCATTTACTTACTTTGCCTCATGCATATCAATTATTATAATAACTGCCAATGATTGTTGCAGCCACTATAGAAAGTGCTTTGCATGTAGCCTTTCATCAAATCTCAGAGTCATGCCCTGGGTTAGTTATTATTATCCTCATTCTATGGAGAAGGGCACAGGGGCTCAGAAACAAGACCACGTAGCTGGTCTAAGTGGTGGAGTTGGAATTGGAACTCAGGCATATTTCATCTCAGAGTCATTCTGAGTGTATGTGTGTGGACCCAATGCTGAGAGTGCTCAGGGGCTTACACCATGAGCTGGGGCACGGACATATCTTCACTTACTCCCAGGCAGAGATATGGGCAATGCCAGACAGCAGATGCCTCCTGGAGTCAGGTTGCATCATGCCTCTAAGGAGACCTTTATTCTGTGTCAGAGGAAGCCCTTGTAGTCCTTTGACTTGAAACGGAGAAGGCATAACTCAGTCCCTATTCTCTGAAGCTTGTCCCCAGTGCTGCCCAACTCAGATGCAGATGGAATATAGAACGGGTCCAGGTGTACGCAGGGCCAAGAGTCTTGAGTAGAGTCTCAAGAGACGAGGAGAATGTGTGGCTCAGGGATCCCAGCCATTAAATGACCTTGACTCTTCCTTACCTGATTAAATCCCTTGTACTTAATTTGTTGCACTTTTATTTTAAAGTTATTATTTAAATAGTTCTGAAAAAGGTGAACATGTTTTTGCTTTAAGAATTCACACATCATAAAATCCTGGAGCAGCTTTTAAACATTTAACAACAGGCTGCAACTGTGAAAGAAACAAGTTATAAATGGCATTTAAACACAAATTGAATTCTTTTTTCCCAACTGCTGAGGACTTCTGCCTGCTAACCACAGGATAGAGTTCACCTTATCATCTATGGAACCCTTTTTACTTTTCATGGATTCTAGGAGAAGAAAATACAGCATGTGTTCTTATCTAATGTAGTTGTTTTAAACTTAATAAATGGCCTTCTCAAAGCCACTTTTGGATTATTTCTCCTAGGCCTACAACTTAAATTACTAAGATTTAAAAGTGCACAAAGATAGTACAAAGGCCCTTGGCTACTGTCAAACTCTATTCTCCATGTATTTGGCACCTAAGTCTAGGTCAGACAAGTCCCAGCTGTAATTTGATAATGACCAACCTCAGCATTGTGATATATGGCCCTAGAAATGAGGAAGAGAAAAGCCATCTCAGAAAGGGTTGAAATTTGTTACCGCTTCCACATTTCGTTGGAAGAGGAAACTAAATAAGAATGGAACAATCTATAAATGTGGGAGGAGAGTAGGTAGTGAGTCTCCCAAGGTTAACCGCAATGCCAGTACTTATTTTCCCAAGTTGGAAAAAAAACAAAGTTCTGCACCACCCAAAATGAAGTCAGACCAAGCCCATCATGTTTTAAATATGTGGTGATGCTTTCTTTAGAAAGGGCCCCTGAAGAAGACATAAGAAAGAACAGTTCTGCCCGCAAGCCTGGTCGAACACTGGCTTTGACAACTCCTGTGGGCTTTCATTTGGCTATTTACTCTGAATAAATAATGGAACCACATTCTCACACAAGGACTGCTAATTCTGCAGCCTCCTGAGATCCAGAAGTTACCACAAAACCAAACTGTGTACTTACATGTACAGGGGGGTCTGGAACTCCAACAAGAAGCTTGCATCCCTCAGGCTGGCTAACATCACGAGTCTGTGTCCCGTTTGTGTTTAGAGTGTTCTGTTGTTTGTTGGCTGGTCAGTTGTTTGGTTGTGTCTTCCACAGTTACGTTGGAAGTTGGTGATGAGGGAATGGAGTATGTGGATAAGTTTGTAGGAAAAAGGGTGATGGCAACCTCTGCTTTTCACATGAATCTAGCTGCACCGTTGAGTTTCCAAAGAGTTATTCCAAATAATAACTTGTCAATGATTTAAGGGATGGAGGGAATTAGCAATTGACTTTTCTTTCTCACTGGATGATGCTATGGGAATAAGTGCTAAATAGCTAAATAGCCACGGGAAGGGGCCAACTACTCTCCTCCCCAAGTAGGACTGTAGAATTTCTCATCTTGTGGCCACCCGAGGCCTTGAGATGGTTCACTGTTATTAGGGAGGGATGTGAAATTAAATGCATATCCCTC
This sequence comes from Nasua narica, assembly GCA_028533885.1. Lineage (NCBI taxonomy): Eukaryota > Metazoa > Chordata > Mammalia > Carnivora > Procyonidae > Nasua > Nasua narica. The sequence goes on along the minus strand of CM052809.1, from coordinate 45,510,881 downwards.
TCTTGCTGACCTCAAGACTGCATTTATCTCTCATTGCCACACTTCCCAGGCCCACAGGGAGCCCTCTTTCACTACCAAGCCCTTTGGGATTTGAACTCCAGGCCAGTGAGAATTCATGGAAGAAAGGGATAAAAAGGAAGAAAGACAAGTGGGTCTTCACTTTAACAGTGGTCAATCTTCCACTTGAAATTAGAGACTGTGGTTACTATAGAGAATGCATAAAATTTCATTCATTAAATTAGGTGCACATTTTTACCTTGACCTATTTGTATACTTTCAAGTGATTCTTTTTGCTTAGATGCTATGGAACAGAAGATTTTTTAAAAGTTTCTTTAATTTAAAGATTTTATTTATTTATTTGACAGAGAGAGAGAGAACAAGCAGAGGGGAAGGGCAGAGCCAGAGGATGAAGCAGGCTCCTCACTGAGCAGGGAGCCTGTTTCGGGGCTGGATCCTAGGACTCTGGGATCATGACCTGAGTCAAAGGCAGACACTTAACTGACTGAGCCATCCAGGGGCCCCTAAAGTTTTTTATTTGTGACTGTTGTCTGCAGAACCACAAATACGAAAAATGTGGGCTAGTAGTTTCCTAAGTACCTGCCCCCTGATGACTTCTTACCTTTATCTTAGCTCCGTGAGGGAGGCCCTGGGTCTTTGTCACTGTTGTATACCCAGGGTTTTGTGTATGGGAGGCCCTCAACAGATAGCAAATGAATGAATGAGCAACAAAGACAATTAAAGAGTTAGGAATTGAGTGCTATAGTAACAAATGCACTAAATAAGTATAATTACTATGTGCATCCGTAATAGTAACATTAGGGTGAAAAATGCTTTTTACTATTTACATGAAGATTCAGTTTTAGGAATGTGATGACAGGAAGGGTAAGGGTCAAAGTATCCAGTGAAGCTGCCACATCCAAGGACTGATACACAAAAGTAATAAGTAGTCAGTGGCAGGGTTAATTTTTTAAGCCTCTAACCAGTCATTTGCAAGGAGAGTTAAAAAAAAAAAAAAAAGACCTAGGAAGCATCAGCTTGTCTTTTGCACCATTTCTTTATGACTCATCTGCTTTCTTTAAATCGATCCTTTAAGGGTGTGACACTGACCTTTTCAAGCCACTAAATTGGCAAGATTTGTCCCCTTCCCAGACTAATCATCTATTCTTCGATTCATTACATATTTTTTAAATGCCTGTTATAGAGCACTGTGGTAGCACTTTGGAATAGTAAAAAGATTGTACACATGGTCCTTACTTTCATTACAACCTGTCTTAGTCTGTTCAGGCCACTATAGCAAAGTACCATAGACTGGGTGGCTTGTTAACTAGAAATTTATGTCTCGGAGTTTTGGAGGGTGGAAGTCCTAGATTAGGGTACCAGTCTAGTCAGGTGAGGGCCTTCTTCTGGGTTTCAGATTGCTTACTTCTCAGTGTGTCCTTACATGGCAGAAGGGAACGGGGAGTACCCTAGAGATGCCTCTGTAAGGGCGCCAATTCCATTGGTGAGAACTTAGGCATTGACCTTATGACCTTCCAAAAACCCTGCCACCTAAAACCATCGCCTTGAGGGTTAGGTTTTAATATATGAATTTGGGGGGCACACGCTCATATCATAGTATAACCTAATTGGGGAGAGAGGATACTATAAGCCCATGAAAAACTAAGGCGATCAGCAATGGAAATGGCAATACATAAAAATATGTCGGAAGTCAGTATGTGATCAGAAACCTGAAGGAAGTAGTTTACCCAGAGCTTACCCTTCGTTTAGGAGCCATCACTTCCCCATCCTAATTGACAGGATTACTACATAAGCCATGTTCCCATAGCATGAATCCACTTGCCTGGCAGAAGTTGAATGGACCAAGGGTGGTACCTGACCATGCTGGACCAATCACATCCTCTTCTAGGAATTTGGAATTGGGTAAAGATGCCAGTTTTGTTTGGTTATCCACCTTTGTAGAAGAGATGCAAACATTGGTAGTAGCTATTTTCCCTCATGACAAAACAAAGTTAGTTGCAGTGTGGAAAAAGAATGGAGTAAACATGAGGAGAGAAGCAATGATAGGGAAGGTGAGAGGGACTCTGGTTCCATCAGGGGTTCTAGTCCGTATTTGGAGATTCATTTTCTCCCTGTCTTGGCATCCCAGGAGACATTTCTGTATCCATTTAAGGGTGTACTTCTACTTGCTCCTGCAGAAAACAGTTTCATCTTTAACAAGGTGACTGGTTGATCTGATGTCTAGCTGGCTTGTATCATTGGAAATCCAGGGAATTCCTGGTCCAAATTGAAGACATTCTCCTAATCCCACCCCCCCTTCCTCCTGCCATGTGTCTCCACTAGCACCTCTCATTTCATACCATCTCAGAGGTTGGGTTCTTCAAATCTCCGTGGGTCTGTTGCTACCCTTTCTTTCAGCCTCCAAAGTTGACGACAAGTGCTTCAAATATTTCATCTTATTTAATCCTTACAGTAACCCTTTTTGAGGTAAATACTGTAACTCCATTTTGCAGATAACTGATACACAAAGAAATTGACCGGTTTACCCAGCATCATATAACTGGTGATAGATACATGTGGTGATAGATACACCACATAATTGGTGATAGATACTGATACATGATAGAGCCATGATGTGAACAGAAGCAGCATGATTTCTGAGCACATGCTCCCAGCACTAAGCTCCTCCTCTTTTTGCTGCTACAGCAGAGGGAGCATTGTGTAGAATGATCTTTTCTTCAGCACTTCAAAACTGTTAGGATGGTTTTATTCCTCCCATTCTCTCTATTAGTGTCATAAAACATAAACCTCATTGCAAACACGAGGTTGGTGCTTACTAACCTCTCTCCTCTTGCCAGGCACACTGGCAGTCTAAATTTCCTACTCTTGCTTGAAGTTAAGTTGGAGACAGTGCTGCATATTGGCCAATGGCATGGGGCAAAAGGCGTCATGTGTTCCTTCCAAGCCTGGACATAAATCTCTCTACACAGTTTTCTTTGCTCTTTTTTCTCCTCCGATGAATATAAGGAGTCCATATTCTATGGATGATGGTGGCACAAACTATGAGGAGATGAGATCTTTGAGTCAGTTCATGGAAGTGAACTGTCTAGGAGAACCATCCAACCCTCCCAGACTGACATGAGTGGGAAATAAATGGTTGTAGTGCTGCGCTACTACAGTTTAGCGTGGTTTGGTACAGAAGCTTCCAGCTTTCCCTTATTGATCCACCTCCTGAATTCTAAAAATTAGGTGAGCATGCTGGCAGCCAATAAGATAAGCTCTTGGGTAGACATACCAAGATTGTTTTTATAGAAACTTCATCCTTTAAGAAATCTGATTTGTGGTATTAATGAAAGGAAGTATTGATAATATTCTCAAAAAGCACTCAGCCCAGTGCTTCTGTGGTTGTTAGGAGGACAGTGCCTTGGGAATCTGTGCCATAACTGATGGATTCAATCTTTCTGTGCCTCCTCAGAACATTCTCTGGGTGGTGGGATTAGCAACTTGCTTATGCAGGGACAGGGACTTCAGTCAGAATCAGGGAGTTATATTTCAGTATGGGATGCTCAGGGGCTCAGGTCCAACTTACAGAGAGGCTGCATTTAGTTGCTTTTTGACAGCAACTTAGCAGGATGGAAGACTTTGTTGTTGTTGTTTTCAACTTACATACATTGGGACCATACAGTCTCTTTGAACCCATCCCTGTAAGGATTTTCTCCATTCCGTCCTATCAGAAAGGGGAGTCACTGTTGTCCACATGGAAAACTTCTGGGTTGGGTGAATAAAGGAAGATGTGACCAAGTGGAGTTGAGTAAGAATGAACCCTTGGTGTTTGCATGTCACCTATTGGAGCTATAGAATCAAAACTGTTGCCTTATGTTAGGAAGTCCACATTGGAAGCTGAGAGAGTCATTTGGGGAAGCAGTTGAAAATGTGTTAAGAGTTGCTTAGTTTAATGTTAATCTCATCATTAAGTCAAAGGTCAAGGTTTTATTTCAAATTAAATTTATCATGAAATTAGGAAAATGGACTTGCCACATTTCTCAATGATCTCCACAATCCCCATATGGTTTTATCATCTTGCCAATGAACCTTCTGACTTTGCCAGTGCACAAGACTCTCTGCCTGACCACGTAAAGGTAAAGAGAGACAAAAGGGCTAAAATCTATGCTTTTGTTCTATTACAGTTTAAGTTAAGTGACCTAAGAATACCCACCATTTCTTCAAAGTACACTGGGCTGCCAAGAGATGGCTGCATTAAGATTCAAGGACATGTGCTTTGGAGTTGTCATGCTTAACATAATATGTGGCTATTGTTTTTCTATATTATTATTTATTCAACTAATAATTCCCAAGTGCCTCAGTGTTCTGTGCGTTGAGTGCAACAGAACTGCTATGTACCGTCTGGTGGGGTATGTATTACGATTTGTTGCTACCTGTCTTACAGCAAAACCAATTTTAATACACTGGAAATGGAGATGGAATTCAGAGTTTGGCACATAGTGGATGCTCAGAATGCTTGTTGAATGGACACATGAGCCCATTAGGAAATCTCAGAAATTCTATGTAAGCAGCAGTGTAAAGTCACCTCTGCTTTACCTCAATCTGTGACCTTTTGGAAAGGATTGGCTTTCCCACTTCGAAAAGGAAAATACTTGTTTCTATAGTGTATTTGTGCAACAAACATTTATTGAGTGGCTCTTTTGTGGTGGACACAGCACTGGGCTAGGGGACTCCGAGGCTCTGACCTCTCTTTCCAGCAGCAGCATACTGGCTGACCCACCCTTTATTGACTTGGTGAGTTAGGTAATTCTCAGTTAAGCACTGCTGCCTTTGAAAATGGCTCCTTTCTTTCACCCTCAATTATGCCAGGCGAGAAGAGAGGGAGGCAGTTGATTGGTATGAATGTCAGGGCCATAATAAACCCTGATTTACTTAAGAGTACATAGAATGAAACCAATAGAGGGTTAACCAACATTTTCTCTGAAATGGGGTTGGGAAGGATTAGCTTAGGGGAGGGCACCGTTAGAAAGAGAAGAGCCATTAATCACTGTCCCGAAATAATCCAAGTTGAATATCTTATTGTTTAATTATTTTTAATCTTTTGGATATACAGAGCTGCCCCAGGGTGTTTTCTTTTCTCTGTCCCTCCTACAGAGTAAGTAGCTTGCTCTGGGAGCTGAAGTCCTCCTGTGTATTCCTTGAACTGGATCCAAATGCATTACAGATAGACTGTGTCTTGGACAGAGATGATGAAGCTGGTGAAGAGGAGGGGGCAAGAGGGTGAGCAAGCAAGCCACGGTAGTAGCGAAGGCTAGCTGTACAAGTTGAAAGGTGATCTTTGGCCTTCTCATGACTCATAAAGCACTTTCTGCCTCCCACCCCTTGGTCAAGAATGTTCAAGCTCAACAAAAGGGCTTTTAGCTCAAATGCCATTTTAACAGAGCTTCACAAGGATGACTTATTTTAGTTTCTATGTTGACTAAGTAAAGTTCTTCACTTTGGCTACCTAATGGCCTGCCACCTTGGCTGAGCCTGTGTTTGTCGGGTCGTGCACTTTGTCCAGGCATGGAACAAGGTGGGCGGGGTTTTATTTCTCAGTTGTGGGAAATGGATCACAAGATGTCTGATTCAGGTACGTGGATGGATTAGAGCTGCCGACTTGCGAAATAGAGAATTACCAGTCAAGAGTCATTCCAACTTGTCAACCCTCACAAGTCAAGCTAACGGAATCCCCAGAGGAGGATTTCTGGGCTCAGTACCCTAGGCCCATCCCCAAGACTTTCTAATACTTTTGCAGCTTTCATCTCTGGTGCTGACCTACTGCTGATAGAGTACCAATTACTGCGTTCACCACCATTGAAATGTCCACTTTCCTTCTGGGAAAGAAAGAGACTACAGTGGGATTCAAATGTAGTTGAGTTAGGCAGTAAGCTATAGAGGGCCACAGGCTCTAGAAGATTTGGATTTTTCTGTTCCGTTTCATACATTTTCCCGTCTCTTTTGAACTCCATTTCCCAAGCCAGACAACGTGATTAAAGAATTACAGCCAGTTTTCTTTTAACAGGCCTGGCAAGTGCTACTGAGGTAGATTAAAGATGGCTACAAATTCTTTAATATTCCTTCAATGACAGATGGGGTCTTCAGCTTGAATCTGGATACCCTCTGTGACTGCTTGACCAGTAGAATTCTTTGGAGTTAACACCGTGTTTCTGTGGCACTTTGTTATGTGAAAATTGATGTTTAGAATATGTTGGTTGGGATCAAGATGAGGCATCTGAATACGGTGATACATAGGGACCTCTTACAGTTGGGGGAAAAGGATCACATTTAACAAGAATCTACTTGTGCCGGCTTTGTGAAACAAGGATATTCATAGATGGCTCCCGTGTTTAAGAAATTCACAGTCTAATGGAGATTATAGATGTACGTGAACTAGCATGATTTGAACCAGGGATGGTACTGATGGGATGCAGGCTTAGCAAGACTCACAGGTTACCCTGAAGAGCATGACCGAGAACCCCATTTTAAGTAGTACTAGCTGCAAGAATGTGGAATTTGGAGTGACTGCCGGGGACAGCGCAGGGAATCCTCTGAAAAACCTCCATGGAAAAGGTGATAGTTCAGCAAGGTTTTAAGAGAGTGGGAGTTGGTTCTCTTAAATCCACAGCTCCAGCAGCCCTACATGTAAGAGGTATAAAATGACAAATGCTAAAATGCTTTCCTAACCAAAAATACCTTCCTTGCTAGCCCTGCCACAGTGTTTAAAACTTCTACAATATTCAATCTTTGAATAGGCTTCGAAGGTCTGCAAAATTTTAAATATTATTGGGGAAAGGTAACACCATAGATCATTTTTTTTATTCACTCACACATTAACACACATTTCCTTATTTTTATGTTCGAAATTATTGTTTTCCACTGACTCTCTAGGCTAGTATATTATAGATGTTAGAAATAGTTGTTCTGATTTAAATAAATGATTGTCTGGCACTCAGACAGTATGGATACCTAAAGGCATAGATTGTTTTAGAGAGAGACACCTTAGTGAGTTGTAGGGGACCCCTCCTTTCAAAGCACGAGTTGTTTCCTGCATTAAGAGTGAGCGTATGCTTTTGAAAAACCAAATACCTCAAAACAAAACAAAACAAAACCAAATATCTGCCTATGTTTGGAGCATATTTATCACTGGGGGTGGTAGTGAGGGGCACATAGCAGGATTTGGCGTGGTGCATTCAAGGGGGTTGCGTTCTACTGAACCAAAAGTGACAACTAACTGCACAAGTTATGAGGTATGCTTGTTTCAGCATGAAGCAATGGGGCAGCCATTTGCAGTGGTGTAGGAGAAGAGCCAAAAAGTCCACCAGAGGGGGCTTTTGATGCTCAGGAAGGCTCTTTATGAGCTTCCTGTGACACAAAAGGACCTGGCCCTTCTGTGCAATATATTCAGTGTTGTTCTAGATGCAAAGAGTGTCCATAAATTCTGTGGAAGGATGATACATCAAACTTAGAGGAAGATTATCTTTTGGAAAGATAATTAAGCACAGTGTTTGTGTTACTGACTCCTCAGCTGTTACCTGAACCTTTGAGGCTGTCATGGTCAGAAGAAATGCTCTTATTTATTTTGATTATCTAATCTCTTTGCTCTACTTGTTTCCAGAAAAGGGTTTGAAGCTCAACAGTGTCATCGATCCCATGCCTGTGTAGCTGACAGCCTTTCTAAACTGCAGGTCTGATGATAACACTTCACTGCTGAAAGTCCATTAAAAAAACCCACTGCTGAAGTGCCTGGGTGGCTCAGTCGGTTAAACCTCTGACTCTTGATTTCAGCTCAGGTCATGATCTCAGGGTTGTGGGATCAAGCTCCATATAGGGCTCAGTGCTCAGTGTGAAGTCTTCTCTCTCTCCCTCTGTGGCCCCCACCCCTGCGCTTGTTCTCATGTGTGCGCATGTACATGCTCTCTCTCTAGAAAAAAGAAAAAAAACTCCCACTGCCTCTTCCCAGCATGACATTTTATAACCTGGCCCCCCTCACCTTCCGGGGCTCCCAGCTTGCCCCAGTCCCGGGCCACACACCTTTGAAATTCCTTTCCCCACAGTCCCTCTCAGCCCACAATGCCTTCTCCTTCCATCTAAATTGACTTCTACCTGTACTAGAACCAGCTCAGGCATCAACTCTCTAATTATACATTAGTTTTTAGCTTCCAGAAAGAATGCATTTATTCTTCATCGTGTACTCATTGCACTTAAAACTAGGTGGTGTTCTCCATAGTGTTTGTGCCCCCCTCACCCCACCCACTCTCCACTCTTCTCCATTCTTCTTTGTGCCCCAGGAGGCTGACCCATGTGCACCCCACACCCCCTTACCCTCCAGCTCCCTGTTAGTCTTGGCTAATAGGGAACACCAGCAGAGGATCAGGAAGGAGGAAGAGAGGGAGGGAGTTGAGGTATTAACTCCCTGACTCCCTGCTTCCTGGTTGCTACGGTTTGTCTTTGTCTTTCTGCCAAAGCTGCTGTCCCTTTCAGGCAACCCTGCCTCTCTAGCTGCCCTCTCCTGCTTCTGGTATCCTCTCCTCCTTTCTTGTGTATTTGGGCTTTCAGTGTTAGCAGGAGTTCTTAGTTGCTACTAGCTATGAAGCACTGCCTTGTTCTGGGCTATTCCCTGAAACCCTGCCCATGCCATTGTGAATAGTCTAATTCAATATGAGTGAACCATCTATATCCAGCAGGATGCTCACTGATACAGCTAGTTTGCAGGGTAAGATCGGGAGCTTTCTGTAACGTTTATAATCTGATTCTTCCAAGATGTCATTTGAACTGTGGCTTTGAGCTGTAAAACAGGTAGACACAGCCTGAAAACCTTACTCCAGGCTCCCCATTTCTGTACTTCAGATGGGGAATTGAGATGTCATGTGTATTCAGCACATCCATAGAGCAAATCTAATGAATTCATATCAGGAAAACTCTAATAGTAGGATTTATTATTAGCCGTGTGCACCCCACCCTCAATTAGCAGAGGATAAAATATTTATAGAGGCTGGAGGCAAATATAAAGAACTAATCCTGCTCTTCCAGTCCCTCCACAAGATCTGAAGGTCGCAATTCAATTCAATAATAGGTATTTGGATTAATTATGGCAGCTGAAATTACAAAGTAGATGCTCAGTAAAGGCTCGTAAAATAAAATTTAATTGGGTGATTCCTCATACCGCAAGTTCTGTGCGAGCTGAGTTGAAACCAGAATTGCATTCCTATTTGAACCGGCCAGTTTCTAAAGGCACCCATGTCCTACCTTGGATGTTGGTGGCACAGCTGTGATCTGTCTGTGGAGTGCCTCGAGTGAGAAAGACCACCTATCAGTCTCTAAACTGCAAGCCAAGGAGGGTAACTTGCTGTAAAGTATTTATTTGCCAAATGATAATGTCAACTGCGCATACACCACTGTGGCTGGAAAATTACATGTCTGAGCCAGGGATGGTTGTACATTTCAAGGTTAAGACGGGCAAGGAATCCCTCCGGCTTTGTTCCCCGACAAACGTTCAGGTCTGCACAGCCAGATGCAGCTGAGCCTCTAGGCTGGGGGGTCTGTAGACGCAGCCGCCGCAGAGAGGAGTTTTTCATGAGTGATGCTTGTGGATCAAAGTGAAACCCCTGACTCGTGTGCCCAGGGGCGAAGATCTGAGCCCCTGGCCTGAAAGAAGGCTCTGTTGAAAGAACAGTAGTCCTCCCTATGCTGAAGTTGGCCAGTGGGAGTTTTTCAATTTGCACCTGGTGTTGGGCAGGAGTTCACGAAAATCCACAGAAAGGAATGTTTCCGAGTTAAATGATGGAAGAGGAAAAAAAAAGTTGAACCGGAGTCCTTTGGAATCATGAAAAGCACTGATTGAATTTGTGAAACAGAGACTTAAATCTTTGCTGAGGAGAAGCTTCTCGGAGGTCTGCCCTCTATGAACGCGTGCGGTGGGGCGTCTGCTGTCACCTCCACAGCCTGAGCCTTTGGAAGGGAGCTGAGTTGCTCACAGCCACCCAGGGGAGCCAGAAGGGCTGTCCCTTTCTGACCAGGAGTTTTTCATCTTCTCTTTCCAGGGCAGAAAGCTTTTCCCAGCTCACTAAATATTTAAAATTCGTACTCAGTGACAGCCCTTTCTTCACTAAGCAGAAGATTTTTGGCATTTTCTAAACACACTTCTTCTTTTCGAAGGAGCCAGAGCCTTTTTGTAAAACACACTTTTTGTTTCATCTAGAAATGTATCTTTTAGTAGTACAGAAATAATAAATGCTCATTACACAAGTTTCAAATGCCACTAAAGAGACTAATAAAGAGACTTAAAGTCACCCTGTTACCCCAGTGTTGACCACCATCAAAGGATCAGAGGGTCATCTACCAGCCTTCATTTTCTAGGCATTTAACAATATACAAGAAATGCATGTTTTAAACTACAGAAGAAAATCCAAATGTATATTTTAGACCTTGAAACTATAATAACTGAGGTTAAAATTACTGAACACCACAGTGTTTCTTTGCTGAAAGGACACCTCTGTATTCCTGTTTTATTTTACTTCCCAGAGCCTTTGAAACTATTGACCCAACATCTCTTTGAGCTCTTATGTTTCTTGTCAATTTCCCCCTAATGCAGCCCCTTTATTGCTTCGTTTCTAAAACCCACTGCTCCTAAAGCTTTTCCCTTCTAGGATTTGAGGTCTCTATGCTCAAGATTTCCAAATTGGTGTTCTATGTGGTCACAAGGTAGGCATCTTAAACATAATACAGAAATGCGAAAGTGGAGTTAACGCTGTGAATTCTGAATGCTTAAAGGAATAAACTTCCTCTTTGAGAAGTAGAAATGATCTAAATGGTTTCATTCTTGGCACATTGCTAGTTTTGAGAAGTTGAGGAAAATGTTTAAATGACTTGTCTGAAAAATATTAGGCTGGCCACAGTGTGTTAGGGCACTTTGGAGTAAAGTGATGGGAAGTAGGATGAGGTAGATAGGGAATGATTCATGGTACGATCTGGATTCTAGGGCTGTGTCCACACTAATGAGGGGAAGGACGGCACTGTTGATCCAAGTAATGTGGAAAATCTTCGCCATGTTTCACTTAAATGCCCTGTAACTTTTTTACAGAAAGGGGTGTTCCGACACTGGGGGCTCCTGGCTTCCTTCATCAGAGGAGCCTGCTGGCCCCATCACTCATGATTTCACTTTCCATTAAGATGCTCATTTGCTCCCAGGTGGACTTATCTCAGCTCTGTCTCACTTCTTTGTGGTCCTGCTTAAATGTGCTTGAATTTGTTGCTGTGCTAGGTCTAGGCTATAGTCAGGGTTAAGAGAATTTGTTAAGCTGATGGAAGCAAAGACTTCAGGAAGGCACATTGGACTTTCCAGTACCTTTATGAAAAATAGAGACTTTTGCTTCAGAGCGTTAGTATGTATCACAAAATTTTAAATGAAGTAACATTCAGAAAATCCCAATATAAAGAAGGTACTAAGTGCTACATGCTATAGTGTAAATTTGTTGTTACAGTGAATCTGGGACATTCCCTCCTCTAAAAGGGTAGTGAAAAACCATAGAGTGACTTGATAATGCAAAAAAAAAAAAAAAGACTCTTGGATGTAGATAACAACAGTAATGAAAATGTTTGCTCTCTATGTGCCAGGCATGGCGTCAGATGCTTTAAAGCCTTATCTCATTTAGTTCTCCACCGACCTTAGGAAGGAACTATAATTCTTTTTCCCAGCCCCTTGTGTACACAAGGCTCACAGAGGTTAAGTCAAGTGCCTAAGAACACCCAGTCATGTGCAGGGCCTTGGTTTAAACGTGGGCTGTTCTACTCCAGAACCTTACCTGTTACCTGTTGCTGCCTTCTTTTGTCATCCGGGAGCATTGCTCATCAGTTGAGCCCCGTAACGGTGTTTCAGGCTGGCAGGGACTCTCAGTCCTGCGTACACGTTGAGTCAGGGGACTTTTGGAAGAATACTCACCCCAAACCCAGCCCCCAGAGATTCTGATTTAATTGGAGTTGAGGCCAATATTAGTATCTTCAGTTAGGTAGAGACCAGCATTTTGTTTGTCTGTTTTAAAGTGATTCCAAAGCTCAGGCAAGCTCTAGATTAGAGATACATTTTCTTCTGGGAAATGGATACATCAACTCCAGGAGTTTAGTGCTTTCCCCTCAGTCCTTTCACCTCATTCTGAATGCCCAGCCTTCTCTCCCACAGATGCGCCCATCTCAAGAATCATCTAATCACTCCCCTTTGCACTCCCTAAGTAATTCTGTATTTAGTTTGGCCCAGATATTGGTGTGAAGAATGCCTTATAGTTAGATTTTAATCAATTTGTGTGTGCTACATCTTCCCACCCAGTTAATTTGTATAGTCCTTAAGGGCAAAACTGTGTCTTCTCCAACTTCTGTTTGCCTGAAGATACCTTGTATAGTGCTATGTGTGTGGGTGTAGGCAAAATGCTGGCTTAGTTAGTGGCAAAACTACTATGAGATTTCAGGCCTGTGAGAGAATGTGCAAGTAGCGATGTAGAAAAATAAATCAAGTATTAGTGGTCTTTTATGATAATTGTATCTCTATTTATGTATTCAGTAAATATTTATTGAGCATCTGCTATGTGGCAATCGTATTCTAGGGAGAGACATAGAATTATCACCTATGTAAATCTATAATGAAGTCATTTCAGATAGTCTTAGTATCTTGAAGGAATTAAAAGTAATTAATGTGGAAATGAGTGACTGGGTGGGAAGAGGGCCTTCAGGATTACTGGCGAAGGTCTTGCTGAGGGAGGGGCAATTGAGCCTGAAGTCTGAGGAGATATCCATGGAAATTCTGGTGAGTGTTCCAGGTAGAAACCTTGGAAGCAGGCATAACTTTTTGTAATAAGATTTTTGAAAATTGCAATTCCCAGTCAAATGATGATCCAGATGTAAATATATGTGGGCTTCCCTAATTATTTTATCTATTTGGATCAGGAAAGGCCTTCCTTAAGGTCTTAAGGCAATTCTACTAGTGAATTTAGGGTAGGGAAAGCTTTGGTGTATTGGGTCCTCTTTGTTCCAACAAAACATTTCCCTAACACAGTGTGCAAATGCCTGAGGGACCCATTATCCTTCATTATGGGCTTTTTTCCTAACTGTGCTGAGAGGTGAGGAAAGGCCTATCCCTGACAAAATGTTTATCTTATTATACTCTGGTGATAACGTGGCAGTAGTGAAGTTGTGGCTCGTTGTGCCATTTATAACATCAGTTGGCTACAGAGCTCATCGTGCTTTTTCATTGTTTTAATATGAAACCTCTGAGAAGTAGAAATGGGTGATAGACACTTGATGTGTTAGTTATCTATCTATTGCTTAACAACAAATTACTACCAACTTAGAAGCTTAAAATGAAACACATTTATTATGTCACAGATTCCGTGAGTCAGGAGTCTGGACACAACTTGGCAGGGTACCCTGCTCAGGGTCTCAGAAGGCTGTCACCCGGATATCTGCTGGGCTACATTCTCAGAGGCTTAACTGGGCAAGAATCTGCTTCTAAGCTCCCCTGAGTTTTGGGGAGAATTCATTTCCTTGCAGTTGTAAGACTGAGGCCTCTGGCATGTTGGCATCTCTCAGCCAGAAGCTGCCCTAGGGGCTGGTTTAGCCCCTTGCCATGTGGACCAATCTGTCATCAAGACAGAGTCTTACATAATACAACATCATAGTTGAAGTGATAGCCTATCACTTTTGCTATATTCTGTTGGGTTAGAAGCAAGTTCTAGGTCTTACACATACACAAGAAGAAGAGATTGCGCAAGAGTATGTACACCAAAAATCTAGAGCTAAGAATCATGGGGCCATCTTAGAGTCTGTCCACCTCACTTGGTTTTATTAAAAAGAAAAAAATACTTGTCTTTGGAAGGTATAACTAATGTAATAGCATTCAGTGGTTGTTGATAAGCAGACATCTTAAACATTTTCCTTTTATAAATTTAAACTTTGTTCTCCATGGGTCTATTCTGGGACTAGAAGGGGAGGTACATCTTAGAAACATTACTTCAAAACTGGTTTGTAAACTGACAAATGTCTGCAGTTACTGCTATCTGGGACAATCCAAGGCCATCTCCCATCTTTTTGAGATGAGACCACTTCATCCTGTTCTATATCCTAAGCAGCCAAAATTAATCGATGGAATTTTTTAACCTGCCTTTCTAGGAGACGAGCCTTCCCTCGTCTTTGCAAAGTGAACATCCTCCGTGCATACTCACATGATGCTCTGTCATCTTTGGGAGGAGAGCCAATAGTATAAAAAGTTGCCAGGGAAAAAATGGATCACAGCAAAGTAACCCGGGCGTTTAACCAGGCTGAATTTGGCATGCTTGATGTCCGTACACTTTTAGTAAAGATTTGCCTTTTATTGTCACTCTTGCCTAGCCAGTATTTTAGTGGTTCCTTCTGTTTCTGAAAATTGGAGCCCCCAAAATACTAGATCCCAAGTGTGCTGTTGTCAGGTCAGACACAGTGCCAAAGGACAGCTTGGAGGGAGTACCACGAAACCCCATTACTGCCATATTCATTCTCCGCCCCCCCCCCCGCCCCTTCCACCCTCCCTCCCCTGTCACCCTGCCTTTTCCTTGATAGGGACAGTGCACACTTTCTCAGTCTTATGTAAAGTGCCATGCCAACTAAGCTCTGGGACTAGACTCTGGCATCCACCCTCTTCCAACCAGACTGCTGCCCCCAGACCTCGCTCACTGATAGTCTCTGGGACTTCTTCCATCTCGTGTTGATATCAAAAGAGATTTAGAAACATTTATATCTTTTTCTTGACCCTTCCTTTAGAATTCAGAGGGGTAAAAAGTCACTTTAAATATTGTCTGAAAATGGGGCACCTTGGTGGCTCAAGTCAATTAAGCGTCTGCTCTCAGATCTGGTCATTATCTGATCAGGTCGTGGGATTGAGCCCCATTAAGGCTCCCTGCTCAGCAGGGAGTCTGCTTCTCCCTCACCCTCTCCCCCTACCCCTGCTCCTGCTTCCTCTTTCTCTCTCTCTTTCACTCAAATGGATAAATAAATAAATAAATAAATAAATAAATAAATAAAGTCTGAAAGACAGATGTGAGCTAGCTGTATCCCAGGCTGAGACAACTGGTTTTCTTTCTTCTCTAGGAGGTGGTTGTTGCCAGCCTCTGTAGGTTTCCCGGGTCAAAGAGACAGAATTTAGAACCTATAAGTGTTAATCAAGACTGATGCCACAACTTTGATCAGTTAAGTATGAATAAATCAGAAATTTATGGTTTAAATTCCCTTTGAAATACATACACACTTGCAGGTTAAGGGGAAAAGCATTTGGCAGAATACATCTGAGAAGTTGCCAGCACTATAATGCTTGAAAAATAGCCAGATAGAGTTTGCCAAACCTGAAAGCAGCTCGGTTTGCTCATCTCCACGTTAAAGGAACATTAAGGTATTTATCTATTGACCTGAACCTATGAAAGAAGGGGAATTCTAGAGCTGAGACTAATGTTTTTTTTGGAAAAATCACCTTCTGCTGCGTAATTATTGTTGAGATCTCTGTGCGATGTGGCATATCTAGTGCCTGATATTCAGTAATACAGAAGTGTGGAGTTGGCAAATCAGTAAAGAATGTTATAAAGAGGGCAGGGACCAAGTAGCATCATTAGGTCAAGCGAGCCTAAGAACAAGTGATGGCCCCTGACTGCAGGAAGGAAAAAGTAGATGAAATGTTAGGAAAGATAGCAGTATGTAATAAGCAAGGTCACAGCTGCATCAGGATACAATATCACTTTCTAAAGAGCCCCAGATAGACAGCATACAACAGACATACTCATGAAGTTCTAAGAAAAAAGAAGTATTTGAATAATAGTGGGAATTACTATTTGTTGTCATTGTTATTGCTGTAATTTATTAGATCCCTACGTGGGCTTACCTAGCATGTTGTGTGCTAAGCCCTTTGCATATACTGTTGAGAAACCTAATCGTGCTGCAGTACAAGTATTTAAACAGTTGGTATGATTTCTCTTACAAAATTCCTGATTGAGATCTTGAAGTCATGTTATTGATCATCTGAAACTTATGTTTTATGGAAAGGTATCTCTGAGCAGCCAGAATGCTTGAGAGTTAGAGGTTCTTGCAGGTTTCCAATCATCTGGATATCGTGTCTTGCCCAGTCTGTCCCGAAGTGATTATTTGCAGCATATCATAGAGCCAGTTTAACAGCTGAGAGGGATCGGTGGCCCAGTCCATGCTCTAATTTGCTGAAAGGGTGCAAATAGTATTTCTTAGAGTAATGGGCCAAGTGGTGTTTTTGGATATTCCCAACTGGACAGTTCTATATTGATTATGATATGTGAGGTAATATTTATTGAGAGCTTAGCATGTATCAGATACTGTTGTGATAGCTTCTATAGATAGTAATTAATTTAATCTTTATAATGACTTCAAGCTGTATGGGTGACCAATACTCTGAGGTAGTATTAGAGTCAACTGACTGTTATAACAAACACCCTCACATTTTAATGGCTTCATACAATAAAAGATTGATTTCTTCCTTACCTCACTGTCAGGTACATGATTGAGAGGCAGATTTTCACACCATGGTTTGGGAAATCAGAAACAGATTTAGGGGTCTCAGAATCTTCTCCTGGATCTTCTGCAACTGGCAAGTAAACCATGTAAGGAGAGAAGGAGCCCAGAGGATCTCATGGGAGATTTTGGGGGTCAGCCCAGGAGTGTCATCCCCACTTCTGCCAACATTCTAATAGTCAGAACTGGTCCCTGGGCCCCACACAGATGAAGAAAGATAACGGGAAATGTGGTTTTTCTGTGTTCCCAGGAGGAAGAAGAAACTGTGGTAGATGCATACGGATACATTCTCCCCAGGGAGGTGCTGCTCTTATTTCTGCTTTATAGCTGAGGGAATTTAGGCATTGGAAGTTTTGATACCCAAGATCATGTAGTTCAATACCCAGTGTCAGTGTCAGTAAGCAGGCTGACAATTCAAAACCAAGTAGTCCTATTTCTGAGCCCATGCTTGTAACTTCAACTCTCTACTGCCTCTCAATTATTGCTGGGTTAGAAATGTTATTCTTAGGCCATCACTGTTTGGTTTGATGATTTTACCCCAGATCTAGCCCAGACAATTATTTAAACATTTTTGTGATTGGGTAGGTGTGCCATTTAGAGTCCCAGTCACAGATGATAATGAAAGGGGGTTAGACAAACAGCACAGACTTCTAAAGTCTGTAGGAACATTTTATATCAACTTTTCACCCCCACCTCCATATTCTTTCCCTATCTCAGACTACCCACCCAGTTATTAACCACCAGTACCACCACTACCGAGAAAAAAGGAGAAAGAAGTAAAAAGGAAAAACAAAAAAGAAAGAAAAGTCCTGATAAAGCTTTCACAGTATTGGGAAGGTCAAAGGGAGTTGAGTGAGTTAATATCTGCCGGCACCTGAAATTAACCAGACATTTGGCCCTTTTCCCAAAATGGATGGTTAAAAATATCAGACTGGGAGCTCTGAATGAGTTTCGCCCAACCTTCAGCCTTGTGCTCACCCTCCCCTGCTATTTCTCATGTGTCCTAAACCATCTGAAACCATCTCACTGAGCCTCCCCTGTGGGGCCTTGCCCTCAAGTCTCAGAGACAATCTCAGATTGGCCTGGTCAGACCCTTGGAAAGCTTCAGAATGCTGCCTGTCAGATGTGTCCATGTCACCACGCCACCTGTTCTGGCGGGAAACCAATTTTCTATTTCTTCCTCCTTCGGGAAGTGCGCCTGTTTCTGGCATCTGTCCCCATGTATCCTGCTCACACACTAGACAAAGAAGTCATTTCATTTCTCGAGCTGTCTTTCCCACTTGAAAAAAAAAAGTTCTTGCGTTCTCTTAATAGCCCTGTTGACTCCTTCATCTTCCTCTACTTTATGTATTTAAATCTATTCTTGTATCCTTATATAATATTCTTGTTCCATTTTCTCTTAAAGTTCCCTTCTTTGCTTTTTTGTTTGGGGTCTTCATCTTTTTTAAAATCACCTTTGATTATATAAAAGAACCCCTCTTAAGTAATCTAAGGTGTTTTCATATACATCAACCACTGATCTTAATGGTTTTCACTGCTGTTCTGGAGCATTTTGTCATTTATCTTTAGACAATTTTGGGTATTTGCTTTTCTTTCTTCCTAAGAGCCTACTAAGTTATAGATAGTATGAGTGAGAAAACATGACAGTATTGAAATATGGGCTTATGCTATTGATCTATACTTCAAGAAACAGTATTTTTTAAAAGAACATTGGACTTACTCTTTCCCCCAGCCTCAAATTCCTACCACCTCTTTTGTTTAAAACGTGATTTCTTTGGAGGGTGAAAAGAAACGAGTTCCAGGGAGGTTGCTTCACTGCCGTGTAGGCAGGTCAGATGGAGTCTCTTCTTCCTACAGAATCATCCTGTGATCTTGGTGAAGTGAAGCTGCAGGACAAAAGTGTATTTAAGGAAAGATATTATGGGACCGGAAGCTTAGAGAATTTAACTTTACTTCTGTGACTCAGATGCCTCCCATTTTAAGAAAGTCCTCTGAACAGTGTGTACTTTGGTTTTGCCTTTTCATAAAAAAGAAACCAGTAAAAATATAGCATCTACAATGTGGGCCCCTAACAAACTTCCAATACATAGCTCATTAAAATCTTTTTCAAAAATGTTGTGGGTGAAAAATTAATGAACTTACCAGGAAAATGAGATTTGTTTCCTAGGAATTGGTATTTTGTGAACATTCTGTGCCCTCTTCCTTCTGTCTTCTGCCAGATTTTTGCCAGTTCTTCTCTTCCACTGAGCAATACTTGGATTTGCCAGATGTGTTTCAAAGAGCATGAGAATTTTAGTGGAAAACACAAGAAAGCAAGGTATAATGAAACATGTGGTGTATGCTCTTGGACATGGGATGGATTTACTTGTCATCATCCCTCTGTCCTCTCTGAGACACACTGTCACTGTCACTCATTCTGCAGATTGTCAAGGCAGAACTCATAGGCTCACATCCTGGCTCCATTCCTGAAGAGCTCTGTGATTTTCAGCAAGATTGATAACCTCTCTAAAGGTTAGTGTTGATTGGTAGATAAGAGAGGTTAACCTCTCTAAGACCTTAATGTCTTCATTAGTAAAGTCCTCTTAGGGAGCTGTAAGGATCTCATGAAGAAAAGCAAAAGAAACTCTTACCACAGTGCCTGGCATTTTGTTAATATGCAACAAGTGGCCCTCCCATAAGCTCAATGGAGAATATTCTTAAAATATTAAACTAGCCTCTCTTCCTCCTCCCTTCAAATATTAATCCCTGGCAAATCCTGTTTCCTTAAATTCCTTTGGCCTTTACAGTTGATTGCCACAGGGAAAGAGGGTAGGCAGATACTTAAACTCAGAGGTTATCATTTCCCTCTGAGTTGAAAAGCTAATGTTTTGAGTTCATAGTGTGACAACAACCTTGAAAGCCAAGCTTTTGTGGGAAAAACAAAACAAAAAAAGTCTTCTACTTTATAAAGCTTCCCTTTACTTATCTAGAGTGAAGTCTGGTAAATTTGGACTCCAGAGCTTTATTTATAAGACCTAGAAAAAGAAAGAAGGAAGATATGATGTAAGAATAAATTTCATCTGACTGAAAGGGAAAGTAAGAAAGCCCTTCAGGTTCCAAAGAGAGGAATCCAGGAAGGGAAAAGAAAGAGAGGCAGGATATCAGAACCGAGCAACATGACTTCACCATCAAGATCAGAATTCCCAATAGGAGATGGTTTGAGAAATTCTCCCAGCAAGTTGACACATCCCAGACATCTCAAGATAAATGTTAGTTCATTCAAAATGTTAGCTAATCTCCCTTTGTGGGGGGGAGCTCTTTTTAGCCTAGCACTGGAGCAGTGTGGCACCACACATGTGGGAGTTCAGAAAGGCAGGAGGTAACCTTTCTTGGTCCACATGGAGCTCCAGAAACCTCATGTGTTTTAGTAGAGGAATCAGGAAGTGCAGTAGGCCCTTGAACCACAGAGAGATGGAGAATGAGGAAATTATTTTATGGTGCGGGGTCTTCATGTCAGAAGGCTATGGCAGAAGTCACAACTTCTACTTCAAGTGCTAGGTACAAATGAGGTAAGCTGTATCACACTAGAGACAAGAATGGGCAACAGAGACATGATCCAAACAGTCACATCATGTTAGGCCTGGAATATCCAAGGAACAACGAAGACACGGTAACCCCCAAGTAGGAACATTAACTTTTCTCTGCTATCTGTGGAAGTAAAGCACCCTCGAATAAGATAAGATCTGAGAGAGAAAATAATCTAGGTTTACTTTTGTGCATCTGAATATAATTCATAAATTTCTGACCCCTCTATGAAAGTAATGGAGAACTGGCCTCATACTGAAGCTGATTTTCAGTTTGTGTGTGTGTGTGTGTGTGTGTGTGTGTGTGTGTGTGTGTCGGGAGCGGGTAGAAGGCAGGGTGGTTGGCATAGGACTTCTAACTACCTCACAGAGATGTAAACAGAGGAAGCTGTCTTTTGGGAAATAAATTTTGAAGCTCCATGGAATAATCAAGGTAGTCTGTCACAGAGACATTATTTTGTCACATGAGAATGGGTCACCTAAGGGCGTCCACCAAAACACAAAGACCTGCAGCCATTCCACGCCGTGCCACCCACTTGGCTATTGGAGTAGTCCTAAACAAAGTTTATGAGTCCTAATCAGATATATCTCACTCCTTACTGCCTGAAGCACTCTCCGTTTGGGGCTGAAGTAATTCGACTAAAAATATACCTACCAATCAACACCTCCCTGTTGTTTCTAGCTACATGGATGCTCAGGGCAGAAAAAGTCTCCAAATAGACTTCAAAGAGCCCACAGCTCTTCAGGACACTAATTCACACCAGTGTTGTGGAAAGCAGAATAGATGCGTAGCACAGTTACCAATAATGTCAACAAACTCAAGGTGTTAGTGTGTGAAATGAGGTTGTTATTTTGATGACACTGATTATATCAACTGTTCCTCCTTACAACCATAGAGTACTTTTAGATCACGGACACTAAAATTACCAACCAGCAATTTGGAGATCAAATTTACAGCAACCCATTCAAAACAAATTGGTTCATTTTGGCTCCTTGGCATTAGGCAACAGAAGGAATGTAAAGTTCTCAAACTGGTTTGAGCCACAATTTGTAGCTCAAGCTTGACAAAGTTCTGGACAAATGGCTCTTTCAGGCATTGCTCAACTAGGAGGTCATTTCTGCTCTTGTCAGAATGGAGATTCCAAAAACACATATTTGAGAGTCAACAGACTGTCTTCATAGTATATTTAAGTAACTTCAAAAGCTTTGTTGGAAAATATTTCGTAACCGAGGTCATCCTGCTTCATGAGGAAACACTACATTCCTGAATATCCATCAATCTTATTCCAAGTCACCATATTGGATACAAGAGTACTGTCCCCTCCTCAAGTATTCCTAAGCATCCCTGGATGGCTTAACATTCCTCCTGGTGGTTTCTTATTGTATCAGTTAGGAATTAGGCCCAGTTGCATGTAACCAAAATCTAACTGCTGAGTTTTAACCAAGCAGGAAGAGGGGTGTTGATCTCACACATTAGAAGTCTGGAGTGAGCAATCCCAAGGGCTCTGTAAAGTCTGGGAAAGCAAGGATTTTAGAGAGATACCTTCCTATCTGAAAGAAAATATGAATAAGGTTGGTAAGGAAAAGGGGGAGCACGAGCTCCCTGAGCACACAGAAGTACCTGCCACTCTCCCCACCCCTCTTTCTGAGCCACTGCTCCTGTCTTCTCCACACTGGCCACACTGGCAGAACCCAAATGCGTATACCAGATCTAAATGCCTTGGTTGTGGCCTTGGTAGTTGTCTTTCTGGGAGAGTAACTTCTGAACATTTCTTTGTGATCATTCAGCTTGACACCATCTTGCTGAGACCACTTTATTTCCTTATTAATTCAATTAACAGATACTTCGGTGGGACTTCTGTGTGTCAGGTACTGTTGTAGACATAGAGAATATGGAAGGAACTGAAATCTCACATTCCCTGCTCTAATGGAACTTACATCATGGGAAAAACTGATTTTCAGCCCTTAGTCATGTTTGTACAGGGTACAACTTGCACACTGTTTGTGACAACCCTGATAATTCCCCAGGGATCCGGTCTTCCATCTATCTCTATCAGAAGAAGTCAGAAATAAAGAGAGAGTCAGAAATAAAGAGAAGTCAGAAATAGAGTCTGACAAGGTCTTTTTCTCTTCCCTGTTGACTCAGAATTCCATAGGTAAAGAGAATATACAATGCCAGGGTCCTGTGTAAAGTATTCAAAGTGGAATGGGATTCTTGAAGAATTTGAAGAGTCTGTATGTAGGTGATGAAGGCTAAAGTGGCTGAGTTGATGAGTTTATAAACTTCCCACCATAAAGTCCTCACCAGACTGTCTCTTCTCCAGCTACCATGCTCTGTTTTATGTTCTGTGTTCCAGCTAAGCATAAGATTTCCCTTCTGTCACCCTCACCCCTTCCCTGAAGAGCTTCTCCCTGCTCTCTGTCCAGCCATATCCTTTATACCACTTTATTTCAGACCATTCTTCTTAAACTCACCATATACTACAATGCCTTACCAATCCTCACTCTGTTCTGCTTGACTCTCCCTCAACACTCGCATTTATCTATGTCCAGCTACCCATCACCACCCTGTACTGAGGCCTGTTCTTGTTCTTCATGAAATAACCAAACTTACAAAATGGGTATCAGGGTCTGCTACACATGCAAGGGCTCCCCACTATATACTGTACTGCTCCTTGTCCAGAATAAACTTCTATACAAGGAGCTGCTGCAGGTTTAAGATGCAAAATTTCTCTTCAGCATGCTCAATTTCCTAGGCAATTTGTATTTGAGATTGCAAGTAAGTGGGTGTGTCACTGGTTCCAGCCTTCTCTGGGTGGTGACAGAATCATGGGGAGGCATTCTGTGTTTCCTCCACCTACTTCTCTGTGCCTAAGCAGATACAACACACCAACTCAGGCTTTGTTTTTCCAATCAACCTGGGACTGAATCACTCCTCTTTGGGAGTCCACTGGTTCCAGGTCCTCAGAGGAGCAGATATAAAGAGAAGTACAATTCCACGGACCTGCTAATGGAGAATGCAGAACTGAGCTCCAGTTTTCTTCCCAATAAAATGAGCGATTAGATATTTCTCATAATTTGATGTAAGGATTATGTGAGAAAATATATAATAAAATCCTTTATAGATTACAGGCATATATTAATTCACTGTTCCATTCCTGTTACAATCTCATATTGAGATATCCACTGTTCAGTTACATGAAGTCTCATTCCCTCCCACCTTGTTGTTGTGAACTCCTCTGGGAGAAAATTCACATCTTTCTGTTTTTACATAACGAAGAATTAGATGATAGAAAGAACGTGAGGAATCATGAAACCAGAATCTTTTCTGCCATTCATTACCTGTGTGGTTTTGGGCCGGTTTGCTTGTCAGTAAAATAAGGGGTTTGGTTTGGATGATTGCTAGCATGTATGTGTTCAACCTAAATCCCCTAAAGAACTTAGTGATGGGTACCCAAGAAGCTCGATACTCAAGACACTTTTTAAAAAAACCTTTTATTTAAATTCCATTTAGTTAACATAGTCATATTACTTTCAGGTGTATAATGTAGTGATTCAAGATGTCCATTCATCGTCCGGTGCTCATCAGAACAAGCACACTGTTTAATCCTGCACACCTGTTTCACCTGTTTCATCCATCTCCCCCACCAACCTTCCTCTCTGTTAACCTTTAGTTTGTTCTCTATGGTTAAGAATCTTTTTCTTGGTTTGCTTCTCTCTCTCTCTTTTTTCCCCTTTGCTTGCTTGTTTTATTTCTTAAATTTCATATGCTCAAAACTTTGTAAGAGTCAAATGGGTGAGTGTCCAATGTCGTGATGGCATTGTGATCATACCAGGTCTTCCTTACCAATGTCTGACAGACTGAAGAGCTTCATCATGCTAGAGCTCCTCAGGCCCATAGAGGAAAAGTGTCCCTTCAATCAAGACCAGTCCCAGGCCAGATTCTAGGAACTAGCCAACCAAGTCACAAAATGCAGGCCTTCCCCTAAACTCCATCCATCCATCCCATCCAACAAGGGTCATGTGAGGATGCTGGTGGGAATGATAGATTGAGAGATAGAAATTTAAATTCAGGTTCTGCAACTTCCCTTTTGTTTCACTCCCACAGCTGATGATGGTGAGCATTGTTTGGCACCTTCTCCACCCACAAACAGTGTCATGAAGTTCAGTATTGACATTGAGCATGACTTTTTCAGGTAAAAAAATGCTATATTGGTCAGATTATAAAATTTCTTATTCTCCTATCACATTTCTGTATACCAGGGAAGGTTTTTCCTTGCCTGAGCCTTTTATTTAGAGTTACGCAAAACACAATGATTTGCATTACAACCAATCAATTTAAATGGTATCTTTAAGCCTATTTTAAACAAAGCTGAGATGAAGGTCTGGTTCTTGATGTGTTCATGGTACCATTACAAGAATATTTACTATATTGATTTCTAATGAGCTAGTTTGGATTTTTTCTTTAAGAATGCTAAGACAAGTGGCACCTGGGTGGCGTAGTCAGTTAAGCATCTGCCTTGGGCTCAGGTCATGATCTCAGGGTCCTGGGTTTGAGCCCCACGGCAGGCTCAAGACAAGATCATTCTGATACAATTTCATTTCTGCCTCTGAAGACCAGGAACCTCAAACTGAATACAAGTTTTCAAAATTAATTTAAATTAGCCAAAGGTCATACTGCAGAGAGGAAGGGATTGGAAATTAGCTACCAAAGGGGAATGAATTGTCCAGTTCAGAAGGTAAGTTCACCTCCACTTTTGCGAATTCCTCATTTGGAAATATGGCCTAGAAGGCATTAAGGTAAAGAGATACAACTCTTCCTGAGATGTGAGGTAGCTTCTGGCTTTTTTCAATGTTCACACATTCTTTAGTTTAAGGATTTGCCAAAGGACTTAGAACAGATGTTATGTAGGCTGTCAACTCAAATGTACCTAGGCATAACTAATATATCCTGCTTCATCGGTTTGGAATATGAAATAACCTCACCTTTCTTTGAATGTTCAATTTATAATAATTCCAATTCCCTGTTTCCATTGAGAAGAGAAGTCTCTTCTTACTTTTCTGGCCATTGCCCATGAGAAGTCTAAGAACCCAAGTCCACACAGGCCAGCACAGTCACTCATGGAAGATGCTAGCTCTTGCTGTTTGACTACTGAAAACATGGGTCCATCAGTCTAGGGCAGGCAGAAGAGCTGCAGCCATCAACTGTCTAGGGACCAGGGGAAATTGGCAGGGCAGAGTGCTTCTCCCTGGAATGCCTTGTTCCACTCAGGCATGGGGCTTGGGTGACAGCAAGCTGGCTTCCTGCAAGATGAGTCTTTGTGATCAGTTTTCTTTTCTCACATACTCAGCCATTTGCCACTGGGCATGGTCATGGTGTGATGATGGCTCAATCTGGAAGGGACAATATCAGTGCCAGACCAGCTCTCCTCTTGGATAATCTCGACCCTGTTCCTAAGCTTAGGGTACTCAAATGTGCTTGATGGTCAAGTGCCCCCTGGGTCCCACCCCATGACTTTTCTTCCTAAATTAGTTAGTTAAAGAGATTTCAGTGTTTCAGAGATGTTCTAATCACTTGGCATATCTAAAGTAAGGACTCGGATTCCTGTTTCTCTTTGGCTCTCAAAGAATCCCATTATAAACATGGGACTAGTACATGAAGGAGTGACACTAACTAATGCCATTGCCAAGAGCAGCCAAGCATCAAGACTTTGTCAAGTCAGAGAATATAAGCCCTCTGTGAGAACAGTGAGTGAGTGCTAGCCTTACATCTGAGCCTCTCACATGGCTCAGTCCAGAACAAAAGGGTCTACATCAAAATGATTTGAGAACTAGAATCAGAAACAGCAACTTCTAAATGGACTTTTCCCAAATAATAATGAAGATAATAATTTTAAGTTTGACATCGTTGGGCCACCAGTAATAGTTTGTGTGAACAGTAATGGTTTGTGAGAACTGATCGAGTACTTTCTATACATATGTAATACTCAGTGGAAAGGGAAAGGTAAGAGAGGAAGAGCCCTAAGCCCCCACATGTGTAGGTCCTGTGCTAGTCCTAGCATACTTGTCTTCCCTGCAAGACTCAGAGAAGTTAAGGAACCTGTCCATTGTCACAGAGCCAGTGCATGGTAGAGCTGGGATTCAGAATCATGTCCTCCTGACTAGTAGCATCTATTCTCTTAACCACTGTACCCTAGGTCCTCTCTGGGTGAGCAATAACGAAAGCCATTAACCAATCAAATAGGGAGAAATATAGAAAGCACAAGGTTTAGGATCCCTCTAAGACCCTGTCTCCTCCTCGCCTCGCATCTCTGCTCCATGCCAGGTGTGCCTTGGTGATTAATGCTTCTGACGCTCTGGGTGTGTCCAGATGATATGCTATCTACAGCACACAAACGGGAAATTTCAAGATGGTGTTCTTTAACAGGCTTGCCACCAAATGCTGTCAGAAAACTAAAATTGTCCAGGCTATTTTGAGACCAAACTCAAAGTTTTATCCAGCTTCTCCCCCAAGTAAATTGATGTTCATGAATCTCAGAGCTGTTCTCCGCCTCACATTTTAGTCAGAGTCATATAGCTAGAATTTGTGCTCATACAAATTCATATCCTTTTGTGGACCCCAGGCCTTCTGAAAAGCCCAGTGGAATTACATGATCTCAGATGGAATCAGGGACCTGCATTCATTAGCTTCAAAATAAAGAGAGAGAAGGCAAGAGTTGACTCAGAACATGAACACAGTACCAAGAAGAAAATTAGAATTGCCCATTTAATGTTTACACATCTCCTAGACTGGGGGGTGAGTGTAGCTGGTTTACTTTTGAGTGTAAATGACTGAGTTTTCCCACCTTGAGATAGAAACCCAACCTGTGACACTAAATTTTCTTTCCTGCCCTCCTTTTCTAACAAGTAGGGATGTCTTGGTGAAATGTACATCAGTTTTCATTCCAGGTGAGAGAATAGAAGGAAGGCTGCAATTTCTAAGTAATGCATCTAAGATGCATCTGAGACCAGACGAGATAGGACATTTATATAAATAGTAGCAAGGACTGGAAATTTCAAGCTCCCTCTACCCCCTCCACCCCAATTGTTGGCACTTGACATTTGGCCTTGGGTCCTGGAGTCTTCATGGTCACTGTGCAGCCCAGGAAGTGATACTGGGTGACACACACAGAGACTCTTTTCCTGGAAGTGGGTTTGGAGGAGAGCTTATTATAAACAATAAGTCCTTGTGTATGGGATTGAAAATAAACTCAGACAGCGCATCAGGTTACGGTTATGTGTTGAAAGGCTACAATCCACCATCTGTCACCTATCTACATGCCCTGACTGCAGCATTTGCCTCTGCCTGGAATCTCATTCCAGGAACTCTGACTAAGTTGTCAGGCACTTCTTTATAAGAGGCAGTGATTTGCGGTAGATGGCCATGGAGTTGGAACTTAATTTTAAAAACAGATAATGGTTTGGTCCTTATAAAGAAAGACGATGTTGTATTAAATGGTCATATGATCTTTCATCTGTGCGCTCATTCCTGGTCACCCACCTGTGGCTGTGGGTGACCTTCTGAGTCAGTTTTCATGTATTTTTCCTCCGTAAGTGTATATGATATTATCTAGTCATAGCTGTTGTTGGCTTCAAGCTGTATGAATGAAAAATAGATACAGGCTCTCTGGCTCTGCCCCTCTGTACAAAAAAAGTAATAATTTTCTATCCTTGCTTTTGGTTGTATACTAAAGTTATCGTCAAGCAGATACAATTTCTGGACCAGAACCTGTGTATATGGGTCAGTTGTCTCATCCCTTCTGCCATGATGTACATCTCAGTTGAAATGCTTCCTTCCTGTTGTTCTTTCTCCTGTGTCACAGCTTCTATTCTGCAATTAACTGTATCATTTCAAGAGGATATTTTCTATCACCTCAAAGCCCTTAGGAGGGCTCAGGGAAGAGTATTTTGGCACTTACCTAGGCGGGATGATTGTGCTGATTGTAATACCACTTTGGAAATTAAAAGTGTCTTGAGTCTTGTGATTACATAAATTCTTGCTTGGCAAACAAAGATTGTTCTGGCACTGGGGCCTGGGGGCTAACATATCATCTTTTTTTTACCCAAATCCTTTCTTTGTGAGTCGCATTGTTGGTAAAAGGCACAACTCAAGATGGTGCTGGCTATAATTCCAGTCTGAGAGCCAATGAACAAGGCAGGGATCCAGGGGAAGGCGGGGTTGGGGGGGCGCTCAAATCTCTTCAGTCATTTTAGGGGATAGGGGGGATGGGCTGGGAGTGTCATGGCTTCTCATTCCGTTGGCTCATGTTCAGCTACAAGAAGGAGCTTGAGGGCACAGGGGGAAAGCATGACTCCTGTGTTCCCATAAGACAGACCCTGAAATAGGAACGTTTCATGTATTAAATGAGTCCCAGTGGCAGCTGAATGCTATAAAAAGTTAGAAATTTTACCCTAAGTACAGGTTCTCAGCCTGTAGTCTGTGGGCTCCTGGCGGGCTGCCGTTTTGTAGAGGATAGAAAATTCACAATTGTGGAGAAAGAGTCTGTGTGATAGGGGTCATGCGAGTGTGTCTGGGATCATCTAGCAGAGTGGTTAAGGCTCTGGAGCCTGACAGATTCAAACCCTGGCTGTGCCTTTTACTAGTTGTATGGCCCCAAAGTAAGGTGTTTAACCTCTGAGTGCTTCTGCCTCTTTATCTGTCCAATGAGGGCAGTGGCAACACTACCACCCCTTCGAGTGGTCATCTTAAATGAGTTAATATATGTGAGCTAGAGTTGCTCACACAGTTAAGACCCAAGATGTTTTAGCTATGATTATTAGGGACATATTTGTGGCTGCTCTCATGATAAATTAAAAATACATGCATTTAAAGGTGATTTCAGTGCAATTCTTTGTCAATGTATATGGTTTCAATGGATGGAAATCAAATGTAGAATTATCATCATAGGGGGATTCTTACTGTCAGAAAGAGCTGGAAGGAATAAAGAGGTGATGCTGAGTTATCCCAAAACAGGGAAGAAAATACAACTGGCATGCTGGGCCAGTGTCTCCCTGTGGGCGGAGGGGACACCGAGGCAAGGACCCGTGATACTTTCAGGAATTCATGAAAATGTTATAAATTCTTTTTTTTTAAGATTTTATTTATTTATTTATTAGGAAAGAGAGAGAGTGAGAGAGAGCATGAGAAGGGAGAAGGTCAGAGTGAGAAGCGGACTCCCCATGGAGCTGGGAGCCCGATGTGGGACTCGATCTCGGGACTCCAGGATCATGACCTGAGCTGAAGGCAGTCGCTCAACCAACTGCGCCACCCAGGCGCCCTATAAATTCTTTTAAAAGTAGAAGTAATGTTTTCATGCGTAATTGTTAATATTAAGTATATGTTGATCTTTAGTGAGTATTCATTTAAAATATCATTTTTTATATTTTTGTGTGGGAAGTTGGCCAACAAAGGCAAATGTATCCAGACCCTCGGATGTCCTGTTGCGCCCAAGTGCCAGTGCTTCTGTTATGTTTGTTTGCATCCTTTCCTGTGTGCCCTCCTGAATGGAGGGGTGGTCTTAGGAGCAGAGACTGCATCTTATTGGCCTTTGTACACACAAAGCCTTTCATGGTGGCCAGCACCTAACACGTAACCAATCAATATTTGATGAAAGAAATGATGAGCATTTTGGGTGATATGCAAAAGGCCTGGGACCTTGGAAAGAAGGGGGTTGTTTAGTCTCTAAGCAAGTCCATCTCATGGCAGCCTAGAAGTGCATTTGAAAGTGACATTCTATGTGATGTGGATAAAAACCCAAAAGGAGGGATGCCTGGGTAGCTCAGTCAGTTAAGCTTCTGCCTTTGGCTTAGGTCATGATCCCAGGATCTTGGAATCGAGCTCCTCATCGGGCTCCTTGCTTAGTGGGGAGCCTGCTTCTCCCTCTCCCTCTGCTCATGCTCTCTCTCTCTCTCTCTCTCTCAAATATATAAATCTTAAAAGAAAAAATAAAAGAAAACCCAAAAGGCCAGAAAAGTCACTGAGCAGAACAAAAGAGAGACACATACTCCTTTTTCTCTGGATTTGACTTGGGAGCAGTCTTTACATGAAAGATGGACTGCTGAGCTCCACCTGGGCCCAGCTTCTGGGAAGGGATCCCTCACATGTGGGCCCTAGTGGAATGGGGCTGTTCTCACAGAAGGGGGAATGCAACTATGGATACATGAACATAAACAGGTTGTACCTCCCTCCTCCCTTAGACCTCTTCTGGGTCTTCTGCTGCCTGAGGTCAGGGAAGGAAGAGGTCCCTGGTAGGACAGCAGTGCCCTGGGCAGCCAAGGTCTTGGCGGCTAAGAATCAGATCCACTGGGAGGTGAGTGCAATTGCTGAGGTCGTTGAGGAGAGGATTTGGAATCCAGCTTATTTGAAGGCCTGAGTTACATGGGTAGAGCTCTGTGTCCACAAGCATATTCATGTGCTATTTTGCTGTAACCCATTTCACTTTGCCTTGCTCTTGCCTGAACCATGGGACCCAGAACCCCAGCTTGCTAGAAGAGGCTGCAGAATGATTGCCTCCCACACAGGAGAGGCACATCCATTCCAGCCAAATGTACTGTGGGGGCTCCAAGAAGATGCCTGCGAGGCGAGGTTTATTTCTGGCAGGCAGGAGAGGTTCCAGAGCAAGGGGGAAGACAGGGAGGAAGAAAGAAGTAAGAGAGAAAGGGGGAAAGGTGAAAGAGAAAGACAGAAAAGGAATAAGTCGGGGGAGGATTTGTTCATAGCTATTTACAGCGTAATTTAAATTGATGAATTAGAAGAACTGTTCCAATTTCAGCCTATGTCCTCACTCAAGTTCTGAATTTTGGGCGTCTGGGTGGCTCAGTTGGTTCATTGTCAGCCTTCAACTCAGCTCATGGTCCCAGGGTCCTGGGATCAAGTCCGGTTCTCCCTCTGCCTCTCCCCGTCCCCCGTGCTCATGATTGCCCTCTCGCTCTCTCTCTCAAATAAATAAATAAAATCTTTTAAGAAATAATGAATTTTAATACAATTGTGGTACACAGAATTGCTTGATTTAATTAATTCCCATATATTGAGCGAGAAGGGTAGGGGCAGAGTGTAGTCCATTGAGATACCCTCTTTTTAATCCAGGCTCCGACCTATTGGATAGGTCACAGAAGCTCTCTGGGCCTCATTTTTCACATTTGTAAAAACAAGGAGGTTGAACTAGAAGATGTCCAGGGTCCATTTCAGATGTAACATTTTACGATAAAAGAAATTTTTATATTTCTTTTTGTATGGTTAAGTGACTTGAACCAGACTATAAATTGCACAGAAATGAGTATTTCACAGGGATTTAAGAAAAAAACAACACATAAATTTGTTCTCTAACTCCCCAGGTTAATGTTAAGTTTCTATACATGCAGTTGCTTGGGTTTTGAATTCTCCTGTTTTCCCACATTTCTTCATGACCTTTATATCTTAAGAGAAAATGAGGGCTGCAAAATCTTCTCCACAAAAGCCCACATTAAATGGAGCAAAACTTTTCTTGAATAAGGAAGAGTTCTCTGAATGGGAACAGTCACTAAGGGAACAGCTTTAGATTCTAGATTCTGTATCTAGAACAAAGTCACAGGTAGAAAATGACTCTCTGATTTTGAGAACCACAAGGTGTAGAGCCTGCGCGCGCGCGTTGCGTGCGTGTACACACACACACACACACACACACACACACACACACACACGACAAGGCCTGAGGTGCTGATGCCAAGACCCTTTGTGCCCAGGGAGACCCTTTGTGCCCAAGACCCTTTGTGCCCTGCTGAGATAGGAGTGCACACTCTGTGCTCCTGGGGGAGTGGGTGGGGTCAAGGGGTAGAGAGGGTGGGACTGGAATCAGGATTAACATATCACAGGAAGTCACTAAAAAGCCCCAGTTCAGATCCACATATAAATTTTTTTTTAATATGATGAAGAGCAAATCAGTGGGTGGAAAACATTATTTAATAAATTATGCTGGGATATGCTTTGTTCAGTTGAGAAACTCCAAGTTGAAACCTTAGCTCACATTATACACTTAAATACATTCCAAGTGGACTGAAAACTTAAATATAAAAGTAAAACTACCATCTAGGTAGAAAAAAAAATGCATTATTTTAGTCAAGAAGCCTTTTCCAAGGCAGAAGCTATGAAGAAATAAGTGGATAAGTTTGACAACATAAAGATTTTATATTTCTGTATATGCTAAAAAAGAAACATTAAGGCAGAGGACAAACTGGAAAGCATATTTGCAAAGTATGTGATGGATAAAGATTCAACATCTCCCTTACAGCAAGATTTCTTATTAGTCAATTCAGGAAAGATAAACACTTAAAAACAGAAATTGGCATGGGCAATAGGAAAGAAAGAACTACAAAAGAACCTCAGGTATACTCAAAGTAGTATAAATTAAAACAACAAGATAGTATTTTGCCCATAAAATCAGAGTTAAAAGACTGATAATACCCTTTGTAGCAGTGTGGTGAAATTGGCACTCTAAGATTAGATTTACTCCTGGCTCTGACTTTAGTATAAAGTCTTAAGATAGACTTTTAAGCTTTCTGAGCTTAAATTTTCTCATCTTTAAAATGGAACACATAATAGTCTCACTGGGTTAGGGTGAAGATTAGATGAGATAATGAATTTTAAAAGAACTTTGTAAATTCAAAAGTAGTATATACACAGGTATATATAAGTATAATTATTGGGTCCTATATGCTAAGTGGATCTGTGCTATACCTCAAAGAACAAAAGGCAGATGAGGGGGGTTGAGTAGACTTGCTTCTTGATGCTATCTTTAAGATACTATACTACTCAAATAAGTTCCTTGAAAGAGCTATATGACATTATGGATTCAGTAAACTATAATTTAGAAGTTGTGCTAACAAGGACTGAGATACTTGGGTGTTAGCATAGGAGTAGCAGGCACCATGAGGATTCTACAAAATGTGTTGGCAGGAACAGATGCCTGAAACCACCATTCATTGGTGGCAGCCATGAGAAGAGGTGGTGATGAAAGCCACTTCCAGTTACAGAAACTTACCCATTGGAGCTTGTGCTGAGAGTCCCTGAGATGGAACTGTGTCCGAGGGGAGGTATCACTAGGGGCAACTTCAGTGAGCAGAAATTACCCACATAGGAGCTGTTGAAAATCACAGGTCACAGATGGTCCTGGGGAGATCCCATGGGAGGTAGAAACCACTGTTTGTTTTCTTTTGTTGTTTTTTGTTTTTTGTTGTGTGTGTAGTAGTTAAAATGTGTGGGTGTTAGAACCAGACGTCTTGGGTTCAAATCCTGACTCCAATTGTGTGACCAGGTGGCAAGTCTCTGTTAATTAGTTTTCTCATCTGTTAAGTGTGGATAATAATTGCATTTAACTCCTATGGTTATTGTGGGAATATACGTCAATACACATAAAGCATTTAAAGTTTTCTGAAACTTCATAAATACCTAATCATGTTAAGTATTACTATTATTGTTGTGTTTATTGGAAATACCACTACTACTACCACTGCAATCTTCCTTTTTAGAAAGAGAATAACAGCTTCTCACTAGGAAACCTGGCATCATCAGAGCCTTAAAAATTCTGGTTAGTACCTCCATGCAAGTCTCTCTAATTTCCATGCAAACCTCCATGCAAGCCTCTCTAATTTCCAAAAAAAAAAAAAAAACGTCTAATAGAGAGTTCCAATCACAACAGTAGGTTATTTCCCTTGCTACATAAAGAAGTCTTCATTTATCATTTGGCTCCACCACCTTTTTTCCATGCAAAGAAAGGAAGTACACACTGCGGTAACTTAACAGCATTCACAAAGATGCAGCTCCATCTCACCCCCACCAGAGACCTTTTTGGGTTCACAGCCTCAAATTCATGCTCCAAATTAAGTGCCCCCAGTGGAAAGGCCATTACTGTGCTCTGGCAAGAGAGAGGCCAAGTACAACTTCTTGCTTTCTGTATTCAACAGGAAGTTCAAATATCTCAACCATGAAAATTTCCTAAAGAATTTCCCATGATATTTTTGGAATGTCCAACGTGGAGGTGTTTGATTAAAAAATGAATGAAAGCAGGTCAAACTTCCCTTCCCAAATTACTCTGCCCTTCCTCTCTGGGTCAAAGTGTGCTTTGTGCCCCGGTGTTAGTGGTGCTAGAAGCAAAACATTTTCCCTGTGTAATTTGGAAAATAAAAATATTTCAGAAACTAAATTTTAGTACAGCATTGGGAAGGGGGCTGTGACCAGTGACACATGAAGAATGGGCCTGCGGTCAGGGATGTCTGATCCCCACCGCCCCAAGATCGGTGCGTTTACCAGTCATAACTGCCATTCAAAAGAATGCCCACTAGAAGATGTCTCTCTTTAAGGCATGTCATTGGAATAACACTTAATTATTCATATCATATGAAAGACAGTGTGTTTGTTTTGAGTAATGCTTCTTGTGGAGGGAGTAGAGCTTCAAGAAATGCTTTGGGTCATGCCCCTGCCATCAGATACACAAGGTACCATCATCTCTATGAATGAAATGGTCAGATTTCAAGAGGTTAAGTGGTTTGCTCAAGGTCATTCACTCAAATTATTATTCATGGGAGGGAGAAAGGAAGAAAATAACTTTTTTCCTTATATACCATCTATACTGTCTTTTTCTCCAGAGAGAAGAAGGCGCCATGGCAGCCATCAATGGCTATAGAATATACACCAAATACTCAAGCTATAAACTGTGAAAGAGGCAGCCAGAGAGAAGGAGAGTAGAAAAGAAACAAAATGCCTGAGTACTCAAAATGGATGGAACAAATCAGATCCTAGATGTTGAACAGATATAGCCCCCAGAAGATGGCTGTTCTACTAGGTTGTCAGAGATGAGTTGATAGAAGAGAGTAATGAGAGGTGATAATGCATTCCAGCTTTGTTGACTTATCTGAGGAGCAACTTGACTTTCCTGTCCTATTTAATTATAGCTACTCTGTGTGAGCAAATGGAACTCTCTTCCTTCTTGGGTTTCTTGATGCTGACATGTTCTTCTTTTCCCTGTGTTGTAGAAAGAACATGGCTTGGCCAACTAACTGTGAAAACATATTTGCTCGTCTATAAAATGGGATTGACAATGGTAGTAGTGATTTTGGAGAGCTGTTGTGAGAACTAAATGGAATAATATTTCTGAAGCAGCAGCATTGTGTCTAGCATGTTTCTTCTCTAACAAAGGTGAATTCCCTATTCTTTTGTGGGAAGTAGAAATAGGGCCCCAAACTAGCTGGCATCATACTCTTTCAGCCTTTTCCCCTTCCCCTCTTCTCTGTGTTGAACTTGAAGTAGAGGGCTCAGGCTTAGTAATTTCCACTCCTCTGATATATTTTCCCCCCTTGGCCCCTAAAGTGTGAAATATCAGCACAACCAACAAAATATTTTTTTTAATTTTTTATTAACATATAATGTATTATTTACCCCAGGGTACAGGTCTGTGAATCATCAGGCTTACACATTTCACAGCATTTGCCATAGCACATACCCTCCCCAATGTCCATAGCCCTGTCCCCCCC